>CM061064.1:174300427-175500427 GCA_030762895.1 Sophora flavescens
GATTAGTTTTTTCATCTTTGTATGATACATAATGACTGTTACATTTGTATTTCTCCTTGCCTTTTATATATTTTATTTGAATTTTTATCGAATTATCTGCTTTAATATGATTCATATTTAATTTTACTTGCTTTAAGTGTATGTTAGTTAATTTTGTTTTAATTAATTAAATATTATTTTAATTTTTTTATGGCATCCAAAAAATAATAATAAATTAGTGACCGAAATACTTTGGTCTCTAAATTTACATTAGATCGTTGATTTTAGCGATCGAATTAGCGATTGAATTTTTTGAATTTAGCAACCGAATTATAGATCGATTTTTCGAACGTATTTTTAAATATGATCGTCGGATTAGCGACCGAAAATTCGGTCGCAAAATTTTAAAAAATCGATAGTTTGAATTGTAGGGCGACCACTGTTAGCGACCAAATTATGACCACTCTACGACCAAATTTTCGTTCGCTATATAATTTGCGACCAAGGTTTTCGCAACCGTTTGTAATCGGTCGCTAATTCTGTCGCTGACCTATTTAGCGACCGAAAATCTTTAAATAGCGACCGAAAAATTCGGTCACTAAAACCCTTTTTTTGTAGTAGCTGCCACATGGCAGATCGTCATTATGTCAGAAAAAATTAATATAATATTTCAGGTTGGCAAAAAGGAGGTTATTTTGGTAAATTGTTTCAAAAGTGAGTTATTTTAGTAAATAGTTTCTAAAAGAATGTTACTTTGGTAAAAAAGCCATATATAAGTGGTCGATAACTCACAAAGGCAAAAAAGTCACTTACGCTCCAAAATTAAAAGTGTGGGGGGTGAATGGAGCAAATGCAGGAGTGTAGATAGCAGTTGCCTTAACTGAAATAGCAAAAAAAAAAAAATTATCAGCTATGGGCCAGCCCAATCCGAACCCAATAAGCTCACAGGCTAATCGGACCGAGCCAAACAGACCCTATTTCTTGGGCCTTGTTTTTGACATCTGATTTTTTACTCCACACATCTAGTATGATTTTTTTTCCTTCAAAAAATGTCCCTCATCCCACAATGGAATCATACCTGATTTGTTTATATTTGTACTGTTCGAAATTTATTTTTCGGAACACTCTGAAAATTAAAATCAGGATATGTAAAACGACAATTTGTATATTTTTAGAATTTTACACATCAGGAATTTATTTTCTGAATGTGTAGAATGTCTCTTCATATTTTGTTACAGTTATTAGAATTCAATTTAGGATGTATAAAATTACTTTTTTAGCGTGTCCAAAATTTAATTTCTGGAGCTCACGACCTGTAACTGGGGAGAGGAGATCCAGACATAATTTGGCCTCCGACGAAGGTCTTTTGCCGGAGATGGGACAACGGAGGAGCTCGGGTTTGGGTCCCTAGGGTTTGACTCGTGAAAGAAATGGTTTATAATAAATCATATTTCCAACGGGTTTGGTGATTTTGGAAATTTTTCAATCGAAAACGAAATATTACGCTTTTATTCGGGCGTAAAATCCTAATCGGGAAACTGACGTAATCGGGAACGGAACTGTAGAGATAGATCGGGACACCAGAGGAGCTGAGCTATGGAATGAATCAACAAGAATTTATGATGTAATTGATGTTAGGAATCATGACTTTTAGGTAAAATGACCAAAATACCCCCAAGCTTTCGCTGTTATTAACATGACACATCTACGCACTTTTAACCACTCATTTTACATGGTTGTAAATCTCTCTTCTTCCCACTGAAAAATTAAAGGAAAAACACGTAAAAACTATTTGTCTCTTCCTCTTCCCCGACTTTTTTCCTCTCTCTCTCTCTTTTGGTACAAACTATACAGATTAAAATTTGGTCAATAAAATGGATAATTCCCCGTTTCGGTGATGACAATTTGATTTATGTAACAAATCTTTTCTCTCCTTTTTTATATTCTAGTTCCATGAGGATTTGAGGTCGCAGATCAATAAGCGAGATGAAGAGAGGGAGGAGAAAGAGAGGGAGGGAAGAGTTTTCCAATTTTCGACAACTTTTTTCAATCAAAATTTTCTAATTTATAACGAGATTTTTCAGAATCCAGCTTGGCGTTTGGAAGAGCTTATTTAAGCTCCTTTTGACTTATCTGATGACATAAGCTCTTATGTAGTGTGTTTGGCAGAGCTTATAAAAATAACTTATGTTATCCCATAAGGAGTTTTTGACTTATTTTCATAAGTCACTGAGAGAAGCTTATGAAATTATCATAAGAGCTTATGCACTAAATAAGCCCTCCGTGTTTTTCACTATTTGAATCCTCTCATGCCCCTTTGGCCCTTTCTTTCTTTAAGCGCTTATGACATAAGCTCTCATGCGATAAGGTCTTATGTGATAAGCTCTTAATTAAATTGTTTACCCAAACGCATCATAACTCTGACGAAAACGAGTAACTTGTTATTACTTAGACACAATAAAGGTCCAAACTAGAACTTTTTAAGCTTAATGGACCAGACTAAAATTAAGAATAAGATAGAGGATAAAAAAAAAATATTTCAGCCAATAATATGGTTAGTTTTTTAATCAAAATTTCTATTTTGGATCGAAGATCTTTTTTTTTTTTGTTGGAGGGTCAAGATCTTTAAAAGCGAGTAAATTGAATAAATAAGGATGTATCCATCCTAAGGAAAGGTGTGTTCATCCTGGGATGATACACTCCGACAAGTTTGGGTAAGATTCAAACATCTGTTTTTAATGATAAAAAAAATCGATTCTCAGTGGTTGAATTGTAAAACAAGGAAGAGCCCGTATTCAAAGACAACAGAGAAAAGAGGATTTTTGCCCCCTCCCTGGGTAATCGACATAGCGGAAAATTTAGATTTTGCAACCCATAGAATTATAATGTACTAATCTTGTTGGGCTCAGCAACTCCAACCAAGTCACTGAAAGCTGAAGAAGTTTTCTTGTAAAACTGGCCAAAAAGAAAAAAAAGTAATTCTTCTATGTAAAGTTTCTTAGCCACCAAAAATACAAGAGCGGGGGGAATTCTTTTCAGTTCCCATTACCCACCCATCAGCAAAACTAACAGACTCCGCCTAGCTCCCACTACTCATAATTTCTAACTCCTGCCTTTGCAAAAAAAGCTCTAGAGCTCGTCGTGAGAATCATCCTCATCCTCCCCTGCCTCCGCTGATGCACCACCTGGGGCACCACCTGATCTCTGATATACAGCTGTGATAATTGGGTTACAAACGGCTTTCACCTCTTTGAGCTTCTCCTCATATTCTTCTTTCTCCACAGTCTGGTTGTCATCCAGCCATTCCAATGCTTCTTTTACCGCGGTCTCAATTTTCTCCTTTTCATCAGACTCCAACTTGTCAGCAAGCTTGTCTTTATCACTGATCTGGTTTTTCATGTTGTAGATATAGGTTTCAAGAGCGTTGCGAGCATCAATCCTCTCCTTGACTTTTTTGTCTTCCTCGGCAAACTCTTCTGCTTCACGAACCATCTGCTCGATTTCCTCTTGGCTCAGGCGTCCCTTTTCATTTGTAATGGTGATCTTTTCTGATTTACCAGAGGCCTTGTCTTCTGCCTTAATGTTTAGGATGCCATTTGCATCAACTTCAAAGGTCACTTCAATTTGAGGGGTACCTCTGTTCAATTATGACACAAAATACCAATGAATTACATATATCCAAATGAGCAAAATTTAGACTGGACTACATGAAACCAGGAAACGAACCTGGGAGCTGGTGGAATTCCAGACAGATCAAATTTCCCAAGCAGCCGGCAATCCTTTGTGAGACTCCTCTCACCTTCAAACACCTAATTATTAAAAGAGCACCCAAATTCAGGTCAAACCATTAAGCCCATGACACAACCAAGCATTTTGAATTAAAAAAGAAAAATCCCCAAACATCATGCACTATAGAGCAGTTAAATGACAGAACAGTACCTGAATAGAGACAGTAGTTTGCTGGTCCTGGTAGGTGGTAAAGACCTGAGATTTCTTGGTAGGGATGACAGTATTTCTGGGAATCAACTTTGTCATCACCCCACCAACAGTTTCAATTCCAAGGGTGAGTGGAGCCACATCCAGGAGAAGGATATCTGATACAGAGTGCCACAAAACAATGAGAAAATGCTTGGCAATCTACTTGCATAAATAAAAATTAAGACTTCTGGCAAAGTAATTAAAAAGTGGCTCAGAAAAATCAACACCATCAAAAAGTGATTCAATTTCCACACGGACCTGGTGCTGGCTGCTAAGAGCTCTCTTTGAGCGCTCACTCTCTCTCCTCAACTTGCCAAGAGCTCTGTTGTCCTTGCTAATATCCTTTCCATGCTTCTTCTTGATCAATTTAATGAAGTACTCCATTATTCTCTGATCAAACCTAGAAAGGGAGAAAAAATAGCAGGCATTAGTAGCATGAGGAAAATTTTAACAAATTTTCTTGTACATAATTTCATGTTGATTTGTCTAATATAAGAAAGTACTCACCTCCAAGATGATTGTCTCCATTTGTAGAAAGAACCTCAAAAACACCATTATCAATTGTCAAGATACTGACATCAAATGTCCCACCCCCAAGATCAAAGAAAAGAATGTTCTTCTCGCCACCTTTCTTGTCCAATCCATATGCAATGGCAGCAGCAGTGGGTTCATTAATGATTCTAGCAACATTCAGACCGGCAATGACACCCGCATCCTTGGTGGCCTGCCTCTGAGCATCATTGAAGTAAGCTGCAAATTTGAAGAAAATTGAGAGAAGTTAGAATAAAGACAAGCAGGAAGAAAACATTAAACATGGCAGTAGAAACTAGTTGTAATTTTCTCCACTTACCAGGGACAGTGACCACAGCATCATTAATTTTCTTCCCAAGGAATTGTTCAACAGTTTCCTTCATCTTAATCAGAATCATGGCACTGATTTCCTCAGGGCTGAACACCTTGGTCTCACCATCCTTAATTTTCACCTGTATGTAAGGTTTCCCATCCTTGTTCACAATCTTGTAAGGAACCAGTTTCATGTCTCTTTGAACTTCCTTATCTTCAAACCTGCAAAATGATACACCTCAGTTACCATTATTTTCATCAAGCCAAAATGTCATAAATCAACAACTTGAGGATGCCTTACTTTCTTCCAATAAGTCTCTTGACATCAAAGATGGTCCTTTCAGGGTTGACAGCTGCCTGGTTCTTTGCAGCCTCTCCGATCAATCTCTCGCTATCGGTGAACGCAACCCATGATGGGGTGATACGATTACCTTGATCATTGGCTATGATTTCAACATGCCATTCTTGTAAACACCAACACAGGAATAGGTTGTTCCAAGGTATATCCCAATTACTGTTCCTAACTTGGTGGCCTCCTCTTTTGCAATGGAAATTGCAAATAGACATCCTGTGACAAACTCTCTCAGTGTTAATTACAACTCAACTTAATGAAATTGATTTCAAATTGATTTGTATACTTGCTTTACACCAAAGTATTATTCTAAAAGAATAGAAATCAACAATGTCTTATAAATTTCAAAATTACCACCGTCAGAAGTGAAAACACTGAAAACATCAAGGTAAGTGCATTTCCAAAAATAAAAATTGAAAATGATGAACCAAACATGTTTTATTTCACATTTTATATTTTTTGTGAACATGAAAGTAGAAGACAGTGAAATCAAATTAATAAGCATGGAATTAAATTATAGCTGTGTTTGACAAATGAAAAACATTGGTTAAAATAGTATACAACAATGATTCGAAATCCATCAACAACAACAATACCATAGAGTGGAAATCCACATTGGTGCTTTGTTTTGATAATGTTTTTAAATTTTCGTGTTTTCGATTAGCTACTTGGGAAAAACTTCATCATAACATAGTCATATCATAAGTATGAAAATGCAATACGTGCAATGAAAATGTCATCCAAATAGGAATAAGATCTAACCAGATCTAATCGGGGATCCAAACAAAACACGAAAAAGGTTGAACAAGAGAGAGATCTAAAGCTACATTTACCAACAACAAAAAAAGTATAAAAGGTGTGAGATCTGAAATTACCGAATGAAATGATGGCAAGAATGATGAGAGAGCCGCGAGCCCACGAGCCAGCCATGGTTACGATTCAAATGGAGAAGTTGCAGGGAAAAGTGATTTCAACTCAAGGAGAAAGCGTGCTTTATAGTTCCCAATTTTTGCATAAATGAAAAGGTTGAGGTGTCAAGTGATGTTGAGAAATGCAAGGGGCCAATATTATTGGCCGAAACAATCCATCCAAGGCATACGATTGGTCCATGTCATCACGAATGACATGTTCGAAGTTTCGGTAGAGTCGGAGTGGGAACTATAAAGCGCGCTTTCTCCTTGAGTTGAAATCACTTTTCCCTGCAACTTCTCCATTTGAATCGTAACCATGGCTGGCTCGTGGGCTCGTGGCTCTCTCATCGTTCTTGCCATCATTTCATTCGGTAATTTCAGATCTCTCACCTTTTCCCTGTAAATAAAACATAATAACATGATAAAAATGTCGAGTAGTTACTGTAGAGATGATTAAGAAAATTAACCATTATTGTTACATAAAAAAAAAAATGTTCGGGACCCACAGTAATTAAGGCCTGCCCAATGGATTCATGGATGTTCTCACAGCTTCGGTCCTTTGTACCGACTATGGAACTAATAAGTGGTTCGCCAGTGATGGAGAAAAAAAATACACTCCCTCCTAAAATTTTTTTTTGCCAGCATCACATGCCATAACATTCTCTTTCCAATACACTGTCATATTGATTGAAATTCGTGTGGATTTAACAGGATAAAAGTGGGACCCACATAAATTAGAGGAAGCCATTTCTAGGGTTATAATCACGATGGTTTGGATCGGATTAGGGGTATTCTTGCATCAGATCGTTCGGATTTTGCCAAAAAATTGCGGATTCAAACCAACCTAATCTGATCAAGATCAGATTGGTTTGGACCAGATCATTGAATTACCCATGCTTTTCTAGATATTTTGAAATTAGTTATAAAAAAAATCCGAAATAAATCCAGAAATGTTGGGAAAAGATAAATAGTCAAAGACCCTTCTCTCTGCACACAGGGAAGGGGTTTCCAAAGCCACATCATGCAAACATTTTTTCACAAAATAAATCTCAGACTGTAAGAACCCATCCGTCATATAAAAAAATTAACAAAGATTGAACAACGTCATCACATATGCACAAAAAAATGAACAAACAACCACAACCATAGTCGAACATAAACAATCAAACATGTGTTTCATTCCCAATATACAAACAAATAAGAAGTCATAATTCTCCCACCCCCGATTAGGTAAATGTGAAGTCATAATTCTCCCAATATACAAACAAATGAGAAGTCATAATTCTCCCACCCCCGATTAGGTAAATGCACCAAAAAGGAACAAATTTAATCAATAGCAGCATTTAAATTCCATTAAATTATTTTAAAAAAACAAGAATTTAAAGTAAGAGCATACTTGTCCCAGTTAATCTTGATCTAAACAGAGGCGATCGAAGAACATAGAAAACTCATTAATGGCCGCGTCTCGCCGTCTGACATCCGATCTCAATTGTGGTCACATCTCGTCTTTATGGAGGAAGAGCAGCGTTGACCATCGTGTGTCGCTGTTCTCACGAGAAATGAGTCGTTGTTGTGATGTAGGGAAGGGTGTCATGACTCGTGACGGAAATGAAAACTGTGAAGACGTAAAGCGGTGGGTGCGTGGTGACCTAGGCATGATGGAGAGACAGTTGATGTGTAGTGGGCCGACATTGGGAACTCCAGACGGTGTTGTCGGTGCGTCGTTAGTGAAATGGGAGCAGCCGCACAAAGGTGACAGTGAAAGGAGTCGAGGGGATGTCTAAACAGATTAGGTTTAGGTATAAGGAGAGTTCGCCTCTGTTTGTTTTAAATTTTTTTAAACGCAAACGGTATAACACGCGTTACGAGGCATTGTAACCCACTTTTTCCAACAGGTTTGCTAATTTGACACAAAATGCCGGACAACATACGTACACCGTATGAACAGTGCCGCACAGTACGGCACTGTAGCACAGGTTTTTTTTTTTTTTAAATTTAAATTTTTTTTGTAAATAAATTTTTTGATTAAGTATGGGCATTCACCACATATTTGAAGGCATTCACCAGATAATTGAACTACGTTCACCAGATAATCTAAGGCATCCACAAGCTAATTTAGTATAGGCATTCACCACATATTCGAAGGCATTCACCAGATAAGTGAACTACGTTCACCAGATAATCTAAGGCATCCAAAACTCGGTTTTAGTATGGGCATTCACCAGATATTCGAAGGCATTCACCAGATAATTGAACTACGTTCACCAGATACTCTAAGGCATCCAAAACTTGGTTTTAGTATGAGCATTCATCACATATTTGAAGGCATTCACCAGATAATTGAACTACGTTCACCAGATAATCTAAGGCATCCAAAACTTGGTTTTAGTATGAGCATTCACCACATATTTGAAGGCATTCACCAGATATTTGTACCCCGTTCACCAGATATTGACACATACTTAATCAAAAAATTTATTTACAAAAAAAATTTAAATTTAAACAAAAAAAAAGTGCTACTGATCTTGTACATGCAGATCGCTCATTCATCTGATGTCTGCGTATGTTGTCCCAAATTCTGTGTCAAAAAATCATTTCCGTTTTTCCAAAGCAGAAATGGCGAGCGTTTATGGAACGCAGTTCGTAACGCGGTTTGGCAAGCTGCCAACTACGAAACAAACAGGCTAGATATGAAAATAAATGAATAAAACGAAAGTTAAAGTAAAAATATTAGTAATAAAATATTTTTTTTAAAAAAAAAAACTATTGGTTCGGATTGATTTAGATCTTTAAGATTTACAAATCGGATTGGATATGCTTATACCCTTACTCATTTCCAAAATAGTATGACTCATTTGAATTTTAACCAGTGAATGAGAATATGTTCGAAATAGAGTGTTAGAGTGTGTTGATAGGTTGGTAGCACTCCTCTTTTATAATTCAGCTAACTACATCAACAAGCTTAAATACAAAAAAAGCTCACCGTCTTCTTTTAAAAAAAAAAGGGTATGACAAAAAAGATATGAAATATACAATAAAAATGTTTTGTAACTTGACAACGTGAAAGCAATCTCGATTACATTCAAACTCAAATTAAAAGAATATTAACACATAAAAGCCTTGATACGATCAAGGATTTTAACACTGTATCAACCTCGTCCTTATATTTGGTATCTGAAATTGTAACACCATATAAACCTCGTTCCGAACATTAACGAAATTTCAAAATGATTCTATAAGTTGTCAAAAATTAATCAATCTCGTAGCTCCATCAATAATGTTAAAGACTATATTGATCATTGATTGGGGTTGAGGACTAGATTAATTAACTTTTGACTACTTAGGGGATGTTTTTGGGATTTTATTAATGTCAGGACGAAGTTGATTTAATGTTACAATTTTAGGAACCAAATTTCAGGATTTACTCTTTTTTGTCACCATGATGAATTTTTTTCTTCTCATTAGCCTGAATTTTTCAACCCATGGAATGATGTAAACCACGGGCCATTGGGCCAGTGGTTTATTATGGAAAGGGACAAGGCGCTTGACTTGTGGTTGTGGGCTTGTGGCCCTTGTGTGGGTAATTAACAAATCGTAAATAAACGGAGAAAAGGAGGAAAACGGAGGGGTAAAACGGGAATTCCACAGGTCGTTTCTTCTCATCTTCGTCGTGGGGTTAACCCTCTCTCTCATCGCATTAAAGTTGAAAAAACAAAGTCCGTTCCCGTTTGAGGAATAACAAACATTGGATCTGATTGCATTGAGCGGCGACGACGATGGAGAACAACAACAACAACACCGTCAACGGCGGCATTTTATCGAAGGAGAAGATCGATCAGGTTGCCACCTGGGTGGGCTCCACCGTCTCTTCCGCTTTCTTCTCTTCGTTGGAACGCTTTTCCTGCGTCAACGTCACCACCTCTGACCCCGACAACGACGACGACGACAGTTATTTTCCTCCGTGACCACTCCCGCCGCCACCACCACCACCACCACCGTGACCACTCCCCCCGCCGTTCAGGTCAATGCTCGTAACAGCAACGATGTCTCCAACCTCCCCGTTTGAAACCAAACGACGTCGTTTCCGCGCTGTATATGCCTTTTCCTTTTCCTCCTTTTTCCTTTTGCAGAACTGCTCTGTGAACATGTGATTCCAATTTCTGCCTGTTTTACATTTACATGTTTGTATTATAAATGTATTTAATTATATTATATCTATCTAGCTGTTTCCGTTCATTCCTAATTCCTTCATGTTATCGTTACTATTTGAAATTGTTTGATTCGTGAATTAAATTTTCATTTGGTTTTGAGTCAACGCTAGATGCATTGAGGTTTTGATTGATTGATTGATTCTGATTTGAGTTTTTGAAATTTATACCTAGGCAAGTATTTGAATCATTGGAAACTTTTGAATTAATCAAGAATCTAATTCTATTGCAGCAATTGGATGTAATCTCAGAACTCTGGTTGCAAGTTTACTAGCTAGGACCTGATTTATTTACTAGGACTCCATTATAGTCCATTATGGTTTGAGAATGAGATTAGGGTTACATTGCTAAGAACAACTCATAGGAAAGTTAGTACTCCGGAGATAATGGTTTTAAGCAAACGAAATGCAATTGTGATGAAATATGATGTGTGGATGTGGACGTTCTATTCAGTCATATATTTAGATTTATTAGATGGTTGTAGAAAGATGTCCAAATGATGAAGAAAGACACACATTGGCAACTGCTTCCATATATTAATCTGTCAAACCTAAATAATAGCAATCAAGGTTAAATTACAATTTCAAATTAATTTTGAATCTTTGATGCATTGCCAATGTAAAATTTACCCTTGCATCTAATGATGTATTGCCAGATCATTTAATGAGTTTGACATCTCGTTGTTGTTGATATATTCAAACACAAGATTGGGTGACATTGTACAAATGTATAGTGCATCAAAATTAAGCTCTTGAAGGTTACTGTAGTTATTTTACTTGAGGTAATGGAATACATATATGTGCTTGATGCTTATCTAATAAGCTGATCACAAGTCCTTGTTTCAATTCATTGGGGGTGTCTACTGATTACTTTAGTTTTGAGTTTTTACCTGGAGCAGATGGGCAATCTCTAATGGAATTTGCAATTTGCATACTCACAATCTGGTTCTTATGGGGGCAACACTTAGCAAAGAGTTTCATTGAATTTTTTTTTCTTTTCAAGATTCCCAAAATGTTGATTTATTCTGTCTTGGTTCTTGTAAAATTTATAATAGCTACAATAGAATGTTGAGATGGAAGATAACAAAATGGAACATAGTGGAACTGCTGTCGTGGAGAATTATTTTACAGCGGGGGAAGGAACAGGGGATTTTCTGTTAACCCTCCAAACTCTGACATACAATTTCTGAAACAAACTTCTTAGTAATTCTACTAATTCTAGCGCAGCAAATTCATTTTAGTCCAAGTTTTGATTTTAAAATTAGACTCAATTTGGACATTAAATATCATTTGCTAGAAAGTGTAGTTTTTCTTATCTTTTTTCTATGGAAGTATAATTCAAGTGACAGTTCTAGAAGTAGATTTAGTTTTAGAATGTGCTCGGAGATTAATGGTTTTGCGCATGTTTAATTCTTGTGAAAGTTGATACTTCAAACCAATTATTAGACTAGGAAAGGTGGTCAAGTGGAGTGCACTTCACATTTAATTAGGGTTGATGCTGGATATGGACAGTGAATATTTTTTTATGGAGAGGCATATCACAATATGTTCAAAGTATGGAGCATGCAATATGAGACTAATCTGAGCTAAACCAAGGTCCCTATCTTTGCTTTCTTGGTTTCATTTTTCACCTCCTCCTTGCTCTTTACATGTGCTTGTGTGTGGGTGAATCACTCTGTATTGCTCCTATGAGTGTATTGCTTTTATAGTTGAAAGTAAATAACTTACATAAAGAAAAAAGAATCATAGTAAAGATCAACAATGCCACATTCACTTGGTTGGTGAAAAAGCTCCCAGGTGATAAAAGCTCCCTTCATATTCTGCTTTTGACATTTATCAGCGGGTCATCATGGAGTGCTTCTCTGGCTGATGATGTAATCCTGACCTGCTGATTCTTTACCGCTGCAGAATCATAACCATTTCATTTATCTTAGAATGATACAGAGTATGAACACTACAATCAGTATATTCTTGTAAATGAGTGTTTTACCGGTGTTACTAGTCTCCATTCTCCTTCCAACAGAGAAGCATGACTATGCATCGTCGAATTATGTAAAGCTTTGCTCTCTTCTCCTTCGAAGTTCTACCCTTTGGGGCCTGAAATTTGGCTTGCTTTACTGGGGACTTGGAAACTTCCTTGGTCTTGTTTTCTCCCATCTCTTTATTCTCCATTTGAATTCTTCTCTCGCGTCAGGTATAAGGAATTTCTCACGGTAGGGGTCTGTCTGTTTGTAGGAGTTGCACTCAAGTTATGTTTCAGTTTGGTATGGAACATTAAGTCAAAAAAATTGGTGAAAATAAATGCAAATAGTATTTCAAGTTAGCTTTCTGCGGTCAAACAGGGAGCTGATTTTTTGCTTTCAGTCTCGGTCTCGGGCTTCCCTGGCCTAACTTCCGGAATCTCAGGACTGCTGTCTTCTGTTCTGCTTCTCTATTTACTGCCTAAAGACAAATATACCGCATAGCTTCCAAGCCATATATTAATTTTTATCTCAGAAACATTAATGCTTAAGATTGACTGACTGGGTTTCTCTTCAACATGATAGTGTCAGACTTTGAGGAGAAATATGCGAATACTTGGTGGACCTTGCACACGGTTAGTTGCTCATCTCTCAAAAATGTGTAATGTGAGGTTTTTAAGCCCAATTGTTTGTCTCAACAGAGTCCGTTACATCTAATATTGGGTTCTTATTTAAAAACAAAAAAAAACGAGATGTTTGATACGGATGATGTAAATATATAAATAATAACCTATATATTTACCTAGATATGAGGTACCTCGGTGAAGAATCGAGAAATAAATTGCAGTATTGGAACTTCTAGTAATTAAACTTCAAGAGATTTAGACGTTAGCCCCTTTGACGAGCCCAAAATTATTAAAGAATTTAACGTGTTTCAAACTTGGGTGCTGTTTTTTACCCCACAATTTTTTCTAATACACCACAAAATTTTGACAAAATAACTTAATATCTCCAAAATACCCCTATTATCTCCTTCTCTTTCCTTCGTATTTCATTTTTTCCCCATTTCTTTCTTTCATCTTCCTAGACTGTACAAAATTGGACGAAATCATGAAACCCATTAAAATCTATTCAATTCTATTCCACGGCTTATACTCATTATTCGTCCCCCTAATATGAAAAGAATATGATGGAATCAAAATCTGATGTGGAAGATGGGATTTAACAAATCATGTTAAAAAATCATTAATCAGATGAAATGGGTTTCATTAATCAAACTTGGCTACCGATGCACACGGGCGCTGTCTTCATCTTAGGTGTGTCACAGGGGAGGACTGGGTGCGACGGCTCGGCGACACAGTGGCGGAGCAAGGGGCAGCACGACTACACAGAAACGTGATAGTGGTGGCTCAACTTCGCGACATGGCGGCACGACGGCACTATCGGAATTTAACTTCCGGTATGCTACAATACACCACAATTGTATATCCAAAATTTCCTGTAAAAAGCAAGGATAATTGTGGTGTATTCAAATTGTTAATTTCCTGTATGACTATCTTTCAATGGGAATACTACGGTTTCGTGGGTCCGAACTCATGGGTGGGGCATCGAGACATGGGAGGAGGCAATGCGCAAAATGCAAAGATGGCTCGTTAGAAGAACCTCGAGAAGCGGAAGCGACAAAGGGACGCCAGCTGGATCCAAACAAGAAAACAAATGTGGTGCTTTCTCTCTTTGTCTAGGTGTAAGTGTTTAGTGATTATCAGTGTTAATAAAAAAAAAACTTGGGTGGGGGTGACGAAGGAGAAGAGGAAAGAGGAAGAAGAGGGAATGAATCAGAATATGTGGTGTATAAAATAGTTGGGGTATTTTGGGGATACTAAATTTATTTTAACAATTTTGTGGTGTATCAGAAAAAATTTTGGTGTAAAAAGCCCCACCCTTCAAACTTTCAGTTAATATATTGTATCTTCGAGTGTAGGTGTTATTTTATTTTTTAACATTTTTATTTAGACTCAAGAAAATAATCAAATAAGAAACGGGGTTTGGTGGCTTATGTTGCTTCATTAAAGAATCAATCAAACTTCTCATTGTTTGCTAAAGATTCTTCATCTTCAAGCCCGAGCTGTGTTCTTGCTGGAACTCTATGGGACCTTTATCATTATGCCTTTGGGATCATATCATGGTATCATAAGCACATCTGATCCTGCTTTCGTTGTAATTGAAGGTTGAATATTCTCAATCTATTCCTTTGAATCTTTGATGGTTCTAATTGAGAAAGGAAATTATTTGATTGCATGGGGTATTAGTCATTTAGATTGAGATGGAAATAGGATCAATTGTGCTTATAGATCTATCGTGGTCAGATCTTAAATAGAATGATAGCGCGGAAAGACTGCTGCAACATGCTAGAGGTCCAAGTTTAGTTGATCATCCATGTTTGGTTAATAAAATTTGTTGCTCGCATTTTGTTAGGTTGTCCTTGATTATATGATCATGATGTGTTCAACCAAGGTAAAAAAATAATACATATTCCTTTAGATTTAGTGCCAATAATATCAATTTCAATTTTAGGTTGGATAGATTTGATTTTAAGAGAAGTAAGAATTTGTATTTTTTTTCATCGAGTATAATTGATTCTATGTGCATGATCTGCAAATTTTTTTATATTTACATCTCAAAAGTTATTTTATTTTATTATTTAAATAAAATCAATTCTTCTAATCTCACTTTTAAAATATCATTATAAAACATAAATCAATGTTTTTAACTTCAATAATTTTTTAAAAATAATTCTTTTAACATCTATTATTTTAAAATCTAAAACAAACGGACCCCTAAAGGTACAAATATCATTGTGCAACCTATCAATTAAATTTAGGGATTCTAATGACGTAACCATTATGCAAAATACTAATGTTAAGAAACTATTGAGCCCAATGTAGTAATCTCCAAGGTTAAGATTGACCTCCCTAATTCCTCTATTTTAAAATCTTACCAAGAGGCCAATAACCTGTGAGATTTGATTTTCCCACCTCATAAATTACTATTCTCACCCCTCTTTTCTCTTTAACTTTCTTTTATCCCCTAAATACCCTTCTTAGCCCTAACCCTTTAAATTTCTTACCCATCGAAACCATCCCATTCTCTTATTTATTTTTATTCATTCTATTATTCTCCCTCATTCTCGTCTCACTTCTCACTACTCCACACTCCACACTTCAAGATTCAACTATATCTTTCGCATCCTCGGTCCAGTCTGGTGAAGGCAATTCACATAGGGGAGATAGGTAAGCTGTTAAGTCTCTAAAATGTCTGATGTGCATTTCCCTAAGTTTTGATGAGAACTAAACATTGGTTAATGATTTAATTAACCTTCATATTGGTTACTAACCTGACAATCTAGTGTGCAGATTAAAACTAATAGAATCATCCATCCAACGCAAATAATAGTGATAGAAGCTCACGTCCAACGCAAATGATAGAAGCTCACGTCCAACACTGTAGTGATGAAAGCCAGCGTCCACTAAAGTAATAAAAGCCAGCGTCCACTAAAATAAAAGCCAGCGTCCACTAAAGTGATAAAAGCCAGCGTCCACTAAAATGAAAGCCAGCGTCCACTAAAATGATGAAAGCCAGCGTCCACTAAAATAAAAAACAGCATCCACTAAGGTAACAGAAGCGCTCGTCTACTGAAGTGATAGAAGTGCTCGTCCACTAAACAGAAGCGCTCGTCCACACAAGTCTTTGGACTTGCTGAGTCCTTAATATGGAGCTCGTCTACCAGCTTGAATGTAAAATCTTAAATGGCTAGATGGACGCAGCTATTTTCAATATGGACGCGCTTATCCTATGAACGCGAATTCCCTTAGAATTATCAGAATCTTATTTCAAGAACCAGAATCAAGAAAAGTCAAAAGTTACTCTCTCAAGCAACCTCGGATATCAGTACCAAAGACCAGTTAAAGAATGCTTCCAACATGCTTTATTCCTTAGTACCTCTGGTCCTTATACGAAAATGGAATTGTACTCAGGAAAGTACAAAAAGCTCTCTGCACAACTCTGATACGACTGTATCACGATGCATAAAGCCATGATCCTTCATGTTATAGTACAACCAACGTTCCTATTGCATTAATGGCTGCCCAGAACGACTCTATTGCATTTAATGAAGTTATGCTTGAAGCCAACATCTGAGGGAATGTCTCTAACAGATCATAAATGCTTGAAGACCATAAATACATAAGTCATTGAAGATGAAGCATAGAGAAGAGACTTCACATAGCATCAAAGAGCCATTACTCTGCGCATTAATATCTTTATTCTTTCATTCTGTATTCTTCAATCATTTGAAGTTATTACGCAGACCTTCCTAAGCTTTACATTTAAACCACTCTCTGAGTGTTAGTGAAAGATCTGTCTGTGAGAAGTTGTATTTATTACCAACCAAATCTCTCAAACAAATCTGAGTGAGCCTGGAGAGGCTAAGTGTGCAAAGAATACTTGTCTTGAGCCTGAAGAGGCTAGGTGTGTAAAGAATACTTGTCTTGAGCCTGAAGAGGCTAGGTGTGCAAACAATACTTGAGTCAGTAACCTGATCAGTTATAGTGGATAAATCTTGGTGCTGCCAAGGACTGGACGTAGCTCTTTGCTTTGAAGAGTGAACCAGGATAAATAACTGTGTCAATCTCTCTTTCCTTAAACTCTTTAGTTGCTTTAGTTTTCTTACGTCTATCAAGTGGTGTGTTTGCCAAAAGTCACCTGTCCACCCTGTATCCTTCCACTCATCCAAACCTAGGTACTGTTTCGAAAAGATTTCAACTTTGCTTAAATTCTGATGAACGCAATTCAACCCCCCTTCTTGTGTTTATAATTGTCTATTTCATAAGCTTCTTCTGTTAAGTAACTCATATTTTTTTAAAAAAACTTTTGGTTGTCTTATAGAAACTACATTCCGTCCAGATTTACTTTTATTAGTTTCTATAACCATTTAATTTTTTTGACACTTATGCATATTTAAATAATTTTTTTTTTAAAAAAACATCTTACAAAAATGGCTTCTGTTTTTCGTAAGTATCAATATTTTGGATACTTGTGGAAGCTATTTTCCGCAACATAAAAAAAAAAAATAGAACGCACGTTGGGCTCGCCTCGTCCTTCTTGCTACTTCCTCGCTGATGTCCCCTCTTCCTCCTAGCAAGTGTGTGACTGTTGACGTGTCTAGTGGTAAGAAGTAAGAAGTGGAAGTAACTCAAGGTGAGTCTTGATTGCAGAAAAATGAAGGGAGGTGAGAAGGAAGTGGCCAAGAAATAGACGGCTGACAAGAGGAAGCATGGTTTACAATAATGGGTAAGTGGGTGGTTGGGATTAGGGGTTAGATGTAAAATTGATAAAATATAAGAAATTTTGATAAATGAGAGGT
Organism: Sophora flavescens; assembly: GCA_030762895.1. Taxonomy (NCBI): domain Eukaryota; kingdom Viridiplantae; phylum Streptophyta; class Magnoliopsida; order Fabales; family Fabaceae; genus Sophora; species Sophora flavescens. Next base: position 174,318,081 of record CM061064.1, read on the forward strand.
GGGAATACCCAAGTGAGAGGTGGAAAAATCAAATCCCATAACCTTCTAGTGAGATTGTTCATGAGTTGCCTACCTATAAGCCCATTGATCTTAAGCCCAAATTGCCGGATTATAAACATCTTGATTCAGTTGGGTCAACATTATGGGAAATTCTAGGGTGAGAGATGAGATACCCCGCTGTGCCCCATTGCATTATTAGACTAAAACCTTATTATTTATTTACTTAATCACGCGCTTATCGTTGAAAATATGTAAAAATAAAAAATTTATTTACCAACCATATAACTTCTGCAAATTAAACACACCAAAGTTATAATATATAAATACAAACATTTTTGTTCATTACATTACCAAAACACTGTTTAGGGTATCTTATCAATAAGATCCCACACAGGTATTTAGTTATACAAACTGCTTATAATCAGCGGAAAATAAAACATCTTATAAGATTCACTGGTCCTAGACACTAGACTACATTGCTGGAATCCACAGCTCTTCCTCCCGTGTAACACCCTTCATTACATTAGTAACCCAAATTAATTTCAATAAAAATACTTCAAAACATTTAATTAAAAAACACAAGTCATAAATTTTTTTCTCAAATACTAAGTATGAAAATACCTCGTACTAAATAAAATAATAGTATTTACAAAGTATTGAAAAATATCATTAAATCCAATCATTTGAATAAAAACTAAAAGCCTCAAAACCGGGCGTCTAATTACAATCTGAAAAAAATAGTATGTAAATCAAAGAACGTCGTCCGCATGATACTCCAAACCATACTACATTACTAACCAACTAGCTAATCAAAGATAACTCTTCAGATCTCTAGATCCTCAACAGCGATGTCCTCGGGCTCTGAAAACAACACTTATAATGAGATATAAAATCCCAGTGCACAACAATACATTTATAAAATGTTTCGAAAATAGTGTTGTTCTCAGTAGTCTGATAACCGGAAAAACTGTCCATGGTATCCGCTACTTTCCCAAAATAATATATAAAAAAATACTTTTAATAACAACAAAAATTTCATCAAGTCAAATGCATATAACATAAGGTCAACTCATCTCAATGCATCACATTCCACATACCAAGTAAATTCTAAATTAATCCAAGTGGCTCGAAGGCCTCATAACTAAACTGGTCTCTTGGTAGCATGCCATAAATCCCACACATCACATGACAATGGCGTCCCATTTCCCACCCCTACTCATGAGGAATGTTTTGATGTCACCCTCCTATCGGGGACATTTCTATTTTGATACCTCCCATGTGCACATAGCGGTATTTCTCCCTTTTCGACACCCCAACGTGTGGCGGTGTTATTTTCGATACCCTTTTTAGGCGGTATTGCTCTTTTTCGACATCCCAATTATATGGGGATGTTACTTTTGATACCCCATTACGGTGGTATTACTTTTCGATACCCCTATCATAGGTGGTATTGCGGCAAACATCATACAACATATTATAGCTCAAATATGCCATGTCTCATGCATGTAACAAACTATTTCCCTCAATTTTAAACATATAAACTTCCACCAACAACAAACAATCATGAATATCACAACACATCATACACGAATAAGCATGTTACAACATCAATTGATCAATTAATTCCCATTTTAAACAAAACCCCAATTTTAGAATTTAGGTTACTAACAATATGCATCAAGTCAATTAAAGACTCCCAAAACCACATGGTAATCCCTTATCAACAAAAACAATCATATATACCATGGAAATGGTTAATAAAAAGTATTGTTACTCACCTCTTGAAGACCTCCAAATAGCTCTAAGCGTTTCCTACTGCGAATCCTAACGTTTGCCAAGAGTTATCATCATCTTCCTCTTTCTAGACTCCCTCTTCCACAACTATCTTTTCTTAATCCTTGAATTTCTTCTCTTCTTAGCCATTTCTGAGTTTCTAGGTATAATTAGGATTCAAAAACACACCCTAAGAGTGTTAAGATTCTATTTATAGAGCCCCAATAGCCCAAAACGTGTAAAAACGCGCTAAGCCCGCTTACTCTGCATATGGTGCTGTATTTCGCACATATCTTGAGTTATAGACATTAAAAAATTATAAATTTTATATCGTTGGAAAGACAAAATAATTGTCTACAACTTTTATAAAGACCACAAAATCTGACACCGACGTTTAGATAGTCAAAACGTGGATAGAATTTTAAAAAAACGGTTTTGGCGCTGGAACATGAATAATGTGTACGAATTTGGTCATAACTTGAGCTACAAGAATTCAATTTGGACGAATTTTGTGTCTATGGAAAGCTAAGAGACAGGGCTATATTTTTTATGCAGATCTAGAATTCAAACAAGTTCTCTTTGGTTACGAAATATCCGTCTGAAGTTAGGTATCTAGTCATATTATGCAAAATTGGGCTTAAAACACTCAAACTATCTATTTATAATGGGTAACACAGCATGGACCTTGATATGTTTATGTTTCCTATCATTATTGCCGCAATAATTTAGTCCAAGGTAGGTTCTTATCCTTATTTTTATTTTATTTTTTTTAAAAATCAATTTTACATTATTGTGTAACCCACTGGATTTTTATTATAAAGAAAACAAATATAATAAACTCTTATACTACCCTTTTTTTTTATTAAAATAATTATATTTGAATTTTTAGGTTGTTACATTTCTCCCCTCCTTAGAGAATTCCGTCCCCGAAATTCATCACATACTCACACACATATTGTAACATATGCTGAAAACCAAACATAAGGTTACCTTACCTTAAACAACAAGATTTGGGTATTGACATACGATGTCCTCTTCCATCTTTCAAGTAGTTTCTTTCGGAGATAATCCTTTCCCATAACACTTTTACCAATGGAATTGTCTTGTTCCTTAGAGTCTTTGTGGCCTTGTCCAAGATTTGACTAGGCCTAGACTTATAGATCAAATTATCCTTCAATTGTAAAGACTCGGGAGCTATCACATGAGACTCATCAGGTACATATTTTTTAAGTTGTGACACATGGAAAACATCATGAAGATTTGCCAATTGTAGCAGAAGAGCCAATTGGTAAGTAACGGGCACGACTCTTTTGAGAATTAGGAAAGGTCTCATGAAACAAAGAGTCAGTTTTCTGAATGACATTGACCTCTCCATCCAAAACTTAAGAGTGCCTCTCAAGATTACATGTTCCTCTTCCTAAAATTCTAAATGCTTTCTTTTCTTGTCGACATTACACTTTTTATCTGTTATGTGCAATGCACATCTTTCCCTCAATTATTAATCCTAATTGCGATCTCTTTAATTAAATCTGATCTTAACAATATCTTATTACCTACTTCACACTATCATAAAAGGGGATCTACATTCCTAATCACATCATTAATATATATATGTATAGTCATTAAATATTCCACTAGATAATAAATGTAAAATTCATGGTCCCATAACTTAAAAAAAAAATTTAAGAAAAAAAATTTTATTTTTAAAATGAAGTCAATAATAACATTTATATAATAAAATCATGCACTTAAGTATTTGTTTCTATCCATCCGCCTATAATTAGAACACCTTCACTTGCATTTCATCTTTATAAGCATTCTGACAAATTAAATTTAACAAACAATCCATAAAAGAAATTGATGTAATATTTTATATCATCCACACGTAGACATAATATCTCTTACGAACTCTATACCAAATTTCTTATATTCTACACAGAACTGAGGAATTTTATAAATAAAGAAATATGAAGCAGTAGCACGTTCACATACTAATTTTTAGCTATCCCAAAATGATAATTTCAAAAGAGGAAGAAATAGTTTCACTTTATGTTGATAAGAAGATCTTACTAAAAAATATGTGATAACAAAATGGAGAATAATGTTTAACAAAATTATAATTAAACTGTGCAGACATTAAGCAAAAACAACTGTAAAAATTAACACCACAATAGTATAAGAAACCAATTCAATCTCGATCCTTGAGTAGTCACATACAAATAAGAAATAACATTTTTTTCACTTTTTGTTAAGAAATATAAGTTTGTTAGGATTAGACATGCCATTAATCTATATGGAAAACAAATCATAGGGGAATATCAATCGCGATTAATACTTTGTCACTTGAGCAACAATTTGAAATTTCAAGGAAAGTGATCCTCTAAAAATTATATAATAAAATTACAATATTATAATAAAATTTGAACATATATATAAAATTCTTTAATACCACTTCCATTTTTATTCCCGTCCACTAATACTTCTTTAAATCTTGATGCTTCTTGGTTATTCCTAGATACATGGTTAACGTTATTTTATGTGTCTCTTCTAATTTTTTTCCCTCTAAGGCTCCCCTCCTTAGGGACAATGATCCTATTCTTAAACAACACTACACCATTATTATATAACACATAATTTTCTTGATCCAAAAGAGATTTCAAATCCTAGTTTAAAAACTACACTCGCTTAATCTATTTTCTAAGGTCACTACAAATTTTCAACCTATTCAATTCCAAGTTTTAAGCCTTAAAAAGATATCCAAATTCATGTCTCTAAACTCTTCTATTAGGTTCATCTCTTGCAACTTCAAGTTAGACTTGTGCGGAAATTTCCTACTCCGAGTATCGACCACTGCATTAGCCTTTCCCGGACTATACTTCAACTCAAAATTATAGTTCCTAAGAAAATTCATCCACTTTTTTTGCCTTATATTTAACTCTTCGTCTATGTCTCTGTCTCTGTCTCTATCTCTTAACAACTGTTTAAGGCTCTACTGATCATTAAAAACTTCAAGTTGTATCCTATACAAGAGATTTTCCCTTCCTAATCAGCTTGGAGAGAGGTAAGGCTAGTCTAGAGAACTCGTTTATAACTTCTTATAATACTTCTCCAATTCTAGGAAACTTCTCACACTTGTCATTGTCTTAGGTTTCTCTCGCCCTATCCCTGCATCTACTTTACTAGAATTAACCACTACTCTACTCCATTGATCTAAGCTCATCTATCCTAGGTAAAAGATACCTATCCATAATAGTTACTTTGTTCAATTGCATATTGCCCACATATAACCTCATACTCCAGTAAAAAAAATTTCCACTAAAATCACTCAAAAGTTATTACAAAATCAAGTATATTTCTTACCATTGACTAAAGTGGAAATTGACTCATACTATAATTAAAATAAATAAATAATTAGGATCCGATAAAAATCACTATAGAGTGAAGACGTGCGTCAGTATACATGAGTAAATTGTGATTCCAAATAAGTCTAATTTGAATTTGGCAAAGTGAAACTAATTCAAACGTTAGTGACTTGACAAAGGGAAGCAATGCTTCCAAATATGAAATAGAAAAATCAATTCAAGTGAGATTTGCGATTTTGCCATCAAACAAAAAGAAAAAGTTAATTCAAGTAGCGTAAACACAAATGAGATAGGACTGCACATTTTGTATGAAAATAAAACTAAGGAGCCACATATACACCACAACAAAAGAAACAAAACCACAATTAAAAGAATCTGAAAAAAAAATCAAATTAATTCATCAAATAACATTAAAACATTTTAAGAATCCCAAATCAATAATCAAGAATCTCAAAACCTCGATTCTTCATATTAGACAAATATACATGTGAAAACCTCAATTTCCACATTAAAAAAAATCAACACAAATTAAGAGATCACATCCTTCAATAATTCATTCAGTTAAGGTTTTAAGAAAGTGTTTTACTCACATGATATGAGTATTACTGTCACGTCACTATAAATTCCCACCTTACCAGAAAACTAGAGTATGCACCGATCATTGAGTTCCCTCAATTAAGCACTTGTTAGAAGAAACAACCAATACAATAAGGGTTGACACCGAAGAAAAATCGATAGACATTGGTTGTGAAGAGATATCAAAAATAAAAATAGTTCTACTAGAGTACTTTATGACAACGAGTCTAAAGACAATCACTCCTTACCAAGAATAGCATCTAACCCAGACATAGATAACAAATAAGATCGAAGGCATAAGGCACGTCCCGATGCACAAGAAAACAATTTAAACAAGAACTGGAAGAAATAAGATTATCCCCCATAGAAGTAGAAACACGTGGATCAAAGGACAAAAGAAAGATAGGTAACTCCAAATTTCACACATGAAAGATATATAAAAGAATGTGTTGCTCCTGAATCAACAATAGAGTAACTTTTCTCATGTACGAGTTGAAGAAATTCAGCCTCCTTCGGATCTAAGCTGCCTCGGAATGATGGCGGGTTTTTTTTCTTGAATTCGGAAAGTCACACGTGCTAAGGGTCCTAGGTTGTCACCACTCCATTAGTGATTGTCCTCCATTCCCATTCAGTTGACAATGAGTCCCCGCCTGCGCTTGCATAACTCTGGCTATACAATCCAAAGCTTGTGCAAGTGCAACGTTCGTCCCTCGCCTATTAATCGCCATAAATCTTCTCACTACTAATGAAATACTGGGTTGATTAGGTCCAATATCCCAAAGAATAGCATGCAGCATTTATAACTCTAACAAGCATCCTATGCGCCCAAGTTTTGTTTTATAAAAGTCCCAAAGCCACAGTCTGATTTAGAATCGAACTTCTCTGATACCAAAAATGTAACGCCCTTCATTACATTAGTAACCCAAATTAATTTTAATAAAAATCCTTCAAAACATTTAATTAAAAAGCACAAGTCATAAAATTTTTCTTAAATAACTAAGTATGAAAATACCTCATACTAAATAAAATAATAGTATTTACAAAGTATTGCAAAATATCATTAAATCCAATCATTTGAATAAAAACTAAAAGCCTCAAAACCGGGCGTCTAATTACAATCTGAAAAAAATAGTATGTAAACCAAAGAACGTCGTCCGCATGATACTCTAAACCATACTACATTACTAACCAACTAGCTAATCAAAGATAACTCTTCAGATCTCTGGATCCTCAACAGCGATGTCCTCGGGCTCTAAAAACAACACTTATAGTGAGATATAAAATCCCAGTGCACAACAGTACATTTATAAAATGTTTCGAAAATAGTGTTGTTCTCAGCCGGTACGGTAACCAGAAAAATTGTCCATGGTATCTGCTAATTTCCCAAAATAATATATAAAAAAATACTTTTAATAACAACAAAAATTTCATCAAGTCAAATGCATATAACATAAGGTCAACTCGTCTCAATGAATCACATTCCACATACCAAGTAAATTCTAAATTAATCCAAGTGGCTCGAATGCCTCATAACTAAATTGGTCTCTTGCTATCATGCCATAAATCTCAAACATCACATGACAATGGCGTCTCATTGCCCACCCCTACTCATGAGGAATGTTTCGATGTCACCCTCTTGTCGGGGACATTTCTATTTCGATACCTCCCATGTGCACATGGCGGTATTTCTCCCTTTTCGACACCCCAACATGTGGCGGTATTACTTTCGATACCCCTTTTTAGGCGGTATTGCTCTTTTTCGACATCCCAATTATATGGGGATGTTACTTTCGATACCCCATTACGGTGGTATTACTTTTCGATACCCCTATCATAGGTGGTATTGCGGTAAACATCATACAACATATTATAACTCAAATATGTTATGTCTCATGCATGTAACAAACTATTTCCCTCAATTTTAAACATATAAACTTCCACCAACAACAAACAATCATGAATATCACAACACGTCATACATGAATAAGCATGTTACAACATGAATTGATCAATTAATTCCCATTTTAAACAAAACCCCAATTTTAGAATTTAAGTTACTAACAATATGCATCAAGTCAATTAAAGACTCCCAAAACCACATGGTAATCCCTTATCAACAAAAACAATCATATATACCATGAAAAGGGTTCATAAAAAGTATTGTTACTCACCTCTTGAAGACCTCCAAATAGCTCTAAGCGTTTCCTACTGCGAATCCTAACGTTTGCCAAGAGTTATCATCATCTTCCTCTTTCTAGACTCTCTCTTCCACAACCATCTCTTCTTAATCCTTGAATTTCTTCTCTTCTTAGCCGTTTTTGAGTTTCTAGGTGTAATTAGGGTTCAAAAACGCACCCTAAGAGTGTTAAGATTCTATTTATAGAGCCCCAATAGCCCAAAACGTGTAAAAACGCTCTAAGCCCGCTTACTCTGCATATGGTGCTGTATTTGGCACATATCTTGAGTTATAAACATTAAAAAATTATAAATTTTATATCGTTGGAAAGATAAAAGAATTGTCTACAACTTTTATAAAGACCACAAAATCTGAAACCGACATTTAGATAGTCAAAACGTGGATAGAATTTTACAAAAATGGTTCTGGCGCTGGAACATGAATAGTGTGTACGAATTTGGTCATAACTTGAGCTACAAGAATCCAATTTGGACGAATTTGGTGTCTATGGAAAGCTAAGAGATAGGGATATATTTTTTATGCAGATCTAGAATTCAAACAAGTTCTCTTTGGTTACGACATATCCGTCTGAAGTTAGGTATCTAGTCATATTATGCGAAATTGGGCTTAAAACACTCAAACTATCTATTTATAATGGGTAACACAGCATGGACCTTGATATGTTTATGTTTCCTATCATTATTGCCGCAATAATTTAGTCCATGGTAGGTTCTTATCCTTATTTTTATTTTGTTTTTAAAAAAAAATCAATTTTACATTATTGTGAAACCCACTGGATTTTTATTATAAAGAAAACAAATATAATAAACTCTTATACTACCCTTTTTTTTTATTAAATTTCAGTTTCGGGTCAAATTAGGGTTTTTTCCTAGTATAAAATTATAGTGTCGGTAAAAAAACGCAGACCGCTTTCCGTCTGAGTTTTAAACCCAAAATTTCATCGTAACCTTCTACCATAAGAGAGACTATGAATATGATTTTATTTTATTTAAAATCACTTTCTAACTCTCAGATTAAAATATAATTAATTATATTTTAACCGGTTAAACAACTAATTAAAAATCAGGCTGTTACAAGAGACCCTATAATATCTCTCACCGTGAGCAACCCCTGTTTTGCGAAAAAAAATATTATTTTCAAATACTTAAACTTTTCAGCTTTAAAAAATTCACCCCTCCTTCCATCATTGCCTTTCCCTCCTCCTCATTCAAGCTGTTCCCCCCTCCTCTCTCAAGCAGGTTTGACAACACCACTGCCCAAGCATCAAACGTGCGGTGACCGCTAGGTTGACGCTGTGGCTGCACACGGAGGAGTAAGTGGCATATAACAGTGATTTCTGATTTAGGGTTTAGGGTTTAGGGCGGGATGCTTCTTTGTTTCTGGTGGTACTATAGCGACAGTGATGCAACGTGGTTGTGAGTGGAGGAGGCGTCTGTGTGGAGGAGCGAGATCGACGATGAAGGTGATGACAGGCGTTTCTCCGGCCACTCCGGCCTCCCCTCCCACTCCTACTCCCACTGTCACCCACTCTTGTCATTTTCTCCAGCAAGATCTGCGCTGCGAGCAACATTTTCTCCACCGCGTCGTCTATCCATTATGCCACGCTCCGTTAGCGGTCAGTCCTTCCCAAACTCCGTTCAGTTTGTCGACGGTTGTGGTGAACCAATTACAACACGAACCCAACAAAGATTATAATCGGTTACTGGAGTAGAATGATTACAAGGCCGTGAAAACAAGAATCGATTATTAGAGTAGAATTAATGGTGTTAGTTCTTATTTCTTTCTCTGGTAGCCATGAAGTTGTGTCTGAGTGTTTGACTTGCTATGTTCCAAAAAATGAGAAGAAAATAAGCAAGAATCAAGAAATGTACCAGTGTGAAGGAGATAGAGGAGAGTGAGATAGAGGAGATGGGTCAAATTTGTAAATTTAAAAAGATTAAGAATTTAAAAATTAATTACAAAATTATTTAGATACCCTTCCTTTTGGTCTCTCACGGTGAGAGACATGATAGGCTTTCCCATCGTAGAAGTCGCCCAGGGCCGGTCCAACATCTTTGGAGGCCTAAAGCAAACTCTAAAAGTGAAGCATTTTTAAAGAAAATAATAATATTTTGTTAAAATCATTATATTATTATTTAAAGTTTATTTTTCGATTTTTTTGGGATGCAAAATCATTTATTAAACTATTATAATCGATTTCATTTAACAATTCTTTTTCAATGGATAATAAAGCCAATCCATTTAATCTTTGTTGATCTTAGCTTCAAGTTTTTTCTTTAGTTAGTTTCGAATAACCAGATTCAAATTTTTGAGTTGACATTCATATATTTTAAATTAAAAGCGTCGAACCTTTGACAAAAATAAATTAAACAATTATAAAAAAAACTATAGAGAAAAAAGTTAGAACAATAGAACTTGATTGCCAAAAGATTATTTTACATAAAAAAATTTAATGCTTGTTAGACAAAATTCAACAAGAACAAGCACAAGATTTCTGAAATAAGAGAGAAAATAATTTGTCAATTAATCAATTTATTATTGTTTTATATAAAAAATCAGAGATGCTACACACAAAATGACAAAACACAAATTGAAGCCTAGTGTCTAAAGTCTGTAACATACATACTCAGTGCGGTGAGTGATTCATGCTCTTCAAGGGACAGTGCCTAAAGCCAACCAGTCACAGCGACCAGCGAACCAGTGCTTGACTCGGACTCGTCGCCGCCGGCCGGAAAACCACAAACCAGTCGCAGCGACCACGATGCAGCGGAGACCGTCAAGGCTCTCTCAGTATGAGATAGTGAGATGAGGCGGTGTGTGAGTCAATTCGTGCAGGGATGACATGGTGAGTCACACAAGTTGAGACTTGAGAGCAATTGACTGATTGAGCAAAGAGGAGAAATGAAGAATGTGAGGGAGAATGGGAGATGCAGGAACATGAGTGATTAAGGGAGATAGAGATGATAATAGAATGTTTATTATTATTGATTTTCTTTTTTAAAAACATTTATTACTTATTTAATTGTTGTCCGTTATAAAAAAAAAATTCATTACTCATTACTCCTCTAGCAACTGAATGCCGTGAATGAGGCCTTGAGGGAGGGGAAGATGGAGTCACGACTAAGCCAATCAGGTATGACTTTCTTTAAAAAAAAAGAAAAGAAAAGAAAAAGGTAGTAAACAAACTTTTTTTTGAGGCCTAAAGCCCTTGCTTGGGCTGCCTACCCCTTGGGCCGGGCTTGAAGTCGCCCAACATTATACTCAAGTGTGCATAGTGTTAGAAGTTATCATTTTTTCTAAGTAATCAATTTGTTGTTAATGGATATTTTTTTATAGGTAAATGTTAGTAGTTAGTTGAACCTTAGACCTTCTACTTTCTAACTCATTATACCCCATTCTAGCCAACCTCATGTTGTTAATGGATTATTATTTTGATGTTGATGATTTGTTTTTTTGTCAAATATATACTTTTGATGATTCTTTGTTCTCTCTACCTATTCCAACGGATTGCTCGAATACTTTCCACTAGCTCTGCCACAAATAACCAATTTGTTTTTGTCACTACTTACTACTCCGACTCTTGATGATAATTCCTATCATATTGATCTCAAATGAATACAGGATATTTAACTTTCTAGAGGTGAGTTCTTTTTGTGTCAAAAAAAAAAAGAGTTGAGTTCTTTTCGATAGGGAGAATGATGTGAAGTAGTTTTTCAAACTATTTTTAGAAGAAAAGAAGGAAATAAGTTTACTTAATGATATTTTTTTGAATGAGTAAAAAAAGATAATATTTTTTTTGAAAATAATAAGTTTCTTGTTCCTAAATTTTGTAGCCTGGCGGGAAGGACCGAGGAGAGAAAAAACAACATTCAATTTATTTGCAAAATTATCATTAAGAAAGTTATATTATTATAATTATGTCATCATGGAAATAAACTACATTAAAAGATTCAGAACACCTTTTGAAAATCTCTGAAATATATATATATATATATATATATATATATATATATATATAACTAATAATTCTGAAAATAATTTTTTTTCGGATTTTTTTTTAATCCCAAAGGATCGATCTAGTGGAGTATGACAGGGTTTCGTTGTTGGGAAATACCAGCATAATTTCCCTCCTCTGTGAACTCAAAAAATAGGCACTAAGCGGAAGCGTAAAAATAAGTGTAATAACATCGGACAATTTTTAGCGTGGAAAAACCTCCTCAATGTCAGCAAGGAAAAAAAACCACGGGACCCGTAGGCCGCTTAAACTTCCACTATAACAATAATGGGAATATAAAAATTACAAGAATATTGTATCCTCAATTTGTGGATAACACTCACAAATTGGCTCACTATTTTTCTCTCTTAGAAAACTCTCTCTAAGGCTCTCTCTAATTTTTCTCTCACTACTCTTCTCTCTTGAATGTGAGGATTGGTGCCACTTCCTTCATCTCAAATGCTTCTATTTATAGAAGCAAAAAGAGATGCATTGAATATGAGTGGTTGGAGGTTGGATAACTTTCAACAATTTGCATTTAATGATTTGGACTTTTGGCTGGATCTCCAACAATTCCCCCCTCCAGCCAAAGGGAAAATATCCTTGAATCTGTTTGGGGTTGATACTAAGCCTGCAACTTCTTCAAAGACTTCTAACTTCTCTTTTGGTAGAGCTTTTGTCATCATATCTGCCCCGTTATCTTTTGTGTGTATTTTCTCAATCTGCAGCAGTTTACTTTCTAACACATCACGGATCTAGTGATACCTTACGTCGATGTGTTTCGACCTTGAATGAAATGTCGAGTTCTTGCTGAGATGGATTGCGCTCTGACTGTTGCAATAGAGAATATAACTTTCCTGATCCTGTCCTAACTCTTGTAGGAACTTCTTCATCCACAAGATCTCTTTGCAACCTTCGGTGATTGCGATGAATTCTGCTTCTGTAGTGCTTAAAGCAATGCACTTTTGTAGTCTTGACTGCCAAGAGATAGCTCCCCCTGCAAAAGTAAACAGGTATCCTGATGTAGACTTTCTGGAATCCACATCTCCTGCCATATCTGCATCTGAGTATTGTTGTGACGCCGGCAAGTGTACCGGGTCGTCGCAAGTAATAAAATAAACACGGTAAGTAATTACCGAGGTCGAACTCAGGGATTGGGCTACCAATTCGACTAATCCGCGGGAAATCAGATACGTTTGGTCAAGTTACGGAAGGTGGTTGAGAGAGAGAGATTAATATCGCAATTTGAATAACAAATCAAATAAAGCTAAGGTGTTTAAAATTCAGAAATTAAAATATCCAAGGTCTCAAATCCACCTACCCAATCAGGTATAGTACCCAAGTGATGATGTATTCCTCCCTAGGTTCAATTATAATGTCAACCGGGACCCCCAAATTCTCCTATATCCACTGTCGTGCTCAATAGGACGTATTCGACGATTGGATTAATTACTTACTAGGTCTCATAACCCTAATCTCGAATTTGATTAATTCTTGTTCCCTATAAGGTTGCACTAATCTCCTAAATCCACTGTCGTGCTCATTATTCGATTAGTGATTCCAATCCAAGTTTTGAAACGCGAATCGCCGTTCGGCCTCAAACACGTTTAACTAGTTAATCACGCAATACATATGATCAACGCAATCAAAACAGAATTGGAAAATATTCATAAGAGAAGGGGAGAAAAAAACATACATCACAAGAACACTACACCGCCATGGGTGGCTTCATTGATCCCTCGGACGAGGGGATTAGTTCCTCATGCTCATAGACAAGCAATCCGACATAACCACCATGATAAAATAAAAAGAAAAGGGAGACGCAGCTCCAAAGAGAAAACAAGGATTCGTAACTACTGATCTAAACAAGTGGAAAAACCCTCTCCTTTAATCTGATCTAAAACAGCCTTTAAATAAGGATTCTAATTCTTGCTCGCTCGTGGGGCGAGCACCACTTCGCGAGGCGAATTTTAGTATTGGCGCGCTTTCAAATTTGGATTTTCGCGAGGTGAGGGTGTGTTCGCGGGGCGAGTCTTCCAACTTCAATCTGTCACAGCCGTGACATTCATCACGGCTGGGCCGTGATGGTCTCTGTCTTCCAGGGTCTTCAGGATCTCGCGAGGCGAGATGTCTCTGTCTTGCAGGTCTTCAAACTCTCGCGGGGCGAGAAGATTCTCGCGTGGCGAACTAGAGTGATGACTGTTGCTGCTTCAGTTGATGTTCAGGCTCGCGAGGCGAGCATAAACTCGCGAGGCGAGTATCTCCAGAAGTGCTTTTTCCACTGCTTCTTGACTTTCCTTGACTCCCGGAGCTTCACTTATTGACCTGAAAACACCAAAAGCAACCAAAAGCATAATTCTATCCAAAATAAGCTAAAAACTACACAAAAGACACAAAACGAGTCAAAGTCCAACTTAGGAACAAAACAAGGCAAATTTGGGCGAAAACGAGAGTGAACTCGAATAATTTGCACAATAACCACAGTCCATCTAGTTATAAAACTAGATAAGCCAGAGGCTTATCAAAACACCCCAAACTTAAACCTTGCTTGTCCCCAAGCAAGCTTAAACTCAAAAACGACTCAAGACTTGGTAAGCTTAAGGGAATCAATCGATTTCGCACAAATTTCATATACTCAAAACAGTTTTTCTCCAATGATTTCCCCCCTAAATTAACGTAATCCCCACATTCATTTACTTTAAACAATTGAGAACTTGTCATTCATGCCATCATTACTCTAAGTTGAGGATCAAAGATACACACAAAGGAAGATCACCAATTTCAAACAATTGCCTTCCTCACAAGGGCATTTAGTATTTCACTCATTCGCTCAAATTCGTCTAGGCTATCAACTTTTCACTCAACTTCACATTCCAAGAGCACTTCCCATGAATTTGATTTTCATCTCAAAAATGGTTCCCACGAAAACATGCATGCAACATCAGAAGGTCTTTTAAAGGTTGTAATGGGACCTGGCTGAGGGTAGGATAATCAAGGATACTAGGCTTAAGTCCCTAGGAACTAAGAGAGCATGAACCTTTTTACACATATTCCACTCAAATTCCTTTTTTCATTTTTCTTTTTGTCTCGGGTGACTACAGCCTTTTTCCTTGCTAATCTTTTGATTTGCCCCTTTTCTTTTGGCAATTTATTTTGAATATATTTTTTTCCTTTTTTTTTTTTTTGCCTTGGGTTTCAACCTTTATTTTTCTTTTTCTCACCCCAATATGGCACATCACCTTGTAGCCACCCCAAACTTAGTTTCTCACAATCCTTTTCTCACTAAACTTCCATGCTCTCCTAATCCTAAGATTTGGTTAACATGTTTTTTTTTCTTCAGATTTCGGCTCATATTATAGGCTCATAAAGAAACAATAGGCTAATTAGGCTCAATGTGGCTGACTAGGGAACATGCATTAGGGGTGGTTCATTTTAGGCCAAGTAGTTATTCAAAGAAAATTGCCTAAATCATTTGATGCAACACATAAATATGCAAACCATATAGAGATTCAAGCAAATTCGGGAAAGTGCAACTTAAAAGTGATTCACACAATCAAAAACAAAGTTGGAGGCTCAAATCCTCACCTGGACATTTTGCAAATTGTTTGACCGAGATACAATTCCTAGTGTGTGCACCCCCTCACCCCAAACTTATCATAAATCAAGTAATCACAATAAAATTCTCAAAGTTCAATTTTCAATTTTTCACATGGGGATCAACTTTTCTAATTTCAGAACCTAGGGGGAAATCATCAATGGTCCAAATAATTCATGCAATCAATCTATGCTCAATTTAATTGAAATCCAACAAGCTTGCCGACACGACACTCATACACAACCTCTTGATCTTCTCAAATTATTCAAGAGTGACAAACAAAACAAAAACAAAAGCAGAAACAAAACAAAAGTGAGGAAAGGAAAATAAAGGATACCTAGCTTGGGTTGCCTCCCAAGTAGCGCTTGTTTAACGTCCCGAGCCTGACTTATTAAGAAGCATCCACCTGGATCCCATAGCCTGTGGTACAAGGGCCAAGAGATGCTCATCATGTGAGGTCTTCCACCCGGATCCCATGGTTTGTGAAGTGGCCCTTGCAGCAGCAATATGACTTTATCATCGACTCCACCCAGCCAGTGTGTGAAAACTCCATTGACCTTTGTAATTATGAATTCACTTCCTCTCGGGTCAAATGGTGTTTTCTCGAGGAAGTGTGCCAGACGAGTGGGAGGGTCTAACTTACCAATGTCCACACATGCATGCAAGCCAACATAGTTATCTAATGCAGTAATTTCAGGTTGCTTGGCCGGCATGGTGAACTCCTCTCCCATCTTATTTGCATTTTGTTCTCTACTCCCTTGCTCCGGTGCCTTGTTACTTGTCAATTCCTCTTCCTCAGGTTGCTCTTCCTCAACATGTGGTTGTTCCGGGGCCATGTCACTTATCAACTCCTCTTGATCCTCAGGTTGCTCTTCTTCAACATGTGGTAGTTCTTCCTCAACTTCCTGAGAACTAGTTGCATCCCAGTCAGATTCCCACACCCTATCGCTTCTAGTTGTTATGGCTTCGCATTGGTCCTTAGGGTTGTTCTTGGTATCACCTGGGAAAGTGCCTGTGAGACGCTCAATTTGTTGTTCTACGAGCTGACCCAACTTCTCTACTGCCGCATTCGTCTTCTCAAATGATGTGGCCATCTTATCAATTATCGCATTTGTTCTCTCAAGAGCCAACTCCCAAGGTTGTTTTCCACCATCCTGTTGAGGTTGTTGTTGTCAATTCTGTTGAGGTTGTGGTTTCCAAGCTAGACCACCGCCATCATTACTCCAAGCGAAATCCGGATGGTCTCTACTCATATAACCCCGATACTGATTCTGACTCTGATAGCTGTCCTGGGGCACGCTGTCATAGAAATTATGGCATGAGTCCACATATTCTTGAGAGAAGTAGAACGGACAGTTCCAAGTGTCATGGTCTCCATTACAATATTCGCAACCCGGAAGCATTCCCTCGTGTATCACATTCACCCTTTTGTTCCAAGACAATGCTTCATTCTGCATCTTCAACAATCTATTTTGCTCTAGAATGTCTTCTAATGTTGCAGAACTGAATCCATTTGAGGTTTCCCAACCACGGTTGTAATCATTGTACGACATCTCCTCCAATGATGCCCATCCATCCATTCAAGCCTCTATCGCTCTCTGCTTCTTTCCTTAACCGCTTCTCGGTCTTGGTGATCTCCGTATCAAATAGCAAGTCCTCTTGTGGGAGGGTACCTCGCATACAAAAACAAGGCAAGACCAAGTGGAATCAAGGAAGTAGAGAGAGATATAGTAGTAAATAAAATAAAAATAAAAATAAAAATAAAAATAAAAATAAAAATAAACAAGTGTCACCCTCACTTGGTAGGTGAAAAAGCTCCCAGATCATCATGCAGTGCTTCTCTGGTCAGATGTAATCTTGACTTGCTTATTCTTTAAGTAGTATCGCTACAGTATTATAACCGAGAAATCAAAGAATAATTGAGAAAACTTTCATTATTGAATTATATGTTGAATACAAGAGAAGATAGGTCTTATATAGGCAAAATAAAGAACAACTGATTAACTCTGACTTAACAGAAGCTAACTTGAACTAATAAATGCTAACTAACTGTTAGCTAGTAACAGAAAAATCGATTACCACAATCGGTTATCACAGATAGTTGTTAGTTAGTAAAGTTGTAAATACTACATAGTCTTTGGGAGGCAGCAAACCAAGATATAACACCAGTGAAATCATAGCTTCATTGCGTTCATTGTTTCTATCTTGATAGGACATCAGGAGTGTTCACCAATGTTACTTCATCCTGTATTAAAAAAAGGGTTACTTCATCATGCAGGCCATAGAAAAAAATTTCTTTTAAGTACTAATAATGACAAAGTCATTTGACTTGCAAAATATAAATGAAACTCAATGGATGTGGCATTTGAGAACATTGGGATCATGATGAAAATGAACCTCAAAAAGTTATTAGGCCACTAAAGGCGGCCAGCATCAACAACTATAGTATTTCCAAGAAGATAACGTTGTTTCTCTCTTTCAAAAAAGAAGAAGATAACACTGTTAATATATAGAAACACAGCTGATGTGCAAAAAAGAAATCAAAGCATGATTATGGTGCTGCATATTCTAGTAGATTGAATGTTCTATTTCATCATTAAATTATGTTGATTTGATGAGTCAATTTTGTGGCGTTGGTTTGGAAAAATATAATGTGTTAAATGACAAGAGATCTATTGACCTTGGTTGAGAAAGTCAACAATTTACCCTTGGAGAGGATGTCTGATATTGAAATTGAAGATTTGTCCGGAAATACTATCACAAGCAAAGTGATGAAAAACATCATGTAGGAGAAAGATTGAAGATTCTTGAACGAATTAGCTTTTAGTATAAAAAAAAAAATTTTGGTGGCAAAGTATGGTAGAGCGAAAGTTAATTTGGGTTTTTCTTGGAGTTGTGTAGATAATCCATGACTATGCAAGTCAATTGAATATTTAATTTATGGTCAAATTTTATTTCTGTACCTTTAAATGTCATACTATAACTAATTTTTTTCTTTATTGATAGAAAAGTCATACTATATCTAATTGAAAGTCATATTGACAGGGCAATCATATAAAAAGTCATATTGATAGAGTAATCATACCAATTTTTATGAGTAATGATAGCTGTACATCTAAAGTTGGCATCTTGGTTAATCGGTATAAATATTTGATTAATTCAGTTCATTATATGGTTAATTATGTGTAAATATTTGGTTAATTCATGATGAACCATTAATCATATAAAAAACTGAATTAACTAGATATTTGTATGTGATTAATCAAATATTTACATGATTATGAAAAATAAGCTTCATATAACCCATTAACCATATAACGAACTGAATTAACCAAAAATTTACACATGATTAACCAAGGTGTCTACCTGGGTGTCAAACCCAGTTGTTCACCTATCATTACTCTTTTTATTATGGCTCTATTTGGTAAAAACTAGCCGATAGTGGATAAGATATCGGATAGCGGATAAGCTAGCGGATAGCGTATAACTGATAAGCTAGCGGATAAACTAGCGGATTGGATTTGAAGTGTTTGGAAAAACTAACGATTGGACTAGCTGATTAATGTAAAATTACATCAAAAGACATGTTTGCATGTTTTTTTATTTAAATTATATATATGTATATATGTATTTATGTATTTTTATATATATATATATATATATTTATATTTTTTATTTTAAAATAAGCATCAATTTTAACACTTTAATTTATTTTAAATTATTTATTATTTCAAAGATTCAAATATTAATTTTTAATTTCAATATTTATTTAGTTTTAGTTATTTTCTATAAATAATATGGAATAATAAAAATAATATTGCTATAAGAGAGAACTGATCACTAGGGATTATAAAAATTAGAATGATTTATATTAATATTTTATTTTGTTAGTGAATGATAAGTAATGAATTTAATTAAAATAGTAAGGATAAAAATGGAAGAAAAAGTGATACGCTGTAAGCTCAAACGCTATTTCAAGTAACACCTGGAAAAAACGCTATACGCTAGAGAAAAATGTTATACGCTAATTTTAAAAACGGTTGTCAAACGGGGCTAATTTTTCATCCACTATCCGCTAAACGCTAGCGTTTTTGACAAACCAAACTGTGCCTATATCTAATTTAAAAGTCATATATAAACCACATATTTTACACAAATAAATTTCTGCCTTTGCTGGGAAATGAGTTTAATGGATGTGTCGACCTTAAATTGATAGTAATTACTTTTCCAATGGGGTTTAGCTTTTCTTTTCTTCCCAGATGTATCAAAAAAAATTTGATAGTAATTACTTTCAAATTTCAAATGGGTATGAGCAGTTCCAACTCATAATTACTAATCACCTTTCTTTTATGGTCATTGAGGGTCCGTTTGATTTGTTATAGAACGAGGGACAGCACAGCACAAAACACTTTGTTTCATGTTTGATGGTAAAATGAGTTGTGCGACAACACAAATTATGTGGTCAGGGATAGTAACCAAGGGACAAAAGGTTGTCCCATGCAAAATCCAAATGAAATCTCAAAACTACCCTTCCCATTTCCCGTCTCTTTTCTTTCCCCCACACACGTTCGACCACGACACCCTCTCTCTCTCTCTCCACATTGCATATGACCAATTAACTATTCACTATTGTCCTATTCCTATTATCCCACACTCAATTATCTAGTTAATCAAGTGCGGATATCTGGTTAATTATGTTCATTATCTAGTTAACGGGTTGTCCTGACACTTAACACCAAGTCTTCCACAACCCTTCATTTATCTGGTTAATCAAGTACAGATATTTGGTTAATTATGTTCATTATCTGGTTAATGGATTGTCCTGATACTTAACACCAAGTCTTCCACAACCCATCAATTATCCGGCTAATCAAGTGCAGATATCTGGTTAATGGGTTGTTTTGACACTTAATACCAAGTCTTCCACAACCCTTCATTTATCTGGTTAATCAAGTATAGATATCTGGTTAATTATGTTCATTATCTGGTTAATGGGTTGTCCTGACACTTATCACCCAGTCTTCCACAACCCTTCAATTATCTGGTTAATCAAGTACATATATCTGGTTAATTATGTTTATTATCTGGTTAACGGGTTGTCCTGACACTTAACACTAATTTTCCACACCTATGTACATAATATGCAGCCTGTTAACTCAATAAGACCTCTTATTGCATATTAGTCAATCACTGTTCTAAACATGATCAATCGATCACCATAAACTTTTCCAAACAATCTTGTAAACATAACCATAAACTTTTCTAAAACAACCCAAAAAAGGCAATATATAGTTAATCACTTGCAAATATATAGTTAATTGATTTCAATCTTTGGTTAATGGGTCATCCTGATGCTTCAATCATTTTCCACGACCATTGAAATATATGGTTAATCACTTGCACATATATGGTTGATTCAATTCATTATTTGGTTAATCTGTCATCTTGATGTTTTGATCATTTTCCACAACCATTATATTGTGGACCCTGACACTATAAGTGTACGCATTAACCATTTACAATGGGGTCTTAACCACAAATTTTAACCTTGTTAACCAATCTTGAATGGAATGAATAAAAGTAAAGAAATGGGCATGATATTTGCATATATCACAACCAACCGTTCAAGACAACCCAAAGAAATGTAAGCAAGAGTTACATGACTTTTGGATTTCATTTCTGCCATGTACAATCTTATGTAAATGTTATAAAAAAAAGAAAGAAAGAAGACCATCACACTATTTCCTATAACCATATCTCAATCAACATCCATTCCTTCATTGTCGTGTTCTTCTTTCTCACATACATCTTGATAAATGGGCTTCTTTCCTTAAATTTGTATCATTTGATGATATCATTGTTCTCACTTTTGCTATAT
Organism: Sophora flavescens; assembly: GCA_030762895.1. NCBI lineage: Eukaryota > Viridiplantae > Streptophyta > Magnoliopsida > Fabales > Fabaceae > Sophora > Sophora flavescens. Next base: position 174,339,456 of record CM061064.1, read on the forward strand.
ATTATTTAGGGATGACCTCACGCCTGCAAAATTAGAAACTGCATGCTATCAACAATCAACAACAAAGCATCCATTTCAACTCTATACCAGGTTGACTCAGAATTGCTAAAAAAAATCTTAAATACTGTGAATAAACAATATAAGCTAATAAAGCACCAATTTAAGAAATTTTGATCAAGACGAAATGCATTCTGCATCATAGAATCAAACATAATTATTTTCATAACATACTAATGCTTCAATTTGATAGATGACAAAATCTAGGGAAAAGTAGTAAATTTACCTGAAAGAAAATAAGATGAATTAAAAAAAGGGAGGCTTGGACGATTGAAAAATGAAGCATCAAACATCATTCCAGCTTATGTTTCCTATCATTCATAAGTTTTTCTTATATCCAACTACCATATGTATAGTCAGCTTGAAGAACTTATACATCTTTTTTTTTTTATTTTATGAATCAATAAGTAGATTTAAAGGAGTACTACTACTCAAATTGAAGTATTTACAACCAAAACCCAAACCAGCTAGTGTATATACTACTAAAGGGAAAAAACATTAATGGGAATGCACTCTTTGATATTAATTTCAATTCTAAATCTAATAATCAAACTCCTAAACACATGTTTGCTCTGACTATTAGATGTATAATGAAGTCATTAATGGGAATGCACTCTTTGATATTAAGAAAAAACAAATAACAATGGAGCCATGCTCAGTACAGAAACAAGACAATGAAAATACTGACTAAGACAATGAAGAAAATGATAAAATAGACGAACAAGATTGATCTCAGTGTATAGACAAGCAGCCTCCACTCAAGCGAGAATTGCTACACTCATGCCAATATCTAATACACGTGAGAATATTTTACAGGTTGTTAACTGCATCTAGACAATTTGTTTCCCCCCATCATCCTCAAACATGTTTTAAAGGAGATAAAATGAAATGAAATAAAAATCAAATAACTTAAAAATGTTACTTGCTTTTGGGAATTGAAATAATTTTCTTTCAATACATTTTACTCACTAGACCTATAAACACAATAGTTTTACCAAATATTTGTCTTGCAAAAACCTATGGGTTTCATGATCTTCATTTGGTATCTTCAATTATAAACCCATCATTTTCCAATACTAGAAAATCTCAGAAGCCACTAATATGGTTAAAAAGGAAGCAATGAAGAAGTAACTGACTAATAATACCTTTAGAAAACTCATGGCTATGAAGCTTTATGCTAAGCAACTGAATTTTCTTGGAAGTGTAGAGCCAAGGCCCGTGTACTATGGGTGAAAACATCAACAACAATAACAAAACAATAAAGAGGCGGCAATAATTCAGACAAAACAAAGAAGTTATAATAGTTAGAATTTTGAAAGAAAAATAAATAACGAGAGATTCATTTCCTAAAAGATACCAAGATATTGATAGATTCCATTCCTAAAAGATACCAAGAGATTGATTCTTAAAAGATACCAAGGGCAACCAAAATGCATGTAAGAAGCAATCATAACATAGCCAAAAAATCCCTAAAATGCAGAAGCAATCATAACCAACAAAAATAAGAAATAAACCCTAAATACACCAAATATGGTTTATCCTGGCAATCAGAGAGAGACCCACGGGGTGATACCAAAAGGAGACAAATTATGACCTTGCTTAAAGGAGGCTCGTCACCATCGTCTTCACCACCGTCTTCAACAATGGTGGGAGGCTCGTCTTCACCGTCTCGTCTTCAAAAACGAGCTCGTGTTCAGAGAGTGGGAGCTGAAGATGGGAACAGAAGGAGTTGTTTGGTGAGGCTAGAAGGAGGACGGCGCAGTGAGGAAGGGGAAGGAGAGAACGCGAGGTGTGAGAACGATGTGAGAACAGGGAATGAGTTTTGTGTCTTCTAAATTGTCTTTCACAGACTAAACAAAGGAGGGAAACAAAAAATTTATATGATAATTATGAAACTGCCATCGAGTCCATACGATGTCACCATATGTTGTCGAAAAATTGTGTCCAAATAACATTTCTGTTCCAGAGAACTGTCAAATACGACCTACTAGTAAGCAATGACAAAATAGGAAGCAAATACCTACAACCTACCCCACCCCCATCATATCATATCATATCATATCATATCATATCATATCATATCATATATAATTATATTAAATATATAGTACATATCTTATTACGTATTATATATACTACTTTTTATTATAATATTATAAATTATATAATAATTATATATATTGTATATAATATAGTATGCATATAAAATATATAGTATTAAATTGCATTGTATTGAATATTATATAATATACTATAAAGGGTATTTTAGTAAATTTCATATTGTTTTACTTGTGATGTTCATTATCAATCAAACAGTATATTGGACAAAAAGTTGTGTTGTGACTCAACTACTTGTGATGTACTGTTCTTCCAGTTCTGTCCTGTAATGCGAACCAAACGGGCCCTGAAGATCAAAAGTTCGAATATACGTAAACAAATTAGAAAAAGAAAAGAACGGAATGATATAAATGAATCATCAGATACTTCAACATTAAAGGATAACATACAATTGATTCATATAAAAGGAGGAGTTTCCGAATGCGGATTATAACGTATCTAATTATTAAATGATTAAATATCTAATTAGTGCCGGCCTAAGGCCCAACCACCAAGGTTAAGTCTTTAGGCCTAAAAAAATTAGTTTTTTGGTACATGCTTATTAACTAAAAAAATAATAAATATTGCCAACTCATTTTTTTTTCCCTCAAAAAATGTCTCTCTATTTCTGTTGTCTCCTCTTTCATTTGATTTCTCTTTGTTGTTGTTTTGCCTCCCTCATAATCTCTCTGTCTTTCTCTATACGACCTTTCAATGGCTCGGTGACTGTGACCTATGCGGCCTCTCCGTGCCAACACCGTCCGTGCGTTGTGAGTTAAATTCTCAGTGAAAAAACGCGAGCTTTGCTTTATTAGCTTAAAAAAAAGGCATCAACTTAGAGTTTGATGTAGACCTCAATAGGTGTTGGGTCATCCTTGTATCTAATTATTAATGCTATCAGATTATGATGTATCTATCAAAAAATGGATACATTATTTGATTAAAGAATTAAAGTTGTATGTATTGTCATTGAAAAAAGTTTTAAACTGACATCCATTAATATTTTGATATTTGTATTTTTATTTTAATAACTAAAAGAGAAATAAAAATAATACTGATTACTTATGATATTATTGAACGTCAGTGTAAAAATCATTTACACTGACAGTACATAGAAATTAAACTTTTGAATAAAAATCTAAATATTTAAAAAAAATGGAATTATCTAGCAATCGTGTAATAAATAAGGCTATCGAATTAAGTTGTATATAAAATTATTTAAATAATAAAATCATTTATTCTCATGATAAAATCCAAAATAAAGATACGAAAAATAGGGGATACTAAAACTGTACGAAAAGAAATTATTATCATGTAATAAATGAAAGACAACCTATGATTATGTAAGTCAATTCAATATTTAATTTATGATCGATATGTAAGTCAATTCAAATATTAAGGTGCCATTTGGAGGAGTTTATTTAAGTCTTTTTGGGCTTATCTTATGACATAAGTGCTTATACGGTATGTTTGGCAGAGCTTATCAAAAAATCTTATTTCATCTCATAAAAAGTTTTGGACTTATTTTTATAAGTTATTGGAATAAGCTTATGGAATTTAACATAAGAGCTTACGCCCCTACATCCCCTCCGTGTTTTTCCCTTATTTGAGTCGTCTCCTGTCTCTTTTTTCATTTCTTTTCCTTCATTATTTTTTTTCTTCATCTCTTCCTATGACAGTTTCTCGTCCCCTAAACCCTTACACATGTTGGAAAAATATTTTCAAAATAATTTGTTTTTAATATCTTTTATTATCATTTATTATAATTAATCTTTTGTCCTTAATTTAATTAAATAACCGTTGTTTTTATGAGAAATTTATTTACAGGAATGTTTCTGTTGCAACATTGAAGTTTCTTAATGAGGTTTAAAAACTATTAAATCATATATTTTATTTACCTTTAATTTGTGAATGGTGGTGCATTTTGGCAAGCTGAAAAACTCATATGACTATATAATATATATACATAATATGAAAAGAAGTACCGGAGTATATTGGGCAACAGGAGTCTAAGGGGAAATATATAACTAATGTATAACTGAAAGTTAGTTACACTGATATAATCAGTTAGTTCTGTTAAGTGTTAGTTAAAGCTAACTCTAACTCATAGCTCATTGTATATATACAACAAATGTATCATTACACAAAATGAGTCAATTCAATACAATTCCAACCACTCTCGTCTCTCTATTTCGATTCCCTCTTTCACCTTGATGTTCTGATACCTTTATGGTATTAGAGCTCAAGTTCAAGAACCTGGAATGGCAGCCACACCTGCACCTGCGCAAACTCAGATCACTTAATCTATGGTTCCAATCTCAGTGAAGTTGGACGATGAAAATTGGCTCACTTGGAAGATGCAAGCTATGGGTACAATCAAGGCACACAAACGGCTAACGTTCATCTCTGATTTGAACTCTGGAGGAAAACCTAGAAAATTCTTGACTGATGAAGATGAAATCTTGGGAAAAGTCAGTGATGCTTATGAAAATTGGGAACAACAAGATCAACATGTGTTTACTTGGCTCTTGGCTTCCATGTCTCCAAAGCTACATGCAAGAATGGTTGGTTCTGAACATGCTTTTCAAATCTGGCAGAAGCTTCTTGTCTATTTTGCTTCCCAAACGAGAGCCAAGGTAAGCCAATTGAAAACTCAGCTGAAAAGTATCAAGAATTTAGCTTCTATGAATGAATATCTTTTTTATGAATGAATATCTTCTTTCCATAAAAAAGATTGTGGATACCCTAGCTTCAGTAGGTTCTCCTATAAGTGATTTTGAGCACATACAAATTATCCTAGATGGCTTATCAGATGAATATGATTCTATAATCACCTCTATAATCTCAAGAACAGACCCTTATTCCATACTTGAAATGGAAACTTTGCTTATGACAATTCAAGAAAGAATAGAAAAGCATAAGACTAGTGCCACTGATGTGTCTATGCAAGCCAACTTGGCTCAAAATCAACAATAAAACCAATATCAGAATAGTTATGACAAAAACAATAGCCACTATGAAAGAGGAAACAACAGTAGAGCACCAAATTACAGCTCAAACCGAGGAAGATTCAATGGTAACAACTCATACAGAGGAGGCTTCAATAGAGGCAAAGGAAGGTCTTCTAGAGAAGGTGGCAGAGGTTTCACCAAACCACAGTGCCAAATCTGTGAAAGATATGGGCACATTGCCCTGAACTTCTGGTATAGGTTTGACAACATCAATCAAAATTCCAATCAAGCACATAATCGAGCTATGTTAGCAGAAGCTACTCATGATGACAATGCACAAATGTCAGCTTACATGGCAGTTCCAGAGACTCTTTATGACCCTGCTTGGTATCCTGATTCAGGTGCCACCAATCACTTGACTCCTAGAGATGGTAATCTGAGGGCAAAAACTGTTTACAGTGGAGATTCTACGATAAAGATGGCAGATGGGACTTCCACTTCAATTCAACACATAGGTAATTCATTCTTCTATCCTTTAAACTCTTTGAAACCCCTATACTTTAACAATCATTTGCATGTCTCTAACATTTCAAAGAACCTTCTAAGTGTCTCTCAATTTGCAAAGGACAATAAAGTTTATTTTGAGTTTCATCCTAATGTTTGCTATGTTAAATGTCAGGTAACTGATAAGACCCTTTGTAACACCCGGGTGCCGACGAGGGCGGGGAGTGGTCGCCGGTGCAAGAAGGCACGGACAAGGAGCGGCTCCTGGCAGGATTCTAGGCGGAGGGACATATGAATGAACCGATTACGCACCCGAATGAGAGGGATCTTGAGACTGTGTAGGTATGAGACTATACAGTTGAGGAAGGCTTATATGAATTGATTGGTACTACCTATACTAACAAGATGCATCTTCTTTTCGGGATCCCATCACTTAAGAACTCCACAGTTAAGCGTGCTTGACTTGGAGCAATTCTAGGATGGGTGACCTCCTGGGAAGTTTTCCCAGGAAGCGTGTGAGTGAGGACAAAGCACGCTGAAAAGACTCGTATTGGTCTGTGGGGACAGTCGTCAATCCATAGAGCAACCAGGGATGTTACAAATGGTATCATAGCAACACCTCTCCCAGTACGGTGTGGTTCGGGGACGAACCAAGCGGAAGCTGGTGGGCATGTAACACCCGGGTGCCGACGAGGGCGGAGAGTGGTCGCCGGTGCAAGAAGGCATGGACAAGGAGCGGCTCCTGGCAGGCTTCTAGGCGGAGGGACATATGAATGCACCGATTACACACCCGAATGAGAGGGATCCTGAGACTGTGTAGGTATGGGACTATACAGTTGAGGAAGGCTTATATGAATTGATTGGTACTACCTATACTAACAAGATGCATCTTCTTTTCGGGAGCCCATCACTTAAGAACTCCACAGTTAAGCGTGCTTGACTTGGAGCAATTCTAGGATGGGTGACCTCCTGGGAAGTTTTCCCAGGAAGCGTGTGAGTGAGGACAAAGCACGCTGAAAAGACCCCTGTTGGTCTGTGGGGACAGTCGTCAATCCATAGAGCAATTAGGGATGTCACACCCTTCTTGAAGGCAAGCTTAGGAATGGACTCTATGCCTTTGACAACATCAGCTTTACTAATAGTTTTAGATACAGCAATAACACTTGTAATGTTACCACTATTTGTAACAAGACCACTCCTAAATTGTCTTCAGTAACTTGGCATGCTAGGCTAGGCTACCCCTCTCCCAAAATTGTATCTCATGTACTCAAGAAATGTAATATTGCCATTGATATAAATAAAATACATGTAGTTTGTAAAGCTTGCTGCCTTGGCAAATCACATAAAATGCCTTTTGTCTTTTTAAAATCATTACACTGAACCACTACAACTGATCTATTCTGACATATGGGGCCCATCCCCAATTCCCTTAAGTAATGGTTCAAGATATTACATCCATTTCATTGATGCACACACAAAGAGTACCTAGCCTTTGCCAAATTTCTATCAAGTTAATGGATTTATCATAGATTCAGTTGTCCATACACACATGAGCAAAATGGCTCAGCCGAAAGGAAACACAGGCACATAACTGAAATGGGCTTAACACTACTGGCCAATGCTTCCCTACCACTTCATTTTTGGGGAGAAGCATTCACCACAGCAGTCTATCTCATAAACTGTCTTCCAACACCACTCCTTGGCAATCACAACCCTGTTGAAACACTTTTTCACAGTAAACCAGACTATGCCTCTCTTAGAACATTTGGCTGTGTGTGTTACCCCTACACAAGACCTTACAACAAGCATAAAGTCCAATACAGGTCAGAACATAGTCTATTTTTAGGTTACGGTGACAAACATAAAGGGTATATCTGCTTATCTCCCACAGGCAGAACCTATATATCAAGGCATGTTATATTTGATGAGATGCAATTTCCTTTAAAGTCTAATCCTAACTTTGTCACTTCTCACTCAATTTCAACTCCTGCATATGATGTTTCTACTTTGCCTTCTATTCCTATTCTATCATCATCTGGACCTATTACTTGCTCTAACCGGTTTTCTGTTTTGCAACATGTACCTGAGCATGATACGCTAGCTCCAAATCCAGGTGAGCATATCAGTGAACCTGGTTTAGTTCCCAACTCTGTCCTTGCTGCACCATCTGTCCCAGAATCACCTTGTGTTGAATCCCAAACCACTGCTTCTGCTCCTATTGTCAACACTGAAACAGCTATGCCATCAGTTTCCTCATCTGCACAGGAAGTCACTAATTGTCATCCAATGATTACCAGAAGGAAAGCATGAATTTCTAAGCCTAAAGTGCTCATAGCCACTGCAGATCTCAGTGAAACTGAGCCTAAGTTTGTCAAAAGTGCTCTTTCCAATCACAAGTGGAAATTAGCTATGCAGCAAGAATATGAGGCTCTATTAAAGACAAACACATGGACTCTTGCCACTCTTCCTCCAGACAGAGATGCAATAGGATGAAAATGGGTGTTTAGAATTAAAAGAAATGCAGATGGCTCAATTGAGAAGTATAAGGCAAGACTTGTTGCCAAAGGGTTTCACCAACAACAAGGGTTCGATTTCTTTGAAACTTTCAGCCCTGTGGTCAAACCAACTACAGTTCGAATTGTTCTAACTCTTGCCCTCACACACAATTGGCCTATTAGACAAATAGATGTTAATAATGCATTCTTAAATGGAGACCTTCGTGACAAGGTGTGTATGGTGCAGCCCCCGGGTTTTGTGCAAGGCAATGGTTCCCTAGTGTGTAGAATAAACAAAGCACTATATGGTCTCAAACAAGCTCCAAGAGCTTGGTTTAACAAACTGCAGCAGCATCTTGTTCAATTGGGTTTTCACTCCACTAAGTGTGATAATTCCCTGTTTGTCACGAGTTTTAGGAGCTGTTACCACTCTAGTCCTAGTTTATATGGATGACATCCTCATAACTAGTAACTATCCCCCCGCAATTGCAGATTTAATACATGACATTAATGCCAAGTTCCCACCTAAAGACCTTGGAGGTCTGAATTGTTTTCTAGGCATACAAGTCTCTGTAACATTAGATAAGGTCTGCCTTTCTCAGACAAAATACATAAATGACTTGCTTGTTAAAGCCAAAATGGGAGAAACCAAACCCATGAAAACTCCAATGGTTACTGGACTGAAACTATCTATTAATGACAGTCCTGATGCTACTGATCCAAGCTTGTACAGGTCCATCGTCGGAGCCCTTCAGTATGTAACTGTGACTCGGCCAGACATAGCGTATGCCGTGAACAAAGTCTACCAATTCATGCATGCTCCAAAGGAACCACATTGGCAAGCAGTAAAAAGAATTCTCAGGTATCTAAGTGGTGCTGCAACACATGGAATCACTCTTACAAGAACCTCTAGACTGATATTAACAGCATTTTGTGATGCTGATTGGGGCTCAGACGCGGATGATAGGAAATCAACCACTGGCTGCTGCATGTTCCTTGGTTCCAATCCCATATCTTGGTCATCCAAAAAGCAGCATGTAGTGTATCGATCGAGCACTGAGGCTGAGTACGGAAGCTTAGCAGCCATTGTAGCTGAACTAACATGGGTAAAATCCCTCTTATCTGAACTGAATTACTCCATTCCTCAGCCTCCAATGGTATTTTGTGACAACCCAAGTTCTATCATGCTAGCTGCTAATCCTATCCTAGAACTAAGCATTTTGAGCTAGACCTCTACTTTGTTAGAGAGAAGATTCAACAAAAGGAACTAATGGTGCATCACATCCCCTCCACAGGACAGACTACAGATGTTCTCACTAAGGCAATAACCCACTCCATCTTTGAGAAATGTAAAGACAAACTCAGGGTGTTAGACTCCACACCCTTGAGTTTGCGAGGGGGTGTAAGGGAAAATGTATAACTGATGTATAACTAAAAGTTAGTTACACTGATATAATCAGTTAGTTATGTTAAGTGTTAGTTAAAGCTAACTCTAGCTCATAGCTCATTGGATATATACAGCAAATGTATCATTACACAAACTAAGTCAATTCAATACAATCCAATACAATTCCAACCACTCTCTTCTCTCTATTTCGATTCCCTCTTTTACCTTGATGTGCTGATACCTTTAGGGAGGATAGAAGAAAAGTCCTCTTCCATTGAATTTTGTCATCTTGTCACCATGATCGTATTTTGAAAAAACTTATTTTCTTCTATCTTCCTTTTGTATTGTATAAGAGATGATGTGATTCTTGCTATTCTTGGTGCCTAGAATAATATTGCTATTCTGGAAGAATCTGTTAAATCCTGAGGTAGTTTCGCATTATTATTATTGTTGTGGCGAAATAATCGTTAAGGACATTATGTTTTCACACGTCTCACACTATAAACATTTTATCGGAGTTCTTCATATTTTTTTCTATTTATTTTATTTATCTATTTTATTTATTTATTAATTTTTCAACAATCTTAAGGATCATTTCCAATAAAAAATGTTTCTTCTCTTATTTCAAGTTTTAATTTTGTTTTTTCATGAGAATTCGGCATACCCAACTTTTATTATTTTTATCTACACCCATGGTTGATTTCTGCTTTATGTTCCTTGTCAAGTTTAATTAGTGGGTGGACACAGGTTTCTAGACCTGTTGGAAGGAAGCCTAAAAAAAAAATTTAAACATTTTTATTTTTCTATAAGTTATTTCTTATATATTTTTCTTTTAATCATATGCAGTGACTTGGTTAAGGATAAAGAAATCCAAAAATTTATTCTAATGGGTTTTGGAGTTTAAGTCCTTTCTGGAAATTTTTATCCAATTTGTTTTTTTATTACTTTGCGATACCAGCTATCGTGTTTATTTTATTTGATGTTATCTGTTGCTTTATTATAAATGATTTTCTTTGTTAATATTTATGCACTATACTCACCCGTGATAGCTTTGTCTGAGAGAATTTGTTAACTGCAAAGAACTTTGCAAAAGTTGAGGATGATATGGAGTTCATCCAGAGTGGTCAGGTCATTAGCAAGGTTCTTAAGGCTTCTCTTGACAATCAATGCCGAAAGCTACTATGTGGAAAATGGTATTGCACTGAAATGGATAATTGGCGTGTTAGTAATTTCTGAACAATTTTGCTCAGTAGATACATGATTTTTTGTCCACAGTTAAAAATAAAATAGTAGTATTTTGATAATTGAACATATATGGAGGTACTTAGTTGATGCCAAAATAAAATATTGCTTGACTGAATATCTTTATTGGATTGCTTATGGGGAACTTAGAAGAACACATCTAAGATATACATTCAGCAATCCTAATATTCTGGTTAAGGTATTTTGAGGTGTTTGAAAATTATGAATATTATTCTGACTAGTGCTGTTGTTTATAAAAATGTTTTATGATCTAAATTAATTGAATGCTATGATGTTATACGTGGATTGGATTTTAATGAAATATAAAAAAGTGTTCATATATACAAAAAAATATAAAAGCTTAGGAAAGCTTTTGGTGTAGTAGGTAGGAAAAAGTTTTTTGGAATTATGTGATTCTAAATAAAAGGCTATCAATCAGGTTTTTGAGATTTCGGAGTATAACAAGAGTTTCCTTTTCCCTCTATTTATTTATTTATTTATTTATTTGTTGTTAGTGGCTGTGAAATGTCTTGAGTATTTAACGAAATGTGAACTTTTTGATAGAGATATTGGAATAAAATGGCTTTGATGCATGATATGAGAACAAGTATTGTGTGGCGTGGCTCTGCAGTTTGAATAAAAATAGTTACATGTTGGACATGCATTTGAGTAACTTCTGAATTATGGAACAAATGAATAATGGTTTGTTTGAGATAAAAGGCTAGTGACTTCTGGATGCTATCAACCAAAATCAGGGAAGTGGGGAGTGTTACTCCTTTCTTTTTGAATCTATTTTTTCTATTGCTAATTGAAAGATGCATGCAAATGTGTTGATGAAATGATGTATTTCATTTCAATCCTCCTAGGCGTCATCTAGTTGACTAATTCAAGTGCTGCTGGTGTAATATATATTTTTTCATTTCTTACTGAAATCCTAGTTGGCATTTATATGAATGTCATTCATTAACGTCGTTTTGGAGTTATAATTTGTAACAGGAGGAAGTATTGAGGAGGTATGATTTGATTCATTTGTCATATTTGACTCTAATTGTGATTGTGATGGTGATTATTAAAGTGTTCCAGAAGATGGAAACTTAATATAGTAAGATTCGAAATTTCATATTTCGTTGCCATCTTGGAGTTATCAACATCTTGTACGTTATCCATTTGAACATTTATTTTTGGAATTACATTGATTATGTCCTGCAAAGTGGAATTACTGGTATGATGGTAAAGAGGGTGAGAATTTTCAAAATCTCAATTTTGTTGTATTGCTAGAATCATAATTTGAAATGATTTGATAAGAGGTGTTGTCATTAAATAGACTATGATACATAAGTGATTTTCGGGACAATATCACGAAAATAATGTGTGATATTTTGACCTGTGGGGATTCTAACTTGTAAGTGGAAAGTCATGTTGTAATCATGCATTTCAGTGCATATATATGAAGAGGAATGTTAATCCTCCTAAGGTCAAAGGCAAACTTGGTCTAAGAAGATGATGTAATTGTTGGAATCACTCTTGTTCTTGTGGCAAATGAAAAGAAAAGAAAAGAATGGATGGTAGACTTTGAGACTACCTAGCGTATTTGTATAAATAAAGATATATTTTAAGCCTCCCATATTTTTGTAGGGGATGAACTGGATTTTCACTGTATCTAAAATACAATGACACTAAACTGAATTTCAGATTCAATTAAAGATGATGTGTTCATTACCCTTTTGTGGTGTAATTACTTGGAGATCAGCCAAACAAAAATTTATTGTAAAATATACGATGGGGTTAGAGTTTATACTCTAAAATTGGTTGATAATGAGATTGAGTAGTTGAAAAACTTCTTAGCAAATATTTTATGTGAGTTAAATTAACTCCTTATGTGTTTATATATTGTGATTACTGAGTGTGTGTGTGTGTGTGTGTGTATATATATATATATATATATATATATATATATATTGTGATTGTCAAGTGACAAAATGAATATATTTTATTGACATACGTACGAGTTACAATTTCGGAAAGTAGCTAAAAATTGAATTTGACCGACTTGCTCACAAAGCCAAAAAAATGCTAGTGAGTAAAACAAGGGGAATATGAAACTTAGCCAATGTAAAATTAATAGGTGATGGTACCCAACCTTTGTTATTGGAGATCCCATGAAGAAGGTTCATATGGGTAAAAACAAGTAACTTGTTAGTTCTGCTAGCACAATTGTTTTGTCCCTTTCTATGGTGTAAGAAGTGCTAGACTGCATTTATTGAGGGATAAGCTAAAAGCTTTTAATGAATTTCATAGCCCTTATGGGTGGTGTATAAAGTACAGCATACACTTGATGAAATCACCTATATTAGTGTCAAGTGGAGCCGCTTGTATGAGATTGTGGCAAAATCTCTTGAGCACTCATGAATTACCCGGCGTGCGCATGGCCGAATGACGCAAAACAGCGCACTAGCAATAATTGTGGGGGTGTGGTGTGATTGGTAGACCTCTATCGTACAACAAAGTGTTTTGGTTCATAGAAGTTTACTTTACCAATTCACTTGTGTGATAAGTCTTATCAATCTAGGTCTGGTTCATAGTCCAAAAGACACCAGATCCGATACACTAACATCCATGTGATCAACTCTGATTTTTATTATCACATTATTTTAAAATATGTGGGGGATTTTGGAAAATTATTTCCAAATTAACTTGTTTTTAATATCTTTTATTATCATTTATTATAATTAATCTTTTGTCCTTAATTTTATTAAATAACCTTTGTTTTAATGAGAAATTTATTTACAGGAATGTTTCTGTTGCAACATTGAAGTTTCTTAATGAGGTTTAAAAACTATTAAATCATATATCTTATTTACCTTTAATTTGTGAACGGTGGTGCATTTTGGCAAGCTGAAAAACTCATATGACTATATATACACAATATGAAAAGAAGTACTGGGAGTATATGGGGCAAAATGAGGATAGAAGAAAAGCCATCTTCCTTTGAATTTTTTCATCTTGTCACCATGCTCATATTTTGAGTAAACTTATTTTCTTTTATTTTCCATTTGTATTGTATAAGAGTTGATGTGATTCTTGCTATTTGTAACATCCCGTTTTCTCGCGTCTTGACTGGTAGTTATATTTTATATTATTATCGGGGATTTAGAAACTGATTTTGAAGAAAAAAAATCATATCTAGAACCTACTCTATGGTAGGAAGCTTTCGTTAAAATTTGGGTTTAAAACTCAGACGGAAAACGGTCTGCGTTTTTACTGACATAATAATTTTATACCGACAGATAACCCTAATTTGACTCAAAACTGAAAAATGGTAGATTTTTATATTATGTCCGTGAGGAATCCTACTTTTCAAATTTCTGATAAAAAATAAAATATTATGTTTATTCGGACGAATTTTGGTAAAAGTTCGAACGGAAAACAGTCGGTGTTTTCACCGACTATAAGATTTTACTGATCAGAAAACCTAATTTTGACCCGAGAAAGAAATGAACAGATTCTATATCTCCTTTCCAACGATATAGGTTATTTTGAAATTTTTTAAAATAAATAGGTTACTATACGCAATTCTGGTGTAAAACCCTAAATCGGATAATCGATGGAGTCGAGAACGGACGTGCAGAGACAAAACCCGACATCGGATGCTTAGACCTCTTGCCACCTAGGGTGGTGAGTCATACGGGTGAGCCACCAATGTCATGATGAAATTTAAACAAAAATCTAGATATTTTTTTTCAAACTAGTGTAATGACCATTTTGCCCTTGGACCATTTTACCCTTGAACTTCCATTGAAATGCCAAGTTTGCCCAAAATATGTGGACATAATTCAGCCACACCTACAACCAATCCTCACCACATGGTTGTCATGATGGCTTTTGGAGTGAAATGACCAAAATGTCCTTAAGTTCTAACTTAATCACAAAATTGCCATTGTGTAAGATTACTCTTTTGCCCTTAAATTTTTATGATTTGGACCCATTCACCCCCAAAACCCACAGCCCAACACTCCTTCATGAGGCCACTCCATTGCTATAAAAGCCATGTATCATCTTCTTCATCAAGGTTTTCCATTTTCTCCATTAAAAAGCTTAAGGTCCATAAGCCATTTTTGTGAAGCAACTACTTGATTCCTTGCTGATTTTTCAATTCCAAGAGGTATACCATACCCCTCTCACTCAAACATCATCATGTTTTTCAATTATTTTTGTGTTTTGAAGCCAAGATCATATTTTCCGATTCTTAGATCTAGAACTTTAAATAATTCTAGAAAATTGAAGAAAAATCATAAAAATGTGAAACCAATTTCTATGATCTAGTTATGATCTCTACTTTCGTCATCCAAGAACTTGAAAAATTTAGAGATCCCTAGCCCTTTTATTTTGAGTTGGCCGAACCTATATCAAATGGGTTTAGGATGATTTTCTTTATTCTTTAACTTGATTTCTTGTTGGTTGTTCTTGGTTAGGTTTTGTGGGTTCAAAACCTTGTGATTTAGGTGAACAACATCCTTCTACTACTTGAGTTTCAAGTGATCTACAAGAGGTAAGGAGGGTGATTACTACTATCCTACCTTAATGTAGATATGTATGTGGTTTAAAATATTTGTATGTTGTTATTCAAATCCTAAGTGTTAGGATTATGTATTATTGTGTATTATTTTTTATGGTTGTGTGATCCTCTTGGAGGATTTCATTTGATGTTTGGTTGTGATATGATATGTCATATGGTTGATTTGGTTCCAATGACCTTAAGTTGGAACTATGATTGTTGTTTGCTTGATTTGTTAAGAAGAATGCCTAATATAATTATTTTAGGCCATTCGGCCATAACTGGTTAATGGGGTTTCTAGTTGAGTTAATTTGTTTGAATGAGTTTTATAAGGAGTGAATGAGTATATAAGAGTATAGAAATTGGTTTGGATTGATTTGGATAAGTATGTTAAAAGTTATGAATTATTGAAGATATAGGGACCATTATGCAAATACTGAGAAATTCAGGGACTATTCTGAAAATATATTCTTATATTTTGTGATTGTAGCCCTTGATGATATGAGACTATAGAAATTGGTTTGGTGTTATTTGGATTAATACATAAAAAGATATAAGCTTTTTAGTAAACAAGGACATTTTGCAATTATTGTAAAATATTTGGGGGCAGAAATATAATTTATGGAAAATTAAGGGTAACTGAAAAATATTTCTATAGAAGTTGGTTTGGTGTAATTTGAAGTTATAAGGTTTTAAGTGAATAAGGACCTTTTTGTGATTGATGAAAGTTTAGGGACTAAAGTGCAATTTTCAAAAATAAATTATTGGACAGCTAGATATTGTTTTCCATACCTATTGAACTGTTCTAAAACTCCAAAATGATTTTTGGACTATTAGAGTTTAAAATCGTTGAAAAAGGATTTACGTGTTTTACAAACTTAACGACGTTCGATCAAATTTTTAGGAATTTTGTATACATGAAAAGGAAACTGTAAAATCAGTGTTTCAACATCTTATTATGAGTATTATAACCTAGGTGAGTCGTAGAATTGAGGTGAAGAATCATAATTGTTGGAACCAAAGTAGTTTTGTATTAAATAATCTCTAAGTTTTGATGCTAACAAAAAGATTCAATTTGCTTTGTAAAGTGTTAGTTGAGATCTAACATGTGCTTTCAGCTATGCAGGAATATTTACATATAAGTAAAAGAAACATGGGATAAGTTTTCAGTGAAAAATACGCGTCCATCCTTGTAGACGGGCTGCTCAAATAGTTTGGTAAAGTTACTTATTTATTCAATTGAGTAGACTGGTTTTTTTAAGTAGACGAGGCTCTAAGTGTTTACTAGACGAATACCAAAATAACTTGTTAGATACAGGAAGTCCAAAGACTTGATAATAAGCGTGTCCATCTTGCCACGTAAGCAAACAGAAGTAATTAGTAGAAGTAAATGAACTGCAAAATAAAGTAATCTACTAGACGAGCTCTAACTTCCATGTTACTAGACGGAGATCTTTGAGAAATAGCAAGTCCAAAGACTTGATAGACAAGAGGATATGCCACGTCATCAGACGAGTAAAATAAAATATTGAACAGACTTAGTCTCTCATATAACTAAGTAGACGTTGTTTTTAGACGAGCTCCATCTTTGAATGAATTAAATGTAATCTGAATCTCTTGAATTTTTTTCAAATGATTGATTTTTATTTCAATAGAATAT
The DNA here is from genome assembly GCA_030762895.1 of Sophora flavescens. Lineage (NCBI taxonomy): Eukaryota > Viridiplantae > Streptophyta > Magnoliopsida > Fabales > Fabaceae > Sophora > Sophora flavescens. Next base: position 174,356,404 of record CM061064.1, read on the forward strand.
TTGTTCTTCACATCTGTTTTATCTGCTTTAATGTTTTACCTTGTTGTAAAAGAAACATAGTACCTTCAAGAAATGCAAAAAGTAGAATCGTACAATGAGATACTGCAAAACGATCTGTACGATGACATCTTTATGGCTGAAAAAGTTGGATTATACACAAAGGAGGAACAACAAGTTCTTAGGCTGCAATACTCAGAGCAGTAAGCCTCCAATTTCATGCTACCTCATTAACCAAAGAGTATTGTTTAGCGTGCCACAATCAAGCTATCGATCACAACGGATATCATGCATTAAATGGTATTTCTAAACGGGATTATTCAAAATAACCGTTGAAGAAATACAAGTGAAGAAGAAGGTCACTATAAATAAAAGACTTGAGATACTGAAGAATGACTTTTGACTGTACAACCTTGTGAGCTCAACTTTTACCAATCAATAATCACTCATTCTTATATTCTTTCAAAAGCAAGAGTCTGTATTCTTAGTTTAAATATTGTGAAAATATTCATCTGATCTTAAACTGTCATATCCTCACATATAGTGAGTGAAGAATATCAAACATTAAATCTCTTTGTTAGAGTTAGAGCCTGAAAAGGCTTGGTAAGAAAAAAATACTTGTAGCCTGGAGAGGTGTTGAATACTTGGCTGTAACCTATTTGAAAAATAATGGAGAAAATCCTTCAAGTAGAAGGGACTGGATGTAGCTCTTGATTGGAAGAGAGAGAACTAGGATAAAACATCTTGTGTGATTCTTCTATCCCTTAACTCTTATAGCTTTATTTGTTTCTTACTAACTGAGGGATTTTGATATTGCTTTTGTTAAGGTCCTTTAAAAAGGATCTTTTTCTTTGTGCTTGCTTTTGTTTCTAATCTCCTTGTGTGCGAAAATTGTTTTAAAGGTTGTTTTCGAAAATTATTAACAAACACAATTCAACCCCTCTTCTTGTGTATGTCTGTGTCAACTTTAATATTTTCAAAAGTATGACTTTTGGACCTAAAACCAGTAAAAAGCGGTGAAACCGTCGTCAAACGTTTTTTAAGATTTTTGAGAAAACAATGATGTAGAGTTTGATATTAGTATTTTAACACTTTAACATAAGTATGGTAACTTAGGAAAGTAAAGAATTTGAGAAAAATGATTATTTTTGTGAAAATATGGAATTTTAAGTTGAAATACAGTAAAAGCGGTAAAACGGTCTTTTAAGAGTTTCGACGTTTTTCAAGAAAATGTTTTGAGGAATGTAGCACTTATGTACTTTAATGGAATCTGATTTCAAAAAGGTTTGGTTTTAACCAAAGGCTTTGGTTTTAAGACAAAATAGAATTTTAGTCTCAAAGACTAGTATTTACATTAAAGAGCAAAACCTAAGTCATGAATGACTTAGTGAAAACATGAACTTAATGATTTATGACTTATGGTGAAGCAAGACCATTTGTCGTAAAGTGTGGATAATTCATTATCCATACCTCCATAAGATTTAATGTACTAAGAGTTATTTGATTTCTTGGAAGCCAAGAGAAAGGCTCCATTAGAAGAGTGTAAAGAAATAAATGATTGGACTGTTGATCCAATTTCATAATGTGTTAGGACTTGTAAGAAAGTGCCTTAAAACATCTTTACACAAACACGACGAGTTTGCTTGAGAACTGTAGATCAGTGAAGGGCCGATGATTTATAACCGAGAATATCGTCCATCAGAGATTGACAACAAGTGGATTCTGGTGGAATCACGAGGTTATCTGATGGATGAACCAATTGGACGTATTCTGGCAATTTTGCCCAGAACAATAGTTGATACTATGTTCGGTGAGGCCGTTGTGCCCAGGAAGCTGAGTTTCGGTTGTAGAGGTTTCATAAAGAGCTTGATGTGTTACAGAGAGTTTGGGATCACATGTGATTATGATTGTACGTATGTTATGAGTTAGGCCTTGTGTGCATAACACGAAAGCTACAATGGTGCCTAAGGTAGGCGGATGTGAAACCTATACTGACCATTTCCTTCCAAAATATCAAATTAGCTCTGATGTTAGAATCGGCTATTCCTTGAGGTTGTGTAGGGATGAGACTATGCAGTTTCAATCAATTTCTCTCTATTTCTGTCCCTCGATGGACAAGCTGTGTCCGGTATGCTTGATGAGCTTACCGTTGAGTCTGGTATAGTATATTCTTGGAGTTTTGAGTTGCAGAATTAAAATAGGAGATAAAAAGAATATATGACTATTGTATTATATACCTGTGAGTCTTGCCACTGCATGTCTGCATTATGTGTAAGATAAATAGAATCTCACCTCCTTATTTTATTTTGCATATGTTGGCTGGCTATGTGCTTTCTGTATTCTGTTGAGAAAATTGAGACGTTAAGATGACGCTTGACTGATTCATCATAGAGATCGAGGTTTGAGCATGCGAACGTTATGGTGGAACTTCTATTGGACGTCTTCCAGACTTCAGAGGGTTCAAGGCGATGTTATTTGGGTTTCAGTTATGCCTAACCTTTCTTTTCTTGAGATAGGCATGATAGTTAATAGTTCGTAGGTTATGGTTTTTCCTTTGAAAGGGAAATGGCTTAGTCTGAGAGTTACTTTTGTAGTGACTCTAGTAGTTACATTTATGACTTAAGAAAAAGAAAAAAAAAATACCCATTTCTTTTATATCCAATTTTAATCAACCTATTTTTCAGCCTTAAAATGTCACGTACGTTGTAACGCTCGAAAAGGGTGTTACACTGTTCTTGATTTCTTGATGCCCATAATAATATTGTTATTCTGGAAGAGTCTATTAAATCATGGGGGAGTTTCACATTATTATTATTATTGTTGCGGCGAAATAATACTTAAGGACGGTGTGTTTTCACACGTCTCACACTATAAACATTTTATTGAAGTTCTTCATATTTTTCTCTATTTATTTCATTTATTTATTATTTTTACAACAACATGCCCCTCTCTTCTTCTCACAACAGAGAAGTGCCGCTGGCACAGAGGGAAATTTCTGCCTGTCGCCATCCACTACCAGCTTTCTTCTTCTCCGAATGACATTTGGCTACACTCTGCTTCTTAGTTTCGAGCATTTCACTTCCTTTCCATGTTTATTTTCTTTTCATTGACCTAAACCATGTTTCTCTCTCTTTCCCCTTCTCCTTCCCCTTCCCCTTATCACAATGTTCTGATCTCTGAGCATTTTTCAATTTTTAGTTTTGTGATTTACATTAATATCAGGGAAAGAAATTGATGTCTTTTTTTATTCAGGAATGATAGATGCACACCCAAATGAGACACCTGGTTAATCATGTATAAATTTTTACACTACCATAAAGTAGCATTGAATGACACATATTTCTAACCACAATCAAATTCTAAATAAAAACAACATAAATAAAACAAAACCAACATTTAATTACACTCCAAACCACAAATAGATAACAATTTAGTAAATTGATCCAACATAACATCCCAACACACTTAACAATTTACAACATAACTATGCAATACACCTAATTACACTCCAACAAAACTGTACAACACACTTAAAAAAAAATTTGATCCAACATAATAGTCCAACACATTTTATCATTGTCCTAACAATTTACAACATCCTAATTACCACCCATCCACTCAACATTTAATTAATAAACAAAAAAAATAAAAAATTAGATTGGAATCTCACCTGAAACAACCGCACTGGTGGCTGGTGCTCCAAACAAGTGGTGGTTCTCTAGAGAAGACAAAGATTGGGTTACTAGCTATAATGCACAAACAGAGAGAAGAGAGTTGGAGGAGAAGGTGGCTTGCCTGAATGTGGTGGCGTGCGCTGACGCAAGAGGCGCCACACGCGGTGGTTTCTGGTGGCGGTCGCGCGGCTGTCTCTGGCGGCTGGCGGCTAGGTTGAGGGCGGTGGCTTATTTATCACAACCATGTAAATATTTGGTTAATCACATGCAAATATCTGGTTAATTCAGTTCTTTATATGATTAATGGGTCATCATGAATTAACCAAATATTTGCACGTGATTAGCCATATAATGAACTGAATTAATCAAATATTTATATGTGATTAATCAGATATCCCAAATAAATGTCCCATTTGAATGTGTAAGTATCATTACTCTTTTATTTCACCACCAAAACTTTTTTCTTCTTAATATTACAGCATCAGTGTTGTTTTTAATATCAATCATCAAGTTGGACTGTATTAAAAGTACAAACTTTTCAAACTGTTGCGCATAAACTGTATTACTGTGATGTCTTTATCATATCCCGGAAAGAGATTGATGTCTTTTTTTCACATGTACAGGCGCATGGGCTGGTTGATTAATGGCATTTACTATTATAGTCCAGTGACTGATAATAGTATCTTACGGGCTGTTATTTTATCTTTTTCTATTTGTCAAGTCCAGCAACATACCGTGATAGCCATAAGAACATGTTGCTATTTATATTGTACATGAGTGTGTACATGAACAAATGAACAGCCCAACATCTTTCGTTCCCTCCACACCCCTAAAGCTGATATGTGTTTTGAGATTAATGTTAAAAAAACCAATACTTCATATTATTTGTTAAAATTATATTTTTAGTATAATTTAATAAAGACAATTATTTAATTTTAAAATATTTATAAGCACTTATATAGTAATATATTCAAACGCCTTAATTTTGTATAAGTGTTTTTCGAAGTGTGCATCCAAACGCACATAGCTTATTGAATTTAAGCGCTTATGTCATAAGCTCTCATGCAATAAGGTCTTATACAATAAGTACTTAATTAACTTATTTACCCAAATGCTTCATAATTCTTATTTCCCATCTACTTTTTTCCTTTTATGATTTTCAGTTGTGTCTTGTATTTCTCTCAAAAAAAAATTGTATCTTGTATTATCCTTTTTTTTTTTTGGATTAAAAAAAAGGATATTTATTCATTCAAATTGGTAAAATACATCGAAAACAACATAAATTCAACATCACTAAAAACCGAAAAGCATGAATCTATGAACAAACTCACATCACCCAAGTTAATAGCATAACACGGCAAAATGCCTACTAATGTGACAAAATCAAAGTGATCGGAATACCCATGCCTCCGGATCTGTAACGTTGACGCCCAAGTCTTGATTGAATCTGTAATGGATAGAAGCTGATCTGCCAATATGAACCAAACGAACACCACAACAAGACGGGAAACCAAACGACGCCTCAACAAGACGACGAATAAAACACCGTCGCACGCAGATGACAAAAACACGAAAGAAAAAACAGATCTATGTGGAACAACCACTTATTTAGATAAAAGGAGAGAAAAAATGATGTAAAGAGGTGATTCCAGGTCAAAAGATGGCCCAAAACCACTCCCTTCCGGTGGATGAGGAAGAAGGAAAATAGGAGTAGAGAGAAGGTTGAGAGAGAGGGGCGAAAAACCACTGGTAGATTGCAATATTATTTTTGTTAATTATGAACTTTTTTTTGACTGAATGTTAATTATGGACTTAATGATATAATTTTAGGATATAACAGACATATATTTAAGAATCGTAAAAAAAAATAAAGAAATATAAGTAAATACCCATTTCGACTCCTAACAAAAAATATAGGTACACTTTTAGTCCCCACAAAGATAAATTAACCAAATAGTCCTTCAGAATTACAACCATGAGACACGTTAGTCCTTCCGTCAAGTTTAGTCCGTTTGACTTAACAATTGTGCCTACGTGGCACTCTAACTCTCCTATGTGGCTTTTATTGGGCAGCACATGTCTTATGATACCAAAACGACATCGGTTTGGTTGGGCTTTTTTATTTTTTGCATCTTCTTCACCCTCAATTGTTTTTTTTCCTTGAATCTGAACTCAAAATCCATCACCAACCAGCCCATAAATTCTCCCTCCCTCTCTTTGTTTCTTTCGCACCCCTTCCGTTCTCTAGTAACTACATCCTAAAATTATGTATCCAACAAAATGCGGAAAATGTTAATAGAAAATAAACACAAGAACAAAGAAAGAGATGGAGGAAGAATTTATGGGTTGGTGGGTGACTGGTTTTGTGGGTTCAGATTCAAGAAAAAAAAAAAGCAATGGAGGAGGAAGAATATGCAAAAAAAAAAAAAAAGACATCATTTTGGTATTATAAGACATGTGTCATCTAATAAGAGCCATGCATGAGAGTTAACGTGCCACATAGGCACAACCGATAAGGGATCAAACTAAATGGAAGGATTAACTTGTCTCACAGTTGTAATTCAGAGGGACTATTTGATTAATTTATTTTTGTTAGGGACCCAAAGTGTACTCGTATTTTTTGTCAAGGACCGAAATAAGCCTTTACTCAACATATATTTAAGATTTTATTTGCTCTTGTAAGAAATAAGATTTTATTTGAAATTTTAAGACTATAACTTCCTCCTCGTTCAACGAGCGTGATATCTTCTAGGCCGACTTGTGTTGAAAATTGTGGTACTTGAGTCTCGGACATTGACCCGACCGATGTTTGAGGAGTCTCGGTAGTGTTGGCGTTCATTGGTGGCCTATAAAACATGGCGGGGTTCATTGTTAGTGGTGGATACATGGGATAAAATGTAGGGTTTTGAGAATTTTACTAGTAGTAGGAGGTTGACAATATAATTTTGCATAAAATTGTAGAAACTAGACTGATTGGGATCCATTTGAAATGAATTTGTGTGCAATCATTGAGTGAAATGAAGCCAATTTATAGACAAATAAATAACAGTAACTTTAGATCCTTTAGATAATTAAAACATAACTTTAGATCTTTTGGACATTTTAAGAGTAAACACTCTATTTGGTCCCTAAATTTGCGAAGTAGATCAATATGGTCATTGAAATTATCGAAATTCCAAAAACGTTCCTGAATGATAAGTTAATATCAACTTGATCTCTCATTTACTCACTTAATATCAATTAAGTCTTTGACACTGCTAACTTGAAGTCAACTTAGTCCATACGATTTTCAACGGAGGGACTAAGTTGATTATCATTTTACAATTTCATGGACTAATTTGGAATTTCAATAATTTCAGAAATTAAATTGATACTACTTCATAATTTCAGGGACCAAATATAGTGTTTATTTGTTTACTCACTTTTTATTTGAGTAAATACTCTATTTGGTCCCTGAAATTATGTAGTTGTATCAATCTGGTCCTTGAAATTATCGAAATTCCAAAATTACCATTAAATGATAAGTTAGTATCGATTTGGTCCCCCATTTTACACACTTAAAATCAATTAAGTATCAGACACTGCTAACTTAAAATCAACTTAGTTCATACGATTTTCAACGGAGGGACTAAGTTGATTATTATTTTATAACTTCAGTAACTAATTTAGAATTTCGATAATTTTAGAGATCAAATTAAAACTTCACAATAAAGAGGGGGTTTACTCCATTTTAATTACCCCAATTCATATGATTCACACGGTTCTTTTGGTTAAAGTAATCTTTTGGTCCCTATACGTGATACTGATTTTCAATTTGGTCCCTATAAGTAAAAAGTTATCAATTTGGTCCCTATATGTGACACAGGTTTTCAATTTGGTCCTCACCGCTAATTGGTCCCTATATAAGAGGACCAAATTGCAAATTATTGTCACATGTAGGGACCAATTCAACAAAAAAAATTTGAAATCGGTCCCTATACGTGACAATTGTTTTCAATTTGGTCCCTATATGTGACAATAATTTGCAATTTGGTCCTCTTATATAGGGACCAATTAGCGGTGAGGACCAAATTGAAAACCTGTGTCACGTATAGGAATCAAATTGATAACTTTTTACGTATAGAGATCAAATTGAAAATCAGTATCACGTATAGGGACAAAAAAAATTTTAGTTTAACCGATTCTTTTTTACCCACAATTTATAGTCTCTCTACCTCTTTCCCGTATAATATAACCTACCCATTTCCCCCCTCCCCTCTGTCACTTCATCTCCTCCACTCCCCTCCTTCCTCTCATCGGCGCCACCCATCCCCCTCCTCTCTCCCACTTCATTTCTTCACTTAAACCCTCCTCCTCTGCCACCACAATCCCTCCCCTCCTCCTTCCCGCAGATCTCCTCTCCGCCATCTTTGTGCTGCTGGAGTTGCAGTGATTCAGGACAGCACTAGTAAGTAATAAGCAATTCAGGCATGCGGTAAACTTCCTGGTTACCATAGTAAGGAACCAGGAAATTTACCGCGGCATCTTTGTGCTGCTGGAGTTGCCTTTGAGATATTCTGGACAATAGTGGTAAGTAATAAGCAATTGGGATTTAGTGGATGTTATACTAGAAAAACTTTTCTGAGGGAGGGGAAGACAGGTAAAATAATCAATCTTTATGAAACTTGTATAGGGACTTTCCAAATGGTTGGGCCTCACTTCAACACATGCTAGTTGAAGGCCTGCTAAAATCAGGACAAGGTCATTGGCCGAGGAAATTGCCATCAGATGGATCAGAACCAATTATATTGTCTACAAGAAAACAGGTGTAATGCATCAGTTTAGTTCTAACATGTTGCCTCCTTTAAGTAGTCAAAAATACTAATGATTCGATAAAATGATATCTTGTTTTGATGCAGAGATCCACCTGATTTCACAACATCGGATACAACATCTGTAATACCTGTTGATTTAGATGCATTTCTACTTGGGGTATGTCTTAAGACCAATAACTAAAAGAAACCTGAAATCAGAGTCTGTAACCTGATTAATTATGTGTTGCAAATTGATCCAGATGGAACTTAATATTGCCTTCTTTGCAAAAGTTACTGGAGATAATAGCACTGCAGAACACTTCCTAGAAATTTCTGATGTTAGGAAAAAGGCAATAAACTCTGTTTTCTGGAATGCAAACATGAAACAATGTGAGGTATTTCCTAGCGCTGCTTATAGAAATCTACAGTAAGGGGAGCTGTGGTAGCCTTCTGCAGTTCTTCTAACTGTCTCTTTGGTACTTCTAGGACGCTCAAGATTGGGAAGCACTACACCAGAATAAAAATGTATTTGCCTCCAATTTTGTTCCTTTGTGGATGGACCCATTTTACTCTGGTATAGTTGATTAGTTGATACGATATCCGCATCAACTTAAGTAGCAACTAGCAAATAGTAGTACATTTAATTGCATGACTGGTTGTTGCCATCATTGTGGAATCAGTTTAGTATAGGGTTCTAGCTTTTGTTATTTTTCTAATTAGCAAGCCGAACTTTATTGACATGAGGTTGCCTTGAATACATGCATACAGAGTTAGAAACGTAGGACCACCAAGTGTAAGACTTACAATTACACTATCCATAACTTGTTATAGACTGTGATTATCATCAATTTGACTGTTCAGTTATAAGTTAAATATTTATCATATTGATCTTGCTCTCGCATACCAAAACTTAAATTAACTGTAGATTAAGAAGTACTTAAATCGAATAGTTAGTCTTTAAACATATGGATAGAGTGCTAAATAGTTTTAGGTTAACGTGTAATTTATGAGAATGTTCTAAAAAGCTATTCAACCGTGTAAGTGTTGTCATTTAATCAACTTAAATAAGGAAGGATTATCTGTTGAATGCACATAAAGGATGCTTTTATCACTTTTTTACTTGAACTTATTTTGGTCTATGGCGATAATGTGGACCACTACCCCATAACTGATTTTATTAGTATTTTACTTTGGGAGATATATCACAAATTATGTAGATAGCCTCTTTTTAATGAGTTTAGCTTTCTTTCTGAAATATTAAAAAAGAAATTCCTGTGTCCTAAGTTAATGATTAATATGTTTTATATTTCTTAAGATACTTCGCTTGTGGGTAGTGTTGTTGAAAGTCTCAAAACTTCTGGCTTGCTTCGCTTCTTTGGGGTTGCAACTTCTTTGAGTGATTCAGGACAACCGTGGTAAGTAATAAGCAATTTGGATTTAGTGGATGTTATACTAGAAAAACTTTTCTGAGGGAGGGGAAGACAGGTAAAATATTTCACTTAATCAATCTTTATGAAACTTATAGGGACTTTCCAAATGGTCGGGCCCCACTTCAACACATGCTAGTTGAAGCCCTGCTAAAATCAGGATTGAAGGAAGCAAGGTCATTAGCTGAGGAAATTGCTATCAGATGGATCACAATCAATTATATTGTTTACAAGAAAACGGGTGTAATGCATGAAAAGTTTGATGTGGAGCATTGTGGAGAATTTGGAGGTGGGGGTGAATATGTAGCCCAGGTGTGACTGTACTCAATATTCATGGTTTATATAGATAAAAAAATTGCTTTTGGTATAGGGAAAATTTTGAGAAAAATATATTGATTGATTGGAAGAAACTTGCCTGGTAAACTTTTCATAGATTTTTTATTAGTCGTCTTATTTCAGATTGGAAAAAAAATAATAAGTGATATATCTGCCTATTTTGCAATGCAGACTGGTTTTGGCTGGTCGAATGGAGTTGTGTTCGCATTCTTGGAGGAGTTTGGATGGCCTCAAGATTGGAGTATAAATTGCTGATGTGCTTAGAAATCAAAAGGTAGAAAATATTTGGTATTATTTGCATGTTTTAAAGTAGGGTGGCAAAAAGATCCATTTGTCCACTATCCATCCAGTTCATCCAAGCATAAATCCATCCCATCCATCCATTACAAAAATAAATAAATTAATGGATTGGATCAATTGAACCATTTTATTTTGAGGATGGTTAGTGGATATCCACCATTCTTCTAAATCTAATGGATCACAGCATGAAACAAAAAAAAAAATCCAATGGATCAAATTTAGATGCCTATGTTGTTGAACCAATTGGGACGTTAATGCCAACGACAGAGAGAGTGAGTTGCAGGGCACATCGAAACAATGTCGAACCAATTGGGACATTTACGTTAATATATGAGTTGATTCAGCAAGTGTGTGTGTGTTAGTGAGTGAGTGATAGTGAGTGAGTGAGAGATCTAGAGATCTCTAGAGAGGGAGAGGGAGAGGGGGAGATTATTTAATTTTTTAAAATGGATTCAGCGAGTGAGTGAGAGGGGGAGGGGGAGAGAGGGACATTTACATTAATATACGAGTGAATTCAGCGAGTGTGTGTGTTAGTGAGTGAGTGAGAGATCTCTAGAGAGGGAGAAGGGGAAAGAGGGAGATTATTTAATTTTTTAAAATGACTTTTTTAAAATGGACTTTATTATGGATGGATCAGATTTTTTTTTTTTATAATTTTTTAATGGATCATGATGGATTAATGGATTATTTTTAATCCGTGCATCATAATCCGAATAAAAATTTATCCATTCCATCCATTTGCCACCCTTATTTTAAAGGATGATGCAAGAATTTACTTATCCTATTTGTGTAATAACAATAATATTCTCAAACCATTCTCATTACACCCATTACTTATTACTTATTATTAATAAAACAAGGAAAACACACTTCTCAAATCATTTTCTTTCTTTCCACAAAAACAAGTAAAGTCTAACTAAATGTGTTTAAAAAAAAAGGCAAAATAGGTAAATTGGTCATATACGTTTATTTTATTTTTCATATTGGTCCTATAAGTTTTTTATTTTTAAAATTGGTGCTACATGTTACATTCCGTTTTCACATTAGTCCTTTCCGTCAGTTTTGATCTGATGTGGCTATCACCTTAGTCCGACACATGGCATTTGATCTGACTCTGTTATGTTAAAATTGATGGAAATGATTAATGTGAAAACGAAATGTAACGTATAGGATCAATATGAAAAATAAAATAAACTTATAGGACCAATCTACCTATTTTGCCAAAAAAAAAAAAAAGAGAGAAAGGTGTGCCGACGTTCATTTTCCTTTGTGCAAAGTGCTTGACAAAACCAGTTTGTATATGTTTAAAGCGACTTGTTAATGCAATTGGTAATTGTAATGAGTTGATTTTACAAATGAATAATGGATTATTGTAAGACATTTACCATGTTCCAGCGGTTATGGGACAGGAAAAGGTGCTGCTAATTGCATCTTGGTTGGGTTAACAAGAAATGTTATAAGTGATTTTTTGGCAGGTTATAATTCATTTGTATGTAGATCTGTCCTCCCCGGCCTGTTTTGTGGTTCATGGTTAGTTGCACATACACCATACTTGTTTGTTGCACATGCTGTGCTGTCTATACAAATATGTTACTAATTTAGTTTTCCTAATTCTATCATGCTTGGTATGTTTAGATGTTGGGAGGGGAACGGTACCTTTCTCTTTTTGTGGGAGTTCTGTAAAGGTACCTGTCTATAAGAAATTTGTTATAAATGGCATTTCAACATTTAGTGATCACACCTGTCTATAAGAAATTTGTTATAAATGGCATTTCAACATTTCGTGATTGTATATATGTGATCATACTACTGTGGCTTAACTTTAAAGTGATTTATAATCTTTATAGATGTAAAATATGACGGGAGGTAAGATTTGGTTTGAAAAGCTTCTTGGTATTACAAAGTTGGTGATCATAATGTTACTGTATGGAGATTAGAGGAATACAAAAGCAAACTAAGTAGAAAAAAATTATTTGGTACATGATCTTTAACTATACTAATTACTGGGTTATAAATTGGACTGGATGGGCAGATACTCATTTAAAAGCTGCTGATCAGTTACAGGGGCTTGCTACTCTTATTTTGTTTAGGGTTGTTTTTTGTACAACAACAATCCTAATATATTGTAACTAAAAGAAAAGGCACGACCTTAGAGTGAAATAACATTTACAATATCTGCTCCCTATTCATGATTGTGAAGGAATGACCTCATTCTATTGCCAGAATCAACAATTAACATCATCTTTACAAGAAAACATAATCTGAAAATGGATAGACCTGTTTCAATTGATATACTTATCAGGGCAGCGACTTCTCCCGGTTCATCAGAACTAATTGTGGTGTCTTCATTTTGCATATATATAATATATATCATACTGACATAAATCTTAATGCAAGTGTAAAAAAAATTCTCAAAAGTGCCAAATGGTGTTGTCCTAGGCTTTGGGTGTTTCATGGGACTGCTAGCAGTTATACTGAACAAGGCTGGAGTTTCTTTAGGTTGGATGTACCTTGCAATGGGAGTTCTGATTGGCTCAGCAGTTCTTCCTATATTGCTTTTATGCATTTATGGAGAAGACCATATACAATTGGAGCCTTTCTTGGAACAATATTTGGTTGTTTTATAGGGGGATTATCACATGGTTGTTTGTTACATAAATAGAGTATGGCCAAATGAACCTTGATACAACTGGTAGGAATGCACCAATGCTTGCTGGAAAACTTGTGTCTATATTATTTAGCATATATATTATTGGTTAAAGTAATCTTTTGGTCATTCTACATGACACTGATTTTCAATTTGGTCCCTATACGTAAAAAGTTATCAATTTGATCCCTATACGTGTTACTGGTTTTCAATTTGGTCCTCACTGCTAATCGGTCCCTATATAAGAGGATCAAATTGCAAATTATTGTCACATGTAGGGACCAATTCAACAAAAAAATTTTGAAAACGGTCCCTACATGTGACAATTATTTTCAATTTGGTCCCTATATATGATAATAATTTGTAATTTGGTCCCTCTTATATCACTACAAAAAAGGTTATTTAGCGATCGAAAATAGTGATCGAATTTGTTGGTTGTTGTTTGCGACTGAAATGACGATCGATTGTAGGATCTAAATCAAAATCTGATTAGAGTTGATATTGCGACCGAAATAGAGCGTAGCAGAGTTATCGGTCTCTATTTCGGTCGCAAAATAAAGGAAAGTAAAAGTAAAAAATTTATGACTTTTTTGCGACCGAAATGACGACCGAATTAAATGCAACGGTTAAATTTTATTTATCTTTGCGACCGATATTAAATCGGTCGCTAAACAGCGCGTAAAAAAATTTAAAATAGAGCGTGTTAGTGATCGATTTTTAAATCGGTCGCTAAATTTATGAATTCAAATTTCAAATCAACCCGTTTAGAGACCGAAATAGCGACCGAATGTTTCAGTTGCTAAAAATGAAATCCCTAAATCCACCAGAACCCCTCTTTCTTCCCCATTTCTCTCATTTCTTCTCTCTCTCTTGCACGCTCTGCTCCTCCCTGCCACCATACCACGCGACGTCTGTGCTCCGGTCACCACTAATGCAGGCCACCTCCGGTGAGTGATTCCACCTCCCCCCCCCCCCCCCCTCTCTCTCTCTGATGTCTCTCTGTCTCTGTCCCTGTAGCGCACCTGAGCCGCCTCCCTTGAGCTACCACTGTCCGCGGCTCCCGTGACACCACCACCACCAAGGGTAAGCTACCTTGTCTTCTCTCCTCTTCTCTCATTCTCTGTTTCTCGCATCTGATATCAATTTTTTTCTTTGTTTCCCGATCCCTGCTCCCAACTTCGGCTACCATTACGTGCTCACTGCTATTGCCACTCCCAATCTCCGGCCACTAGTACCACTGCTCACTGGTAATTTTGTAGTTTGGTACCTCGGAACCCTAAATTTGACGTTGCCATCATTGAAACTGACATTGATTTAGATGAATTGATTCTAATTTTTCTTGTTATCTAAACATTGTAAACCTTAGGTTGTTTTGATTTTGTGCACATTAGGAATTAAATAAAGATGCATTGTAAATGGAGTGCAAATAGGAAACACCGTAAAAACTGTGTATTTTGATTTGTTGTGTATTTTTTTAATTTTAATGCACCTTCTTTGTTCTTTGTTAACAGAGGCACATGATTGTTTAATGTTAAGTGAGTGACTTAAGGTCATAATGATTTATTAATTAAAGCATAGACAAAAAAACATTAGATTGGACAATTATTCCTATGGAGGGGGATATATGGGTATAGAGGTGTACTTTGGAAAAAGTTAAACTAACACGGTGAGGTGATATTTCTATATGTTACGTTTATTTTGGGAAGTAAGGGATTACTTAAGAAAAAAAGGAATCACTTGATTCTGATAGATAACACTCGTACCAAGTTGCAAGTTGTTCTAAATTTGTAACGGTATATTATTGATTCTATTTTATATTAATTTATGTGTTTCTAGTCTTATAAATAGCTGTACTGGATTCTGTATATATAGAATGGTGATTTGATTTGAAAGGACTAATTTCATTTATGCACGATAGGTCCTTGTTGTCATACTCTTCTACTCTCTGTTGGCTCCGGCTCCTCCCCTTATCCTTACTCAGTTGTGTTTTCTCTCTCAGGTAAGTTCTCTGAACACTCGGTGTAATGTGTTATGTGAATTATTGTGTTGTTTGTTAGTGGAAAGCGGAGCTCAATAGGATGTGATCCTGTTCGAAAGGCGGTATCTTGGTTTTGTGCTGATAATTTAATAATTATGCATGTGTTCCATGAAGTAATGAGTGAGTTATGGCCTATAAATTTTTTGATGAGTTGAATTTGCTATAACAAATAAAATATAAATTAAAGGAATGATATATGTTTAAAGCAATATAAAAAATTTGAATAAGTAGACATTAGAAATAAATGTTAATAATGGTGAAGGAATTATTTTTATAATAAATACCTCTATAATGAGTGATTCGGGCATGTTACTAAGCTACCACTTTAAGTTGGTTATTTTCAGTCAGAAAGTTGAACATTTCGATTGCTCGTTCCTCAAACAATGTCACACGAACAAAATTATTGCTAAAGTCTGAGAAAAAAATGAAGTTTGAGTATAAATTCTATGTGAAATAAAATGTTTAGTTAAGAGTATAATAATGTAATTGGGAGGACCTTTCATCAAGAAGATTGAACTCAATTCTCTTTCCTGTTATACCTTCATGTTGATAATCCTCTAAATTTCCATGTTTGGAGACAACACCAATAGCATCTGTAGCAATAGCATATATATGAATGTTAAAAGCATAAATGAATGTATTAAGTCCAAATGTTGTCATTTCAGCTCTGACACGATTATTTTTATTTATGCATTATAGGTCCTTGTCTGATCTTCGTTGTCCGCGGCTCCTCCCTTATCCTTACTTGGTTTTGCTTTGTCGCATAGGTAAGTTCTCTCAATACTCTCTTTTAAGGTTTTGCTTTGTCTAATAGGTACTGATATGTGTGGTGTTTCTAATGTATTATGTGAATTATCGTGTTGTTTGGTAGTGGAGAGCTGAGCTCAATAGGATGTGATCTTGTCTGATTGTATGCTGATAATTTAAGGTTGATGCATGTGTTTGTCAATATGTGTTGTTTGTTAGTGGAGAGCGGAGCTCAATAGGATGTGATCCTGTCCGAAAGGCGGGATGCTGGTTGTGTGCTGATAATTTAGAAATTATGCATGTGTTTGACAATTAACTGCTACTTGTTAGTGGAGAGCGGAGCTCAATAGGATGTTTGCTACAATATTTTATCTAAGTTTGTATTGATTTACGCTGCAATTTATATAAGCTCAATAATGTTGCAATATTTATAGGTTAATGGTTTTATTTTCTGTTAGAGTTAATAATTAATTTACGAAAGTCTTAGTTTCCTATTTGAGATTCAATATTAATGAGTATGCGTAACTTATCAAGGTATGCATGCTCATTGTATTGAATCTTGAATTGTC
This sequence comes from Sophora flavescens, assembly GCA_030762895.1. Lineage (NCBI taxonomy): Eukaryota > Viridiplantae > Streptophyta > Magnoliopsida > Fabales > Fabaceae > Sophora > Sophora flavescens. The sequence goes on from CM061064.1 coordinate 174,372,932, forward strand.
CAAGTGGGACAGTTTGGGAAAAAACTTTTTCACACTCGTGCAATAGTCATTTCAATGTAGGAGCAGTTCAACCAAATGCAGGACACCATCACGCAGCTGAACGCGGAGCTTCGAGAGAAGAGCGAGAGAGAGAAGCAGATGGCGAACCAGATTGCACAGTTGACTCAGGCACCACAGAAGTGATGCGGACGAGCATCGAGCGGGGGCGGTTCATCGCGGCTGGTGTTGGAGCAGATGAGGATCCGAGACTCCGGTTGCTCGGGGTGATGCTCGACGGTTGTGCCGCCGCTCGTTGCCGCTCCTCCGGTTCCACCGCCACTCATCGATGCTGCTACTGCAGAGGACGATCAGATAGCAGACGTCAGTGGTACGGACGCTGAGGATGATTGGATTCCTCCATCTCCCCCTCATCATGACAGATTTTTTTTGTCATATTTTTGACTTTAAACGATTCTTGTACGACACTTTGGATTTTTTTTTTATATATATATTCATTATTTCTTATGATTGTATATATCATTAGTAATTTGGTGTGTTTTATTAGTATTTTTGCTAAACTTTAAAGAAAAACAGAATAAATTTATTATTTTAAAAAATAAAATAAAATAAAATTAATAAAAACAAGTTTAGCGACCGAATTAGAAACCAATAATTCGGTCGCTAAACTTTAGTTACCGTTAATAGATTGTGGTCTAGCGACCAAAAATCCGTAGCTAATACAGGTTAACAGTAACCAACATTGGCGACCGAACTAGCAACCGATTATCGGTCGCTAAAAATGGTTACCCAAACAATGCGACCAATCGTGTAGCGACCGTTTTTTATTATTTAGCGACCGAAATTACGGTCGTCATTTAGCGACCGAATTATTATTTCGGTCTCTAAAAGATTAGCGACCAGGTTATCAGCCACCACCATGAATCGGTCGCTAACTTAAATAGCGACCGAAATAGAAAGTTTAGCGACCGAATATGCCGGTCGCTAAACAGTTGATTTTTTGTAGTGTATAGGGACCAATTAGCGGTGATGACCAAATTGAAAATCAGTGTCATGCATAGGGACCAAATTGATAACTTTTTACGTATAGGGACCAAATTAAAAATCAGTGTCACGTGTAGGAACCAAAAGATTAATTTAACCTATATTATTTAGCATAGTATCATTGGTTGAGTTTCAACGATTTCATGCTATAGGAAATATGCCTAAATACTGCAGGGTTGAAAGTCTTGCTTGGGACAGTAGTTCAAATGCACATAATGAGACATGAAATAAGAGATATAGTGAGGCCTACCTCACAGATGAGTTTGGTCATTTCTGCCATAAAAATAGGTTGTAGACAGGAAGCAAAATCATTGGTTGAGTTTCAACGATTTCATGCTATAGGAAAGATGCCTAAATACTGCAGGGTTGAAAGTCTTGCTTGGGACAATAGTTCAAATGCACATAATGAGACATGAAATAAGAGATATAGTGAGGCCTACCTCACAGATGAGTTTGATCATTTCTGCCATAAAAATGGGTTGAAGACGACAGGAAGCAAAATCCTTTTGGGATCGGTTCCAAACAAACCCGAAATATTTTGTTCAAGAATCCAATTTTTGCAACTGAAGTTTGTCTGTTTTTTTATCTCCTCTTTTTTTTTTTTTGTTGTGAAAATATCATGTTTTTGGTTTTTGAATTTATATTTCTGCTTTTTCATGGGGGCAGGAATTGCTCTCATTTTTTATGAACTATAAGAATATTTTGAATTTTGAATATAACACTGACATCCTTATACTGACATTCTTTTTCAAAATTCATATTTTGTTTATCTGTTATATAGATTGTAATTTACAAAAATATCGATTATAATAATTAATTAAAATGTATACAAATTTTATTTAATTTTATGTGGATGATATTTGTTTATAAAATTAGACTATTGCCTTTATTTTTAATTTTCAAACTACAAACAATTTTTAAAAATTACTTAGTTTTACATTGCCCCAATTATTGTTGTACTCCACATGCAACTTACAGTAAAAAAAATAAAATTGAAAGAGTAAACACAGAAGCTTCTGGTTCCCAAGGTTACCAACGTGCAAGAAGGAGAGAAGACTGGCTGAATACCTAAACGCATGGAGGAGCATGCAGCACGACAGACATTATTGGCCAATTTTGTTATTGGCCTACTGAGAGGAGAGGACAATTGTGCAATGGGGGACCGTTATTTTTTGTCAGTGGGGGCAAAAATATAGTCTAAAAATGTTTTAATAAAAAATATATTATAAAAATACATAAGCACTAAAAACCTGATAAAAAACAAACAAGATATAATGTTATTTGATTTCAAAGTGTAGCCTAACTTAGAAATGAGAAACAATTCATCAAGTAAAAGATAGAAGATTACAAAACTAATTCTCAATCTCACAAAATCCCCAATTATATTCAACGTATCTCGGACAAAATACACAATATCATGACAAAAAGATTAAAATACCTAAAATTTTACAAATTACAATTGTCCTATGTACATTTTCATATTTTGGAAATGTTGTATGATTTTTTATTTTATTTTCAATTTTTAATACTATCAAAAATATTTTTCCATGTATATAACCAAACAATACCATTGGTCTCTCATACAATTGCAAATTTCATTCTTCAGAAATGATTGAGGAAGATTTGTGATGTGGAGGCAACATCTATTTTTATATGGGGACAAAAACAAATTATTAAATATATTATTTTAACAAAAAAATTGTTTAGTGGGGGCAAGTTTACCCCTCACAAAAAATACCTACAACGGATAGGGTAAATACACGCTTTATGGGTATGTATCCGGGTTTGAGTAATTACCCACAAATAAGAGAGGGTATGTGTATGGGTGCGGGTACGGATACTCTAGTACCCACCCGCCAGACCAATATATATATATATATATATATATATATATATATATATATATATATATATATATATATATAAATTAGTTATATAATTATAATTATATAATCTTATATCAAATTTTAAGAATAAAATTATGTAAAAGTTTTAAACCTAGGGTTCATTAGTGTTTTTCCTTTTTTGGACTTACAAGTTAATAAATTTATTGTTTTGGATGTTTTAGATGTTTTTTATTTAGTTCAATACTTGGTTTGTAATGTTTCATGAGTAGATTTGAAAGATTTTTGGATATTTTTTTAATTGAGTTATAATGTTCTTTAGTTTATTTATTGTTTTTTCTTAGTTAAAGTGTGGGTAACGGGTGCAGGTGTGCATACTTAGGTACCCAGAGGGTATGAATAAGGATACTAAAATTGCTTCCACGTGTGTATGGGTTCGAGTATGGGTATTATTTTCAAACGCGGGTAGGGAAACGAGTACTACATTACCCTACCCATTGCCATCCCTACCCATTCCACTATTCATAGTTCCATATGTTTGGGTAATATTAATTTTTCCTATTTCAACTATTTTTTTAGCTAAAAAACTATTTCATAGATAATCTATCATGTTTGGGTCTCTATCTTAACTTCTAAAATAGCTTTTATTTTTTTAAATAAATTGCTTAAAGTCTTCTGAAAGATTTTAGATTAAAATTATTGTGATTTTATTATTTTTCATTCTCAAAACTTTTTTCCTTAATTACCCCAATAAAATTAACTTCAAAACAGATATTATTAAATTATATAAATAACGTAATACATTTTTTCATAATTTATTATGTAAAAATGATTTTTTTCTACCATCCATCAAAATTGATTATACATATAATCCATTATCAACATGGTGTAATTTTTTCAGTTTTCGCAAACACTGCATGTAATCAAATTGAAATGTGCTATCTGCTTGATCCTTTGGATGTTGGTTTGTCATGTTGCATGCTAAATTCTTAATCTATTGGGAATTTTTTTTACTGAAATGACTGATTCAACAATTATAATGGCTTTATATAATTGAAGCGCTGCTTGAGTAAAGGCAGCTTGAGTGATAAGTGACAACTTGGTTAACACTAAATGATTTTCTGGTCAAGTTATGAGGTGAAGAAGTATGAGGTACTGATATAGTGCATGTTTCAGATTCCTGGTCATGTTTTCTCCGTTTGCGTTCAACAAAATTGGGTTTGCAATGAGTGATACTGTTTGGGTAAAAAACTCAGTGAAAAAAAGTGTGATGGGGGAGTCCAAAACTGAGCTTTATGGAAGTAAAAATTTCTAGCTTTTCCGTTGAAAATAATTGATTCTAGATGTAGGATCCACAATATTCTACATATTTACACCTCAAAAGTGATTTTACTTTATCATCCAAACAAAATCAATTCTTCTAAACCTAGTTTTAAAATACTGTTACCAAACAAAAATCAATTTTTTTAACATTGATTTTTTCAAAATCAATTCTTTCAAAATCAATTCTAGCAAAACCAATTCTATCAAAATCTAAAACAAACGGACCCATAAGGTTGCAACCATTTTTTTCATACTTGCTCTTGCTATCACTTTATTTACCTGAAACTTTGGAGGAATTGGGTTTGCCTGATCATGCAGTCTCCTTTGAGGATCTCCTTAATCGAGAAACTTTGCAAATAAATTGTCATTGCAATCAGCTTGAGACACGGTACTCAAACATGCTGGTAAGTATGACAGGGTAAGGGTTAGTTAACCCAATTCTAATTCATTAACCTTTAAAATGATAACTTGCACATATCTTCAGTCAAACCTGATCTTTATTCCTTTTCTTGCTTTAATCAGACAGGATTGTTAAGGTGTAGAAAGCGTTGGGGTGAAGAAAGCTTTGAGGCAAGCTTCAGGATCCAGATTCCGATTCTAACATATTGTCTCTGAATAATACATGTTTTTTTTAGAAGGAAATAGCCATAGGTTCGAGCATCCTCCATTTTTCTATTATATAGATGCTTGATAGTAGAATATGTAGGAAAATACTGTCTTTCTATTTTGAGAAAATGGAGATTGAAATTTTCTATTATATGGAAGCATTTTGACTGACATATCTATTTACAAAAGTTAATTGCATATTCTATTTCCTTAATATTATTTTATAATTTTACCATGATATACAATGGGTTTGAAATACTGTTACTAAAAGTTATATGTCAGAGTAAATAGTGTTTTCTCAATTTGTGGCTTTTTGGAATATAGAGTAATGCAATTATTTGCATTCTGAGAACATATTGTCTTTTGATAGTTGCCTTTCTAGGGTTTAGGTTGATTTTGTGTTGTGGTTATGATATTTGACTGTGTTTTGTTGGGTCTGGAATGACTTAAAATATTGTTTCGGTTTTGTACTTCTTTGCCATGTTAATAATGTGGACAATGTTAGTATATAAGTGAAGAGGCATTCTATTCATCCACATATTAAGCTAAATACCACTGAAAGAGAATGAGTTACAAGTGTTGTCTGAGTTCATTGGATTGTATTAAAGTAGTTGCTAATTTCTAATCCATCGAAGTAACAATTGTTGGAAATATTTTGTAGAAGTAGGACACACACAAATGTGTGCCAGCGTTGATTCCGACAGAAATGCCCATTATGGTGACGGAATGATTATAGATAATGATTAAAGAAATCTTAAAATAAAAAATCACAGCAAAGATTCATATTAAAGTAAGAAAAATATATATTAAAACAAACACAAACATGATGTGGTACGATTGACAGATGATCGAGTCACTTAAGCATGTGGTCAGGATTCGATTCCTGACTTATGTATACATAAGACATTTGTTATGAGATGTCAGCTCCTTAAATGAATCTCAATACTTCGAGATCAGTCTTTGACTACCGACCGATACCCAAGTAAAAAAAATAAAAAATCTTGCAACGAGCAATAGTATTAATTAAATAATAAAAATAATAATAAAGTGAGACTACGCTTCTCAAAAATCAATGTCCTATGAGTCTAAATATGATTGGCAAACATTCTAGAAGTAAATCCATTTTATTTATTATTTAACACGTGTAACAATAGAGATCTCAATATTTAGTGACGAGGGGATGAAATATATGTTTGTTTAAATAAGACACAAGAAAAACTTATTTATTAATAATACTCTATCTGAACTCAATTATAAGTAAAATTAACTAAATTCATATTTATTAAAGAAGTTAGTTAATTTAGTTTAATTATTTTGATTTATGTAAAAAATGAGTTTATATTTGTACCAAAATATCGTTATTTATACTATTAATTACTCCCTCCGGTCCTTATTATAAGAGGCAAATGACTATTTTTTTTTTGGGTCCAAAATATAAGAGACATGCATGTGATTTGACAAATATTAAATGCTCATCTCCAATTTTACCCTTATTTATAATATGGTTTATATTTACGAAACAGTGCAACTTTCAATATAAGTAGGATTGTTCATTAATTATTAGAAGGGGGTAATTTTGTAAATTTATATGAATATTAATTACAAATAGTTTATTTCAATGCATTTCCTTGGTCCGTGTGTTTTAGGGTATTACCTCTTATATATAGGACCAGAGGGAGTATTTACAAATCCCAACTACATTTACTCCATATTCCACGAGCCATTTATGTACCTTACAAATTCCAACTATATTTGTGTATTTTCAAGGCATTCAATTTAATTCTATTAAAAGGGTATGTATGGAAAAATGGTCAAATATATCTTAGGTTTATAAAACACCAATTGTTTTGGAACAAAAACAAATAGTTAAAATTATCAAAGAAAAAGAACGGAGGGAGTAACTTTTTTTTAGAAAGTTCAAAAAAAAAAAAACTCTTTTTTGAGAAAAACTCTTTTTAATGGATAATTTGTGTGCATATGCGACTTACTAGACATTAATGCATTGTTATATATACTGAATATTTATTTATTAGTGTATGGACCCATGCAATGCATGAGGAACATACTACTTTTTTAGGATTTCATAAAAAATATGTAATTATTAATTTTACGTTTTTTTTAGGAATTATACAAAAAATTGATAGAAAATTCATTGTCTGAACCATCAATCAAAAAGTATACTAAATGTAAATAATGACTCTTAAGCATAAACATATAGTAAGTATATATTGTCTTATACCTCTCTTTGCTAAAAAAAAATATTATTATCTTGTAAATATGTACTTTAACATTTACATGTATGATGCTGGTGGAATATCATAATATTTATACAATATTAAAAGGTAGATATAAAACATGTTTACATCTTTTTAAAAAGAAATAAAGAAAGAATATTGTTATTTTAAAAAATATGTTTATTTGAAAATAAAATTTAACGATAATACAAAAATATTATGTATATAACACATAAAAAAAATATATATAATTAATCAAAAAGATGATATCTCTTTCTTTTACTACCTTAGTATCGTACTTCTCTGATATTTAATAGTAAATATATATTTCTGAAGTAACAACTTCATTTCAAGCTAAGTAATAATTTCTCAATTTAATTTATTTAAACACTAATACTAAACACAATGATTTTCTTAATGATATGATTTTTTTTCTCACTTGAAAATCTATTTGATTTATTTCTCCATTTTCCCCAAAGAAGTTAGTCATTTTCAGAAAATATATTTATTTATCACATTATTTTTTTCGTTTCTCTTCAAAATCTATTTGATTATTTCTCCTCGTTTCCCGTGCAAGTTAATCATTTTTAAAAAATAATTAACTATCATATTATTATTTTTATTCTCTCTTGAAAATTTATTTGATTTATTTCTATTCATTTTCTTTGTTAAACATTTTTAATAAATGCATTCATATATTCATATTATTTTTTGTTCTCTCTTGAAAATATATTTGATTTTTTTCTTCTCTTTGTCCGGTGTAAGTTAACCATTTTTAAAAAATATATTTATCCATGATAATACTTTTTTCTTCTCTCTTGATATTCTATTTAATTTATTTCTCTACTTTTCCCCTTAAAGTTAACCATTTTTAGAAAATATTCTTATCTATCATATTATTTTCAATATTTGACATTTCTCACAATACCCAGGCATTCTATCTACTTCTGTCAACATCAATATTACGGTGTTTTTATTTTTTTAAAGCAAAATTATAAATTAACACTAACTATTTCTCCTTCCGCTATCTTAGCATGATACCTCATTGAACATTTAATACTATAAATATGTTTTCAAAGCTACATCTACATTTTAAGCTAATTAATTATTTTTCCATGTAATTGTTTTCAACACTAATGTTAAACTCTTCTCAATATCTTGGTAATCGTAAGAAACTTTTATTTCTTTCTAAAAAATCTATTTGATTTATTTCTCATTTTTTCCTGTGCAAATTAACAACTTTTAGAAAATATATTTACCAATGATACCATTTTTTTTCTTCTGTCTTAAAAATCAATTTGATTTACAATAGACTTTTAACAGTGCAAGTTAACCATTTTTAGAAAGTATATATATCTATCATATCTATCATGAAAAAAAAACTGAAAATTATTTTGATTTTTTCCTCCTATTTTCCCGTGAAAGTTAAATTTTTTAGAAAATATATTTATCAATCATATTATTTTTTATTTCCTTTGATAAATAAATCCATTTGATTTATTTCTTCTCTTTTCCTCGATCAAGCTAATCATTTTAAAAAAAATTATTTATCTATCATATAATTATATTTATTTTCTCTTAAAAATTTATTTGATTTATTTCTCCCATTTTTTCATGCAAGGTAACCATTTAATATATATATATATATATATATATATATATATATATATATAATATATATATATATATATATATATATATATATCATATTGTTTTTTCATTCTCTATTCAAAGTCTATTTGATTAACATGCTTAGGGAGTCAATAAAGAAAAGGAACAAAAATTACTTTTGTGAAAGGAAATTATTTCATCGAAATAAAATTATTTCAAAGAGAAAAATTATAAATTTAATTTCCACTGTTAAAGAAATTAAACAAACTTGTTTTATGGACATTAAATAATAATAATAATTAATAAAAAACAACTAAAATATTCTTATTAGTCCTAAAAAAAACTAAAATATTCTTATTTAAAATTGATGAATTAAATATTTAATTTTAATTGATCTAATTATAAGTATGATTAAATAATTGATTTTTTTTAGAGAATTAAATGATTGTTGTTTGGTAAAAGAACATGGTCTAAGAATTTAAAAAGGGTAACACTGAACTCCAATTAAAAAAATGTATGCAAAGACTCTCATTCTCCAAATTAGTAATTACAATTCAATAATTGATATTTAAAGAAATAAAGATATAAATCCAATCACAAATTGATATCAATTCATATAAATGTTATTCAAATTGTAACCTTTCATTCAAATCATTATTCCGAATTATTTAAATTTAAATTTGGAACCATAATCATTTAATTTCCAATATGGAACAATAATATATCATTTAAAATAATCATTTAAACCGATTATAATAAATGTCACTGTTTATATATATATATATATATATATATATATATATATATATATATATATATATATATATATATATATATATATACCTCCAATAATATGATGAAACCTATATTAACCACCCCACTCCATTCTCCCAAACACACCCTTCATGTTTGGTTGAGAAAGGGAGGGATATATTTTAAAACAAATTTACTTTTAGACCTTATAATTATTTATTTTAAAATGGATAAGTGGGGATATTTTAGTCAATACATGTGATATGTTTTAAAATCCCTCTCCTCCCCTCCAAACCCCCCATTATTGGAGGGGAGCAAAAACTCATGTAAAGAGGGATTTTACTCCCCTCCTCATATTTTTAAAAATTGAACCAAACTAAAATTAAAAAAAATCTCTCCCCTCTCATTTCGTCCCTTCCAACCAAACATTATCATAAGAAGGGATTTTGCTTCCCTCCCATTCAAAAGTTGAACCAAAACATGCATGTTTTTTAAAAAAATTCATGCCCTCCCCTCCCACCAAACATTATCTAAGATCAAACTAAAACTTTTTAAGATTAAGGGACGGAAATAAAATTAAAAAAAGATAAAGAAGCATATTAGTTTTCTCCTGAAGTCATGGATGTATTTCCCACACTAGCATATTCCTCTTCTTTTTTCATTTCATTCAAATCAAAGCATCCAGTTTGGCACGCGTCAATCAATAATCGTGCAGGTTCAATTCCAATACGTGCCCACAGGACAAATAATCAAACCCGTCCAAGGGTCCAGGAGTGAGTGAGTGAGTGAATCAGCCTCTTTTCATCGTAACTTCGTAGAATCAAAGCTAACACAATACAAATAAGCCCTCCAATCCTCGCAATTTTCACCCTTTGTATTTCTAATTAACTTGCCACATTCCACGTCTCAGAGTAAAACAAACACAAATTCAAAAATCCTCTGATTCTTCCATTTCCCCTTTCTGAGAATGAGGCTGTTGAAAGTATATACTTTCAATCTCAACCAATGTGATATGTAATTCTATTGCAACACAAAACAAATCATAGATTCCATAGCCAAAGCTAAACAAGCCTGCGCTATCATCGAGCTCGAGGCCGAACTCGAGATCACTGGTTATGGCTGCGAAGACCACTTCTTAGAACTCGACACAGTCAACCACGCGTAAGTTTTTATTTATTTTATTTTTCCAGTTAATTTTTAACAAACGAAGATTTGAACTGTTTCTGTATAATTTTAATATTGCATATGGGAATGTTTGAATGATATATTGGTTGGTGATTGTACTGATGGCATAGAGTGTAGCATTGGAATGCCGATTATCAAAGGCTCGGAGCGTTACAATTGTCGTTCTCGTGTTTTAATCGAAAGATTATTATGATACGACCAAAGATGTGGCTTGCAAATGATGGCAATTATAGAGAATTAAGATGGTTTACTGCATGGAAGCAAAGGGATGAGCTTGTGGATTTTCACTTCCCATTGAAATATCTCAAGCATTAGGCCAAAGTTCAGTTCCATTTGGTTATGGTTTCGTTAAGTTTCAAGACACGTAAGTTAGAAAATCACCTACTATGTTTCCTGCTTACTTTCCATTAATTTAGGGTATGTTTGCTTTGTTTCTGTTTTTTTTTTGTTTTTGTTTCCTGTTTTTAAGAACAACCAAAAATTGTTTGCTTTCTATAAGAACAACCAAAAATTGTTTCCAATGTTTCCTGTACAAATTTATGAAAAGAAGAAATAGAATAAAGACAAAGTGGCATTTTTGTAATTACCTTTGAAAATATGAGATGAAATGACAATAGGAAACTAGAAATAGAGCAAACGGACCCTTAGTTATTAAGTTTTCACATGTTATTTTCACATCCAATAAAATCACGCATGTGATTTTGAAGTTAAGGTGAATCATTGGCTAATGTTGAATTATGAGATTAATAGATTATAGGTTGTTTCATTTTTTCTTTAGTGTGTGTGTGCTTGCCTTACAATCGCTCGATACGGTTTATCCTCTTGCCTTCTAAAGTTGACATATCCATCAGCATTGCATCCATGAAGCAATCATGTGGTTGTTGCACCTGCCCGTTCTATCCTCCTCCTCTAGCTTTTAGATGCATGTTAAGAACTAGTTTGTTCTACATAGCCAGAAAAAGTTTGATAGAATTTGGCCGGAACTTGTCAAGATTCAAGAGTGGTTGTTGGATTAGTCAAAGTGGTGGAGACTACTCTTGTATCCAAGAGTTAAAAACATTATATCTACACCTAAATTCATGCATTTATATCCCTTACACCAGTCACTTTTGAAAAACTATTAATTCAAATCAACCTTATTTCCCTCCATTTTCTCTCTCTTTTCTATCTCAAAATCGTGGGAGTAAGAGGAGCTGTATGAGTTCAGGAGTAGATAATGCCAACCAATTCTGGCTGTCATGCATTTTCCATTTCCAACAATTGTGTGTGCACGTGTTTAATTTATTTGTTGGGCCCTTCCAACTTCTAGTCAGATGTTTATCAAGTGCTAAATATAAAGCATTTTTTTCCTTCTTAGAGCTATTGCAGCTGAAGTTTGTGAAGAGCTTTTTACTCCAATTCCCCCTCATTCTGAGCTTGCATTGAATGGGGTTGAGGTGTTTATGAATGCAAGTGGAAGTCACCACCAACTTAGAAAGCTTGATGTGCGTCTTTGTGCTTTTATAGGTGCTACTCATACTCGTGGAGGGGTTTACATGTATAGCAATCACCAAGGATGCGATGGTGGTCGCCTTTACTATGGTAAAAAATATGCTTCTTCATAGAAAAATATTTGTGCTTTTCACATTTATGTCCATTCCATTGCATATTCTGGAGAGTGAAATACCTTCAATGTTCTAGAACTTGGTATAAGGACATTTTAACTTCCATTTATAATGTTTATCCCTTATGGAGATTTCATTTATGTAGGGTTTTTTTCATTTGTCTGAAGTCTTACTGTCTCTCTTTTATTTTTAACAGATGGCTGTGCTAGTGTTGTGGTAAACGGAGATGTTATTGCTCAGGGTTCACAATTTTCTTTAAAGGATGTTGAGGTTGTGGTTGCTCAGATAGATCTTGATGTGGTATGTGTTGCATGAGTTTCCATATATCAATGTATGCAAGGGGATTGTAACTATCAATTATAGACATTGGATTCGGTTCCTTTACTCACTTGTCTATTGATAGGTTGCCGGCCTTAGAGGATCTGTAAGTAGCTTTCAAGAGCAAGCAAGTTGTAAAACCAAGGTTCCTTCGGTGGAAGTACCATATAGTCTCTGTCTGCCTTTTAACCTTCAAACACGTCTTTCCGTTCCACTTAAGGTTAGTGTGTTGTTATTTTGAGTTGCATCCTTCAAACACGTCTTGAATTCTGCCTTCACTTAAAGAGTATCCGACACCTTTTCATGCCTAATTTTAGATCCTTCAATGATAATGTAACAACTTTACTGATGCAATCACTCAGGTAGCCAAGTTGCTAACTTGAACTTGATCTATGTATTACAGATCAAGTATCACTCTCCTGAGGAGGAAATAGCATTTGGACCTGGTTGCTGGTTATGGGACTACTTAAGAAGAAGTGGAGCATCCGGTTTTCTGCTTCCTCTTTCTGGTGGAGCAGACAGTTCCTCTGTTGCTGCGATTGTTGGGTGCATGTGCCAGCTGGTTGTGAAAGGTGTGTTCAAATGAGATGAAAAGTGTTGTTCGATTGTGGTATACCTTTAAAGTTTCTATTTCCACTCAACTAGTAATGACAGTATATAGAAGCTCTGTAATTGTGTATACCATCATACGACTGCTTATTTAGGAATAAACAAATGGTTCAAGAGATCAGTAGTCTAGCTTCTGTTAAGTATCAGCTGTGTGAAGGTAGTTAAGAGGTCATATGTAATTGACTTGCAACTGAATTAGTTGGAGAAGTGGACCTGAGTCTTCATATTTCCTTTATTAGAAGTCCTACAAATGTTTGATTATTGAACGTAGTGTCTTTTTATTAGTTTGGAGTAAACTTCTTGCAAAGTAACTAAACTGTCAAATCATGGTTAATAGTAAAATTGAGACGGGCTATTTGCCCTTTTTTTCCTTTTAAATTTTTTTAAAATGTGGAGAGATGGAATAGGCAGCTATAATTTACCTTACAAATCCAAATTTCGGAGTTCAGAACTTCAGATATCATTGGTTAGTGATTCATATTTGGTTGCAGAAATCGCAAATGGGGATGAACAAGTTAAAGCTGATGCAGTACGAATAGGAAACTATAAAGATGGACAATATCCTACAGACAGCAGTTAATTTGCTAAGCGAATATTCTATACTATATTTATGGGATCTGAAAACAGGTAAATGATAAATTTCATGTTTCAGTGTTTTACATTCTTTAGTTGTCTCTCTCTAAGTTTATCTGCCATTTTCGATAGATACTCATTCAACATTTGTATAAAGAGCTGTCTCCCATGTTTATGAGCTTTATTTTTATTTGGCGTTATTATGGTTTTGATGCTATTTTCTTCTATTCCATTTTGTTTTCAACATCCCCAATTAAAGTTACCTGATGGTTACATTGAGCAAAGCTGATTTTTTTTTCCATTGAAACACTTTAACGGTATTGCAGAAGTTAGACTAGTAAGCTTATAGATTTCTGTTTCCCAAACCAGTATCTCAAAATGTTTGCTGTTTGTTGATCCTGGATACCCGACCCTAATCCCAATAATTATTAAATCCTATGTGACTTATAAGCTTGATAGGGTATTGTGCAGTGTAAAGGATAGATACTGGAAGACCTAAGGCATTGAAGGACCTCCATTTGAATGCTAGGATTTGTTTCTTAATTTCTATGTTGAGAAATCCTTTCATTTTGTCAAACTGTCAATCAGTTTATGTTCAAGCAGAATGACACTGATAGGTAACCCCTAATTAGTCGGTTAAGTAGTTAGTTAAATTGTTAGTTAGTTAGTAGGAAGTTAGAGAGTTAGTTAAGTGAAATAAGGCATGTTGCCTATAAATAAGAGGATGGATTGAGAAAGGAGGATATCTTGTATTTTGGGAATAGTTGGGGCCTTTGGGCATGGGAGAGTCTAGAGTCTCTCAAATACTCTAGGATTACACATTTTGTAAGGGAATTTCCCTAATTTCTACAGTAATAAGAGTTGGTTCCTAACAACTGGTATCAAAGCTCTCTTTTCTGGGAGTGGTACATGGTCCATACGCGAAGGATGGATGCAAGAATTGAGGCTCTTGAGCGCGGTTTCGATGACTTGAGGAGGAGTCGTGACGAAGATCGCCAAGAACTGAGACGGATCTTGGAAGAAGAAAAGGCGGAGACTCGGAAGCAATTTGACGCAATTGTAGCGATGCTCCAAAGAAATTCGAACAGCCACAGTAACAATGGCAGCGATAGCCATAGGAGTAATGAAGAAGAGACGATGGCAGGGGGCGAAGTTAATCGGGACGAAGACAAATGGCGGAAACTCAAAATCCCTTTGTTCTCGGGTGATGCATCCAAGAACCAAAAATTCCAAAAATCAGATTTGGCTGCGATAACTAGGAAGGAGGAGGATCTCCAAGAAGATTACGATACATGGAGTGAGAAGCCACCGCAGTCCCAACAAATTCTTGATGAGTTGGGGTTAGAAACTGATAAAGAAAAAGAACGAGAGTGGGAGAAGCCAACGAGCATGGAACCGAAGACGGGACAGGGGAGCAAAGCGGAAATGGATTCTTCTTTGGAGGGCAGAAGTCTTAGCCTTAATGATTGTTGTGTGGGTGAGGGCATCGAAATAGAGGTCACGACGTCGAAACCGGAAGAATGGAAACAGAAAGGAGCGGCGCAAATCGAGGGGTGGATCTTGAAGGGGTTGAACACCCCACCACCGCCACCGGAACCGCCGTACCGGGATCTTCCGAAGATGGCTGATGACGAAGAGAAGGAGATCGGGAACAAGAGGGGAGAGACTGCGGATGGCACACTTCCTGTCACGCCGCCGATGGAATCGACGCCACCGCCGGAACCATCGAACCGGGATCCTCATACGGGGGATGACGATACCAGAGCGGCTCCACGGCAGAAAGAGATGGTGGCCAAACAACAAACCCCATTCAGCTGCGCCATCGACGGGAAGAGGGGAACAACCGCCGATGATGATAATCGTACGGTCAGGCCACCACCCGAACCGCCGGACCGAGACCCTCATGTGGCGGTCGATGGGAAGTTCTCCACTGAGCTGCTATGGCTGAACGCAGTGGAGGCATGCCGTTTTCGAGAAGCCGGAAGAGATGAAGGTTATGGGCTGGTCACGTGGGTGAAAGAGGAGAATGCTGAAAGAGGGGCAGAGTTGGAAAATCGTAAAGTGAGCCTCCAGTTTGACCTAACGGGCCAGGCCCAATTCTATGATAAGAAACAACGGGTTATCAGGAAAATGGGTGGATGTGCGCTGCCCATTGATCTGAGGTTAGTCTATATTGGGCCCCTTTACCAAAATTATTTCAATATTGGGCCAACAGAGGCAACAATGGGAAAGGGAGGATGTGCACAGTTGATGTTTGACAAAATGACTATCAAGGAGGGTGCTACAGCAGAAAACCAGAAAACAGAGATGCTAAAGGAGATGCTGTCTGGGAGTGCTACAATAACAAAGGGAAAATGGTACACGTCTGCAACAACTGGGTTGTCATACTTCAAACAATGGGACCCAGGGAAGGTTGAATGTGGTTCACCTTGAGGACAAGGTGAAAGTTTAGGAGGGGAGTATTGATAGGTAACCCCTAATTAGTTGGTTAAGTAGTTAGTTAAATTGTTAGTTAGTTAGTAGGAAGTTAGAGAGTTAGTTAGGTGAAATAAGGCATGTTGCCTATAAATAAGAGGATGGATTGAGAAAGGAGGATATCTTGTATTTTGGGAATAGTTGGGGCTTTTGGGCATGGGAGAGTCTAGAGTCTCTCAAATACTCTAGGATTACACATTTTATAAGGGAATTTCCCTAATTTCTACAGTAATAAGAGTTGGTTCCTAACAGACACCTTCAAATGTACTGCTTGAATTCAACTAAAAGTACTCCTATAGTTGTTATGGTGCACTTATAAATATTCTCGTTGCAGTACGGATGTCACAAGGTTGCGGGCCAAGGTGCTGGCTGATGAAATTGGTTCATGGCACCTTGATGTTTCCATAGATGGAGTTGTATCTGCCCTTTTGTCATTGTTCCAAACACTTCTAGGAAAGAGACCGCGTTATAAGGTAAACGAAGCATGAACTTGAAAACTATTTCAATCATAAATGACAAGCACTAGAACTTTGTAATCTATACTGTCATGCACTTGGGGTTTTCCACAGGAGTATGTTGATACTGTAATAAAGAATAATGTCTTGGTTCTTAAACAAATCATACATAGATCTCCATACTGGGACCTAGTAGGTCAGGCTAATAAAATAACCATGTAGTTTATTTATGGGGAATGTCACTTTTTTCCCTTGATCAGTTCGTGAGAGAAAAGGCGCTGCAAGGCATAGTACTTGAAAAAAAAAAAAAAGAGGTAACATCCAATGGAGAAGTTTGTTTCACTGGTTGGGCACATGATTTTTCTGGATTTCTCCTTTCCTGTTTCTCTCTTTGTATATATTTTTTTAAAGGATTTAGGGAACTTCTTTCAAAGCCTGTTACAAGGGTAGGGGGAGTTCTACTCCTAGTCCCCTTGGATCTGAGAATTGGCTTGAATCAGGGGAAGAGAAGGCCTCAGATCAATAAGTCCCGGCAACATTTTTGTTTACAATAAACAGTGAAGCATATATGTTTAGGAAAATTAAAGCAACTAATGTCTAGAGTCATACAATGAACTCAATCCCATGAAAATGTGAGAGCTGGAAGGCAATGGTTTTTACTGGCAGGGTTAAAATAGGTTTATTATGAACTTCATAGAATTGTTTTAAAATATATATATAGAGATAGGTGAGTAGGATGGGTTCTTTTTAAGCCTTAAGCCCTTAACTGTCCATCAGCTGTATAACAACTATATTTACCTGACCCAAAGTGGACACTTGCAGGCATTTTGTAATGTGTGTGTGCATGCTTAAACTTTATCTTATGTTTATTTGTGTAATCAGATGGTCGAGGTAAAATCCAGGAACCAGCATTATTCATTTATTCTCCCTTCACCAATGCTCTATTGGTTTTTGTTTGTCGGGTATTTGACTTCTCTGTGCTTTATTTGTTAGGTTTTATCTGTGCATTTTTTTTTGATAAGCAACAGTGTATATTGAAGAAGAGCACAAGGGGTACTCTAACCCATATACAAGAAGAAATCAAAAGAGATAGGAAAAATGTTGATACAATACTGACAGACATACCCACCAGTACTGCTTTTACAGCAACCTATTCCCTACGCAATTCACCCAGATACACAAAAAAAAAAAAAACTAAACTCCAAACTCCTAATGACACAGTGTATCAGTACCTGTACCATTTATCCTATTTGAAGATTAGCCAAAAGTATATCCCAGCAACACTGATAAAAGTGGACAGCAGCAAAATGCAACATGCACCATAGAGGGAGAAGATGTAACCTCCATTTCGAACCGGCTGTAACCCATACCATCTTCTAAGTTATAATCTTCAAGCAATACATCGGATTAAGGCACCAATCTGTGAAAGAGAAACTGTTCCTTTTTACCGATGCCTTACACCAAGACCAAACTCTCACTTTTATCATTTCTATTATCTTCACAGCATCCAAACCATCCTGATTAAATATGATGTCATTTCGAAGCAGCCACAATGACCAGACAATGCCAAACCAGAACATCCTCCACCCTTTTTTGTATCCTTTTGTGTATAAAATCCCACTGTGTTGTAATAACAACTCTTTTAAGTTTCCTGCTAAAACAGTGTAAACTCCCAACCAATTATATATGTACATCCAAATAGAGTAAGAGAAGTTGCATGACAAAAATAAATGGTTAGTAGTTTCTAATTCCTTTTCACAGAAACAACATAATGGAGAGCCCGAGCCAACCGAGAGTCCTCTCTTGAAAAGGTTTACCGCAGTAGGAATTCTATCCTGAATAGACCTCCATCAAAACGCTGCCACTTTGAGAGGCACCTTTGATTCCCACATGAAACTGTATAGTTCCTTTCCCATACCTGCATCCACTGCTGTAATGACTTTGTATGCTTCCTTCACCGTGTAAGGATTTTCCCCACACAACCAGCTCCAACTATCATCCACGTTTGCTCTTGGACACTTTTGGTTAATGATGTTCATCATGATCTCCAGAAGCCCTTCTTCCCATATAAAAAGTCTTCTTCTCCAATTGAAGTTCCAACACCATATTCCATCTCTCCATGCACCTAATTGCTCGATCTTTGCCTCCTTCAACAAGGATATGTTATACAACCTGTGAAAAGCACCAGACAAAACCTCCGAACCTACCCAAAGGTCATTCCAGAAAGAAATGTTGTTTCCAGAGCCCAAATCCCTCCTAATTCCGTTGGATAACCACCCCTCCTTTTGTGAATCCTCCCCCTCTAATTTACCTAAGTCAGACCACCACTCTAAAACCTCACCGCCCTCAATAGTTTTTTCACACCAATTTACTCCCCAACTAGAAGGATCCCCGTATCTTACCCTAAGGATGCTTGACCAAAGGGACTCTTTCTCTGTGAAGAACCTCAATCTCAACTTCCCAAGTAACGCTAAGTTGAAGGCTTTTATGTTCCTAATGCCTAAACCCCCATCCTCTCTAGCTCTGCACACAACATCCCATTTTACCCAACATATTTTCCTACACTCGTCACTCCCACCCCAAAGGAACCTTCTGTGAATTTGAGTGACCTTGTTCAAAACCTTCTTTGGTGCCTTGTATATAGATAGATAATAAACAAGTAGAGCAGAAAGAACTGCATTTACCAGAATAACTCTACCACCAAAATAAAATATTTGTTTCTCCAACCCATTAACCTTTTTTGAAGAGAGGTGATGAGTGGCTCCCATGTTGAATACCTTCTCGGATTTCCTCCCACCAAGATTCCTAGGAATTTAAATGGGGTGCTTCCTAATCTGCAGTTAAGGATATGTGCCGCTTGCTCAATTATTCCTGCATTTGCCTTGATGCCTATAAGACCACTCTTGTGAAAATTAACTCTAAGCCCAGCAACTAACTCAAAAGATCTTAGGATACTCTTAACTGCTTTCACGTTGGAAATAGTCATATCTCCCACCAATATTGTGTCATCTGCATACTGGATATGAGAAACACCGAATTTATGCACCCTTCCTTCAAATACAAACTCACTAAAGATGTTTTTCTCAACCGCGCTGCGTACAAGACCACTAAGGCCTTCTGCAACTATAAGGAACAAGAATGGGGCCATTGGGTCCCCCTGTCGAATCCCACGTGACATTGTGAATTCCGGTGATGGACTTCCATTTACCAGTACTGAAACTGATGTTGACTGTAAGCAAACTCTAATCCAAGACCTCCATTTGTCTGGGAACCCCATCCTGGATAGCATATAATCCAGGAACTCCCAGCTTACCGAGTCATACGCTTTTCCAAAATCCACCTTGAACAACATACATTGCTTCCCTTTCCTCCTGGCATAATCAATTATTTCGTTGATAACCACAACCCCGTCTAGGATGTTTCTTCCTTTCAAGAATGCTATTTGATTCCCAGTAATTACCGAATCCACAACCCTGCCCATTCTTCTCGCAAGCAATTTAGCCACTATTTTATACATACAACCAAGGAGACCGGCCTATATTCATTCAGGCCCACCGAGTTTTCCTTTTTAGGAATCAGTGCCAAGAATGAAGCATTACACCCTCTGGCTAACCTCTCATCTGAATGGAAATCCGCCACCATCTTGCAAATATCATCACCAAGTACCTCCCAAAACTTTTTAATGAATGCAAAATTATAACCATCCGGTCCCGGGCTCTTGTTCCCATCGCACTCCCATACTGCGTTTTTAATTTCCAACCTTGAAAATCTCTCAATGAGGCTGTTGCTTTGAAGAGTTGAAATTCTTTTGAACTCTAGCCCATCAAGTGTTGGTCTCAGGACATTTTCCTGTTTGAACAGGTTCTGGAAATGCCCTGAGATAACATGTTTCATCAAACCAGGTTCATCTATCCAGTTTCCTTCATGCCAAATCCCAAGGATCTCATTAACCTTTCTTCTTTTATTCACGCAAGTACGGAAAAAACTTGAATTTGAATCACCCAATTTTAACCATTTTAGCCTCGACTTCTGATACACGATGGATTCCTTCATCCTTGATAATTTCCAGAACTTGTCAAACAATTCTCTCCTCTTCATTACCTCTTCTTCTGCAATTGATCCTGCTTCACCTATGTCGTCTAGCTTTTTTATCTCCACCACACCCTGGATGTTGTCTTCAACTTTCCCAAAAACACCCTTGTTCCACTCCTTCAATGCTAGCTTTAGATGTTTAAGTTTCTCCTTAAGAACATAGCAACCACAACCAGAGATGTCTAGCTGCCTCCATTTATCATGTACCAACTTCCCAAAATCATTCTGATCTAACCAACAATTAAATACTCTAAAAGGTTTGGGGCCCCAATTTTTAACCGAAGATTTCAGAAGAATAGGGCAGTGGTCGGACACTGACCTTTCCAAGCCCCATTGGGATAGGTGTTCCCACCTATCCAACCATTCATCTGACAGCAGAAACCTATCAATTCTGCTCATACAAGACCCGTTCGCCCTATGCCAAGTGTACTTTCTGCCTGCTAGTGGCAGATCATTCAGCCCCATATTTTCAATGAATTCATCAAATTCTTGCATCTCCCTTGTCAAAGTCTGACCAGAATTCCTCTTCCTCTTCCTCTCATCCGCGTTCCTTATAGCATTAAAATCACCTCCCAAACACCAAGCTGAGCCCAAGTTGTTAGCCCGCAGCACACAGAGATCTTCCCACAAGGCTCTTTTACCAACCATAGTGCAGGATGAATATATATTTAAAATGAAACAAGGCTCAGTGTTTTCTCCCCACCACCCTTTCACCCCCAAGTAGCCATCACCACAGAAGGTTTCTTCTAGTACAAACACGTTTGTATTCCACATGCACAGCATACCACCAGAATTCCCAGAGGAACCCTTGTAGCACCAATCTACCTCAGTTCCGCCCCACAGGGGCTGACAAAAGAACTTCTCAATTTTTTCCTTCTTAGTCTCCTGAATACATATAAACTCCACTCTCTCTTTTTTAATTAATCTTCTAACTTCGATTTTCTTCACTCTCCCCCCTAACCCTCTTACATTGTACGAGGCAATCCTCATTAAGTCACATTGAGGACTCCTTCTCTCTTCCTGGAATTTTTATTTTCTTTCTGCTCCTTATCCCTGATTTCCATTTCAACTAGCTGGTTCAAGATATCAGCCTCCCTGTTGATCACCGTAACTCCCAATCTTTTGCCCAGCTGCCATATTTCATTAGCTTCTTTGTAAGCTTCTGCCCTCAGTATTGCACGATTTGTGGCTCTAATTTGTGTTTCAGAAATTTCGTCACTTACCGATGGATGTGTATTCTTCAACATCTGAACCAACGGTCTCTTCCCAGCAGCAATGACCCTTCTTCTGATCGTTTCCAAATCTGTGTTGGTGTCGAAAATGAAATCATGCTCCCCTAGGTCTGGTTCTCTGTAGTCGTACTCCATCTGTCGAACAAGGCTCCTTATGATTATCCCTGCGTTTCTGTTTCTGCGGCTGTATATCAAAGTTCTTGTTTCGGTCTCCTTCATTGTTATTTCAGCTAGCTGTGACCTAATGACCTCCACCAAGCCTCCGTAATCACCATTCCCTTGCACCCCTAATGTATTCGAGCTTGAGCCATCTCCCCCATCTACAAGGCCCACCTTTTCACCCTTTGAATTATCATTCCTCAAGTGAATATCATCCAGCCCAAATTCTGAGTTCTCCGCCCCAAGTCCCATAACCCGAAGCCTCCTCATCTTTCCTTTTTTTTCACCATCTTGGCCAGCTTCGCTCAAAGAATGGGCCTTACTGTTCTCAGTAGCCTCCAAATCACTCAGGCCCATTGACTTAAACCGGATTGAATTACTGTTTCTATGGCCGACCTCCTCAATTAATTTTGTTGGGCTAGCGTCTAATACTCCTGCCCTCTGACCCACTGACAACGACGTTATTGCTTCTTCTCCATCAATTTTCGTACGGTCTGCTCTGCCAATGTACTCCTTAGCCGCCCTATTATGGACCTCTGTACCACTTGCTTTTTCCTCCGTTGACGCGTTTCTGCCAAAATTCGGGTTGGAAAATTCAAAATTCAACCTTTCCAAGTCCGCATCCCTGACTCCCTCCTCCATCTCAGTTTCCGGCACAGCGAAGACGCTGTTAGCAGCGGAGTCGTCTTCATCAGAGGAGAACCCATCCATAGAATGCCATTTCCAGTCTGAGGCATATCTGGTTGGATTTTCGCTGAAAATCTCCTCCAAGATCCGGATCAAGTATAGAACTTCATTCACCTTTATTTCCACTACCTTGTTAATTAGGTATGGACTTGAAGTAGTTACTAGAACCCTCCCATAGTCTAATCTCACCTTATCTCTCGTGGAGACATCAGTCGAAATGAAGTTTCCCACAAGAAGACCTAATCTCTTGAAAGTTTCCTCAGACCAGATGTGGATTGGTACACCTTTAACTTTAACCCATGCTGACCTCTCTGTTGGCTCCAAGCCTTGAAACCAAGGTCTGATTTCAGTGAACCACCTTGAGAATCCTCTGTCATTCAACTTAACCTTTGTTTCCAGATCCTCCCCTTCTTCCGCTTTCAGCAAAATGAGGTTCCCTCCCATTGGAGTTAAGGAGACTGCTAAGAGTTCCTCCAACTTGTATTTCTGATGCAGAGTTTGAATTCCTTCAGGGTCAGAGAACTTCCCGACAAAGCATGTCTTTAGCCAAGCTGTGTCATCTTCTGCCACATGAAATTCCAGCCCACTCCATCTGCTTTATCTATTTGAAGGCCTATAGTTTGAGTCTATAGGTTTGTATTGTCTTCCTTCTCCCAACACATTAGCATAGCTTCTCCCACCAACCGAAATAACACCTCTGTTAGATGTTCCATTGATAGCCTGAGGCTTCACAACTTTGCTCTTGACTGCACCTCTGTCGAAAGCAGGGATATTGACACGCAATTTGTATGTCCCAATCCACAACGAATCCAGCTGCTCTTCTAGTGCCTTAGGATTTTTCACTTCCAAGAACTTTACAAAACCAAATCTTTTACCAAATCTGTCTCTTTTTTTTGGGATAAAAACATCAATAACCCTACCCCACCTGAGAAACAACTTCCACATGTCCTCCTGATCATGGTTATCTGGAAAATTTGTGAAATAAAAGGACGTGGATCCTTTGTAAAAATCTGGTTGTGACCGTGGGATTTGAGAGTAATGTTGGTTGTACCCTCTTGCTCTAAGTTTTGCTCTGACGCTCTCTCTGGCTCTCACTTTGTCACTCTCTCTCATTTTTTACCGGGACAACAAGTCCAAAATTGTATATATCAGTAGCCGGAACAATGACAGAACCTACTTGAACATGCTTTTATTTTTATCTGTGCATTAGTAATTGTTTATAGTAAATTTTTAAAAATATGAAATTAAATACCTCATTCTTTGTTCAACAGCTTGATGAAGTTGATATGGGAATGACTTATGAGGAACTATCAGTCTATTTCCGACTACAGAAAATTTTCCGTTGTGGTCCAGTTTCCTTGTTCCAGGTATATCTCGTGCTTCTCCATCCTGTCTTATTTATGTCTTCTTTAGCCTTTAAATCATTTTTCCTTTTTTATTTTTCATCTGGTAATATGTGAAAGGGCTAGGTTAAACAGGTGGTGATATTACCCATGACCATCCCATGATGTAAATATCAGTTGGGTCAGAGATGATGTGGAATACTGAAAGCCTAGCAAAAATTGAAGCCCCTTAGGCTATAGTTAGTTTACTTGCAAGTAGGGATGGCAAAATGATCCATGGATCTATTATCCATCCAATCCGTTCATTTATAAAATAAAAAAAATGGATTGAATTGGGTTGGATTGATTTTTTAGTGGATGGTTTATGGTTTATGATCCAACCATTTTTTTATAAAAAATCCATTGGACCAACTAAAAACTAGTGGATCAATTTTTATCCACTCCAAAACCATGGGTGTGGGTCAGGGGAACGCTGTTGGGATTTGGAAAACGCAGCTCAGGGGCTTCAAGGTTGACCTCAATCAATGGAAGCCTTACTACTTTGCCTCCGCATAAGGCAATACACTTATGACTGTGTTGTGTCTTCACCACCTTTCTTTGCCTCACTCTCACTCACGACTCAATTAGATTCAATCATGTCCATCGTTATCTACGTTTTCAATAAAACTTCGTATTCTGTGTGCATCAGTTTTGGTAGATGCTATTTGATGCTGCTTGAGAACACAATTTGTTGAAAGCCCATGAATATTTGAGTGGATAGAGAGTATAGAGGAGAGAGAGAGAGGGGAGACTGGGAGAGCGAGAGAGGGAGAGAGAATATTTTAAAATTTTTTTTTTACAAAAAATATTTTAAAACTTAAGAGTAAGTAAAACTTGTTAAAATATTTTATTTTAATGTATAATATATTTTCAAATGGATGGGTTGGATAGTTTTTTATTAAATGGGTCATAAATGGATTTGATTTTTTTGGTAAATTTTTAATGGATCAAAATGGATTGATGGATTGTTTTAACCGATCCATTATAATCCGAATCAAAATCCATCCGATTCATCCGTTTGCCACCCCTACTTGCAAGTCATCTGACATGTCTCTGAAAGCAGTTTTGTTATTCTGTAAGAACAAAAAAAAAAGTGGTTATTTTGTGGTCAGAAACCTCTTGACTCGGTATTTTCCTTCAGAAAGTGAGAAACCAACTTTCGGCATCCTACCTAAAACTGTCAGTACTTACATCAGAGCACAATACCTGATCTTGTCTTTCTTTAAATACTTGACATATCAGACATACAGATGCAAAGCCTTATTTACTTTCATGAAGATCTTAAAGGAGTTCTTAAAGTGAGTTTTTGTCTGCAAAAGCTTTCATGAAAGAATAAAACTGAAGTAGTCAACCTAATCAAATGGACTTTTCCAAGCAGACAATTTGTTTCTCCCAAGGGAAGTTAAGCTGATATCAGCTTTTGATGGCTTGAGCGGCCTCTTTTTACAAATTTTAACTTGTTATATACTTCTAATAAAAGCTGTCTATCTACAACAGCAAAATATCATGGGTTACTTTAGGGGGACAGCTAATGAAAGGACAATTCAATTCAATATGGAAGTAAAGCATCTCAAGAAGAAATCCATTCCGTGTATCTTAAGTCCCATTAGATTGATTTCTAAACGACCATATTCACAAGTGATATGGAAAGCTTAATAGAAAGAATAATTACTCTGCTTGGCATGATGAACTCAAGGAAATAATCTTTTGCCATCGGTACTTAGTAGTCTGAATAGAATTTTGTAATTTGATGTTGTCCATTTTGTAATTCTGCCATGGCATTCATTTTGTAATTTACTGTTGCAGAATCTATGCTACAGATGGGGTGCAAGATTGACTCCATCACATGTAGCTGAGAAAGTAAAACACTTCTTCAAGTATTATTCTATCAATCGACACAAAATGACTGTCTTGACACCCTCCTATCATGCTGAGGTATGCAGTTGTTATGATGTGAAGTCAGAGTTGTATTCTGCTGGATAGCTCTTAATGAAATTTTCATTTATCTCAAATTCATGATGCCCCAAGGATTGTGGCTTATTCTTATATTTTTGTTGGCTAATGAAAGTTTACAATCTTTCACTCAACTTGCAGAGTTATTCACCAGAGGATAATAGGTTTGATCTTCGCCAATTTCTCTACAATGCACGATAGAGGTCTACCAATCACACCACACCCCAATCACACCACACCCCCACAATTATTGCTAGTGCGCTTTTGCGCCATTCGGCCATGCGCACGCCGGGTAATTCATGAGTGCTCAAGAGATTTTGCCACAATCTCATACAAGCGGCTCCACTTGACACTAATATAGGTGATTTCATCAAGTGCATGCTGCACTTCATACACCACCCATAAGGGTTATGAAATTCATTAAAAACTTTTAGCTTATCCCTCAATAAATACTCAAGACATTTCACAGCCACTAACAACAAATAAATAAATAAATAGAGGGAAGGAAACTCTTGTTATACTCCGAAATCTCAAAGACCTGATTGATAGCCTTTTATTTAGAATCACATAATTCCAAAAAACTTTTTCCTACCTACTACACCAAAAGCTTTCCTAAGCTTTTATATTTTTTTGTATATATGAACACTTTTTTATATTTCAGTAAAATCCAATCCACGTATAACATCATAGCATTCAATTAATTTAGATCATAAAACATTTTTATAAACAAGAGCACTAGTCAGAATAATATTCACAATTTTCAAACACCTCAAAATACCTTAATCAGAATATTAGGATTGCTGAATGTATATCTTAGATGTGTTCTTCTAAGTTCCCCATAAGCAATCCAATAAAGATATTCAGTCAAGCAATATTTTATTTTGGCATCAACTAAGTACCTCCATATATGTTCAATTATCAAAATACTACTATTTTATTTTTAACTGTGGACAAAAAATCATGTATCTACTGAGCAAAATTGTTCAGAAATTACTGACACGCCAATTATCCATTTCAGTACAATACCATTTTCCACATAGTAGCTTTCGGCATTGATTGTCAAGAGAAGCCTTAAGATCCTAGCTAATGACCTGACCACTCTGGATGAACTCCAGATCATCCTCAACTTTTGCAAAGTTCTTTGCAATTAACAAATTCTCTGAGACAAAGCTATCAAGGGTGAGTATAATGCAAAAATATTAACAAAGAAAATCATTTATAATAAAGCAACAGATAACATCAAATAAAATAAACACGATAGCTGGTATCGCAAAGTAATAAAAAAACAAATTGGATAAAAATTTCCAGAAAGGACTTAAACTCCAAAACCCATTAGAATAAATTTTGGATTTCTTTATCCTTAACCAAGTCACTGCATATGATTAAAAGAAAAATATATAAGAAATAACTGATAGAAAAATAAAAATGTTTAAATTTTTTTTTAGGCTTCCTTCCAACAGGTCTAGAAACCTGGGTCCACCCACTAATTAAACTTGACAAGGAACATAAAGCAGAAATCAACCATGGGTGTAGATAAAAATAATAAAAGTTGGGTATGTCGAATTCTCATGAAAAAACAAAATTAAAACTTGAAATAAGAGAAGAAACATTTTTTATTGGAAATGATCCTTAAGATTGTTGTAAAAATAATAAATAAATAAAATAGATAAATAAAATAAATAGAAAAAAATATGAAGAACTCCAATAAAATGTTTATAGTGTGAGACGTGTGAAAACATAATGTCCTTAACGATTATTTCGCCACAACAATAATAATAATGCGAAACTACCTCAGGATTTAACAGACTCTTCCAGAATAGCAATATTATTCTAGGCACCAAGAACAGCAAGAATCACATCATCTCTTATACAATACAAAAGGAAGATAGAAGAAAATAAGTTTTTTCAAAATATGATCATGGTGACAAGATGACAAAATTCAATGGAAGAGGACTTTTCTTCTATCCTCCCTAAAGGTATCAGAACATCAAGGTAAAAGAGGGAATCGAAATAGAGAGAAGAGAGTGGTTGGAATTGTATTGGATTGTATTGAATTGACTCAGTTTGTGTAATGATACATTTGCTGTATATATACAATGAGCTATGAGCTAGAGTTAGCTTTAACTAACACTTAACAGAACTAACTGATTATATCAGTGTAACTAACTTTCAGTTATACATCAGTTATACATTTTCCCTTACACCCCCCCGCAAACTCAAGGGTGTGGAGTCTAACACCCTGAGTTTGTCTTTGCATTTCTCAAAGATGGAGTGGGTTACTGCCTTAGTGAGAACATCTGCAGTCTGTCCTGTGGAGGGGATGTGATGCACCATTAGTTCCTTTTGTTGAATCTCTAACAAAGTAGAGGTCTAGCTCAAAATGCTTAGTTCTTGAATGAAGGATAGGATTAGCAGCTAGCATGATAGAACTTGGGTTGTCACAAAATACCATTGGAGGATGAGGAATGGAGTAATTCAGTTCAGATAAGAGGGATTTTACCCATGTTAGTTCAGCTACAACGGCTGCTAAGCTTCTGTACTCAGTCTCAGTGCTCGATCGATACACTACATGCTGCTTTTGGATGACCAAGATATGGGATTGGATCGAGGAACACGCAGTAGCCAGTGGTTGATTTCCTATCATCCGCGTCTGAGCCCCAATCAGCATCACAAAATGCTGTTAATATCAGTCTAGAGGTTCTTGTAAGAGTGATTCCATGTGTTGCAGCACCACTTAGATACCTGAGAATTCTTTTTACTGCTTGCCAATGTGGTTCCTTTGGAGCATGCATGAATTGGCAGACTTTGTTCACGGCATACGCTATGTCTGGCCGAGTCACAGTTACATACTGAAGGGCTCCGACGATGGACCTGTACAAGCATGGATCAGTAGCATTAGGACTGTCATTAGCAGATAGTTTCAGTCCAGTAACCATTGGAGTTTTCATGGGTTTGGCTTCTCCCATTTTGGCTTTAACAAGCAAGTCACTTATGTATTTTGTTTGAGAAAGGCAAACCTTATCTATTGTTACAGTGGCTTGTATGCCTAGAAAATAATTCAGACCTCCAAGGTCTTTAGGTGAGAACTTGGCATTAATGTCATGTATTAAATCTGCAATTGCTGAGGGAGAGTTACTAGTTATGAGGATGTCATCCATATAAACTAGGACTAGAGTGGTAACAGCTCCTAAAACTCGTGACAAACAGGGAATTATCACACTTAGTGGAGTGAAAACCCAATTGAACAAGATGCTGCTGCAGTTTGTTAAACCAAGCTCTTGGAGCTTGTTTGAGACCATATAGTGCTTTGTTTAGTCTACACACTAGGGAACCATTGCCTTGCACAAAACCCTGGGGCTGCACCATAAACACCTCATCACTAAGGTCTCCATTTAAGAATGCATTATTAACATCTATTTGTCTAATAGGCCAATTGTGTGTGAGGGCAAGAGTTAGAACAATTCGAACTGTAGTTGGTTTGACCACGTAGTGAAAGTTTCAAAGAAATCGAACCCTTGTTGTTGGTGAAACCCTTTGGCAACAAGTCTTGCCTTATACTTCTCAATTGAGCCATCTGCATTTCTTTTAATTCTAAACACCCATTTGCATCCTATTGCATCTCTTTCTGGAGGAAGAGTGGCAAGAGTCCATGTGTTTGTCTTTAATAGAGCCTCATATTCTTGTTGCATAGCTAATTTCCACTTGGGATTGGAAAGAGCACTTTTGACAAACTTAGGCTCAATTTCACTGAGATCTGCAGTGGCTATGAGCACTTTAGGCTTAGAAATTCATGCTTTCCTTCTGGTAATCATTGGATGACAATTAGTGACTTCCTGTGCAGATGAGGAAACTGATGGCATAGCTGTTTCAGTGTTGACAATAGGAGAAGAAGCAGTGGTTTGGGATTCAACACAAGGTGATTCTGGGACAGATGGTGCAGCAAGGACAGAGTTGGGAACTAAACCAGGTTCACTGATATGCTAACCTGGATTTGGAGCTGGCGTATCATGCTCAGGTACATGTTGCAAAACAGAAAACCGGTTAGAGCAAGTAATAGGTCCAGATGATGACAGAATAGGTATAGAAGGCAAAGTAGAAACATCATATGTAGGAGTTGAAATTGAGTGAGAAGTGACAAAGTTAGGATTAGACTTTAAAGGAAATTGCATCTCATCAAATATAACATGCCTTGATATATAGGTTCTGCCTGTGGGAGATAAGCAGATATACCCTTTATGTTTGTCACCGTAACCTAAAAATAGACTTTGTTTTGACCTGTATTGGACTTTATGCTTGTTGTAAGGTCTTGTGTAGGGGTAACACACACAGCCAAATGTTCTAAGAGAGGCATAGTCTGGTTTTCCGTGAAAAAGTGTTTCAAGAGGGCTGTGATTGTCAAGGAGTAGTGTTGGAAGATAGTTTATGAGATAGACTGTTGTGGTGAATGCTTCTCCCCAAAAATGAAGTGGTAGGGAAGCATTGGCCAGTAGTGTTAAGCCCATTTCAGTTATGTGCCTGTGTTTCCTTTCGGCTGAGCCATTTTGCTCATGTGTGTATGGACAACTGAATCTATGATAAATCCATTGACTGGATAAAAATTTGGCAAAGGCTATGTACTCTTTCCCATTGTCTGTTTGCAATGATTTAATTTTGTGGCCAGTAAGGTTTTCAATATGAGTTTTAAAGTGTACAAATGAGGCCAAGGCTTGAGACTTGTTTTGCAAAAGATAAATCCAGGTATACTTTGTGTGTGCATCAATGAAATGGATGTAATATCTTGAACCATTACTTGAGGGAATTGGGGATGGGCCCCATATGTCAGAATAGATCAGTTGCAGTGGTTCAGTGTAAACAGTTTCAGAAACAGCAAAAGACATTTTATGTGATTTGCCAAGGCAGCAAGCTTTACAAACTACAGGTATTTTATTTATATCAATGGCAATATTACATTTCTTGAGTACATGAGATACAATTTTGGGAGAGGGGTGGCCTAGCCTAGCATGCCAAGTTACTGAAGACAATTTAGGAGTGGTCTTGTTACAAATAGTGGTAACATTACAAGTGTTATTGCTGGATCTAAAACTATTAGTAAAGCTGATGTTGTCAAAGGCATAGAGTCCATTCCTAAGCTTGCCTTCAAGAAGGGTCTTATCAGTTACCTGCCATTTAACATAGCAAGCATTAGGATGAAACTCAAAATAAACTTTATTGTCCTTTGCAAATTGAGAGACACTTAGAAGGTTCTTTGAAATGTTAGAGACATGCAAAAGATTGTTCAAGTATAGGGGTTTCAAAGAGTTTAAATGATAGAAGAATGAATTACCTATGTGTTGAATTGAAGTGGAAGTCCCATCTGCCATCTTTATCCTAGAATCTCCACTGTAAACAGTTTTTGCCATCAAATTACCATCTATAGGAGTCAAGTGATTGGTGGCACCTATATCAGGATACCAAGCAAGGTCATAAAGAGTCTCTGGAACTGCCATGTAAGCTGACATTTGTGCATTGTCATCATGAGTAGCTTCTGCTAACATAGCTCGATTATGTGCTTGATTGGAATTTTGATTGCTGTTGTCAAACCTATACCAGAAGTTCAGGGCAATGTGCCCATATCTTTCACAGATTTGGCACTGTGGTTTGGTGAAACCTCTGCCACCTCCTCTAGAAGACCTTCCTTTGCCTCTATTGAAGCCTCCTCTGTATGAGTTGTTACCATTGAATCTTCCTCGGTTTGAGCTATAATTTGGTGCTCTACTGTTGTTTCCTCTTTCATAGTGGCTATTGTTTTTGTCATAACTATTCTGATACTCGTTTTGTTGTTGATTTTGAGCCAAGTTGGCTTGCATAGACACATCAGTGACACTAGTCTTATGCTTTTCTATTCTTTCTTGAATTGTCATAAGCAAAGTTTCCATTTCAAGTATGGAATAAGGGTCTGTTCTTGAGATTATAGAGATGATTATAGAATCATATTCATCTGATAAGCCATCTAGGATAATTTGTATGTGCTCAGAATCACTTATAGGAGAACCTACTGAAGCTAGGGTATCCACAATCTTTTTGATGGAAAGAAGATATTCATTCATAGAAGCTAAATTCTTGATACTTTTCAGCTGAGTTTTCAATTGGCTTACCTCGACTCTCGTTTGGGAAGCAAAATAGACAAGAAGCTTCTGCCAGATTTGAAAAGCATGTTCAGAATCAACCATTCTTGCATGTAGCTTTGGAGACATGGAAGCCAAGAGCCAAGTAAACACATGTTGATCTTGTTGTTCCCAATTTTCATAAGCATCACTGACTTTTCCCAAGATTTCATCTTCATCAGTCAAGAATTTTCTAGGTTTTCCTCCAGAGTTCGAATCAGAGATGAACGTTTGCAGTTTGTGTGCCTTGATTGTACCCATAGCTTGCATCTTCCGAGTGAGCCAATTTTCATCGTCCAACTTCACTGAGATTGGAACCATAGATGAAGTGATATGAGTTTGCGCAGGTGCAGGTGTGGCTGTCATTCCAGGAGCTTGAACTTGAGCTCTGATACCATAAAGGTATCAGAACATCAAGGTGAAAGAGGGAATCGAAATAGAGAGACGAGAGTGGTTGGAATTGTATTGAATTGTATTGAATTGACTCATTTTGTGTAATAATACATTTGCTGTATATATACAATGAGCTATGAGTTAGAGTTAGCTTTAACTAACACTTAACAAAACTAACTGATTATATCAGTGTAACTAACTTTCAATTATACATCAGTTATACATTTCCCCATAGACTCCTGTTGCCCAATATACTCCGGTACTTCTTTTCATATTGTGTATATATATTATATAGTCATATGAGTTTTTCAGCTTGCCAAAATGCACCACCATTCACAAATTAAAGGTAAATAAAATATATGATTTAATAGTTTTTAAACCTCATTAAGAAACTTCAATGTTGCAACGGAAACATTCCTGTAAATAAATTTCTCTTAAAAACAACGGTTATTTAATAAAATTAAGGACAAAAGATTAATTATAATAAATGATAATAAAAGATATTAAAAACAAATTATTTTGAAAATATTTTTCCAACATGCGTAAGGGTTTAGGGGACGAGAAACTGTCATACGAAGAGACGAAGAAAAAAAATAATGAAGGAAAAAAAATGAAAAAAGAGACAGGAGACGACTCGAATGCAGGAAAAACACGGAGGGGATGTAGGGGCATAAGCTCTTATGTTAAATTCCATAAGCTTCTTCCAATAACTTATAAAAATAAGTCCAAAACTTTTTATGAGATGACATAAATTTTTGTGATAAGCTCTGCCAAACATACCGTATAAGCACTTATGTCATAAGATAAGCCCAAAAAGATTTAAATAAGTTCTTCCAAACGGCACTTTAATATTTGAATCGACTTACATATTGATCATAAATTAAATATTGAATTGACTTACATAATCATAGGTTGTCTTTCGTTTATTACATGATAATAATTTCTTTTCGTACACTTTTAGTATCCCCTATTTTTCGTATCTTTATTTTGGATTTTATCATGAGAATAAATGATTTTATTATTTAAATAATTTTATATACAACTTAATTCGATAGCCTTATTTATTACATGATTGCTAGATATTTCCATTTTTTCTAAAAATATTTAGATTTTTATTCAGAAGTTTAATTTCTATGCACTGTCAGTGTAAATGATTTTTACACTGACGTTCAATAATATCATAAGTAATCAGTATTATTTTTATTTCTCTTTTAGTTATTAAAATAAAAATATCAAAATGTTAATGGATATCGGTTTAAAACTTTTTACAATAACAGTACATACAACTTTAATTCTTTAATCAAATAATGTATCCATTTTTTGATAGATACATCATAATCTGATAGCATTAATAATTAGATACAAGGATGACCCAACACCTATTGAGATCTAAATCAAACTCTAAGTTGATGCCTTTTTTTAAGCTAATAAAGCAAAGCTCACACGTTTTTTCAATGAGAATTTAACTCACAACGCACGGACGGTGTTGGCACGGAGAGGCCGTATTGGTCACAGTCACCGAGCCACTGAAAGGTCGTATAGAGAAAAACAGAGAGATTATGAGGGAGACAAAACAACAACAAAGAGAAATCAAATGAAAGAGGAGACAACAGAAATAGAGAGACATTTTTGAGGAAAAAAAAATTGAGTTGACAATATTTATTATTATTTTAGTTAATAAGCATGTACCAAAAAACTAATTTTTTTAGGCCTAAAGCCTTAACCTTGGTGGTTGGTCCTTAGGCCGGCACTAATTAGATATTTAATCATTTAATAATTAGATACATTATAATCCGCATTCGGAAACTCCTCCTTTTATATGAATCAATTGTATGTTATCCTTTAATGTTGAATTATCTGATGATTCGTTTATATCCTTCCGTTCTTTTCTTTTTCTAATTTGTTTACGTATATTCGAACTTTAGATCTTCAGGGTCCGCTTGGTTCGCATTACAGGACAGAACAGTACATCACAAGTAGTTGAGTCACAACACAACTTTTTGTTCAAAATACTGTTTAATTGATAATGGACATCACAAGTAAAACAATATGAAATTTACTAAAATACCCTTTATAGTATATTATATAATATTCAATACAATGCAATTTAATACTATATATTTTATATGCATACTATATTTATATACAATATATATAATTATTATATAATTTATAACATTATAATAAAAAAGTAGTATATATAATACGTAATAATATATGTACTACATATTTAATATAATTATATATTATATATATGATATGATATGATATGATGGGGTGGGGTGGGTTGTAGGTATTTGCTTCCTATTTTGTCATTGCTTACTAGTAGGTCGTATTTGACAGTTCTCTGGAACAGAAATGTTTTTGGACACAATTTTTTGACAACATAGGTGACATCGTATGGACTCCATGGCAGTTTCATAATTATCATATAAATTTTTTGTTTCCCTCCTTCATTTAGCCTGTGAAAGACAATTTAGAAGACACAAAACTCATTCCCGTTCTCACATCGTTCTCACACCTCGCGTTCTCTCCTTTCCCTTCCTCACTGCGCCGTCCTCCTTCTAGCCTCACCAAACAACTCCTTCCGTTCCCATCTTCAGCTCCCACTCTCTGAACACGAGCTCGTATTTGAAGAAGAGCCGGTGAAGACGAGCCTCCCACCATTGTTGAAGATGGTGGTGAAGACGATGGTGACGAGCCTCCTTTAAGCAAGGTCATAATTTGTCTCCTTTTGGTATCACCCCGTGGGTCTCTCTCTGATTGCCAGGATAAACCATTTTTGGTGTATTTAGGGTTTATTTCTCATTTTTGTTGGTTATAATTGCTTCTGTATTTTAGGGATTTTTTGGCTATGTTATGATTGCTTCTTACATTCATTTTGGTTGCTCTTGGTATCTTTTAAGAATCAATCTCTTGGTATCTTTTAGGAATGAAATCTATCAATCTCTTGGTATCTTTTAGGAAATGAATCTCTCGTTATTTATTTTTCTTTCAAAATTCTAACTATTATAACTTCTTTGTTTTGTCTGAATTATTGCCGCCTCTTTATTGTTTTGTTATTGTTGTTGATGTTTTCACCCATAGTACACGGGCCTTGGCTCTGTACTTCCAAGAAAATTCAGTTGCTTGGCATAAAGCTTCATAGCCATGAGTTTTCTAAAGGTATTACTAGTCTGTTACTTCTTCATTGCTTTCTTTTTAACCATATTAGTGGCTTCTGAGATTTTCTAGTATCGGAAAATGATGGGTTTATAATTGAAGATACCAAATGAAGATCATTGAAACCCATAGGTTTTTGCAAGACAAATATTTGGTAAAACTATCATGTTTATAGGTCTAGTGAGTAAAATGTATTGAAAGAAAATTATTTCAATTCCCAAAGCAAGTAACATTTTTAAGTTATTTGATTTTTATTTCATTTCATTTTATCTCCTTTAAAACATGTTTGAGGATGATGGGGGGGAACAAATTGTCTAGTTGCAGTTAACAACCTGTAAAATATTCTCACATGTATTAGATATTGGCATGAGTGTAGCAATTCTTTCTTGAGTGGAGGCTGCTTGTCTATACACTGAGATCAATCTTGTTCGTCTATTTTATCATTTTCTTCATTGTCTTAGTCAATATTTTCATTGTCTTGTTTCTGTAGTGAGCATGGCTCCATTGTTATTTGTTTTTTCTTAATATCAAAGAGTGCATTCCCATTAATGACTTCATTATACATCTAATAGTCAGAGCAAACATGTGTTTAGAAGTTTGATTATTAGATTTAGAATTGAGATTAATATCAAAGAGTGCATTCCCATTAATGTTTTTTCCCTTTAGTAGTATATACACTAGCTGGTTTGGGTTTTGGTTGTAAATACTTCAATTTGAGTAGTAGTACTCCTTTAAATATACTTATTGATTCATAAAAAAAAAAGAAAAAAAAAGATGTATAAGTTCTTCAAGCTGACTATACATATGGTAGTTGGATATAAGAAAAACTTATGAATGATAGGAAACATAAGCTGGAATGATGTTTGATGCTTCATTTTTCAATCGTCCAAGCCTCCCTTTTTTTTAATTCATCTTATTTTCTTTCAGGTAAATTTACTACTTTTCCCTAGATTTTGTCATCTATCAAATTGAAGCATTAGTATGTTCTGAAAATAATTATGTTTGATTCTATGATGCAGAATGCATTTCATCTTGATCAAAATTTCTTAAATTGGTGCTTTATTAGATTATATTGTTTATTCACAGTATTTGAGATTTTTTTTAGCAATTCTGAGTCCACCTGGTATAGAGCTGAAATGGATGCTTTGTTGTTGATTGTTGACAGCATGCAGTTTCTAATTTTGCAGGTGTGAGGTCATCTCTAAATAATATATAGCAAAAGTGAGAAGAGTGATATCATCAAATGATACAAATGTAAGGAAAGAAGCCCATTTATCAAGATATATGTGAGAAAGAAGAACGGCACAATGAAGGAATGGATGTTGATTGAGATATGGTTATAGGAAATAGTGTGATGGTCTTTTTTTTTTTTTTTTATAACATTTACATAAGATTGTACATGGCAGAAATGAAATCCAAAAGTCATGTAACTCTTGCTTACATTTTTTTGGGTTGTCTTGAACGGTTGGTTGTGATATATGCAAATATCATGCCCATTTCTTTACTTTTATTCATTCCATTCAAGATTGGTTAACAAGTTAAAATTTGTGGTTAAGACCCCGTTGTAAATGGTTAATGCGTACACTTATAGTGTCAGGGTCCACAATATAATGGTTGTGGAAAATGATCAAAACATCAAGATGACAGATTAACCAAATAATGAATTGAATCAACCATATATGTGCAAGTGATTAACCATATATTTCAATGGTCGTGGAAAATGATTAAAGCATCAGGATGACCCATTAACCAAAGATTGAAGTCAATTATATTTGCAAGTGATTAACTATATATTGCCTTTTTTGGGTTGTTTTAGAAAAGTTTATGGTTATGTTTACAAGATTGTTTGGAAAAGTTTATGGTGATTGATCATGTTTAGAACAGTGATTGGCTAATATGCAATAAGAGGTCTTATTGAGTTAAAAGGCTGCATATTATGTACATAGGTGGGGAAAATTGGTGTTAAGTGTCAGGACAACCCGTTAACCAGATAATAAACATAATTAACCAGATATCTGTACTTGATTAACCAGATAATTGAAGGGTTGTGGAAGACTGGGTGATAAGTGTCAGGACAACCCATTAACCAGATAATGAACATAATTAACCAGATATCTATACTTGATTAACCAGATAAATGAAGGGTTGTTAAGTGTCAAGACAACCATTAACCAGATATCTGCACTTGATTAGCCGGATAATTGATGGGTTGTGGAAGACTTGGTGTTAAGTATCAGAACAACCCATTAACCAGATAATGAACATAATTAACCAAATATCTGTACTTGATTAACCAGATAAATGAAGGGTTGTGGAAGACTTGGTGTTAAGTGTCAGGACAACCCGTTAACCAGATAATGAACATAATTAACCAGATATTCGCACTTGATTAACTAGATAACTGAGTGTGGGATAATAGGAATAGGACAATAGTGAATAGTCAATTGGTCATATGCAATGTGGAGAGAGAGAGAGTGGGTGTCGTGGTCGAACGTGTGTGGGGGAAAGAAAAGAGACGGGAAATGGGAAGGGTAGTTTTGAGATTTCATTTGGATTTTGCATGGGACAACCTTTTGTCCCTTGGTTACTATCCCTGACCACATATTTTGTGTTGTCGCACAACTCATTTTACCATCAAACATGAAACAAAGTGTTTTGTGCTGTGCTGTCCCTCATTCTATAACAAATCAAATGGACCCTCAATGACCATAAAAGAAAGGTGATTATTAATTATGAGTTGGAGCTGCTCATACCCATTTGAAATTTGAAAGTAATTACTATCAAAATTTTTTTGATACATCTGGGAAGAAAAGAAAAGCTAAACCCCATTGGAAAAGTAATTACTATCAATTTAAGGTCGACACATCCATTAAACTCATTTCCCAGCAAAGGCAGAAATTTATTTGTGTAAAATATGTGGTTTATATATGACTTTTAAATTAGATATAGGCATAGTTTGGTTTGTCAAAAACGCTAGCGTTTAGCGGATAGTGGATGAAAAATTAGCCCCGTTTGACAACTGTTTTTAAAATTAGCGTATAGCATTTTTCACTAGCGTATAGCGTTTTTTCCAGGTGTTACTTGAAGTAGCGTTTGAGCTTATAGCGTATCACTTTTTCTTCCATTTTTATCCTTACTATTTTAATTAAATTCATTACTTATCATTCACTAACAAAATAAAATATTAATATAAATCATTCTAATTTTTATAATCCCTAGTGATCAGTTCTCTCTTATAGCAATATTATTTTTATTATTCCATATTATTTATAGAAAATAACTAAAACTAAATAAATATTGAAATTAAAAAGTAATATTTTAATCTTTGAAATGATAAATAATTTAAAATAAATTAAAGTGTTAAAATTGATAATTATTTTAAAATAAAAAATATAAAAATATATATATAAATACATAAATACATATATACATATATGAAATTTATATAAAAAAACATGCAAACATGTCTTTTGATGTAATTTTACATTAATCAGCTAGTCTAACCGTTAGTTTTTCCAAACACTTCAAATCCAATCCGCTAGTTTATCCGCTAGCTTATCAGTTATACGCTATCCGCTAGCTTATCCGCTATCCGATAGCTTATCCACTATCTGCTAGTTTTTACCAAATAGAGCCATAATAAAAAGAGTAATGATAGGTGAACAACTGGGTTTGACACCTAGGTAGACACCTTGGTTAATCATGTGTAAATTTTTGGTTAATTCAGTTCATTATATGGTTAATGGGTTATATGAAGCTTATTTTTCATAATCATGTAAATATTTGATTAATCACATACAAATATCTAGTTAATTCAGTTTTTTATATGATTAATGGTTCATCATGAATTAACCAAATATTTACACATAATTAACCATATAATGAACTGAATTAATCAAATATTTATACCGATTAACCAAGATGCCAACTTTAGATGTACAGCTATCATTACTCATAAAAATTGGTATGATTACTCTATCAATATGACTTTTTATATGATTGCCCTGTCAATATGACTTTCAATTAGATATAGTATGACTTTTCTATCAATAAAGAAAAAATTAGTTATAGTATGACATTTAAAGGTACAGAAATAAAATTTGACCATAAATTAAATATTGAATTGACTTGCATAGTCATGGATTATCTACACTACTCCAAGAAAAACCCAAATTAACTTTCGCTCTACCATACTTTGCCACCAAAAAATATTTTTTTTATACTAAAAGCTAATTCGTTCAAGAATCTTCAATCTTTCTCCTACATGATGTTTTTCATCACTTTGCTTGTGATAGTATTTTCGGACAAATCTTCAATTTCAATATCAGACATCCTCTTCAAGGGTAAATTGTTGACTTTCTCAACCAAGGTCAATAGATCTCTTGTCATTTAACTCATTATATTTTTCCAAACCAACGTCACAAAATTGACTCATAAAATCAACATAATTTAACGATGAAATAGAACATTCAATCTACTAGAATATGCAGCACCATAATCATGCTTTGATTTCTTTTTTGCACATCAGCTGTGTTTCTATATATTAACAGTGTTATCTTCTTCTTTTTTGAAAGAGAGAAACAACGTTATCTTCTTGGAAATACTATAGTTGTTGATGCTGGCCGCCTTTAGTGGCCTAATAACTTTTTGAGGTTCATTTTCATCATGATCCCAATGTTCTCAAATGCCACATCCATTGAGTTTCATTTATATTTTGCAAGTCAAATGACTTTGTCATTATTAGTACTTAAAAGAAATTTTTTTCTATGGCCTGCATGATGAAGTAACCCTTTTTTTAATACAGGATGAAGTAACATTGGTGAACACTCCTAATGTCCTATCAAGAGAGAAACAATGAACGCAATGAAGCTATGATTTCACTGGTGTTATATCTTGGTTTGCTGCCTCCCAAAGACTATGTAGTATTTACAGCTTTACTAACTAACAACTATCTGTGATAACCGATTGTGCTAATCGATTTTTCTGTTACTAGCTAATAGTTAATTAGCATTTATTAGTTCAAGTTAGCTTCTGTTAAGTCAGAGTTAATCAGTTGTTCTTTATTTTGCCTATATAAGACCTATCTTCTCTTGTATTCAACATATAATTCAATAATGAAAGTTTTCTCAATTATTCTTTGATTTCTCGGTTATAATACTGCAGCGATACTACTTAAAGAATAAGCAAGTCAGGATTACATCTGACCAGAGAAGCACTGCATGATGATCTGGGAGCTTTTTCACCTACCAAGTGAGGGTGACACTTGTTAATCTACTATGATTCTTTTTTCTTTCAGTGAATTATTATTTTCAGTTATAAAAGCAATACACACTATCATAGGAGCTATACAGAGTGATTCACCCACCCACACACATATAGCTTTGACAAGTAAATTGTTGCATCGTCCTTTAAAACATGTCAATAATACAAAAAAATTCTGCCTCTCGATTTCTGAGCATATCAGCAATTTATACTCCGATCTTGAGGCCATCCAAACTCCTCCAAGAATGCC
Source organism: Sophora flavescens (assembly GCA_030762895.1). Lineage (NCBI taxonomy): Eukaryota > Viridiplantae > Streptophyta > Magnoliopsida > Fabales > Fabaceae > Sophora > Sophora flavescens. The sequence goes on from CM061064.1 coordinate 174,414,278, forward strand.
AACACAACTCCATTCGACCAGCCAAAACCAGTCTGCATTGCAACAAGGGCAAATATATCACTTTTTAAGAAGAGTAATAAAAAATCCATGATAAGTTTAAGAGGCAAGTTTCTTCCAATCACTCAATATATTTTTCTCAAAATTTTCCCTATACCAAAAGCAATTTTTTATCTATATAAACCATGAATATTAAGTACAGTCATACCTGGGGTACATATTCACCCCCACCTCCAAATTCTCCACAATGCTCCACATCAAACTTTTCATGCATCACACCCGTTTTCTTGTAAACAATATAATTGGTTCTAATCCATCTGATGGCAATTTCCTCAGCCAATGACCTTGCTTCTTTCAATCCTGATTTTAACAGGCCTTCAACTAGCATGTGTTGAAGTGGGGCCCAACCATTTGGAAAGTCCCTATACAAGTTTCATAAAGATTGATTATGTGAAATATTTTACCTGTCTTCCCCTCCCTCAACCTGCCTCTCCTTTCCCACTTCCTATACATGTAGAAAAGTTTTTCTATTATAACATCCACTAAATCCAAATTGCTTATTACTTACCATTGTTGTCCTGAATCACTTAAAGAAGTTGCAACTCCAAAGAAGACGAAGCAAGCCAGAAGTTTTGAGACTTTCAACAACACTACCCACATGCGAAGTATCTTAAGAAATATAAAACACATATTAATCATCAACTTAAAACACATGAATTTCTTTTCCAATATTTCATAAAGAAAGTTAAACTCATTAAGCAAAGGCTATATACATTATTTGTGATATATCTCCCAAAGTAAAATAATACTAATAAAATCAGTTATGGGGTAGTGGTGTTTGTTATTTAGTCTTTGACCCCAAGATCGCTGAGAGACCAAAATAAGTTCAAGTGTAAAAAGCATCCTCTATGTGCATTCAACAGATAGTCCTTCCTTATTTAACTTCATAAAGTGACACCAACTCTTACACGGTTGAATAGCTTTTTAGAACATTCTCATAAATTACATGCTAACCTAAAACTACTTAGCACTCTATCCATATGTTTAAAGACTAACTATTAGATTTAAGTACTTGTTAATCTACAGTTAATTTAAGTTATGGCATCCAAGATCAATATGATAAATAGTTAACTCATAACTGAACAGTCAAATTGATGAAAATCAGCATCTATAAGAACCAAGAAGTTATGGATAGTGCAATTGTAAGTCTTACACTTGTGATCCTAAGTTCCTAACTCTATGCATTTCTGTATTCAAGGCAACCTCATGTCAATAAAGTTCAGGCTTGCTAATTTGAAAAATAACAAAAGCTAGAACCTATAGTAAACTAATTCCACAATGATGGCAACAACCAGTCATGCAATTAAATGTACTACTACTAGCTAGTTGCTACTTAAGTTGATGCGGATATCATATCAACTAATCAACTATACCCGAGTAAAATGGCTCCATCCACAAAGGAACAAAATTGGAGGCAAATACATTTTGATTCTGGTGTAGTGCTTCCCAAACCGGAGCGTCCTAGAAGTACCACAGAGAAAGTCAGAAGAATTTCAGAAGGCTACCACAGCTGCCCTTACAGTAGATTTCTATAAGTAGCGATAGGAAATACCTCAGATGTGCTCTCTCTTGAGCCAAAGCAATCAAGCCATTGTTTCATGTTTGCATTCCGAAAAACAGAGTTCATTGCCTTTTTTCTAACATCGAGAAATTTCTAGGAAGTGCTCAGCTGTGCTATTATCTCCAAGAACTTTTGCAAAGAAGGCGATATTAAGTTCCATCTGAATCAATTGGCATCACATAATTAATCAGTTTATAGTCTCTGATTTCAGGTTTCTTTTAGTTATTGGTCAAAGACATACCCCAAGTAGAAATGCATTCAAATCAACAGGTATTACAGATGTTGTAGCCAATGTTGTGAAATCAGGTGGGTCTCTGCATCAAAACAAGATATGATTTTATTGAATCAATAGTATATTTGACTACTTAAAGAAGGGAACATGTTAGGACCAAACTGATGTTTGTTCTGCTAAGAAAGGTGAGAATTTGACTGAAGCCGCCTTGATTAGGCTTGGGAGCCTGTTGCCTAATAAACACTAACAGTTCCAACAACTCCATCTTAGAGCCTAGGCACACATTCAAATGACTTTCATGATTGTACTTTTTTTATGGTAACAAACTTGGTTGTATATAAAATGAGGAAACCCTCAAATAAGTCCTAGAAAAATAGTATCGCCAGATAGGTCCTTTAAAGTTTTTTGTCACCAATTAAGTCTTCGAAAGATTTAAGATACTGTTAAATTGAATTTTTTTTGTCACCTATTAAGGACGAACGTGATGACTTTTGAATATTTGAAAAACTTAATTGCTGACAAAAAACTTTCAAGGACCTATCTGGTTTTTTGAGGACTGAATGGAGGGTTTACTCTATATAAAATAGTACCTCATCCATCTTGTCTTTGAAATCCCATCCCGATTCAAGGTGAATGCCGATTCAAGGTAAAACTGTTGTTTTTCTGAAACATTCAAGAACTTGGAGGCAGATGCCTTGTCCTATAGCAGGGAATTACCCAAAGTTATAGCTTAAATGCCATTTTATTAATCTCACAGTTGTTAACAAACCTCACACACCGTATGGACGATTCTGCCTGGGTTTGTTCCACATTGCATAATAACGATTTAAGGTGTGAGTGCAACCTTGAGCAACCAAAATGGTTACTTTATGTATTTCTAGAAAGATAAAATAAAAGGTAAACAACCATTAGACTTGGACAAACTAAAAGGTATATACAAGTATCATCCAACCATAGATAACAAACTACGAAGCAATTGAGGCAAAAAGTTGTGGTGTAATACCTGAATTCCAAAACTCGTGCTCTTTAAGTAGTGCAGGTAGACATTTTTTAACTAATTCTATATCACCAGTGCTACGGTATATCGCATAAATCATGGCGCTTAAAAGGGGAGGCTGGCTGTAAAATCATAGCCAAACTTTTTGTAAGAGCAAGAATTATGACGAGGACGATGATCATAATAATAACAACAACAACGTCAACAACAATAATAATTATTCATTTTATTTCAAAAGGTGTAGTGCAGATATAAGAATGATGAGGTGATATGAAGTAAAACGGCCAGAGTAAAAATCATGCTACAGTATCCTTTTGAAACTTATTCTTTTAGTTATTCTAAGATCAGGAGATTAAATTATAAAACAAGAAAAATGAAATTGTTTTGTTAATTGCAGAATAGTATCAGCATATAATACAATGAGAGGATAAACATTAAACATTGTAAAAGAGGGTATGCAAATACATGATAAGCTTACAATACAAAAACAAAAAAATAGTCCAAATTCAAACTTAGACCACTCACAAAAAAAAAAGTATGATGATTGAGAAAGTCCAATCATGTGAGTGCTGCTGTTTTGAATCTATTTCATACTACTGCACATTAATTCCAGATTCGTGGTATGCTTAGCAAAATTTACATAATTGCTAAGAGATGACTGAAGTTTGCAAATCACTACAAAAAGGGGAGAACCAATAACAAGAGTTAAAATTATTACAAGTTATACGAGCAAGTTTTATTTACCAATGATAAACTAATATTCCAAAGATCCAATTCACACAAATAAAAAAAGGAAAGACAAAAAAGACACCACCAAATAGCATAACATCCATAAAAGTGAATAGAAAACCGGGTACCTCCTGTTAGTGTAGTATGCTCTAGCACCATTAAGCACAAATCCATATTCTTCTATGAAGGAAACGAGATTAGTGACAATTGCCGTTGCAGTCTGATACATTTTACTCACCAGCAAGCCCCTGCAACACAAAAATAAAACAACATCAAGCACCGGTTACAGAAAAACTGTGTAAGTACTAGGTGCAAATGTGTAATTAAACTCGGAACAGTTTTTTTTCAAAATTTAAGCTCTTTTTTGAGAGAAATAAGCTTTCCCAAACATGCTCTAAGCTATGCCAAATGCTTAATTTAGCTTCTTTTTTTATCTTATTTTAAGAAAGTTTATTGAATAAGTGCTTAATTGAGTTGTTTATCAAAAGCGGGTGAGTGGTAAAGGGAGAGATACATGGATGGATTTTTTATACTGTCAAGCAATCGTAGTTCATCGCATATATGTGTGTCTGAGAGAGAGAGTGAAGAGATACTTTTAAGATAGTTATTAGAGCATCTCCAACGGGAGATATTTAAGAAATAAGAAGTGATTCTTTATTTCTTGATAGACAAATGTTAGTGTTAATGTTATTATTTTGTTAGTGGGTGAGGTTTGAATTATTAATATGGCAATACCGTTGGCCACTGGTAACACGTTGGGGCACTAGTAACACGGCATCCATATGTGGTGAAGGCTATGGTGTACCACCCACCAAAGTGGTGCAGGGTAAGCAAGAAAACAAGTGGTTCTTATAAAAAACACTATAGCTTTATAGAGTTGCATCATTAGAGTAGATAGTTGCTATAAAGTAAAAAGTGATAATTTGACATGTTAGAGCTCCATTAAGCAAATCCAATGAGTTTTAGCGTTGGAGAGGCTATGTAAGAATCGAGTATTGTTTAATGATGTGAATTTGAAAGTACAAAAAATCTTTTTAGACTCACAATGCATAATATTTATATCCTATTAAATCAGTGGTGAAGAAGAAAGAGGGAGCATGAACAAACCTAATGACCCAGTAGGAATCCCAGTAATAAACCTCACGAAAGCGTGAACCAGGAATAACAACATTAGATGGCAGAGGAAGCAGAGTATGCAAGTGTGGGTCCCTCTTCACCCCACTGGATACCTTCCTGCTCAAGTTTTTCCAAAGGGAATGAACCTCTAACGCCCACGCCCTCACCTCATTGTTCTTCACCTTCTCCAAGAAACCCTCTGGCTCGGGAACGAAATCCTCTGGTTCGAAGTACACCAGATCATCCCCTGCACCCTCGAAGTACGCTTCTATGTAACCCTTCAAGTCTTCCACCGACACGGAACCGTTGGGACTCCTGGGAAGGTTCTGGAACGCGCGCTGTGTCTCCGACAGGTTGAACTTGAGAGGCAAGTCAACGTAGGTTTTGGGGTCGAAGTTGTTTGAGTTCCCGAAGGTTTGGAACGCGGTTTGTTGGACGTGTTCGAGAAAGGAGACAAGAGGGGTTGAGGAAGAAGCCATGGGTGATGAACCTGTGAATAAGAGTGAGAGTAACAATAAAGCAAGTGTGTGAGTGTGGAATGAAAATTCTTGTGCCATTGTTGGAAAAAAGTAAGAATGATGATGCTGCTGAGTCAGAAAGTTAATGTAGAAAGTAGGGGTGTGAACAGATAAGCACTCCGGGTTGAAAGCAGAAGAAGAAAATGAAAACAAACCAAAAAAGGACGGCGATACGCAAGGTTGCTTTCAAAGAGTTTTGGCGCTGCCTGTAACAAACAAGAGAATAAACAAACAGGCGAACAGCTCATTTTCCATAAACAAATTACCGAACTTTATTCTCGCGCGCCGGGGGGTGGGGGGAGAAAGTTACGTGTTTGACATTATTCAAAGAAATTTTTTTTGTTGTTTCAAAAATTAAAAAATTAAAGAACATATTTCAAGTAGTTATTCTTGCTTTGATTTTTTAAAATTATTTTAGGAAAGACTTTCCGACTTTATGATTATTTATAAAGGGATTTATATTTAGTTCACCTCAAGGAGATTAGTAGGGATTCGAACCTGCAACCTGTCAGATACGAGTGTTGGAGATCCAGCCAAAAGTCCAAATCATTAAATGCAAATTGTTGAAAGTTGTCCAACCTCCAACCACTCATATTCAATGCATCTCTTTTTGCTTCTATAAATAGAAGCATTTGAGACGAAGGAAGTGACACCAATCCTCACATTCAAGAGAGAAGAGTAGTGAGAGAAAAATTAGAGAGAGCCTTAGAGAGAGTTTTCTAAGAAAGAAAAATAGTGAGCCAATTTGTGAGTGTTATCCACAAATTGAGGATACAATATTCTTGTAATTTTTGTATTCCCATTATTGTTATAGTGGAAGTTTAAGCGGCCTACGGGTCCCGTGGTTTTTTTTCCTTGCTCACATTGAGGAGGTTTTTCCACGCTAAAAATTGTCCGGTGTTATTACACTTATTTTTACGCTTATGCTTAATGCCTATTTTTTGAGTTCACAGAGGAGGGAAATTATGCTGGTATTTCCCAACAGTGGTATCAGAGCTCTCAGGGTTCTGGAGTACTAGGTGCCGGATTTATAAGAAAATTCTTAGTATGCTCTGTGGCTGCAGCATTGTCTGATATTCCATATCAGAAAAGGATTTTTTTTATTTGTTGGAATTTATTGTGGTAATGTGAAAGTACATGCTTAGGTAAGTTCTGGCTAAGGAAAGACTTGGTATTTAAGAGTGTCTTTTGACCCACCTCTCTTTCCTGGGAACTTCCTCGGTACGTTTTTCACCTAGTACAATAAATTCCAGCATTCGATCCTAGTCTCCTTTTTCGTCGGAGGCAAAGTTTAGAGCACATCCATTAAGTGATGACATGGCTAATGGCGCACCACGTCAGCACTGGCATGTGTATTAATATTTTATATTTTAAAGTTGCATATGATGCTACATAGGAAAATCATTTATTTTTTACTTTCTAAATTATTATTATTATTATTATTATTATTATTATTATTATTATTTAATACAATTATTAAAATTTTATTTTAAGTTTAATTTTATTATTCTTTTCTTTTAGTTTATAAACTAGTAAATAGAAACTCACTCTCGTTCTTCTTCACGTTTCCACCTCTGTCAACATCATTCTTTGCGCGCTCAGAAAGAAGCTCCTTGCTCGTGTTTCTTTCGTCCCACTTCTTTTTTATTTTGCTCGTTCTTTCCCTTCTCATCACCCAGATCACCACGATAAGCCAGCTTAATGATCAGAAGACCCACTCATTTGCTTCACTTTCCAATACCCAGAAATGGAATTGTGGTTGTAGGGATAGATTAAAGCAAATGACATCTATAAACAAGAACTTGAGCATATAATTATGGACTTGCCCTTATTATATAGTAAGTGAAATTGTTTTTCCAAAATTCATTCCAAACGTGGCAATGCTGACATGACATGCCGTTAGCAATATCAGCACTTAACGGATGAGCACTAACAATAGGGACAAAAACCAAAGTTTTGGAACTTGAAAGGATCAAAATCAATGAAATAAAAGTGTGGCGCCAAAACCAAAACTTCCCCTTTTAAATGGAAATAGGAAATCCGTGTTGGAAATAACAAATTGTATTAAATTTATCGGGTCTCCTCTCTTTGGAACTAGATCTTCTTTTAAGAAATAGCTAGAGTTATTGTTGCATAGGAATTAGCTAAATTATTTCTTATAAATAGACACGCATGTATTATCCAGGTGTTTATAAACTTTATATGACCAGTTAAACTAATCATTTGATTAATTCTTATATGTGACATCGATTTTCAATTTAGTCCTTATACATAATAAATATTCAAATCATTCTCTACACGTGACAATCATTTTCAATTTGGTCCTCACCATTTATTGGTGTTATAACATCGTTTGTTGGAGTTAAAGTTGTTAGAATTAGTTGGACGGAGCGGACGGTGTGGACGGTGTGAAGTTAACTATGTTCCTAGGAATTAGCTTATCATTAATTTCCTTGTAAATTGTATTTACTCTTGAGTGCGTATATATATATATCAAAGTATGACGAATAAAATGACTCAAGCATTATACAAATTCCTTAGTCTAAACTACTTTCAAGTCTTTTAACATGGTATCAAGAGCAGGTTTATTTGTCCTTTGAAGTTGTCTGCTTCTGGTCCAGCAGAACCCTTAAAATCCCAAGTTTTGTCCTTTGTTTCTACCCAAACAACCACTATCCAAGTTTAAAAGTCACTGCCGCCAGTCACCCACTATCCCCCGTCGCCGGAAAACCCACCAGAAGTCCCCGACCGGCCAGATCCAAAAGTCCCGTCACCGGAAACCTCCCCAGGCGCCGCCACGCGCTTCTCCACGCACCTCCACCTGCCGGCGCATGTACATCACGCGCCACCCTCCTGATGCCGGAAACTTGCCGCGACTGCCCAGAACAGGTCAGAACCACCTCCTCTATTCGTCTAGGTGGTCGAAATCCTCTATTCTGGTCGTTCAGAGAGCGGGTCTCTATCCCTTTGTCCCCTTAATTTTTTGGTTTCCATTTCTGCTCGTATTCTCTGTTATGGTCCTTGTTTGTTGCTCTCTGGTCCTTGCTTGCTGGTCTCTTTACAATCTCAGGAGTTAAGCTAGTCTCTCTGATGAGTGTGATTTTACCTTATATTTCATGTACATTTCTGCATGCATTTTCATATAGTTAGGCTATTTTAGTTTGATTTTTGTTAGTTTTTCCTTTGGAACGGATAAGGCGGTGTTGTGGTGTTGTTTTGCAGAAATCAATGAAAAAATGCTCAGGATCGGCCATGATTGAGCTTGGATGACGATAGAGCTTGAAAAGCGAAGATAATGTGCCAAGCAGAGCCCATCACGGCCTGGCCGTGATGACCATCACGGCCGTGATCAAGCAGAGCTGAAAAGACAGAAGGCAAAAGTCAGAAGCTGTCACGGCCTGGCCGTGATGCCCATCACGGCCGTGACAGACCAAAAAGTAAAGACGCGCCCAGGGCAGAAGCCGTCACGGCCTGGCCGTGATGGCCATCACGGCCGTGACGCGCGCCTGATCTATAAATAGAGCTGCACTGAACAGAAAAAGGGACTAACTCTTAACCTAAAAAAAGGGGCTTTTGTCTGCATTTGGAGGCTGCGGCTGGGGGCAAATTGGAACCCTAAAAGGGGCAATTTCTCTGCTCTTGGATTGGAAGAAGACTGAAGGATTCGTCATGGAGTTTTCTTCTTCTCTTCTCTCCTTCTCCTTTGTAATTTCTATTACTATGAGTAGTTAATTCCCCTGTTGTTGGGGTTAGATGTAGCTTTTCAAAACTTGGTTGTTATTTGATTTTGTTTCAATACAAGTTTCTATTTCTTTATGAGTGTTTGATTCTATGCTTAATGCTTTTCTTGGCTTAGCTACCCATGGAATGATTTGTTGCTTTGATAGACAATTGAAAGATTGATGTTAGGGCATGCTCATGAATCAAATGCCAAGTAGTTCATGAACCTAGACATAGGTCTTGGAGTGCTTGCAATCTTATAAGTTTTGACTCTTAATGCAAAATCCCAGGTTATTCCACCTAAGACATTAGGGCTTAATTTGGGATTTTAGGCTCATTCCACCTAAGACATTAGGGTTTGAGTATTTAAAAAGGCTTGATTGTCATAATTGAATTAGGACTTGTGTTGCTAACCATTTCTTTGAAATTAAGGGAGGATTAATATAGTCTAGCCCTGACAACTTTAACGACAATTCTTTTGCCTTCCAAGTGTTTGTTAAAAGTCCAAAAAGACAAAAAATATTGTATTGCTTTGTTTCTTTATTTTATGTTTTGATCTCTTCATACCATAATTTAGTCTAGATAGTTGTTGGCTTTGTGAATTGGTAATTGGCAACCGATCCCTGAGGACGATATCCGGTCTTACCACCGTATTACTTGTACGACTAGGTACACTTGCCTATTTTAAAAGTCGTGTCAAGTTTTTTGGCGCCGTTGCCGGGGATCGAATTTGCCAATATCATTAGTAACAAAGTAGACAACTACTTTAGACATTTTTTGTTTATATATATATATATTTTTGTATATATTTGATTTTTTCTTTGAGTTTCATTTGTGCAAGGTGGATTGCAAATCATGGAGACTTATTATTTTCCTGCCTTAGACGGTGTAACAAAATATTCCTTTGGGCCTAATGTAGTCTTGGGAGACTACGAGCTCTGGGGATATCAATGCCCTCATGCACATGCTTATAGTGTAATCATGAAGCATGAGGAGGAATGGAAATGGAATGAGCCAAATCATCTGAAATCTGCTCTGCAACAATATTCACAAGAGCTGCCCACATCTGAGACCAAAATAAGAACCAACTGTGATAATATCATAGCTGTGATGCAAAATTTCAAAACGCAAGTTGATGAAATTTGTAAACAGTTGGTACAAGAATCACATGAAACAGAATTTGAGAAAAATCTGGTTTTGGGGATAGTTCAAAGTGAAGTTGTAGTGGTAGTGGAGAGCAAGGAGGGTCTATCGTTCACCATGCTTGCCAAGAAACTAGATACTGCTGTCTTGGATAAATACATTGGTTTGGAGCATGTGTGGACACTACAAAATTGGCTCAAAAAGTAAAACCTCATGTGCTTCATGGAACACTTATGCCTGAAGAGGTCGAAAGAGGAGCTTATCACTTGCAGTTTGGCCCAGGAGGAACCGAGAGTAGAATCATATTGCTGCTGCAAGTGCCACTTCACAATCTTTGGGATCCGAGAGGATGCCTTTACACCGTGAGCACAAATTGGCCCTTATACCACAGGGTATGGGATCCAGGTGGATGTTTCTCAATAAGTCAAGCTAGTGACGTTAAAGAAGCGCTTATTGGGAGGCAACCCAAGTTTTCTTTTTTATTGTTTTTCTCTTAGTTATTTTCATTTTCTTGTTAGTTTTTGTTTTTGAATTTGACTCTTTAATAATTTGAGAAGATCAAGAGTTTTCTTTTACTAATAAATTTGCCAAGTGTTTTCAGGGAAAGGAGGAAGGAAGAGCAAGAAAAAACAAAGTCAGCAGCCATCACGCCCTAGCCATGACACTGGTCACGGCCGTGATGAGCTGAACAGAGAGATCAGAAAGGATCACGGCCTAGCCGTGATGGAGGTCACGACCGTGACAGACCAACTGCCGAGGACCAGAATTGATCACGGCCTGCCCGTGATGAGCATCACGGCCGTGATGCATTTTCCAGCAAGTTTTTGACTAGGCCTGTGAGCCAGCACCCGCTACCACCTTGGTGAGTTGTTCCAATTTTTCTCCTCTCTCCGACTTGATTATTTACATTGGGGACAATGTAAGTTTTTAAGCTTGGGGTGGGGTATTTTTGCAAATTTTTTAAATTTTCATACTTTGCATGTTGCATTCACATAGGCATAGTTTTGCATGATCACATGATTCGATTACCCCCTTGCTTAGATTATGCATCCGATTGTGAGAACTTAGGGCCAAATAAATTGAGATGGTGAATTGTTGAACCCAATTTTTTTTTTATTCTTGTGATAAGGCTACAAATAAACATGCTTGAGATGATCTTTGATAGTTGATAATTAGCATATGGTTCCGTAGAATTGTGTTTCTCATTGATTTCTGAACTACTAAATGTGAGATTTTGAGCCAAAAGGGGTATTCACTAAATTCACCCCATTCTTTGTGATAGAGTGTTATTCCTCTTGGATTGTACTTCTCTAGAACTTGACTTGAAACCATTTTGAAGCTTAAAAATTTTTGAAAACATTTTTGAAAATGATTGAGGCATTATGTATTTTTTCCGGCCTTCTGAGCTTTGATTGATGAAATGCTACCCCTTAGTTGCCCAACTTTGAGCCTGAAAGAAAAAATACTTTTCTTGGTCCCTTGAAAAATTTTGATGAATGATGCTTGATAGGAGACCTTCTAAAGTATTGCACAAAAAGGGTAAAAAGGTAGTTGAAAAAGTATGTGATAAGAAAATCAGAAAAATATTTCTCTCGAGCTGAAAATCTCTCCTTCTCCAAATAAAAGAAAAAAGAAAATATATATATATATATATATATATATATATAGAGAGAGAGAGAGAGAGAGAGAGAGAGAAGGGGATGACAAAAGAAGTGAGAAAGAAAAAGAAAAAGAAAGAAAGGTGGAAAAATGAATTCAACACCCAAAAAAAAGTATTTTAGAAGGTGTCACGCTTCGCAATATCTGATATTTTGCTAGCCTTTTGAAATTTCCTTTTCTGGATTTCCCCACCTAACAATAAATCTCATGGCCCCGTTACAACCAAAGCAAAAGACCTCTTGATTCTTAATTGTTTTCATTAATAAAGTAGAGATTTGGTTGATAGTCAAGCTTATGGTAGAATTCATTCCTTGAGGAAATTGAACGAATTATCATATATCCCTAAACACGAGAGTGAGGTGAGAAAGAGTGTCCGAATCAGTGAGAATATGAGTCTAGGGAACCTAAGCTTTTAATTGGACTTGAAATTGATTGTCTCTTGGTGAATTATTTGAATGCCTATTACTTGGATTAGTTACTCGGGTTCTTGGTTCACTATCCATGCTCTGATTGTTTATATCTTCTGGCCTTAGTATTTGCTTGAGGACAAGCAAAGTCTTAAGCTTGGGGTGATTTGATGAGTGTGATTTTACCTTATATTTCATGTACATTTCTGCACGCATTTTCATATAGTTAGGCCATTTTAGTTTTATTTTTGTTAGTTTTTCCTTTAGAACGGATAAGGCGGTGTTGTGTTGTTTTGCAGAAATCAATGAAAAAATGCTCAGGATCGGCCATGATTGAGACAAAACACATTCTAATTTGTTAAGTTTTTCTGTTGTGTTTGAGTTTCAAGAACCTCGATTTGAATTAGAAACAATCACTACACTCAGTAATGATATGAACTCCCTTAAATAGATAGCTGCCTTCTAACTAGCCAACAAACTTACCCCATCAAGTAACTTAATGAACTGTGATCTAATTGTATAAAAATTGATTATTAATTATAACCTTCTCAATTAGCCATTGGCTTTCTGATCAAACAAATTGGAAAGAAAGTTCTTGATTTTATGAATGTCTACGAGATTGCTGCATGCTTAGTGTTGTTCTTGCATTTCATTTTTATTTGTTGTTTTTGCTTTGTTTCATTCTATTTTTGATGAACACATATGACTATCTTGGTTCCTTGGGTTGGCTTTGAGTGGAACAATATGTATGATGTCCTTTTGGACTACACTTGCTATGTTACAATACCATGCTTCATTGAGGAATTCTCACAGTTTTAATAGGCTGCCAGTACTGTTGGAGATTTGCAATGAATGACTATTGTGATTGGATCAGTTATTGGTAATTGTCACAGGGTGAATGAGGTATCAGGGGGTGGTTTCATATAACTGGAAATCAAGGGATTTTTTGATGATTGCATATTATCAAACTAAACTAATACCAAGAGACCTGATGTTAATGTGTGATACAGTTAAATCAATTAAGGGGGAGGTGATTTGATGACATATAAAGCTGACTGGACAGCAATTTAGCTGCTGAGTTGAATAACTCCTTGGGAACATTTTTGGACTAGAGTTAGGCCTCATATTGGTATGGATTTTCAAAAAAAAGAAGAAGAAGAAGTCAAGTAGGGATTCCGTGTGAATATGCTTAGATCAATAAAAATTAGATTCATACATTGGTCCTACCTTTTTCTTGTTCGTTTTTGTTCTTGTTCTAGTTTTTAGTTTCAAAGTATATAAGCTATGTGTCTTTTACCAGTTTTTAGTTTCTTTGGTTAAAGTCATTGTGTTTGATAATGCCATTCTCTTTAAGAATATTTGATTTGTTTTTGCTGCCACAAGATTGTCGGTGTGGAATATAAATTATTTTGATTTGTTAGGGTCTGAGTTTGACTCAAGTGTGTTTGTTTTGTATTTTGATGATCTTTATTCCATTGCATTAACGATTATGCTTGTGATGTGTATGTTTCGGGTGTTTGTATTCTATTCCACACTTCGAAGTTCGTAATCCCCTTATTAGTTTAAGTTGCGGTGAGGTAAGTCAATAGTCTCCTTCCTATGTTATGAGCTTCTTATTGTTTTGCATTAGTTGTAACGTGTTATGTGATATGATTTGTTGTTTGTTAGTGTAGAGCAAAGCTCAATAGGTTGTTGGACGTGTGCGGATAAATTTAGTCAAATGCTTGTTATTTGTTTCATTTATGTTTTCTTTGTTAGTGGAGATCGGGGCTCAATAGGTTTGATATTGTATAAGATGCATGACTGCTTGTGTGTTGTTACTTTAAAAATCATACATGTGTTCGTCAACTTGATTTGTTGTTTATTTGTAGAGAGCGGAGCTCAATAGGTTGTGATGTTGTTTGAGATGCAAGACTGGTTGTGGCTCAATAACCATTCATGAGCATTTTGATAGGATAGTAAGAAGTCAACATTAATTTTATTGTTTTTAATTTATTGCTTTATATGCCCTTATTAATAAAAATTGTATTTTTTTTTGATTTTATATATGTAGTCGAAAGAGCAGCAGAGAAAACCCACTGCAATTGAGATCGTGCACAAGACCAAGAAGACCAAGCGTGGGGAGTGGGTTAGCCCGAAGGTTCGGGACCTTGTTGTAAGTAATCTCAACTCACTAATTCATTTTCAATATATTAATTACTTTCATTATTTTTATTATATAATTACAAATGCTAATGTTTGACATATTATGCAGGACAAATTCCATCGCCTCAAAGACGATGCCAGTAGTCAGGGGCATGAGCCGTCTCTTGAGTCTGACAATGCCATTTACTTAAAGGTGGTTGGTGGGAAAAATAAGAAGGGCCATATATTTGGCCTCGGTCAGCTTGGGGATCAGTTCGTGGGCATATCAGCGCCATGCGGACATTCTGATCTTGATCCCAACCTAGATGTTAGAGAGGCCATCCTGAACATAAATGCTGAACTTGCAGCGAAGGATAACGAGATACGTGAGTTGCGGGAGCACGCACGACAATAGGACAGTCACATACGAGAGCAGGATAGTCGCATGGAGGAGCTGTCTAGGTACTTGGGATTCCGACCTAGCAGTTCCGGATCTGGCGGCGCCCACGTCGAGGCTACTCTCTGGATGCCATCTGCTGGCGATCTTGCCGCCGTTCACGATCTCTCGCATCGATGACGCTACTGCTGGTATCACTGCCTCTGATCACTTTGACATCAGCTCACTCCCTTCACCCCCTCGTTACGTAGATTAGTTTTTTCATCTTTGTATGATACATAATGACTGTTACATTTGTATTTCTCCTTGCCATTTATATATTTTATTTGAATTTTTATCGAATTGTCTGCTTTAATATGATTCATATTTAATTTTATTTGCTTTAAGTGTATGTTAGTTAATTTTGTTTTAATTAATTAAATATTATTTTAATTTTTTTATGGCATCCAAAAAATAATAATAAATTAGTGACCGAAATACTTTGGTCTCTAAATTTACATTAGATCGTTGATTTTAGCGATCGAATTAGCGATTGAATTTTTTGAATTTAGCAACCGAATTAGAGATCGATTTTTCGAACGTAATTTTTAAATATGATCGTCGGATTAGCGACCGAAAATTCGGTTGCAAAATTTTAAAAAATCGGTAGTTTGAATTGTAGGGCGACCACTGTTAGCGACCAAATTATGACCACTCTACGATCAAATTTTCGGTCGCTATATAATTTGCGACCAAGGTTTTCGCACCCGTTTGTAATCGGTCACTAATTCTGTCGCTGACCTATTTAGCGACCGAAAATCTTTAAATAGCGACCGAAAAATTCGGTCACTAAAACCCTTTTTTTGTAGTAGCTGCCACATGGCAGATCGTCATTATGTCAAAAAAAATTAATATAATATTTCAGGTTGGCAAAAAGGAGGTTATTTTGGTAAATTGTTTCAAAAGTGAGTTATTTTAGTAAATAGTTTCTAAAAGAATGTTACTTTGGTAAAAAAGCCATATATAAGTGGTCGATAACTCACAAAGGCAAAAAAGTCACTTACGCTCCAAAATTAAAAGTGTGGGGGGTGAATGGAGCAAATGCAGGAGTGTAGATAGCAGTTGCCTTAATTGAAATAGCAAAAAAAAAAAAATTTATCAGCTATGGGCCAGCCCAATCCGAACCCAATAAGCTCACAGGCTAATCGGACCGGGCCAAACAGACCCTATTTCTTGGGCCTTGTTTTTGACACCTGATTTTTTACTCCACACATCTAGTATGATTTTTTTTTCTTCAAAAAATGTCCCTCATCCCACAATGGAATCATACCTGATTTGTTTATATTTGTACTGTTTGAAATTTATTTTTCGGAATACTCCGAAAATTAAAATCAGGATATGTAAAACGACAATTTGTATATTTTTAGAATTTTACACATCAGGAATTTATTTTCCGAATGTGTAAAATGTCTCTTCATATTTTTTGCTACAGTTATTAGAATTCAATTTAGGATGTATAAAATTACTTTTTTAGCGTGTCCAAAATTTAATTTCTGGAGCTCACGGCCTGTAACTGGGGAGATCCAGACATAATTTGGCCTCTGACGAAGGTCTTTTGCCGGAGATGGGACAACGGAGGAGCTCGGGTTTGGGTCCCTAGGGTTTTTCTGCATGAGAGGTGGGAGGAAGAGCTCACGGGTATGAGGTCTGTGGGGTTTTTCTAGATAGGGAGTGAGGGGTGGGAGTAAATAGAGAAGGAGAGAGCAGAGGCATTTTTGGAAAACAAAATTAAAAAAAAGGGTCATAGGTGCCTAGAGAAAAAAAAAACGGTGTTAATAGCCACTCCCCTAATTTTTTGGGCTGCTATTTGGAGAGTCCAACCCAGCCGTAAATATGGGCTATTCAAGCTGGCTCATCAGGCCAGACCAAAATTACCGACTCTAAATTTTTTTAATACCACATACACTAAATTGGATAATTAATTTCATGTCGTTTTATTTTTAATTAATAGTAAATTGATTTCTATTCACTTTTGGTGATACCTATTCTTAATGTATTAGAATCCTCTCTTTTTTGTTCTCATTAAATTTTGAGTGTAGAATATATATTTTTTTGTCTTTTTCTCTTTTAATACAAGAAAAAAAAAAGGAAAAAAAATCCTAATCCATTCTTAATCTATGAATTTGGATTCTTTGGATCAAAGATGGCATCAGAGGAAGTAACAACTCTAAAATTGGAACTACTCTTATAAGTAACAACAAACACATTAGTTTATACCTAAGCAGAGGTTTATGATCTGCAGTTTCCTCCAGAAAAAAAGAAAAAGGAAAAACAAACAAACACGAGCGTACATATATGTTGCAAGTGATGCGGATCTAACATATAATTAAGATCTAGGCAATTTCTGGTGGCACAAAGTAAAAATTATTTCTCCAGATAAAACTGAAGTAGTACAGGTTTCCTAGCTATATAGGAAAAGGATTGGCCAACCTGATAAGTGATGCAAATTTTAGTACTTCCCATACACAATGAACCGATTGAACATTCTATTCGTAGCCATAATAATTACATTATTTACATATATATAGTAGTCACCTGGAGCCATATCGATAGAAGGTTGGGGTTGATTGTGCTTCTAATTAATTAATTAATTAAGGAGAAGAGAAAGCATCACAATATTGGAGCCACTTTGGTTCTTGAGCTGTAGCTGTAGCTGTATTGGCTTCTGAGCTGCCCACAAGAGCTTCAAAAGCGCTTTTGGCTTTGTTATAACACTTACGTTGCAGGATGCGTCGGAGGACAACTTTTTTGTCCAAGGTTTGAGAATTAGAGGCTTTGGAAGGCTTCAAGTGTAGCTGGCTTGATATAGCACCGACTTTTTCAGAGTCCTTGCCCTCTAAGTGCTCAAGACTCTCCTTCTCGCTCTCTGATTTAGTTCCACAAATCATGAAAGCCATTTCTCTATTTTCTCTTAAAAAGAAAACCAAGGTTCATATATATAGGCGCTTTTGACAACAAGGTGTCACCTTAACGGCTGGTTACTCGATTATAAGCAAAATTAATTAATTTCATACTTCTTAAGAAAGTTAGTTAATTTAATTTAATTATCCTGATTTATGTAAAAAATAATTATAATTAATAAATTATCATTTAATTATCTTGTGAGTGTGCAATGCTTTTGAAAAAGTAAAAGGAGAATTAATTGGATTTGTTAATTTTTTTGATTTTTGGAATACTATCATTAAATAAAGTTGGATTACTTGGATTTTGCTTATATTTGAATCCACAATATATAGAAACTTTTGTGTTTATAATTGAGTCTAAAGGGAGTATCAAATATATTGCTTTAATTTTTAATTTTTTTTAAGGCAATTGGAAATATTTTTTTATAATAATGTAATTTCTTTTAGAATCTTGCTAACAGGTGTTTTTGAAACATTTCTTAAGAAATCAAGAAGAGAAAATAATTTATTGAAAAACTAAAAATTCAAGCATTCAAAATAATAATTTCATCATTTCCTTATAAAAATTTATCATTTCAATTGTAATTGATTAGCATTTCCCTTTCTTTAGTACGAAAGTTATGTTTTGGGATCCGCTATAGGAAGTGGTTTCCCTTGCAGGGAGCCTGTTGTTTTTCTCAAACAAGGGCTGCTGCATGAGAAAAAAGGGCGGTTTGGACAAAAAGTGCGTGGCAAAAGGATAGAATCAGGGCATTACATTAAACCACACTTGAGAGGTGTGGTGTCTAACATACAGGATGCCACATTTAAGTATTCCTACGTGGCTAGTTATGGTTAAGAGATATTTCATTTGGTCACGTGAATTTGTCTGACAAACTACAACAGTGTAACATGCATCAAGATCACATATAAAAGTTGTATTTTTAAGGGGCCACTAAATCCATTAATGAGTATTCTTAGCGTGTTCCATGTTTATAAATCTAATGTCAAAATAACATTTCTGAATTTTTTTAAGAGCTAAAAGTGTATTTGTATTTTCTCTTTTTGCAGGAACTTATTTAGGTCTTTAATAATAATAACAATAATAAAAATAAAATTAATATATATTATTGCATTATACTAGACTATATAAAATTTGTGACATAGCAAAAAGCACGAGTATAAAACCAACAGAACACTAATCCTGTGTAATAAGAAACAAGATATTAGCTCACCAATTTATTTATCAAAAGAAACGAAAAATAAGTTTATCTGATACCATTCATCGATTGAAGGTTAACTAAAACTTGTAGGGATGGTTGATAAGTACTCTTCGAAAGTGACAACGTAGAAGAAAAACAATGGGCAAGTTAAGCTGTTTTCAAGTAAACCGAGGGCTTATCGATCTCTGAATCTTTATGCTGTTTTCAGTTTTCACTTTACGCTTTAACTCTAGCGCAAGGAATTCTCTACAACTACCTTTTTGTTCAACTTAATTAGTTTTAGATTCAGGTCCTATTTTGTTGCGGAAGATATTGAAAATTTGAATGATAAAACCATATAACATTATCACAACCCGGGTGTGTCTCAGTTGGTTCGGCGGACTCAGTTTGTGGAAGAAGGTATGGGTTCGAATCTCACATAATACATCCATGAGGAGGGTCGAAGAATCTTAATCGTGACTAAGTATCCGAGCGAAAATTAATCTCATAACAATTCCAAAAGCTTGTGATACTTCGTGGACCTATTGGGGAGTAAGGCCTTAATTAATGTGGATTCCTAAAAAAAAAATTGACATTATCACAGGAAATAAATAATAATGAAGAAAAGGAGCTGTGAAGACATACCGTTTTAAATGACAAGTCGTGAAGATGGTGCACTCACTTTGAACCACTTCAGGCCATGAGATGATCATGAGTTCTATATAGAACACGGTCACCATGTTGATTAACAAGATGCTCTTATGTATCGATTACCCCAATGTAATGCTCCCTGAGATCATTGTTATTAGTCTTATTAGGGGGAAAATTGTCTTATTTTATCAGTGATTTTATAAAACTAATGATTTATTAATTATTTGTTTTTCTAACTTCACCTTTAATATTATTAATAGAGAACAAATTTGTTATGTGAAAAATAATATTATTTTTACCCGTTATTTGATAACTTCTATAAATCTTGTGTTATAACTTCAAAATACAGATATTAAAAAGAGTACAACTTGTAATAATAGAGTTACATGAACTTTTTGGGAATAGTTTTAATACAATTGATTGAAAAGTGAGATTTATTAATGTAGAGAAAACACTTATTTTAGTTTTCCATATATTAAGTAAGATCAATTTGGTTCTTAGAAGTTGGCAAACCAATATAAATGACCCCTCAATCGTAGCTAGAAATGACATCCAATTCAACCTTCGACATACAAAGTGTGAGAACACTTGAAAGGATCATTAGATTTAGGAACTAAATTTATGTCACTTTCTATTGTTGAAGAACTAAGTTGATTTTACTTTATATGATGGAGGGACTAATTGATGTTAACTTTCTTTGGAAGACCAAAGTGATATCACTTTCAATGACTATGTATCTAAATTGTTGCTAACTTTCTTTGGAGAATCAAATCTGTGTTACAAATATTTTTTAAGGATTGAAATATATGTTTACTCTCATTGATACTACAACTACATAAATAAAACATGATTGAATTGATGTACCCAAAAAAAAAAAAATGATTGAATTGTTAGTAACAAAAAGTGGGAAGGACAAAAATTTATTGATTGATCAACCTCTGCAGTTATGTAAACAAAAACATGATACCAAAAAAAGGGGATTAAAATGTATTGCTCGATCTGAAACCAGCCAGCCCGTACCGGAGGAAGGACCCTTTATACTAGAACAGATATGCTATCGAATTTGAACGTGAACTCAAGCATGTCACTGATATTCTCATTCTCATGCACACAATGAGCTCGTTTTATCATGTCAAGGCACAAACGGGACATCATCCTCTACATTCTATTTGTATTGTGAACATTCCTGATATAACAACAACTGTACATTCTATTCATCATTGCTTTGGTCAATATAACTCAATAGAAAGCCACTAACTACTCTCCGTGCTACGGGATTGGGAATACTACGACATAGACGTCCATCAATATATGCCAACAAGCCAGACAAGACAAATTTGCCGATGCCCCACCTTCGAATGAATTTCTCTTTCGGCACGTTTTGACTAGAATTTGCAGATACATCTGCCTGATTGCCAACCTCTGACTGCTTTTTCCAATTTATGCTGAATATAAAATTGTTAGCCTGCCTTCGCAGCATGCGTATTGCAAAGCTAACAAAAAGATGTTCACACAAAGTCAAGACTGTTGGTCCTATTTGCCATTCCTGTCACAAATATCCCTGAATCAATGACTTTAAATATATAATTGGGAAAACTACGTAAATATTTTGCCAGTTTGTGAATGAATATCAAGAAGTATATCGATTTTCCTTTTTAGAAGCAAGATAAGCACTGAATATGAATTATTCTTACAATGGGTAAATTCATCGGACATTTGAAGCACCTCTAAAATAAACAAGTGCATTCCAGAGAATTATTAATTTAGGAATGTTTAGCACAAGATCCTAGATATATAAACCTATGGTTCTCATAGAAGAAAAGATCATGGATCCTTTAAATGTAAAGTAAAGAACATAGTGAGCCATCTGTGATTGTTACAAATTATTACTGTGATAAAAGATGATAAGTAGGAAGACGGGGATACTAAAAAGAGAAGAAAAGGATGAAATAATATTGACATAAGAAGCATGCTCACTAGAAGTCTAGAACTTACACTTTCTCCACGAAGACGTTGTAAAGGGCGGGATGCAGTTGAGGGATCTCCTTTTAGCAATGCTTTACTCGCTAGGAACTCCTTAACACGATCCATTATCTCATTGATAAGAGAATGATTTGGAGGAAGGTTTTTCAGGATAACCTAAACATGTATAAGATTCTATCACAACCACACAGTAAAGGGCACAGTTTAAGATATTTTGTTCAATGTTTTCCCAATTTTCATGCTTTCAGGTATTAAAATCAAACCATTACATCACTGCACAACATATATGCGACCATCATTCTCAAAACAAGGTTCTCCGGTTAAAATTCCATTCAAAAACTGTGCTAGTGTTCTCCCAATCCATGAAATACAATTTTCCACATAAAGTCAAGCTTGCTAGATAATCTTTTATGCATACTTGACCAACTATATGTTCATTTAGATCAACTATAACTATTACCTGATTGTCAATAACTCTGACTCTAAGGTATTCTTGTCTATAAACTGTATCCAGCATGGCTTGGATATATCCTTCAATGTATAACTGCAGCAGTCCACATATCTAATTAGTGATCGACGATGAATCAAGATTTTCAAAAATCAAGCGAAAGAACTGAAAGAATAAATATTACTTTTGTTCAGTGTTGTTAATATCGTTTATCAAAAAATATCGGAAGGCCAAAAATCTGATATGTAAAAAATTGGATATCGTATCGGACAAATATCGGAAGTCAAATATCGGTTGAAATAAATAAATTATATATAAAAATATATGCTGTATACAACAAATAAAAATGAGCTGCATAAAATTGCAGTATGCATTTCAAGACAGCAATGTGTATCATACGAGTATGATTGGGCAAGAGTATGTCTAGCAACCCAATAAAAGCCATTAATCTGTGAATAAAACTATGTATAGCACGCAAGACAGCATAGAAAACATGTGTATTGACAGAGACAACAAGGTTAAAACATCCAGTATATAATTGACGCAAGACAGCATAGAAAACATATGTATTCCCCAAAGACTGAGATAGAGACAGCAAAAAACTATTCCTTCTTCAAACATTCTAGTGGCCCTACACAACAATCTGAAAATTGTACAGGCCCCTGCACCCTTGCAGCAAACCAGCTCCAAGATCAAATAAAATAAGTGAAAGAAGAGGGGAAAGAACAGAATGGAGAGATTAGAAGAGAAAAAGAGGATAAAGAAGAGAATGGAGAAAACAAAGGAAGAGACATTATTTGAGAGGTTGAGACGCCGGGCGCCGGCGGGAGATGATGGAGGCGGAGTATGTGACGAGACCGAGGCTTAGGCGCAAAGCCGTTACGTGACTGAGGAGGTCGAAAGGTCGGAGACAGAGACAGAGTACGTGTTTGAGTGAGAGAAATGGCTTGAAATACCCTTAAAATCAATTACTTACATAATTAAAGGAGTGAGCTTCTCGAAAAAGGGTGGGTCGATGGACTCGGTGTTGACCCTTTGAATTTCCAGAGTTCAAAAAAAGAAAAAAACACTTAAAATGCCAAACTTCCGATATTTGATGACTCGGGCGATATAGCGATATCCGATATATCGGACGATATGCCTCACAAATCGGAATGCACATATCATATCGCTTATCATATCAGGGCCTTGAAAATCCGATACGATATATCGAGATATCGGCAAATATGCCGATATTTGACAACACTGCTTTTGTTATGCATAAACATATAAAAAACTAACATAATTAGTCAATATCCTTAATATTACATATGCCTGTGTGTGGATTTAATTGCACTTTCAAGTAGAGCCTCCAGCATTAATTTTCTCAGCCAAAAGGCTAGTGGCTAAAGGCTACACACAAATTATTGGGATTGATTACAGCTGCATATTTTCTCATATCAAATGGGCATTAAAAATTCTTTTCTTTTTGGTGACTTAGAGAAGTTAGTCTACACGGAACAAGTGGGTAGTCAGGTCAGTCTGTCACATGGATAAATCTATGTATAAGTTTTTGTAGTTTGGTATGACCCAAAGCCAGATGGATCATTCTGTTTTGAAGTGTTCCTAATGGAATAAACACTCATTCAACTGAAATACTTCTTTTATATATGGAAATGGAGGAATACCAACTGAACAGTGAATCCCTCCTGGAAATTAGAAAGAACTACAAGTAAGACAATAGAGAAAAATACAGAAACTAAAGGAACAATATCCCTCAGCTCCCAGAACTTTAGGACCAAGTATATGGCCGAAATATTCCCCAAACTCCTAGACAGATTCTCCACCTCCACAATCTCTCCATCAAATGAATCCCTCTTGGAAATTTGGAAGAACTACAAGTAAGACAATAGAGAAAAATACAGAAGCTAAAGGAAAAATATCCCTCAGCTCCCAGAACTTTAGGACCAAGTATAGGGCCGAAATATTCCCCAAACTTGTAGACAGACTCTCCCCTCCACAATCTCTCCATAAAACTGTTTTTGACCCCATTATTCCCCGCACAGCATAACAACTTCCTCCTATATCTGCTTGCCATGTGTCCCCTCCTTCCTTCTAGAATAAACTCTCCATATCTTTGGTCTTTGGCTTAATTGGTCTAGAATTTGGCCCATATCTCTGTGGACCTACACTCTCGGGCTCCATCAGTTCCACTTTCCCCTTGTGGTTCAATGTTAGCTACCATATTGGTCCCTATTAGAGTATATAGAGTAGTTGGAGTTAGTTATAAGCAGTTACACATTCTGTTAAGAGTTGGTTACAAGCAGTTAAAATCTATAACTGCTCTTGCAAGGCCTATATAAGGCTAGCTCTCTGTTTCTCCAAAATTAAGCAATTCATAATACAATTTCAGATTCTTTCTCTCTCACTCTTTTTCTCTCTCAACTCTATTATGGTATCTAGAGCTTCTCTTCTATGGGCCTAATCGTTCATGGCGTCCATTGGCAATCCTTTCACAGAGAATGATGGTGGAAATGCATCTTCCTCTGCTAGAAATGCATCTTCCTCTTCTTCGTCAAATTTCAATCCTCCACTTTCAGTAAAACTTGATGAACAACAAGTTGAAGCTGTTATCATTGCTCTTAAGCTTCATCGCTGGGTTGTGAACCCTAACATTCCTCCGATCTACAATTCCGAAGCAGATCGAGCTGAGGATATTGCGTCAGATACGTATCAGCTATGGTTAGTCCAAGATCAGATGCTGTTTACATGGTTGTTAAGCTCGATCTCGCCAACAGTGCTCCCTTGATTCCTCAGTTGCAAGCATTCGTATCAGATTTGGGACAAGGTGCATAAATTTTTCCACTCTCATCTACGTGCAAAAGTCTGCCAGTTTCGCTCTGAGCTGAAGAACACTCGAAAAGGATTGCGCACGATGCAGAAATTTCTGGTGCGCATTCGTGCCTTGGTGGACTCGCTTCATGCGATTGGAGACTCTGTGAGTGATCAAGATCACATTGACACGATTTTGGAAGGTTTGCCTAAAGAGTATAATTCGTTCGTAATGATGATTTTCACTAGAGTTGATCCGATTTCTATTGAGGATATTGAATCGCTTCTGATGGTTCAAGATGCGCAATTGGAGAAATTCAAACAAGAGCTTCCCTCATCCTCTGTATCGCTCAACCTAGCTCACACCTCTTCAACTGCATATCCGTCTGATCAGCCAACAACACTGAATATGCTTCAGATCGCGGTGGTTTTCAGGGTACCAATAGAGGCCGAGGCTGTGGTAATAGAGGACGTGGTGGTCGCGGTCGTGGAGGTCGCAATGGTGACAATCGCAGTAGTAACAGGCCTACTTGTCAACTGTGCCACAAGTATGGTCACGATGCATTCAATTGCTGGCATCGCTTTGAACATGACTTTGTCCCTAGTCGTCCTGCTGCTCCTACTGCTCAAGCAGCCACTCACTTTCCATATCAAGGTCAAGTTCCGGTTCAGACTCAGTTTCCCTTGGCCTTACCTCCTCGATCGCCTTCAGTACAAATGGCCCAGTTTTCGGCCCCATCCTCTGGCTTTTTAACTGCTCAGAATCAGTCTTTAGCGTTTGTGACTTCTCAGCAACCTCAGTATCAATCTCAGTTTGGTACTCCTCAGAATAGGTCATACACTCAGGAATTTACAGCTTCTCATATGTGGTACCCTGACTCTGGAGCTTCCCACCATCTTACAGCTGATTCTCAGAACTTCACCCATAGTTCACCTTTTGGAGGACAAGATCAAGTCCTCATGGGCAATGGGCAAGGTCTCCCCATAACTTCCACTGGTTTTTCCAAAATTACTACTCCAACTCACCCACACACTGTCCTTTCCCTCAATAATCCGCTCCTTGTTCCCTCTATAACTAAAAACCTTGTTTCTGTGTCCAAATTTGCCCAAGATAATAATGTTTATTTCGAATTTCATCCTCACTCTTGTTTTGTTAAATCACAGGGATCTAACAAAGTTCTTCTTGAAGGCTCTCTAGGAAATGATGGGCTATATTGCTTCAAGAACATCAATATTCTAAAGGAGCCTTCATTTCCAATAAGTTTTCTGTCCTCCTTTCCTAATCCTACTTGTAATAAGCCTGCTGTTAGTATTCCAGCAAGTGTCAACACTAATGTTGTTTCTAATTCCTTTGTTACTTGGCATAATATATTGGGTCATGCCCATCCTAGTGCTGTAAAGACTGTTTTACAGCTTTGTAATATTCCTCGTACAAATAAAATCGCAAATGATTTTTGCAATGCCTGCTGTCTTGGAAAGTCTCATAGATTGCATGCTCCACCCTCCCCTACTATTCACACTAAAGCCTTTGAACTTATTCATTCTGACCTTTGGGGCCCAGCACCCTTTGCTTCATCAAATGGCTACACCTACTATGTAGCCTTTGTTGATGCCTTTACTCGATTTACATGGATTTGCTTTCTTAAAAGAAAGTCTGATGCTCTAACAGCATTTAAACAATTTCATTCTCTTATCAAAACTCAATACTCAGCCTCTGTCAAGGCCATTCAAACTGATTGGGGGGGTGAGTTTAGACCTTTCACCAACCATTTGACTGAGTTGGGTATTGTGCACAGGTTGACTTGTCCTAACACATCCCATCAAAATGGTACTGTAGAACGAAAACACAGGCATATTGTTGAAATAGGATTGACCTTACTTTCCCATGCCTCCATGCCATTGGCCTTTTGGGATCATAGTTTCACTATGGCTGTCCATTTAATAAACAGACTTCCCACAGCAGCTCTTACTTCCTTTTCTTCCCCCTATCATGCTCTCCAAGGGTCCATTCCTGACTACTCTCTCCTTAGAACCTTTGGATGTGCTTGTTTTCCTCTCTTGCGTCCATATAATCAGCACAAGCTGCAGTTCAGGTCAACCAAGTGTGTTTACCTTGGCATTTCTCCCCAACATAAAGGTCACAAAGTGCCTATCTCCTTCGGGTAGAGTTTATGTCTCAAAGGATGTTTTATTTAATGAACTTAAATTTCCTTATTCCTCTCTTTTTCCTTCCCCCTCTACAGAGCCAAACTCAAAAGATTCCACCTTTCCTTCCACAATTCCCACCCCTCTTCTTACTCCTTTAAATCCTGTCCCTTTAAATCAGTTTCCTCCCCCTTTCTCTACCTCACCCTTGCCCATTCCAGGTTCTGTTGATGTAACTAGCAGTAACTCGTCCTCGGATTCTGAAACTTCTGCACAACCAGATGTGTCTCCCTCCCCTCATCCACCAAGTTCCTCACCTTCTTCTCCTGTCATACATGACCAACAGGCCAGTCCCTCACCAACCCAGCCTGCTCACCCTATGTTAACACGTTCCAGAACTGGCTGCCTACCACCTAGGCTGTATCCTCGGGTGAACCTTGCCTATGCAGAGCCTGCATCAGTTAAACAAGCCTTGTCCAACCCTCCTTGGCTTGAGGCTATGCAAGCAGAGCATAGTGCCCTTCTCCAAAACGAGACCTGGTCCTTAGTTCCCCTTCCTTCAAATAGGAAGGCCATTGGGTGCAAATGGGTTTTTCGTGTCAAAGAAAATCCAGATGGCACCGTTAATAAATATAAGGCAAGGTTGGTTGCCAAAGGCTTCCACCAAACTCATGGATTTGATTTTCACGAGACATTCTCTCTTGTCATCAAACCAGTCACTATTAGAATCATTCTCACCATGGCGCTGTCCTCAAAATGGGTCATACAGCAAATTGATATAAACAATGCCTTTTTGAATGGATTATTGAGTGAAGAGGTTTATATGACTCAAATTCCTGGTTTTGAGGCCCAACACAAATCTCTTGTTTGTAAGCTTCACAAAGCTCTTTATGGGCTCAAACAAGCCCCAAAGGCCTGGTATGAACGCCTCACTAGCACCCTGTTACAGTTTGGCTTTGTCATCAGCCGTTGCGATCCCTCACTTTTCATCTACTCTAAGGAAGCAGTGTGCCTCTATGTCTTGGTCTATGTAGATGACATCATTCTTACCGGCACTTCTCCAACTCTCGTTTCTGATCTTATCAAGAGACTCAATGCTGCCTTCGCTCTTAAGGAACTTGGTTCTCTTGACTATTTTCTAGGCGTTGAAGTCAAGCACCTACCATCAGGTTCCATCTTGCTGAGTCAGTCTAAATACATAAGGGATCTACTCAACAAAGCCAATATGTTAGAGGCCAAAGGTATCTCTTCTCCTATGGTTAGTGGCTGCAAATTGAGCAGGTTTGGGACATATTCATTGGCTGATCCAAGTCTCTACAGGTCAATAGTTAGGGCATTACAATATGCCACATTAACTAGACCAGAGATAGCCTATAGTGTTAACAAGGTTTGCCAATTTATGGCAAACCCACAAGAGACTCATTGGCAAGCTGTAAAAAGAATCCTTCGGTACCTAAAAGGTTCAATGCATTTTGGACTTCTCTTACGGCCTTCCTCTGCCACTCAACCCTTCACTATTAAGGCTTCTGTGATGCTGATTGGGCCAGCGATCCAGATGACAGGCGCTCTACCTCTGGGTCATGCATCTTTCTTGGTCCCAAGACTCCCAACTTGATTTCTTGGTGCTCCAAGAAGCAACCACTAGTAGCACGGTCTAGTGCAGAAGCGGAATACCGAAGCATGGCTAATACGGCAGCAGAAACACTCTGGATCATGTCTTTACCTACTGAACTGCGGGTTCCGTTTTACACCCCACAGATTCTTTGTGACAACTCAGGTGCAGTTGCAGTAGCTCATAACCCTGTTCTTCATTCTCGAACTAAGCACATTGAGCTTGATCTTCATTTTGTAAGAGAAAAGGTCCTGTCTAAAGCTCTCACTGTGCATCATGTTCCAGCATCTGCTCAACTGGCTGACTGCTTCACTAAGCCATTATCTTCCACCAGATTCAGTGACTTACGAACCATTCTCAATGTGGTTGCAGCTCCTCAACCACCTTGGGATTGCACGGGGGATATTAGAGTATATAGAGTAGTTGGAGTTAGTTATAAGCAGTTACACATTCTGTTAAGAGTTGGTTACAAGCAGTTAAAATCTATAACTGCTCTTGCAAGGCCTATATAAGGCTTCCTCTCTGTTTCTCCAAAATTAAGCAATTCATAATACAATTTCAGATTCTTTCTCTCTCACTCTTTTTCTCTCTCAACTCTATTAGTCCCTTATTTGTAACAAATTTGAAGGGAAGTAGGCAGCAGTTGTGCAGCAGTGCACAACAGAGGAAGAAAGAGGAAGAAATGTCCAAAGTGGTAAAATGGGAAGAAGCTGCGCAGCAGGCCAGCAGCTTAATTATTCACCCAAACGGATCACATGACCCGAATTTTTTTACCCAAATGGACTGGAAATGGGTTGGGTCACGTGACCCAAACCTCTTTTTCCTTCCTTTTTCATAAAGTATTGGTGTTTTTCCGCCATGGCTGCAACATGCAAAATGGCCGCCATAACCCGCCATGCCACCGCCATAGAATGGCGGTCCCTTCAAAACTCGCCAGCGCTATCCACCATGGTGCCATGGCCACCATTTGACAACATTGTCTATTTTATTTAAGAGAAATGGAAGGGTAGTTTTTAAGACGTACACTGATCCCGATTATGTTGGATCACCTAGCAATAGACAATCAACCATCGGGTATTGCACCTACATTGGGGGTAATCCACTGATTTGTAGGAGTAAAAAAAAAGAAGACTGTGGTAGCAAGATCGAGTGCAGAGGCAAAGTTTAGAGCACATCCATTAAGTGATGACATGGCTAATGGCGTACCACGTCAGCACTGGCATGTGTATTAATATTTTATATTTTAAAGTTGCATATGATGCTACATAGGAAAATCATTTATTTTTTACTTTCTAAATTATTATTATTATTATTATTATTATTATTATTTATTACAATTATTAAAATTTTATTTTAAGTTTAATTTTATTATTCTTTTCTTTTAGTTTATAAACTAGTAAATAGAAACTCACTCTCGTTCTTCTTCACGTTTCCACCTCTGTCAATATCATTCTTTGCGCACTCAGAAAGAAGCTCCTTGCTCGTGTTTCTTTCGTCCCGCTTCTTTTTTATTTTGCTCGTTCTTTCCCTTCTCATCACCCAGATCACCACGATAGGCCAGCTTAATGATTAGAAGACCCACTCATTTGCTTCACTTTCCAATACCCAGAAATGGAATTGTGGTTGTGGGGATAGATTAAAGCAAATGACATCTATAAACAAGAACTTGAGCATATAATTATGGACTTGCCCTTATTATATAGTAAGTGAAATTGTTTTTCCAAAATTCATTCCAAACGTGACAATGTTGACGTGACATGCCGTTAGCAATATCAGCACTTAACGGATGAGCACTAACAATAGGGACAAAAACCAAAGTTTTGGAACTTGAAAGGATCAAAATCAATGAAATAAAAGTGTGGCGCCAAAACCAAAACTTCCCCTTTTAAATGGAAATAGGAAATCCGTGTTGGAAATAACAAATTGTATTAAATTTATTGGGTCTCCTCTCTTTGGAACTAGATCCTCTTTTAAGAAATAGCTAGAGTTATTGTTGCATAGGAATTAGCTAAATTATTTCTTATAAATAGACACGCATGTATTATCCAGGTGTTTATAAACTTTATATGACCAGTTAAACTAATCATTTGATTCTTATATGTGACATTGATTTTCAATTTAGTCCCTATACATAATAAATATTCAAATCGTTCTCTACACGTGACAATCATTTTCAATTTGGTCCTCACCATTTATTGGTGTTATAACATCGTTTGTTGGAGTTAAAGTTGTTAGAATTAGTTGGACGGTGCGGACGGTGTAGACGGTGTGAAGTTAACTATGTTCCTAGGAATTAGCTTATCATTAATTTCCTTGTAAATTGTATTTACTCTTGAGTGCGTATATATATATCAAAGTATGACGAATAAAATGACTCAAGCATTATACAAATTCCTTAGTCTAAACTACTTTCAAGTCTTTTAACATGGTATCAAGAGCAGGTTTATTTGTCCTTTGAAGTTGTTTGCTTCTGGTCCAGCAGAACCCTTAAAATCCCAAGTTTTGTCCTTTGTTTCTACCCAAACAGCCACTATCCAAGTTCAAAAGTCACTGCCGCCAGTCACCCACTATCCACCGTCGCCGGAAAACCCATCCGAAGTCCCCGACCGGCCAGATCCCAAAGTCCCGTCACCGGAATCCTCCCCAGGTGCCGCCACGCGCTTCTCCACGCGCCTCCACCTGCCGGCGCGTGTACATCACGCGCCACCCTCCTGATGCCAGAAACTCGCCGCGATTGCCCAGAACAGGTCAGAGCCACCTCTATTCGTCTAGGTGGTCAAAATCCTCTATTCTGGTCGTTCAGAGAGTGGGTCTCTATCCCTTTGTCCCCTTAATTTTCTGGTTTCCATTTCTGTTCGTATTCTCTGTTATGGTCCTTGTTTGTTGCTCTCTGGTCCTTGCTTGCTGGTCTCTTTACAATCTCAGGAGTTAAGCTAGTCTCTCTGATGAGTGTGATTTTACCTTATATTTCATGTACATTTCTGCATGCATTTTCATATAGTTAGGCTATTTTAGTTTGATTTTTGTTAGTTTTTCCTTTGAAACGGATAAGGCGGTGTTGTGGTGTTGTTTTGCAGAAATCAATGAAAAAATGCTCAGGATCGGCCATGATTGAGCTTGGATGACGACAAAGCTTAAAAAGTGAGGATAATGTGCCAAGTAGAGCCCATCACAGCTTGGCCGTGATGACCATCACGGCCGTGATGATCATCACTACGTGATCAAAGCGCTGAAAAAGACAAAGGCAAAAGTCGGAAGCCGTCACGGCCGGCCGTGATGCCCATCTCTAGCGATGTGATGACCAAAAAAGTAAAGACGCGCCCAGGGCAGAAGCCGTCACGGCCTGGCCGTGATGGCCATCACGGCCGTGACGCGCGCCTGATCTATAAATAGAGCTGCACTGAACAGAAAAAGGGACTAACTCTTAACCTAAAAAAAGGGGCTTTTATCTGCATTTGGAGGCTGCGGCTGGGGGCAAATTGGAACCCTAAAAGGGGAAATTTCTCTGCTCTTGGATTGGAAGAAGACTGAAGGATTCGTCATGGAGTTTTCTTCTTCTCTTCTCTCCTTCTCCTTTGTAATTTCTATTACTATGAGTAGTTAATTCCCCTGTTGTTGGGGTTAGATGTAGCTTTTCTGAACTTGATTGTTATTTGATTTGGTTTCAATACAAGTTTCTATTTCTTTATGAGTGTTTGATTCTATGCTTAATGCTTTTCTTGGCTTAGCTACCCATGGAATGATTTGTTGCTTTGATAGACAATTGAAAGATTGATGTTAGGGCATGCTCATGAATCAAATGCCAAGTAGTCCATGAACCTAGACATAGGTCTTGGAGTGCTTGCAATCTTATAAGTTTTGACTCTTAATGCAAAATCCCAGGTTATTCCACCTAAGACATTAGGGCTTAATTTGGGATTTTAGGCTTATTCCACCTAAGACATTAGGGTTTGAGTATTTAAAAAGGCTTGATTGTCATAATTGAATTAGGACTTGTGTTGCTAACCATTTCTTTGCAATTAAGGGAGGATTAATGTAGTCTAGCCTTGACAACTTTAACCACAATTCTTTTGCCTTCCAAGTGTTTGTTAAAAGTCCAAAAAGACCAAAAATATTGTATTGCTTTGTTTCTTTATTTTATGTTTTGATCTCTTCATACCACAGTTTAGTCTAGATAGTTGTTGGCTTTGTGAATTGGTAATTGGCAACCGATCCCTGAGGACGATATCCGGTCTTACCACCGTATTACTTGTACGACTAGGTACATTTGCCTATTTTAAAAGTCGTGTCAAGTTTTTTGGTGCCGTTGCCGGGGATCGAATTTGCCAATATCATTAGTAACAAAGTAGACAACTACTTTAGACATTTTTTGTTTATATATATATATATATATATTTTTTTTTTGTATATATTTGATTTTTTCTTTGAGTTTCATTTGTGCAAGGTGGATTGCAAATCATGGAGACTTATTATTTTCCTGCCTTGGATGGTGTAACAAAATATTCCTTTGGGCCTAATGTAGTCTTGGGAGACTACGAGCTCTGGGGATATCAATGCCCTCATGCACAAGCTTATAGTGTAATCATGAAGCATGAGGAGGAATGGAAATGGAATGAGCCAAATCATCTGAAATCTGCTCTGCAACAATATTCACAAGAGCTGCCCACATCTGAGACCAAAATAAGAACCAACTATGATAATATCATAGCTGTGATGCAAAATTTCAAAACGCAAGTTGATGAAATTTGTAAACAGTTGGTACAAGAATCACATGAAACAGAATTTGAGAAAAATCTGGTTTTGGGGATAGTTCAAAGTGAAGTTGTAGTGGTAGTGGAGAGCAAGGAGGGTCTATCGTTCACCATGCTTGCCAAGAAACCAGATACTGCTGTCTTGGATAAATACATTGGTTTGGAGGCATGTGTGGACACTACAAAATTGGCTCAAAAAGTAAAACCTCATGTGCTTCATGGAACACTTATGCCTGAAGAGGTCGAAAGAGGAGCTTATCACTTGCAGTTTGGCCCAGGAGGAACCGAGAGTAGAATCATATTGCTGCTGCAAGTGCCACTTCACAATCTTTGGGATCCGGGAGGATGCCCTTACACCGTGAGCACCAATTGGCCCTTATACCACAGGGTATGGGATCCAGGTGGATGCTTCTCAATAAGTCAAGCTAGTGACGTTAAAGAAGCGCTTATTGGGAGGCAACCCAAGTTTTCTTTTTTATTGTTTTTCTCTTAGTTATTTTCATTTTCTTGTTAGTTTTTGTTTTTGAATTTGACTCTTTAATAATTTGAGAAGATCAAGAGTTTTCTTTTACTAATAAATTTGTCAAGTGTTTTCAGGGAAAGGAGGAAGGAAGAGCAAGAAAAAACAAAGTCAGCAGCCATCACGCCCTAGCCGTGACACTGGTCACGGCCGTGATGAGCTGAACAGAGAGATCAGAAAGGATCACGGCCTGCCCGTGATGAGCATCACGGCCGTGATGCATTTTCCAGCATGTTTTTGACTAGGCCTGTGAGCCAGCACCCGCTACCACCTTGGTGAGTTGTTCCAATTTTTCTCCTCTCTCCGACTTGATTATTTACATTGGGGACAATGTAAGTTTTTAAGCTTGGGGTGGGGTATTTTTGCAAATTTTTTAAATTTCATACTTTGCATGATGCATTCACATAGGCATAGTTTTGCATGATCACATGATTCGATTACCCCCTTGCTTAGATTATGCATCCGATTGTGAGAACTTAGGGCCAAATAAATTGAGATGGTGAATTGTTGAACCCAATTTTTTTTTTATTCTTGTGATAAGGCTACAAATAAACATGCTTGAGATGATCTTTGATAGTTGATAATTAGCATATGGTTCCGTAGAATTGTGTTTCTCATTGATTTCTGAACTACTAAATGTGAGATTTTGAGTCAAAAGGGGTATTCACTAAATTCACCCCATTCTTTGTGATAGAGTGTTATTCCTCTTGGATTGTACTTCTCTAGAACTTGACTTGAAACCATTTTGAAGCTTAAAAATTTTTGAAAACATTTTTGAAAATGATTGAGGCATTATGTATTTTTTCCGGCCTTCTGAGCTTTGATTGATGAAATGCTACCCCTTAGTTGCCCAACTTTGAGCCTGAAAGAATAAATACTTTTCTTGGTCCCTTGAAAAAATTTGATGAATGATGCTTAATAGGAGACCTTCTAAAGTATTGCACAAAAAGGGTAAAAAGGTAGTTGAAAAAGTATGGGATGAGAAAATCAGAAAAATATTTCTCTCGAGCTGAAAATCTCCCCTTCTCCAAATAAAAGAAAAAAGAAAAAAGAAAAAAAAAAAGAAAAAAAAAAATTATATATATATATATATAGAAGGGGATGACAAAAGAAGTGAGAAAGAAAAAGAAAAAGAAAGAAAGAAAGGTGGAAAAATGAATTCAACACCCAAAAAAAAAGCATTTTAGAAGGTGTCACGCTTCGCAATATCTGATATTTTGCTAGCCTTTTGAAATTTCCTTTTCTGGATTTCCCAACCTAACAATTAATCCCATGGCCCCGTTACAACCAAAGCAAAAGACCTCTTGATTCTTAATTGTTTTCATTAATAAAGTAGATATTTGGTTGATAGTCAAGCTTATGGTAGAATTCATTCCTTGAGGAAATTGAGCGAATTATCATATATCCCTAAACACGAGAGTGAGGTGAGAAAGAGTGCCCGAATCAGTGAGAATATGAGTCTAGGGAACCTAAGCTTTTAATTGGACTTGAAATTGATTGTCTCTTGGTAAATTATTTGAATGCCTGTTACTTGGATTAGTTACTCGGGTTCTTGGTTCACTATCCATGCTCTGATTGTTTATATCTTCTGGCCTTAGTATTTGCTTGAGGACAAGTGATGAGCCTCTGGTTGACTGGTTTTATAACTAATAAAAACCTTGGCTTTGTGCTAATTTTATATCATTTTCACCCAAATTAGACTTGATTGTCTTTAAGCAGTATTTTGAGTCTGTAAAGTATTTTTAGGTTAATTTAGTTGATTTAGAGTTAAATAAAGCACTTATGCTATTTTCTGTTTTCAGGTTAATAAAAAGAAATAAATCTGGATCTTTCGCCCCGCGAGAAGGATGTTCGCCTCGCGAACCAGAAGGTGACTGTTCCAGAAATTGCCAACCATTCTGTCTCTCCCCGCGAAGACTTGACTCGCCTCGCGAGTAATCCAACCTTGGAAGACCAGAAGCCATCACGGCTTGCGCATGTTGAAGGTCACGGGCGTTACAGTTTGGAATTTGAAGAGTTTCGCCTCGCGAATGATAAGCTCGCCTCGCGAGAAGACCAAAAGCTGAAGTCTGTTCGTATTATTCGCCTCGCGAAGGTGTTCTAGCCTCGCGAGCAGGCTGATTCCCGAAACTTGTATATAAGCCTGTCTTAGGCAGAACTGAAGAGTTAGTCAGAGTTAGCCAGTTTTGGCTAGTTTTTAGTCAGTAGTTTATTTTCTTTTCTTTTCTTTTGTGCTTAAGTCTGTAATGGAGAGCTAGTCTCCTAGATTAATCTACTGCAATTGGTTTCCATTACCACACTTGAGGTTGTGTATTTCCTGTTTTATTTGCTTTTCTCTTTTCAATACCATGCTATATATTTCTGTTTGTTATTTCAGGAGTGTATAGTATTGTGTTGATTCATTTCGGTGATGCTATGTTCTTATACTTAATCGCGTTTGTTATTTCGCGTGTGTTCATTCATGTTCGTTTAGTTCATGAGGGCTTAACCCCGTTTGTTATTTCGGGAATAGGAACATACATCCGTAGTAGTGAATTTCGTTTGTTATTTGTTGCTACAACCGGGAGGGGATTATAATCTGCTTAGGGCTTGGATTTATATGAACCGATGATAGTGGGAAACCGAGAATAGTAGGTTGATCGTTTCTTAGCATATTTGTAAATCTTTTAACTGCTCTGTTTTTATTGTTTTGTTTTCTTTATTTTATTAGCATTCACTCCAAAACCCCCCAGAACTAATTTTCTGTTAATAATAACAACGCCTAAGAGTCCTTGAGAGACGACATCCAAGTTGTCGCTTCCCTATCTACATTATTTTGTAAACGCTCGTTCTTTTTGGTGCGTGGCGACAGCGCGTTCAACAAGCAAAGTCTTAAGCTTGGGGTGATTTGATGAGTGTGATTTTACCTTATATTTCATGTACATTTCTGCATGCATTTTCATATAGTTAGGCCATTTTAGTTTGATTTTTGTTAGTTTTTCCTTTGGAACGGATAAGGCGGTGTTGTGTTGTTTTGCAGAAATCAATGAAAAAATGCTCAGGATCGGCCATGATTGAGCTTGGATGACGATAGAGCTTGAAAAGCGAAGATAATGTGCCAAGCAGAGCCCATCACGGCCTGGCCGTGATGACCATCACGGCCGTGATCGGAGGAAAAGACAAAAAAGTCGGGGTCACGGCGGGTGATGCCCATCCCCGCGTGATGTACCAAAAAGTAAAGACGCGCCCAGGGCAGAAGCCGTCACGGCCTGGCCGTGATGGCCATCACTGCCGTGACGCGCGCCTGATCTATAAATAGAGCTGCACTGAACAGAAAAAGGGACTAACTCTTAACCTAAAAAAAGGGGCTTTTATCTGCATTTGGAGGCTGCGGCTAGGGGCAAATTGGAACCCTAAAAGGGGCAATTTCTCTGCTCTTGGATTGGAAGAAGACTGAAGGATTCGTCATGGAGTTTTCTTCTTCTATTCTCTCCTTCTCCTTTGTAATTTCTATTACTATGAGTAGTTAATTCCCCTGTTGTTGGGGTTAGATATAGCTTTTCTGAACTTGATTGTTATTTGATTTGGTTTCAATACAAGTTTCTATTTCTTTATGAGTGTTTGATTCTATGCTTAATGCTTTTCTTGGCTTAGCTACCCATGGAATGATTTGTTGCTTTGATAGACAATTGAAAAATTGATGTTAGGGCATGCTCATGAATTAAATGCCAAGTAGTTCATGAACCTAGACATAGGTCTTGGAGTGCTTGCAATCTTATAAGTTTTGACTCTTAATGCAAAATCCCAGGTTATTCCACCTAAGACATTATGGCTTAATTTGGGATTTTAGGCTCATTCCACCTAAGACATTAGGGTTTGAGTATTTAAAAAGGCTTGATTGTCATAATTGAATTATGACTTGTGTTGCTAACCATTTCTTTGCAATTAAGGGAGGATTAATGTAGTCTAGCCCTGACAACTTTAACCACAATTCTTTTGCCTTCCAAGTGTTGTTAAAAGTCCAAAAAGACCAAAAATATTGTATTGCTTTGTTTCTTTATTTTATGTTTTGATCTCTTCATACCATAGTTTAGTCTAGATAGTTGTTGGCTTTGTGAATTGGTAATTGGCAACCGATCCCTGAGGACGATATCCGGTCTTACCACCGTATTACTTGTACGACTAGGTACACTTACCTATTTTAAAAGTCGTGTCGCTCTCCTCTGTCTGGTTTGGTGAGAATGGGTCGAGCTCAATGCACATTTTGCAAAAGAATGGGCCACACTCAAAAGACCTGTTATTCTCTTCATGGTTTTCCCGGAAAATCAGTAAATGTCTTCAATGCTGAAATGTTCAAGAAAATTTTTTCCGAAGTTGAGTACCAAGAGTATCTTCAATTGAAAGCTACCCATCAGTCCTCTTAGAATTTAGGTTTGGGCCTAACTCAACCCCAAAAGCTAGCTTGTAAGGTGAGGGTTGCCTCTTACTTATAAACACTATTCAGGCCATATCACCATCCAATGTGGGACTCCAACACACCTCCCTCACGCCCAGGACTGGACATCTGGAGTGTGAAGTTTGCAGGACTGGGCATCTGCGGGTGGCCCAACGGATCTAGGATATGCTCTGATACCATCTTAGAATTTAGGTTTGGGCCTAACTCAACCCCAAAAGCTAGCTTGTAAGGTGAAGGTTGCCTCTTATTTATAAACACTATTCTGGCCATATCACTATCCAATGTGGGACTCCAACAAGTCCCATGGATCTACTGCCACTGGTGTTCATGACTCCGCAGCCTTTATATCTCAATCTGGTAACAATCAAAATCTTTGGATAATTAATTCAGGTGCCTCTGATCATATTGCTGGTAATCGTTCCTTATTCTCTTCCATATCTTCTCCTAAATTACACTCTTGCAGATGGTTCTAAGGTCAGCGCCAAAGGAATCGGTCATGTTTCAGTCACTACTTCTATAACTTTAAAATCTGTTTTGTTTATACCTGGTTGCCCTTTTAATTTGATTTCCGTTAGTCAACTTACTCGCTCTTTAAACTGCTCAGTAACTTTTGATGCTGGTTCTTTTACTATACAGGAACGTGGTACGAGTCAGATGATTGGCGTAGGACATGAATCATATGGTCTTTATTACCTCCAATCAGCACCCTCTGTAAGTTGTACTGCAGTCGAGTCTCCCAGTCTTCTTCATGAACATTTGGGCCATCCAAGTTTGTCAAAATTGAAGCAAATGATTCCAAATCTTACAAAAATGTCATCATTGAACTGTGAGTCGTGTCAACTAGGCAAGCATGTTCGCTCTTCCTTTCCCAGCAACGGTGAAAGCCGAGTTGATTCTCCCTTTTCAGTTATCCATTCAGATATATGGGGACCAAGTCGTGTGTCTTCTAATGGCTTCCGATATTTTGTTACCTTTATTGATGAATTCTCTCGGTGCACTTGGGTTTTCTTAATGAAAGAACGATCTGAACTTTTGTCTATTCTCACCATGTTTGTTAATGAGGTCAAAACCCAATTTGGTAAGACAATCAAAATCCTTAGAAGTGATAATGCAAATGAATACTTTTCTTCTGCTCTTTCTTCCTTTTTGTCATCACAGGGCATTCTCCATCAATCAAGTTGTCCTCATACCCCTCGACAGAATAGCATAGCTGAAAGGAAGAATAGACATCTTGTTGAAACTGCCTGGACCTTGTTACTTCATGCGAATGTACCTGTCCGACATTGGGGTGATGCAGTTTTGACAGCGTGTTTTTTAAGTAATCGGATGCCTTCGTCCTCTCTTGATCATCAAATACCACATTCCATTTTATTTCCTAAAGAACCATTGTTTCATGTTGCTCCACGAATATTTGGATGCACTTGTTTTGTTCGTGACTTATCTCCAGGTCTCGATAAGCTTGCTGCCCGAGCCATCAAATGTGTCTTTCTGGGATACTCCAGGTTACAGAAGGGTTACAAGTGTTACTCCCCTGTGCAGAATCATTATTACATTTATGCAGATGTGACGTTCTTTGAAAAAAGTTTTACTTCTCACCATCCATAGTTGAGTCTCATACTGTTCAAGAAGTCTTTCCAATTCCTTATCTTGGTCCATCACCTTCCCCTTTGTTGGAATCAGTTTCGACTACTGATATTCCCGACAATCCTCCACAAGAGCAATCTCAAAGATCACTCATCATATACCGGCGTCGTCCACGTGTTGCTCATACAGAATTGGAAGGCACTGAAAGACCAGCTGAATCATGTCCTGCTCCAGTGGATGACCCTACTACGGACCTACCTGAAGGAAACAATTGAAAGGAGGAACAAAACAAATATTTTCTGAATTGCTTGTGTTACTTTCACACAGCATAGAGGTATTCTATTTATACACTAGAAGAATTAAATACAGCTGATAATTACAAGACAAATAAATGAGGCACCTATTTCCTATAGACATTTCCTAATTTTATGACTAGAGAATACATGAACCTCATTAAATTACAATGGCTATTTCCTAAACTATTAATGACAGTCCATGAACCTTTGGACGGTGGATTCCAACATTAATGACAGTCCATTAACCTTTGGACGGTGGATAATCTTTGGACGGTGGATTATCTTTGGACGGTGGATTCCAACAGAAACTTTGACTTGCCCATTGCTCTTAGGAAAGGTACTCGGTCTACTCGAAATCCTCATCCTATTTATAACTTCTTAAGTTATCATCGTCTCTCTCCTTCTTATTATTCTTTTGTGTCATCTATATCTTCTGTTTCCATTCCTAAAAATGTTTGTGAGGCACTTGATCATCCAGGATGGCGACAAGCCATGATTGATGAAATGCAGGCTTTGGAGCATAATAGTACTTGGGACTTGACTCCTCCTCCTCCGGGAAACAAACCCGTTGGCTGTCGATGGGTATATGCTATTAAAGTTGGGGCCAATGGACAGATCGATCGGCTCAAAGCCCGGCTTGTAGCCAAAGGTTACTCTCAGATTTATGGACTTGATTATGGAGATACTTTCTCCCCTGTGGCCAAAATCACTTATGTTCGAATATTTCTTGCCATGGCTGCCATCCGTCGTTGGCCATTATATCAGTTGGATGTTAAAAATGCATTTCTTCATGGAGAGTCAGAACTGAAGATTTATATGGAGCAACCTCCTGGATTTGTTGCTCAGGGAGAGTCCGGTTTGGTTTGTAGGCTACGACGATCTCTCTATGGGCTGAAACAGTCTCCACAAGCTTGGTTTGGAAAATTCAGCTCAGTTATTCAAGCTTTTGGAATGAAACATAGTGAAGCAGATCATTCAGTCTTTTATTACCATACCTCTCCAAATAGATGCGTTTACTTGGTGGTCTATGTAGATGATATAGTCATCACATAAAATGATCAGGACAAAATTTCTCAACTGAAGGAACATTTATGTAGCCATTTTCAGACCAAGGACTTCGGGAAATTGAAATATTTTCTTGGAATTGAAGTTGCTCAGTCAAAGAATGGGATTATCATCTCACAGAGGAAGTATGCATTAGACATACTTAAAGAAACTGGTATGTTAGATTGTCGACCAATTGATAGTCCCATGGATCCGAATAAAAAATTGCTACCCAATCAGGGGGAGCCTTATTCTGATCCTGAAAGATATCAGAGATTGGTTGGGAAGCTCATATATCTCACTATTACAAGGCCAGATATTTCCTTTGCTGTTGGAGTGGAGTCAATTCATGCAATCTCCTCATAATGATCATTGGGATGCAGTAATTCGAATTCTGAGATACATTAAAGACTCCAGGACAAGGACTACTTTATGAAGACAAAGGAAGCACTCAAATAGTTGGATTTTGCGATGCAGATTGGGTAGGATCACCTATTGATAGGCGTCCCACTTCAGGGTATTGTGTGTCTATTGGAGGAAATCCTGTCTCGTGGAAGAGTAAGAAACAAAATGTTGTTGCAAGGTCTAGTGCAGAGGCTGAATATAGAGCTATGGCTGTAGCCACGTATGAGCTCATTTGGATTAAACAACTTCTTCAGGAATTGAAGTTTGGAGATACTCAACTAATGAAGTTATGTTGTGATAACCAGGCAGCTCTCCATATAGCTTCCAATCCAGTATTCCATGAGAGAACTAAACATATCGAGATCGACTGTCATTTTGTCCGAGAGAAAGTCCTTTCTAAAGAAGTTGTCACCAAATCTGTTAGCTCTAATGATCAACTGGCAGACTTCTTTACAAAATCTCTAAGAGGACAGGGAATTCAGAATATTTGTTCCAAGCTTGGAGCATTTGATTTGTATGCTCCAGCTTGAGGGGAGTCTTAGAATTAGTTGGACGGTGCAAAGTTAACTACGTTCCTAGGAATTAGCTTATCATTAATTTCCTTGTAAATTGTAAATTGTAAATTGTATTTACTCTTGAGTGTGTGTATATATATATATATCAAAGTATGATGAATAAAATGACTCAAGCATTACACAAATTCCTTAGTCTAAACTACTTTCAAGTCTTTTAACAAAAGTATAAGGACCAAATTGAAAATGATTGCCACGTGTAGGGAATGAATTCAACATGTGACAATCATTTTCAATTTGGTCCCTGTCATATGACGGCATTATAACACCAATAAACGACGATGGACAAATTGAAAATGATTGTCTAGTGTAAGTGTAAGGATTGATTTGAAAATATTTTACGTATAGGGACAAAATTGAAAAATGGTATCACGTATAGGGACCAAAGTATTAATTTAACCTATATAACCCCTTGACGTAACATATGATTTTTAACTAATAATATTCCATTTTCTATTATCTGTAGCGCTAGAGGTCACGACAGAGGAAAACCATTACATCAAAGCTGAAACATGATTGACCAGGAAAAAAGGTTCACCGGTGAGCAATGGGTTTACTGGGCATGGGTGTATCTTTAGGCTCTAGATACAATGTGAAGAGAAAAGAGAGACATTGTGATTTAGTATGTTTGGATTACACGGCGGAGGCTCATTTATATAGAGTTAATGTAGTAAGTACAAAAAATCACAATCACCCTAATTACCATAATTGCATGATTTGGTTAGCCTGTACAATAATTATTAGATAGTTTCCAACAATATCTATGGAATCAAAGAGGCTGGGAGATCACTCTCAACTATCGAATATCATAACAATTTTAAAAAAAATACTTCTAATCCCCTTGGCTTTTTCCCCATTGGTATGTTATGTCTAATACATGCATACATTTCTTCCACCCCTCAAAGAAAGCCTGATATAATTAGTTTAAAAAAAATAAAGATATTCTTTGGCACAAACATGCAACCCAAGGGAATGACAGAGAGAATCTCAAATTAATCTCCAAATACCAATGCAAGTGTAACAAATTATTATGCAGTACCTCATCAACTCCTGGACTTCGATCAAGTAATATCTTTCTATCTGGGCCACCTTCCATCAAAGCAGTTCCCAGAACCGATGGCTCCATAGCCAATTTTAGAATTCCATGGTGAAAGCCACTCATCTTGAAAATTAAATTTGTCAAAAAGAAAAATATCAAACACATAATAATGCAATAGAGAATAACTTTCTGATAAAATGAAAGTAACCAAACTAATAAACAAAAGGTGGTAATTCTGTACCAATCCATTGAAACCATTTGCCTCTGCACCTTTGAGAATAGAGTCTGATATTTCAGCTACAGCTGCAAAAACTACATTGGAACCTGCTGATCTCAACTGCATAGAAGCCATGAATTGATTAATACACTTATACCCCATGATCACATTTGTAATTCAATGAAAATTTTATAAATAAAGAGCAAAGAACTTACAGTTTTCCCTAGATCACCAAAGTAGCGTTTTGTCCCCGAAAAACCTTTACCTTTTATACATTTACTTATAAATTTGAAAGTTCCTGATCAATAGCAAACCAGGAAAAAAAATATAATTAAGTAGTAGAAAAGCATAAGAATAATTGTCCCAGCGTCATATTTGAAACAGTAGAAGTATCTTTCAGCACAAAGTAGACAACTACTTTTCTTTTCTTTTCTTTTTTCTTTTTGCATATGCAAACAACTTAATTAAGGAAAAAGTGATACAAGTCTTGAGGAAATGAGTTCAAGGAAATCTTATTGAAAGACAATAACTCTCCGTTCAAGTTGATACTGAATCTCCTAAAGATGGAGAAAGGCCAGAAGGTAGAGCATAAATTGCCTGAATCACCAGAATCATTGCCTCCTTGTCCATAAATTCAGCCCTAATATGGCTGTCAAACACGTGTCCCTAAACTGTCACCTTGCGGATAATGTGAATCTTTTTTTATTTTTTTGTGTTAGGGGGAGGAGGGGGGAGTATCATTAGACCTCCTGGTAGTGAGGTATACGTGAAGAAGTGTAGGGCGGGAGATAATGGGTCAGTCCACCCATATGCAGATTGTTCGTGCTAATGATGTTGCAGCAAAACAATGTTGATGCGGCAATGAGAGGGGAGGGAGAGTCACAAGGTTATACGGTTAGAAGAGGTCATATATACGTGGAGGAAGGAGAGAAGAGG
Source organism: Sophora flavescens (assembly GCA_030762895.1). Taxonomy (NCBI): domain Eukaryota; kingdom Viridiplantae; phylum Streptophyta; class Magnoliopsida; order Fabales; family Fabaceae; genus Sophora; species Sophora flavescens. Next base: position 174,458,510 of record CM061064.1, read on the forward strand.
AGGCTAATATTCAGTTAAGGTTTGGGAATATTTGGCTGGGGAGGAAGCAGACCCTCTATGTCTGCAGGTGTTTTCTGTTTTTTCTTTTTAGTTTTTTTAGCTTAATCCCTATTGTAAGGAGGTAGACTCTATTTTTTTCCTCATGTAAAATTTCTTGTACTTATCATTGATGCAGCCCACAATCCCACATTATATTTTACAAGTTATTTGTTGATAATGTGTTCATTGATAACAAGCTGAGAGCTTAGTAAGGCTTACTTTGAGGGGGAGTGTTGGAAACTTGGAATATTAGGACTCCTAATGTTTTAGGAGTCTTGTTCTGTTAGTAGTGTTACGGTTGGGCTTGCATCAGTTGTACTACCCTACTATTTGACCAAGATTAGTGTTTTATATTATTTTATTTCTTTCCTACTTTTCCATCTTTTCCCTATAATTTTATTTAAAAAATGGTTGCAGTTAAATTCTCATGAAACTTAGCAACCACAATCTATGAAGGAAAAATAAAGAAAAGGCACAAAGTGGAATTTGACACAAGTAAATGATAGGTAACCCCTAATTAGTTAGTTAAGTAGTTAGTTAAATTGTTAGTTAGTTAGTAGGAAGTTAGAGAGTTAGTTAAGTGAAATAAGGCATGTTGCCTATAAATAAGAGGGAGATATTGAGAGAAAGGGATCTTGTATTTTGGGAATAGTTGGGGCCTTTGGGCATTGGGAGAGTCTAGAGTCTCTCAAATACTCTAGGATTACACATTTTGTAAGGGAATTTCCCTAATTTCTACAGTAATAACAGTTGGTTCCTATCAACTGGTATCAAAGCTCTCTTTTCTGGGAGTGGTACATGGTCCATACGCGAAGGATGGATGCAAGAATTGAGGCTCTTGAGCGCGGTTTCGATGACTTGAGGAGGAGTCGTGACGAAGATCGGCAAGAAAGCCAAGAACTGAGACGGATCTTGGAAGAAGAAAAGGCGGAGACTCGGAAGCAATTTGACACAATTGTAGCGATGCTCCAAAGAAATTCGAATAGCCACAGTAACAATGGCAGTGATAGCCATAGGAGTAATGAAGAAGAGACGATGGCAGGGGGCGAAGTTAATCGGGACGGAGACAAATGGTGGAAGCCCGAAACTCTGTTAGGGAAATATTCAAGAAGCAAGAATCAGAATCTTGGGGGTGAGAAAGAAACAGAACAAGGGAAGGAAAAAGAAATAGAGAAAAGGGAAGCGAAACCAGAGAGGGAAACATTCAATGAAGGAGAAAGGGAAGGCATCGAGGTTGCTAGAGGTAATGAGAGGGTTAGCACAGATTGGTTTACTTTGTCATCAGTGGGTCACGATCTCACAGTAGCGGGAGAGAACAAGTCATCAGAGCAAGGGAGGACTGAGAATTGCTGGTCCGCCGTGAGCATAGAACTCAGCGGGGTCGCAAGTGGTCCGGTCAAGAAACGAGAACCAGAACTGCCTAGCCGGGATCGTCATACGGCGGCGGGTGAGGGGCTAGCGGCTGCGAAGAAGGAAACAGAGGTGGTTTTGCCGTCGGAGCCTCATTGTCAGGCGGCGGCAGCAACTAAAAATAGCAGCACCGTCATGGAGCAAAAGAGGGGGAACGAAACGGAAGTAGTTATGGGGGAGGAAGTTGATGACAAAGAGAAAACGGAGATCACGAACAAGTTGGCAGCGGTACGACAAACCCAACCCGGTATCACCGCTCACAAGATCGGAACAATGGTTGACGCGTCACTTCCGGTCAGGCCACCGCCGGAGACACCGGACTCGGACCCACGCCCAGCGGACGGAGCAACATCTCCCGCCGAACCGCCGAGACGTAGCGTTGGAGAGGGTGGCCATAGGGAACCAAAGATGCTGCTGCGAACATCCATCGTGAGAGAGGAAACCCAAACAGGGACAGAAGTGCAAATTTGCAAAGACAGTCCTTTGAGTCTAACGGGCCAGGCCCAATTCTATGATAAGAAACAATGGGTTATCAGGAAAATGGGTGGATGTGCAATGCCCATTGATCTGAGTTTAGTCTATATTGGGCCCCTTTACCAAAATTATTTCAATATTGGGCCAACAGAGGCAATAATGGGAAAGGGAGATTGTGCACAGTTGATGTTTGACAAAGTGACTATCAAGGAGGGTGCTACAGCAGAAGACCAGAAAACAGAGATGCTAAAGGAGATTCTGTCTGGGAGTGCTACAATAACAAAGGGAAAATGGTATACGTCTGCAACAACTGGGTTGTCATACTTCAAACAATGGGACCCAGGGAAAGTTGAATGTGGTTCACCTTGAGGACAAGGTGAAAGTTTAGGAGGGGAGTATTGATAGGTAACCCCTAATTAGTTAGTTAAGTAGTTAGTTAAATTGTTAGTTAGTTAGTAGGAAGTTAGAGAGTTAGTTAAGTGAAATAAGGCATGCTGCCTATCAACTGGTATCAAAGCAATCCGTGATCGGGCCTCGATCGTTCTCTCTCTTTGTTAGATATTGTTAGCTTAGTAGTTAGTTAATTAGTTAATTGGTTAGTAGGTGAGTTAGGGAGTTAGTTAAGGGAGATAAGGCATGTTGCCTATAAATAAGAGGATGGATTGGGAGAGAGGGATATCTTGTATTTTGGGAATAGTTGGGGCCTTTGGGCATTGGGAGAGTCTAGAGTCTCTCAAATACTCTAGGATTACACTTTTGTAAGGGAATTTCCCTAATTTCTACAGTAATAGCATTTGGTCCCTATACCAACTGGCTCAAGAAATAACAGTTGATAGGAACCAACTGTTATTACTGTAGAAATTAGGGAAATTCCCTTACAAAATGTGTAATCCTAGAGTATTTGAGAGACTCTAGACTCTCCCGATGCCCAAAGGCCCCAACTATTCCCAAAATACAAGACCCTTTTCTCTCAATATCTCCCTCTTATTTATAGGCAACATGCCTTATTTCACATAACTAACTCTCTAACTTCCTACTAACTAACTAACAATTTAACTAACTACTTAACTAACTAATTAGGGGTTACCTATCAGTAAATAACTTAGAAAAGAAAAGTGGTAACAGACAGTAAACTAACAGAGTATATGATATACCTAAAGTGAATCCTGGAAGATTCGCCAGCCCACGGGACGGATCAAAGAAGACATCAAGAGATGATGAAGCCAGATCGTCAAAAATAGAAACAAAATCTGGTGGAAGCAAGGGGCTTCCTTTAGCAATATATATGGCCCTCATAGCATACCTGGACAAGCTCTTCAATTTTCAGCCCTAACTCTAGTACAAATTTTAAAATATATATATATATATATGTATATATATATAACAAGCTTACCATGAATAATGTTGTGCACATTTAATAAATAATTCACGAATTGTTATCAAAGCATGGGTAATCAAGACCCCATTGAGTTCTACAACCATATTTTTAATGGGAGGCACCTGGAAAGAAAAATAAGGGTGTAAACTGTAAATGACTAATTATATTAGTATACATCATGGTTTAAGCCATAAAACTATCAATGAAGTATGTCGAACAAACCTTAACCACACTATGAATTAAAGATCGTAGAGCCTCCTGCGTCGAGCTATAACTTGAATATGGTTCCCCAGGAATGAAGTTTGCAATGATCTACAAAATAGAGGATAGATTCTAAAACAGTAAATAAGTCAAAGTGTTAAAACTAAAGGAAAGATAGACATTAAAGAAGGAAACCTTTATTGGATGGATTTCAAAATGATCAAAGTAAAACCGCTGACTCTCTGAGTCACTAAGAGACGTTCTCCAAAATGAAGCAATTTTCATCAATGACTCCTCATCAAGGTTTAAATCAATTGGCTACATAAACCAAAATGTCAAATCATGAGTATAACCAATTTATATATGAAGGGGAGCTGTTAAATTCATTCCTATAATTGAATAGTATTGGATTTTAATAGTCTAAAAAGGCTTAAAACCAAACAGAATCTGGAAAACAAGAAACATAAAGGAGAAAAGGCCAGAGTCCAACTTTACCTGAAGAAAAATTGACGAGTATCTAAACTGCTTTACATTAGAACTGGACAAAAGTAGAACAAAAACAACCTTCAGTACACTATCATTTGAGTCGCTGTCATCTAATTCATGTCTGCGGAGCATTGATGCAAAAGGAGCTCCATTCCACTTGAGCTCCAAATTCACGTACTGGGTCAATAACAAATAGGATACAATCAATCAAGTCCTTGAATGGAATAATTTCCTGAGACTTGGTATAAAAATGTAAAGTGCAATTTTTATCATAAAATCAAAAAAGTGGAACAAAGAGTATAAGCCAGTCATGTAAACATTATTAATCACAATACCTGTACACTGAACTGGTTATATTTCTGGTAATGATTAGAAACAGTAATCATGTGCATATTCCCAACCTTTGCGACTACAATTGGTGTAAAATCTTTGAGCTCATTCGCATCCCCCTCCTTCAAAAATAGTAGCTTAGCAACAACAGTAGCAACTAGAAAGTATGCAAATGTTTGAAAAGGAAAAGTGGAGGTTAAAGCTTCAAAGAAGGCATAACCATACTTGCTATGGTTTCATTATGAATTGAATACTGTAGCATATCACATAGACTAGGCAAAATCAATCCCCTTTTCCAAGGGCAACACATTTCATGAAACTAAAAAACTTCACAATCACTTTACTTCTGGCAGTGTTTGAAATTGAGGTACTGAAATATTATCCATTTGAAATCCTTGATTACAGATTTACATGAAATGACCCTTTAAACTTTTATTTTAGTTTTCGGATAGACAGATTGAACAAACCAGTACAAGCTGAGAAATGCTCAGTATGATCATAAAGCAGAGTGATATATGTTTTTTGATCCAAAACTAAAATATTTGTACTGAAGTTCACACAATACACACACTAGCAAGCATAACTAATAAACATGGAAAATGCAACTTAAACGAAAATCAACAGATATTCAACATTGATAATTACAAAAGCAAGAATACCTGTTTTACATGTTCAAGTAGGTGAACTGCAAACTGAGAAATTCTCAGTTGAATTTTTGCACAAAAATCACTAATTGTATCTCTCTTGAAACTGTCAGAGATCTCACAAATTCGCAAAACTCGGGTTGCTCCTTCTGCATATATTTCATACCCTACTTGTGCCATCTCCATGCCATTATGATCGCTGAAACTCGCCATCTGATCTCTTGATCGTTTGTCTAAAAGCAAACTTGGAGCCAACACTCTTTGTTGCCCAGGTTTGTAGAAAGGTTTCCATGCTCGCACCTTATCCAACTTAATCTCATGTAAATGAATGCTATCTACGAGAGAAATTAACAGTACTATTATATTTTAATATAAACCACTCTTCTACCACTAACCTACTTCAGATTTAAGATTCATCTACACAGTAAAATAAGAGAGGGCAATTAATAGTAGCAACAAAAAATGCAATCATAGCATGCCTTAATTTTCTTTCTTATATATATGACGAGACAAGTATTTATTCATATACTAAAGCCCAAAGCGCATATAATATTGTTAAAGATTGCAAAAGTAGTGCAGCTAAAGGAGTCAGATCACAGAAAGCTTTGTGAGCGTACTGTGTCTTACCTATCTATTAATGGTGATGCGCAGAGAGAAGAGAGAGGAAAGGGAGAGAAAAACTGAATTGAGGAGAGGGAGAGAGGAGAGAGAGAGAAACTGAATTATGTATTACTGAATACGAGTCTTGGTACTATGAATCTAATCATCTACTTATTTATAGTAGAGATCACACGTGTAGCCAATCTAAGGCAGTTACAACAAGTTTAACAGCTTTATTAGGTTCTAATACAGTACATGCAGGTTTATGGTTCATTCTGTGTACTCTAAATACAAAATACCCAAGCTATCAAATACTCTCACACCCCCCCCCCACCAAGCTCAAGGTGGGTGCTGAGGAGTAGCCAAGGCAAACACATTGAGCTTGTCCCTGAGTAGAGCAAACCGAGTGGGAGAGAGAGAAAACCAAACCCTCAAGTGGTTAATAATGTTTATATTGTTAAGTCCAATACCCCTGTGAGCGAATGGTTTTGCATTATGTTTTGATTATTAACAAATTATATTGAAAATGTGTTTTAGCTCTATTGCTTAAAGTGTGATTTGACTTGGTTCTGTCAGTAACAGAACAACTGATTCTGTTTCACAGTAGCTGGACTAACTACAGCAGGACTGCGGGCTACAAATGGCCCAAGATATGGCCCAAGACATACTCCTAACAAGGATCAATCCCTCTGTCAGAAGTATAAGTCCTCTGAGTTACTAATCATCCCTTTGAGCAATCCGAAACTCCTAAGTCTACAATTTCAGAAAGTTTTAGAAGGAAATTTCCTAGTGTGAAGAATGTTTCTCTTTCTCATTAATTGAACTAAGGGAAAAACAAACTATGTATATACATGCATATGAGCCATGGGCCTTAGCCTATTGGGCCTGACTAGATCAGAACAAATAATAAAGGAAAAACCTGCTTATTCTAACACTCCTATATACATTAACACCTGGGTTGTCAAGTTTCAAGGAAGTCACAATTCTGCCCCCATCTTGTGACTATGCTGTCATCTTCATATAGAGTGTTTAATCTATTAACCTCACACTGACTTGAACACTTAGTGGTCATTAATCCTTAGTTGGAAACATTTTACCAAGATTGTCCGAAATTATATAACTTTCCCAAAATAAGCACTGCTTTAGCATCACTAAGAATATATTGAAGAAAGAGTATACAACAAGATTTAAATAAGCACCATTGATGCGGACAACCAGTCTGCGAGGAAGAGTTAAATCATCCCAGACATAATCAGCACTGCATGCAGGTCCAAGAAACTCTGGCTCTAACAAACCCTGGAAATTTCTCCAATAATGTGAGGGGGGGAAAACATAAAAGAATATCAAATGATTAAGTTAAAAACAAAACAAATAGAATTGTTATACAACCTTTTGATAGTAAGTTATTGATACATCATGCAAATAATTCTCGATTCGATAAGGCAGACTCAGATTTGGTGGCTTGTAGAAACTCAAAACAAGAGTAGAACCTTCTTCTACCACATGAACAGCTGCAAATTGTGTCATTTTGCTGTCTGATGTTGTAACTTCATTAGTCTGTTTCCTGAATTTCAGAAAAAAATGTCCAAGTGAAGCTATACACACTGGCCCTGACCAACCCCATCCAGGCTCGTTTGTCTTAATCTGAATATATAACAAGGAATTGTCATCGGAACTTCTGTGCTTTCTGATAAAATGCTCAAATACATTGAATTCTCTTGTCTTGCTAAATCCTTCCTTCAGCTGTAGTGGCCTTCGTTGTTTGCTGTCAATGGAAATAACACCGTCCACCTCATCCTTCATAGACAGCTAAATTACTTACATTACTGAAGAAAAAAGACACACACTTAAACTGGTTTGTACTGAAAGCATACCTGAAAATAGCATTGACGAACAGTGATACATGCTTCTGATTCATTACAAATAACATATCGTGGAACCAAAATCACCGTTTGTGATGGCACAACAATTTCTCGTGAGGAAGGACCGGTAGACACTCCAAGCTTTGTTACAGATTTAACCCCAGATCCTTCTTCTTTCTTAAAGCTTACTTCTGTAAGGCCTGATAAAGAATCCAAGTCTAGCAGTGCCTCAGATGTATGATCCTCCAACAATTTCAGTTGCACTTTTTTGGATCTGGAAACAGGGAGTAAGATAAGACACTGCAAAAAATACAGAAACATAATAATTCAAGCAAACCTAGTAGCATTACAGGAAAGTACAAATTTGACATATCAAACCAATAAGTGATGGACAATAAGCCATCTTACTTTAAGAACCATGATCTGGTTGACTTTGGAGGCAAACATAAGCCTAGCTCCGAAGGAATGTTCGAATTTAAATTGTCTAATTCAGTTCTGCATATGGAGAGCCAACCAATATGTCAATGGACAAAGATGAGATTAATGTGCCTATTAACTGTCTAAAGTTGTAGGAGTCACCTCAATAGAGGCCACCGTTTAGTCGCAAGAACATAAATTGGAATATCTGTATCATTCTTCATGGAATAGGATGTAAAAGCAACCACCTGCAGGCAGCACCACAGATTCACTAGATATTCGAGTAACTGAACCAATGTATAATATAGAACTTCACAACTAGATACCAATTTTACTTGATCTTAATGAAAACAAGGCTAGCATAATAACCTCCAGCATGCCCCTGTTCCCCCGGTACAATCTCAAGGTTGCGAAAAAATTTCCTCCATCAAAGTCTAAATATATATCCAGATGTTGGAGATCATTACTCTGCTTCAGTAACTTCTTCACACAATCCCCACTATTTACTGGCTTGGAACTTGATTTACAAGCAGTTAGAGTAACAGTGAAGTATATAACAGCTGGATTGGCATAAAACTCAACAGTTGAACCACATGATATTGTTGCCTGCTTCCCAATATTTTCATATCCAACCTGATTCGACTGATCTTCACCACAATTAAAATTAAAAGTCAATTCAGTGTTAAAAAGGAATAAAATCTTCAAAGCATGCATTTCTTTACCTGTTTCACTTAAAAGGACATCTATCTCAGAGTGCAATAAATTGGTCATCCGTACAGTAGGAAGAAGATATATTTCTTTCTGCTCTTGCAATGAAACTGGTGAATTCTCGTTTTTAAACTCAGCTGCCGACTTACCAGTTGCAAAAGGGATCTCTCTGGAAATTGTCTGAATGAAAAAATGCATATTAGCAACAAAAACACCCTCAGACTTGAGGATGCAATGTGCAGTGCTAAAGGAACATTTAACTGATTTTACAGATAATGCCTTGCGAACTCTGTAATTCAATTTATCAAATATTCCAGATAGATGGACAGCTTTTCCACCTTTAATAGTATCTGACCATTCCACAGAAAGAGAACTTTCAGAATTTATCAATTCCTCTGTCATTTTGGGTCTAAATGAAAATAAGAAATTACCTGAAAATGAAAATTAATCATTAAACCCCATCTACTCAGGATAAAGGTCAATTGATTCTCAGTAGAACAGAAAATAATAGATACTTCAGCAGGAAAAGGAAAAAAAAAAACTAATAATGATGTAATAAGCAGTATTCAACTTAACCCATTGATCATGCAGCTAAAGAAAGGGGAAAAAAAAAGGAAACTTTACTCTGTTTGGAACTTAAGTGCACTTTTAATGCTTTTCCACAGACTTGTTTCTCATCCACTTCTTCAAAGATAACTTCTGTGAGCTGAATAAAATGTTAGGTATATAATGAAGTCATTAATGAGCCTTCACCTAAAAGCTCAAGCTTTTGGGAAAGTTGGTCCTTAACATGGCATCAACACAGTATCATCCACTGTGACCTGTGTCTATGTTTCCACTGTATTGAGTTCCATAGAACTCCTTTGCATTTTCTTTCCCATGTTTTCTCCCCATAAATTCTATTCTCCTGTTTTTCTAGAAATTCTAGTGTTTCCTAAAACTATATTAATTCCTCTGTTTCTCTTTAGTCGGAATCAGAGTTCTCAGCTTCTCTGCAACACTCCTCTGTTTTGAGGCTTGGGATCCAGTACCCTCGCAGGAAGTGGGTGGTCAGAGCTGCCACAAAAGGTGCAACCGACTAGTAGGGAGTAGTTGTCAGTTGTAATGGTGAACAGTGGCTGTTAGATAAATAGGAAGTTACCAGTAGGTTTTACTTTCATTAATTACTTTTTTTTTATTCTTTCTGTACCCGTACATTCATAACAGCTTGCTCAGCAAGCTCTCTCCTGTCATAATAAAATCAGAGAACAGTGACTAAATGTCACAATTTTTCCTCTTCAATATTCTGGGTTTCTCTCTTTTCTTACTCTAATAAGATGCTACACAGAGCTTGGGTACACAAACCCTAGCCTTCTACCAGCTTGTCCCACTGCCAGCAGTGAACAAGCACCTGCTACCCACAGTGAACCATTACCAGTGGTGAACCTTCTCAGGTGTGCACACACCAGTCATTGTCATTTATCACATTCTCTAGTCGTACATGCCTCAGGTGTGTTTGGGATCTTCAGATCGGTGGGACCAAGAAGTCTTGCGGCCAATCTTCTCCTCAGGTGTGTTTGGGATCTTCAGATCGGTGGGACCAAGAAGTCTTGCGGCCAATCTTCTCCGCACACACCTCTCGTCTTCCTTTCACGTAGCCTTCACATGCCACATGTGCAGACAGAGGTTTCTTCCAAGGCTGTTTTCCTGCCTATTTCCAGCCAGTTTGAATCATTTTCAGTACAATGGTTTCTTCCCTTGTTTTTCTTTGTTAGAATTCATAGAGAGAGAAGAGAGGAAGGGATATGAGTCTGAAATCATTGTTTTCATTAACTGAGATCATCATTACAGTGGGTGTTGTATTTATACGTAGGCTAGCTTCTAACAGCTCAAGTAACCGAATGCCTAATTCAGTTACCTCTGTTGATATTATTTGATATTGTCAATCCCTAAAATCAAGGGATTTTAGTTAGCATATACTGAGTGTAAATAGGTGATATTGTCAATCCCAAAAATTAAGGGATTTGATTTTGTAACTTATAATCATATACGTCTATATATTCATGAAGCTGAGAGGGTTTTCTCTCAAGCTATTCAGCCATCTTAACATCTTAAGTTGGTATCCAAAGCTAGGGTTCGATCAGGTCAAGAACCACCCTTTTTATTCCGGCGACCACCACTGTTTTCTGGCAAACTTTTCCGGCGACAGTCTCCGATCATTGAAGTAAGGTGACCAGCCAACTCAGAAACGGCCGACGAGTCACTTCGGTGAAGACCCATCACCGAACTCCGCTGCACGCACCCTCACGCGCCGCCCATCTCCGCTGTTCTCCCGAGCACGTGGGGTCCACGCACTGCCTTCCAGGCCGCCGTTCGTTTTCCGACTTCTACCGGACCGTTTTCCGACGTCTTCTGCCTCTGTTGTGAGGGTCAAACGCCGATTCCGGTTAGTTTGGTTTTTTTCCCTTCATTATGTCCACTGATTTGTCATCCGCTTCTGAAAATGCGAAATCCGGTGCTAGTTCTGGGTCTACAGGGAAGGGTCTCATCTCTTTTGCCTTCTCTGGTAGTCCTACTATCACATCGGAAAAACTCAATGGTAAGAATTTTGAGAATTGGTATAATGCGGTTGAAGTTTGGTTTTTAGGTCAAGGTCTTTATGAGCATCTCATCAAGAAGGAAGCAGATATTGATGCAAAGATTCGTGATGAATGGAAAAGGGCAGATTATCAGTTGGTATCCCTTTTATGGCAATCCATTGATCCCAAGTTGATGGTACACTTTCGCCCCTACAAAACTTGTTATGAAATATGGAAGAAAGCTCAGAATGTCTATTCCAATGACCTTCAACGTCTCTATGCCTCAGTCCACAATTTGGCCACCCTTCAGATGACAGATCACGATCTTCCATCTTATTTGAACAAAGCACAGTCCGTCATTGATGACATTAAACGAATTATTACAGGTGACGATCTTGCAAAGGTACTAGCAAAGCTTGATAATATGTACATGGTCTTTGTTCTTCATAGTTTGCATAAGGACTTTGAATCTGTCCGGAACCAAGCTCTAACTAATCCTAACATCCCCACGGTGGAGGAGCTCATTGATCGTCTTCTGCGAGTTCCGTCACCGATGGAGACATCTGAGATTGGCTCCCAGACAGCTTCAGAGTCCTCCATTGTATTCTTATGATTCATTTTATATTTCTCCTAGGACTTAGTATAGACTTTTATTGTTCTAGGAATCAAGTCTAGAGTCAAGTATATATATATATCTTGTACTCCTATTCAATAATATACAAGTAAAAGTATTCAGTTTTCATATTCAAGTTGGTATCTAGAGCCTTGTTGGTTCCTGTTTGGTATGTTCATTAGGTTTCAGCTGTTGTGAACACTGGCCCAAGTTTTTTGAAGTTGTCTGGTGACCGGAGTGACACTGCCGTTCACCTCAGACGTCGCCGACCGGACGTCCGCCCAAGCTCCGCCGCCAGATTCGCTGTCACGCGCCCTCACGCGCCGTCGACAAAATTCTCACTCTCCAGCACGGGTAATCCACGCGCCGCCTTCCCGGCTTCCGTTTGCGCCGTTGATTCCGCCGCCGTGATCGCCGTCCTCTCCCGGTTCTGTTCCGCCCCTGTTTGGTTTGCGGGTCTGCCGTTGTGCTACCCGTTCATTGAATCTTGTTGCTGTTTGTATTATGTTGCTCTTCTTCCATGGCAGAAAAGAAGAGCTTGAGCCCCTGTTTGATTTCTGGTTCCCCCACTATTACTACCAAGTCAAATGAAGATCATCTACTTTCGGGCAGTGAGTATAAGGAGTACATTCAATTTAAAGCCACTCAACAGGCATTTCCTTCGGCCACCATTGCTCACACTGGTAACTTTAAAGATTGTCTCTCTCAATCTACATCTGTTGGATCTTGGATTTTAGACTCTGGTGCTTCTGATCACCTAGCTGGTAATCCTTCTCTTTTCTCTAAATTGTCATTCCCTAAAACATCTCACAGTATTACTCTTGCCGATGGGTCTAAAGCACAAGCCGCTGGTATTGGTCAAGCTTCACCTCTTCCATCCTTACCTTTAAATTCAGTCTTGTTTGTACCGGATTGTCCCTTTAATTTAATTTCAATTAGCCAAATTACTCGCACTCTAAATTGTTCCATAACCTTTAATTCTGATTCCTTTGTTATACAGGACCGGAGTACGGGACAAACGATTGGATCTGGATCTGAATCACAGGGCCTCTACTACCTTCAATCTTCCTCATCCACCGTATGTGCTGTTTCAGAGTCTGTCGATCTCTTACATCGTCGTCTGGGTCATCCAAGTCTAGAAAAATTAAAGCAGATGGTCCCTCATCTTTCACATTTGAAGACCTTGAACTGTGAGTCATGTCAACTTGGAAAACATGTTAGAGTATCTTTTCCTAGTAGTGCCAGTAGTCGAACTATGTCTCCTTTTGATATTATCCACTCTGATGTTTGGGGTCCTAGTCGTATTCCTTCTGTTCGAGGATAAAGGTATTATGTTACTTTCATTGATGATTTCTCAAGATGCACCTAGTTATTTTTAATGAAAAATCGTTGAGTTATTTGATGTCTTTCAAACTTTTTGTTCACAAATAAAGAATCAATTTGGAAAAACAATTCATATTTTGCGCAGTGATAATGCAAAAGAATATTTTTCTGCATCTTTTAAATCCTTTTTGAGTTCTCATGGCATCATACATCAGTCCAGTTGTCCTCACACACCACAGCAAAATGGTGTTGCTGAACGCAAACATCGTCATCTTGTTGATACAGCTAGGACTCTTTTAATAAATGCCAATGCACCCTTGAAGTTTTGGGGTGACGCTATTCTTACGGCCTGTTATTTGGTAAATCAAATGCCATCTTCTGTTTTGGGTAATAAAATCCCTCACTCTATTTTATTTCCTAATGATTCTCTTTATACTGTTCCCCCTCGTGTGTTTGGTTCTACCTGTTTTGTCCATGATCTTTCTCTTGGTCGTGATAAGTTGTCTGCACGGGCAGTTAAATGTGTCTTTCTTGGGTATTCTCGAGTGCAAAAGGGATATCGATGTTATTGTCCCTCTACACATCACTTTTATGTATCTGCAGATGTTACATTTTTTGAAGATACCCCATACTTTGTCACATCAGCTACCTCCGATTCTACTCCATCACAGGTACTGCCCATTCCTCAACTTGCACAGCCACAGGATGACCGCCCGTTTCATCGATATGGTATTTTTTATGAGCGTCGGGCTCTTAAAGTTCCTGAGATCACACCCAGTATTGATCCTCCTGATTCAGCTCCCGCTCCAATCGCTTCTCCCATCATGCGGTCCAACCAGCCGCCCTGGCAGACTTACCAATTGCCCTTCGTAAATGTAATCGTTCTACTCTTAATCCCCATCCCATTTACAATTTCCTTAGTTACCATCGATTATCTCCTTCCCATTGTGCCTTTGTATCTGCCTTGTCATCTATTACCATTCCCAAGAATGTTCAGGAAGCACTATCTCATCCAGGATGGCGACAGGCAATGGTTGATGAGATGACGGCTTTGGAATCTAATCATACATGGACCCTTGTTTCCTCTCCTACTGAGAAATCAGTAGTTGGTTGTCGATGGGTATTTACAGTTAAAGTTGGTCCTAATGGGCAGGTGGATCGCTTGAAAGCCCGACTGGTCGCAAAGGGGTACACTCAGATCTATGGTCTAGATTACGGTGATACTTTTTCTCCCGTTGCTAAGATGGCATCTGTTCGTTTGTTCTTGTCGATGGCCGCCATGAGACACTGGCCATTATACCAGCTGGATATTAAAAATGCATTCTTACATGGTGATCTAGAGGAGGAAATCTATATGGAGCAACCACCTAGGTTTGTTGCTCAGGGGGAGTCAGATCTTGTTTGCAGGTTACAGAAGTCCTTCTATGGCTTAAAACAGTCACCTCGTGCTTGGTTTGGGAAGTTCAGTAACGTCATCCAGCAGTTTGGCATGATTCGTTGCAAGGCAGACCATTCTGTATTCTTTAAATGCTCATCCTTGAATAAACGTATTTATCTCGTGGTGTATGTGGATGATATTGTTATTACAGGTGACGATCAAGAAGGCATTAAGGAATTGAAGCAACACTTGTTTAAACATTTTCAAACCAAAGATCTTGGACAATTGCGGTATTTTCTTGGGATTGAAGTAGCCCAATCAAGAACAGGTGTTGCCATTTCTCAGAGGAAATATGCCCTTGACATTCTTGAAGAAACAGGGATGCTAGATTGTAAACCTGTTGTTACTCCTATGGACCCAAATGTAAAGCTTCTACCTAATGAGGGGGAGCCCTATCCTGACCCAGGCAGATATAGAAGATTAGTTGGGAAGTTAAATTATCTCACCATGACTCGACCAGACCTTGCTTTTCCGGTTAGTGTTGTAAGTCAGTTTCTCAACTCACCATGTGACAGTCATTGGAATGCTGTTGTTCGGATCCTAAGATATATCAAGGGATCACCTGGTAAAGAGATTGTTTATATGGACAGGGGTCATACTAATATCATGGGGTATACAGATGCAGATTGGGCAGGCGATGCTAGTGATAGGAGGTCTACTTCAGTGCTCTTGTGTGCTTATTGGAGGTAATCTGATTTCATGGAAAAGTAAGAAGCAGAATGTTGTTGCAAGATCAAGCACAGAAGCAGAGTATCGTGCTATGGCTAATACTACTTGTGAACTCCTATGGCTAAAATATTTGCTCCAAGAGTTGAAGTTTTGTGAGATAGGTCCTATGGAACTTGCTTGTGATAACCAATCAGCATTGTATCTTTCTTCAAATCCTATCTTCCATGAAAGAACCAAGCATATAGAAGTTGATTGTAACTTCATCCGGGAAAAGATCCTCTCGGGCATCATTAAGACTTCCTTTGTGGGTACTAGAGATCAACTTGAAGATATGATGACTAAGTCTTTACGGGGTCCTAGAATAGCATACATATGTGACAAGCTGATTGCATCAGACATATATGCTCCAGCTTGAGGAGGAGTGTTGAATATAATTAATATATGGACGGTGGATTTATGTGGACGGTGTGGACGGTGCGGACGGTTGTTGAATATAATTAATGGACGGTGTGGACGGTGGAGTCCCATCCATTGTATTCTTATGATTCATTGTATATTTCTCCTAGGACTTAGTACAGACTTTTATTGTTCTAGGAATCAAGTCTAGAGTCAAGTATATATATATCTTGTACTCCTATTCAATAATATACAAGTAAAAGTATTCAGTTTTCATATTCAAGTGTTTCTAATTTTGCAAACCGAGGAGGACGAGGCCGTGGACGTGGTGGAAGAGGTGGTCGTGGTAGAGGTGATCGTCCTCAGTGCTCTTACTGCAAGCGCGTGGGTCATACCCAAGATAAGTGTTTCTCTTTGCATGGTTTCCCGGAAAAATCAACCAATGTCTCGCAGTCTGATCAGAAATTTGAGATTGGGTATGATAATCGGAAAAGTCAACAATTTTTCAGTTGATGAATACAAGGAGCACCTTCAGCTTAAGGCAGCCCAACAAGCCTCGTCTTCAGCAACTATAGCTCATACTGGTAATTCTACGATTTGTTTCTCTCATTCATCTCCTGTTGGTTCCTGGATTTTGGATTCTGGTGCTTCTGACCATATAGCCGGTAATTCTTCTCTCTTTTCTACTTTATCCTCTACCAAAACACATCACATCACCCTTGCTGATGGCTCTAAGACACAAGCCACTGGTATTGGTCAAGCCTCACCTCTCCCTTCTCTGTCTTTAATTTAGTCTTATTTATACCTGGATGTCCCTTTAATTTAATTTCTATTAGTCAGCTTACTCGATCTCTTAATTGTTCCATAACCTTCACTTCTACTTCCTTTTCTATCCAGGACCGGAGTACGGGGAAGATGATTGGAGCAGGATCTGAGTCACGCGGTCTCTACTACTTACAACCTCCATCCTCCACAATATGTGCTGCCACAGAGTCGTCCAGTCTTCTTCATCGTCGTTTAGGTCACCCGAGTTTGAATAAATTAAAGAAAATGGTCCCTCACCTCTCTACTCTACAGTTCTTGGAGTGTGAGGCATGTCAGCTTGGAAAACATGTTCGGGCATCCTTTCCAAGCAAGGTTACAGGTCGTGAAGAGTCTCCCTTTAGTCTAGTTCATTCTGATGTTTGGGGTCCTAGTCGTATTTCTTCTGTCTTAGGCTATAGGTATTTTGTTACTTTCATTGATGATTTTTCTCGTTGTACTTGGATATTTCTAATGAAAGCACGTTCTGAGTTGTTTACTATCTTTCAAACATTTTGTGCTGAGATAAATAATCAATTTGGGCAAACTATTCGTATCCTACGTAGTGATAATGCCAAAGAGTATTTTTCTGCTCCTTTTAATGCTTTTATGGCATCTCATGGTATTGTTCATCAATCGAGTTGTCCTCATACACCTCAACAAAATGGTGTAGCTGAGCGCAAACATCGCCATATCATTGAAACAGCACGTACTCTCCTATTACATTCCAATGTTCCTGTAAAATTTTGGAGTGATGCTGTTCTCACTGCAGGTTATTTAATAAATCGAATGCCATCTTCTGTTCTCAATAACCAGGTTCCTCACTCTATTTTATATCCTCAAGCCCCACTTTATACTGTTCCTCCTCGTGTTTTTGGTTCCACTTGTTTTGTCCACAATGTTGCTCCAGGTCTTGACAAACTTGCAGCTCGTGCCATTAAGTGTGTTTTTCTCGGTTATTCTCGAGTTCAAAAAGGGTACAGGTGTTATTCTCCTTCAACGAATCGTACTTATATCTCCGCTGATGTCACCTTCTTTGAGGATACACCGTACTTTGCTTCACAGGTCCTATCAGAGTCTGTTTCTCAAGTCCTGCCTATTCCAGTTTTTGACTCACCTGTCCTCAGTCCGCCTGTCCCACATATATCCGAGGATGCCCCATGGTTCCTAAGTACCCCATAGAGCCATTTCGTCTCACCTATCACCGTCGTCCTCGCCCTACAACTTTGGTGGCTACACCTGTTGTGGACACCAATAACTCACCTCCTGCTCCTCCGTCTTCATCGATTCCGACCCAACCTGAGCCTACTGTTGATCTTCCCATTGCTCTTCACAAAGGTACACGTTCTTCCCGTAACCCTCATCCTATTTATAATTTTTTGAGTTATCATCGTTTATCATCCACCCATTGTGCCTTTGTATGCCTTGTCGTCCATTTCTATTCCTAAAACTGTTCATGAAGCACTATCCCATCCAGGATGGCGACAGGCTATGATTGATGAGATGACAGCCTTGGAATCTAACCATACTTGGGCTCTTGTTCCCTCTCCTTCTGGGAAGTCTACTATTGGTTGTCGTTGGGTTTTTACTGTCAAAGTTGGTCCCGACGGGACAGTGGATCGCTTAAAGGCCAGTCTTGTGGCCAAAGGATATACTCAGGTTTATGGTCTTGACTATGGTGATACATTCTCTCCTGTTGCTAAAATGGCCTCTGTTCGTCTCTTTTTATCCATGGCTGCTATCTCTTGTTGGCCTTTATATCAGTTGGACATCAAAAATGCCTTTTTACATGGTGAGTTGGAGGAGGAGATTTATATGGAGCAACCACCAGGGTTTATTGCTCAGGGGGAGTCAGGTCTTGTTTGCAAACTTCAGAAATCATTGTATGGGTTGAAACAGTCGCCTCGAGCTTGGTTTGGAAGGTTCATTAAGGTCATACAGCATTTTGGCATGATTCGTAGTGAGGTCGATCACTCTGTGTTCTATAGACATTCCCCATGTAAAAAGGTCATTTATCTTGTTGTCTATGTGGATGATATTGTAATTACAGGTGATGATCAGGAAGGGATTACTAGACTTAAGCAACATTTCCAAACCAAAGATTTGGGCAAGTTACGATACTTCCTTGGTATTGAGGTTGCCCAATCAAAAACAGGCATTTCAATTTCTCAAAGGAAATATGCACTTGATATTTTGGAAGAAACTGGGATGCTAAATTGTAAGCCAGTGGATACTCCTATGGACCCAAATGTTAAACTTATGCCAAATCAGGGGGAGCCGTACTCGATCC
This sequence comes from Sophora flavescens, assembly GCA_030762895.1. Classification (NCBI taxonomy): domain Eukaryota; kingdom Viridiplantae; phylum Streptophyta; class Magnoliopsida; order Fabales; family Fabaceae; genus Sophora; species Sophora flavescens. Next base: position 174,477,147 of record CM061064.1, read on the forward strand.
GTGCGAGATCTAGGAGATTGGTGGGAAAGTTGAAGTATCTCACTATGACCGAGACCGATATAGCATTTCTTTGTCGATGTTGTAAGTCGCTTTCTTAACTCCCCTTGTGATCATTGGGATGCGATTATTCGCATTTTGAGGTATATTAAAGGATCTCCTGGAAAGGACTAATATATGAGAATAGAGGTCGACAGGACATTGTTGCCTATACGAGATGCAGATTGGGCGGGATCTCCAAGTGATAGGAGGTCAACGTCTGGGTATTGTGTTTTCATTGGAGGTAACCTCATCTCTTGGAAGAGTAAGAAGCAGAGTGCAGTTGCAAGATCGAGTGCAGAAGCATAATACAGAGCTATGGCTCTCACAACATGTGAACTTATATGGTTGAAACATCTACTCCAAGAGTTAAAGTTTTGCAAGATGGCTTCTATGCAGTTGATTTGTGATAATCAAGCAGCCTTACACATCGCCTCGAATCCTGTCTTTCATGAACGCACTAAGCATATAAAGATCGACTGCCATTTCATTCGAGACAAGATTCTTTCAAAGGAGATCACTACTTCATTTGTCAATTCTAATGATCAACTTGCAGATGTTTTCACCAAGTCTCTACGGGGTTCACGAATAAGTTACATATGTAACAAGCTTGGTGCTTACGACATCTATGCACCAGCTTGAGGGGGAGTGTTGATATTATTTGATATTGTCAATCCCTAAAATCAAGGGATTTTAGTTAGCATATACTGAGTGTAAATAGGTGATATTGTCAATCCCAAAAATTAAGGGATTTGATTTTGTAACTTATAATCATATACGTCTATATATTCATGAAGTTGAGAGGGTTTTCTCTCAAGCTATTCAGCCATCTTAACATCTTAAGTACCTCTAACAGACAAGAGTAGAGATACAGTGTGCAACACTGTATCACCTTACCATATACTCTATCATACCCCCTACAAGCTCAAGGTGGAAGATCTATAGTAGAGAGATCAAGCACCTTGAGCTTGTCCCACAAGAACTTGTTGGAGACAAAGCTTTGGTGAGCAGGTCAGCAATCTGTTCTTCAGAGGGGATATGCAAAATGCGTAGCTGTTTGCTGATGACCTTCTCACGGACAAAGAATAAATCGAGTTCCATGTGTTTTGTCCGGGCATGTAAGATGGGATTATGAGATAGTGCAACGGTGCTCATATTGTCACAATAAACAACTGGGGGAGGAAGCTGGATATGCAACTCATGGAGCAAGGACTGTACCCAAAAAAATTCAGTAGTGGTTGCTGCTAGACTTCTATATTCAGCTTCCGTACTTGAACGGGCCACCATAGTTTGCTTTTTAGCCCACCAAGAGATCAAATTGGGGCCAAAAAAGATGCACGATCCAGATGTTGAGCGTCTATCATCGGGATCCGAGGCCCAATCTGCATCAGAAAATCCAGTTAAGACCAAAGGAAACCGGTTGGAAGCTGGTTGTAGGTGCAGGCCATGTGTTAAAGTGCCCTTTAGGTAGTTGAGAATTCTCTTTACTGCTGTCCAATGTGAGTCCAAAGGCTGTGCCATGAATTGGCACACCTTGTTCACTGAGTAGGATATTTCAAGCCTCGTGATGGTGGCATATTGCAATGCACCCACGATTGGCCTGTATAAGGAAGGGTCTATTAGAGTATATAATAGACTGTGTTAGTCTAGCTTAGTGATAGCTTGTAAGTGATGAGTCAGCACATTCTGTTAGAGTTAGTTACAGAATTCCGTTAGAGTTAGTTATAGCAGTTAATTCTATAACTGCTCTTGCGAAGCCTATATAAGGCTTGCTCTCTATTTCACTGTAACCAAGATTCATAATAAATATACAGATTCTTTCTCTCTCTCACTCTCTCTTTCTCTATCCTAGTTCCAACTTTATTATGGTATCTAGAGTTTCTCTTCTCTGGGCCTAATCGTTCATGACGTCCATTGGAAATCCTTTCACAGAGAATGATGCTGGAAATGCATCTTCCTCTTCTTCGTCAAATTTCAATCCTCCTCTTTCAGTAAAACTCGATGATCAAAATTTTCTATTGAGGAAACAGCAAGTTGAGCTGTTATCATTGCTCATAAGCTTCATCGCTGGGTTGTGAACCCTAACATTCCTCCGATCTACAATTCGGAAGCAGATCGAGCTCAAGATATTGCGTCAGATGCGTATCAGCTATGGTTATTCCAAGATCAGATGTTGTTTACATGGTTGTTGACCTCGATCTCGCCATCAGTGCATCCTCGATTCCTCAGTTGTAAACATTCGTATCAGATTTGGGACAAGGTACATAAATTTTTCCATTCTCATCTACGCGCAAAGGTTCGTCAGTTTCGCCCTGAGCTGAAGAACACTCGAAGAGGATCGCGGACGATGCAGGAATTTTTGGTGCGCATTCGTGTGGACTCGCTTCATGCGATTGGAGATTCTGTGAGTGATCAAGATCACATTGACACGATTTTGGAAGGTTTGCCTGAAGAGTATAATTCGTTCGTAATGATGATTTTCGCCAGGGTTGATCCAATTTCTGTTGAGGATATTGAATCGCTTCTGATGGTTCAAGATGCGCAATTGGAGAAGTTCAGACAAGAGCTTCCCTCGTCTTCTGTATCTCTCAACCTAGCTCACACATCTTCGACTGCATATCCTACCGATCAACCAAATAACATAGAATATGCTTCAGATCGTGGTGGTTTTCAGGGTACCAATAGAGGCCGAGGCCGTGGTAATAGACGACGTGGTGGTCGCGGTCGTGGAGGTCGCAATGGTGACAGTCGCAGCGGTGGTAGACCTACTTGTCAACTGTGCCACAAGTATGGTCACGATGCATTCAATTGCTGGCATCGCTTTGAACATGACTTCGTCCCTAGTCCTCCCGCTCAAGTAGCTAATCACTTTCCGTATCAAGGTCAAGTTCCTGTTCAGACTCAGTTTCCCTTGGCTTTACCTCCTCGACCACCTTTAGTACAAATGGCTCAGTTTTCGGCCCCATCCTCTGGCTTCTTAACTTCTCAGCAACCTCAGTATCAATCTCAGTTTGGTACTCCTCGGAATGGGTCATACACTCAGGATTTTACAACTTCTCATATGTGGTACCCTGACTCTAGAGCTTCACACCATCTCACAGCTGATTCTCAGAACTTCAGTCATAGTTCACCTTTTGGAGGACAAGATCAAGTCCTCATGGGCAATGGGCAAGGTCTTCCCATAACTTCTATTGGTTTCTCCAAAATTACTACTCCAACTCACCCACACACTGTCCTTTCCCTCAATAATCTGCTCCTTGTTCCCTCTATAACTAAAAACCTTGTTTCTATGTCTAAATTTGCCCAAGATAATAATGTTTATTTCGAGTTTCATCCTCACTCTTGTTTTGTTAAATCACAGGGATCTAACAAAGTTCTTCTTGAAGGCTCTCTAGGAAATGATGGGCTATATTGCTTCAAGCACATCAATATTTTAAAGGAGCCTTCATCTCCAATAAGTTTTCTGTCCTCCTTTTCTAGTCCTACTAGTAATAAATCTGCTGTTAGTACTCCAGCAAGTGTTAACACTAATGTTGTTTCTAATTCCATTGTTACTTGGCATAGTAGATTGGGTCATGCCCATCCTAGTGCTGTAAAGACTATTTCACAGCTTTGTAATATTCCCTTTACAAATAAAATGGCAAATGATTTTTGCAGTGCCTGCTGTCTTGGAAAGTCTCATAGATTGTATGCTCCACCCTCCCCTACTATTCACACTAAAGCTTTTTAACTTATTCATTCTGACCTTTGGGGCCCAGCACCCTTTGCTTCATCAAATGGCTACACCTACTATGTAGCCTTTGTTGATGCCTTTACTCGATTTACATGGATTTACTTTCTTAAAAGAAAGTCTGATGCTCTAACAGCATCTAAACAATTTCATTCTCTTACCAAAACTCAATACTCAGCCTCTGTCAAGGCCATTCAAACTGATTGGGGGGATGAGTTTAGACCTTTTACCAACCATTTGACCAAGTTGGGTATTGTGCACAGGTTGACTTGTCCTCACACATCCCATCAGAATGGGACTGTGGAACGTAAACACAGACATATCGTTGAAATGGGATTGACTTTACTTTCCCATGCCTCCATGCCATTGACCTTTTGGGATCATAGTTTCACTATGGCTGTCCATTTAATAAACAGACTTCCCACAGCAGCTCTTACTTCCTTTCTGATGTGCTTCTTTTCCTCTCTTGCATCCATATAATTAGCACAAGCTGCAGTTCAGGTCAACAGAGTGTGTTTATCTTGGTATTTCTCCCCAACATAAAGGTCACAAGTGCCTATCTCCTTCGGGTAGAGTTTATGTCTCAAAGGATGTTTTATTTAATGAACTTAGATTTCCTTATTCCTCTCTTTTCCTTCCTCCTTTACAGGGTCAAGTTCAAAAGATTCCACCTTTCCTTCAACAATTCCCACTCCTCTTCTTCCTCCTTTAAATCCGATACCTTTAAATCAGTTTCCTCCCCTTTTTTCTGCCTCGCCCTTGCCTACTCCTGGTCCCGTTCATATTGCTTCTCCTTCTTCTCCCGTGTCTCCCACAAATGTAGCTAGCAGTGACTCCTCCTCGGATTCTGAAACTTCTGCACAGTCAGATGTGTCTCCCTCCCCTCCTCAACCGAGTCCTTCACCTTCTTCTCCTGTCATACCTGACCAACAGGTCCGTCCCTCACCAACCCAGCCTGCTCATCCTATGTTAATACGATCTAGAACTGGCTGCTTACCACCTAAGTTGTATCCTCGGGTGAACCTTACCTATGCAGAGCCTGCATCAGTTAAACAGGCCTTGTCCAGCCCTCCTTGGCTTGAGGCTATGCAAGCAGAGCATAGTGCCCTCCTCAAAAATGAGACCTGGTCCTTAGTTCTTCTTCCTTCAAATAGGAAGGCTATTGGGTGCAAATGGGTTTTTTCGTGTGAAAGAAAATCCAGTTGGGACTGTTAATAAATATAAGGCAAGGTTGGTTGCCAAAGGCTTCCACCAAACTCATGGGTTTGATTTTCATGAGACATTCTCTCCTGCCATCAAACCAGTTACAATTAGAATCATTCTCACCATGGCACTATCCTCAAAATGGGTCATACAAAAGATTGATATAAACAATGCCTTTTTGAATGAGTTGTTGAGTGAAGAGGTTTATATGACTCAACTTCCTGGCTTTGAGGCCCAAGACAAATCTCTTGTTTGTAAGCTTCACAAAGCGATTTATGGGCTCAAACAAGCCCCAAGGGCCTGGTATGAACGCCTCACTAGCACCCTGTTATAGTTTGGCTTGGTCATTAGTCGTTGTGATCCCTCACTTTTCATCTACTCTAAGGGAGCACTGTGCCTCTATGTCTTGGTTTATGTAGATGACATCATTCTTACTGGCACTTCTCCAACTCTTATTTCCGATCTTATCAAGAGACTCAATGCTACCTTTGCTCTTAAGGAACTTGGTTCTCTTGACTATTTTCTGATCAAGCACCTACCATTGGGTTCCATCTTGCTGACTCAATCTAAATATACAAGGGATCTACTCAACAAAGCTAATATGTTAGAGGCCAAAGGTATTTCTTCTCCTATGGTGAGTGACTGCAAACTGAGCAAGTTTGGGACAGATTCGGTAGCTGATCCGAGTCTCTACAGGTCAATAATCGGGGCATTATAGTATGCCACCTTAACTAGGCCAGAGATAGCCTACAGTGTTAATAAGGTTTGCCAATTCATGGTAAACCCACTAGAGACTCATTGGCAAGCTGTAAAAAGAATCCTTCGATACCTAAAAGGTTCCATGCACTTTGGACTTCTCTTACGGCCTTCCTCTACCACTCAACCCTTCACTATTAAGGCCTTTTGTGATGCTGATTGGGCCAGTGATCCAGATGACAGGCGCTCTACCTCTAGCTCATGCATCTTTCTTGGTCCCAACTTGATCTCTTGGTGCTCCAAGAAGCAACCACTAGTAGCACGGTCTAGTGCTGAAGCGGAATACCGTAACATGGCTAATACGGCAACAGAAACACTCTGGATCATGTCTTTACTTGCCGAACTGCGGGTTCCATTTCACACTCCACAGATTCTGTGACAACTCAAGTGCAGTTGCAGTAGCTCATAACCCTGTTCTTCATTCTCGAACCAAGCACATTGAGCTTGATCTTCACTTTGTCGGAGAAAATGTCCTGTCTAAAGCTCTCACTGTGCATCATGTTCCAGCATCTGCTCAACTAGCTGACTGCTTCACTAAGCCATTATCTCCCACCAGATTCAGTGACTTACGAACCACTCTCAATGTGTTTGTAGCACCTCAACCACCTTGAGATTGCACGGGGGATATTAGAGTATATGATAGACCATGTTAGTCTAGCTTAGTGATAGCTTGTAGGTGCTGAGTCAGCACATTCTGTTAGAGTTAGTTACAGAATTCTGTTATAGTTATAGCAGTTAATACTATAACTGCTGTTGCGAAGCCTATATAAGGCTTGCTCTCTATTTCACTGTAACCAAGATTCATAATACAATATACATATTCTTTCTCTCTCTCACTCTCTCTTTCTCTATCCTAGTTCCAACTTTATTAGGGTCAGAAAAGTAACCAGCTCCCTGTTTGGACAGTTTGCTGCCTCCCACCATGGGAGAAGAAATTGGTTTAGCTTCAGCCATTTTGACTCGGGTAAGTAGATCATGGAGGTATTTGGTTTGAGTGAGAAGTATGGAGCCATTGGTTGTCTTGTTGACTTGAATACCCAGAAAATAGTCAAGCTCTCCAAGCTGTTTGAGAGCAAGGTTGGAGTGTAGTCTAGTGATGAGTTGTTGGATAAGTGTGGATGATGTGCCAGTTAGGATGATATCATCCAGATACACAAGCATGTACACAACTTGAGAGTGATGATGTTAAATGAACAAAGACGGATCACACTTGCTGCCAACAAACCCGAGTGTGATCAAGGCTCCTTTAAGCTTATCAAACCAAGCCCGATGGACTTGTTTTAGGCCATATAAGGTCTTGTGAAGCCTGCAGACCGGTCCTGAGTTCTTGGATGAAAACCTCGGGGGCCGCTCCATATATACTTCCTCATCTAGATCCCCATTCAAAAATGCATTGTTTACATCCAATTGTTGGAGAGGCCAACCATTTGAGAGAGCCAAAGTCAGAATAACCCGGATAGTAATGGGCTTAACAAACGGTGAGAAGGTTTCTGTGTAATCAAATCCGGGCTGTTGGTGAAAGCCCTTTGCTACAAGGCGACCTTTGTACTTGTTGATGGATCCATCGGGGTTCTCCTTGACCCGGAAAACCCATTTACAACCTGTTAAGAAACTAAACTGAGAGTAAGGTTAGAGAGAGAGAATTGAATTCTTGTATATTCATTTTCTTGATCTGAGTATTACATTGAGGTAGCTATATATACAATGTGCTGGAATGCACATGGTAGTAACTAATTAACAGAATCAATTACGCCTTTCTACCTAGGGAGTGCTACAGTGCGCAACACTGCACCTCCATACTATGTACTCTAACATACCCCCCGCAAGCTCAAGGTGGGACATCAAGCACCTTGAGCTTGTCCCTTAAGTATAAGAACCGTGTAGGAGATAAGGCCTTTGTGAGCATATCAGGGCATTGTTCTTCAGAAGGAATGTGCAGAATCTGCAGTTGCTTGCCAAGGACTCTCTCTCGGACAAAAAACAGATCCAACTCCATGTGTTTTGTGCGGGCATGGAGGATGGGATTATGTGACAATGCCACCGTGCTCATGTTGTCACAGTAAATGACCGGAGGTGGGAGTGTGAGGTGCAACTCATGAAGAAGAGATTGCACCCAAATAACTTCAGCTGCTGTGGTAGCAAGGCTGCGGTACTCCGCTTCGGTACTTGAGCGAGCTACAACAGTTTGCTTCTTTGCCCACCAAGAGATCAAGTTGGGTCCAAGATAGATGCATGACCCTGATGTAGAGCGCCTGTCATCAGGGTCGGATGCCCAATCTGCATCCGAAAAACCAGTGAGAACCAGAGGATAGGCTGAAGAGGCTGGTTGAAGATGGAGTCCATGAGTCAAAGTGCCCTTTAGGTAACGCAGAAAGCGTTTTACAGCAGTCCAATGTGAGTCTAAAGGCTGTGCCATGAATTGGCAGACCTTATTAACAAAGTAAGATATCTCAGGCCTCGTGATGGTGGCATATTGAAGAGCCCCCACGATAGACCTGTACAGGGAAGCATCTGAGAAGTAATCTGCACCTTCTTTGGACAGTTTACAACCACCAACTATGGGGGAAGAGATGGGCTTTGCATCAGCCATTTTGGCTCTATTAAGAAGGTCTCTCAAGTACTTTGTTTGTGTAACAAGAAGGGAACCATTCTGCGTCCTTTTGACCGGAATTCCAAGAAAGTAATCAAGGTCACCTAGCTGCTTCAATGCAAAGTTGGAGTGCAGCTGAGTGATAATATGCTGAATAAGAGAAGGAGAGTTGCTCGTGATGATGATATCATCCACGTAGATGAGCATGTATAAGATGTGAGATGCTTTGCGGTAGATGAATAAAGAAGGGTCACATTTGCTGCTAGTGAACCCAAGGGTTAGGAGACCACCTTTTAATTTGTCAAACCACGCCCGTGGGGCTTGTTTGAGGCCATAGAGGGCCTTGTGCAGCCTGCACACTAAAGCAGAATCTTGAGAGAGAAAGCCCGGGGGTTGGTCAATGTATACCTCTTCGTCCAAGTCCCCATTCAAAAAGGCATTATTCACGTCCAACTGTTGAATAGACCAGCCATTTGTAAGAGCAAGCGTAAGGATGATTCTAATAGTGGTGGGCTTCACAACGGGAGAGAACGTTTCAGTATAGTCAAACCCGGGTTGTTGATGAAACCCTTTGGCAACAAGGCGGGCTTTGTACTTGTTGATAGAACCATCCGGATTTTCTTTTATACGAAACACCCACTTGCAGCCAATGGCTTGCCGGTGAGGTGGAAGAGGGACTAATGACCAAGTACCATTCAATATCAGTGCATCATATTCAGCTTTCATAGCAGAGAACCAGTTTGGATCAGCAATGGCAGATTTTACATTGGTAGGTTCAGAATGTGTGAGAAGGACAGTGGGTTGAAGTCTTGGTTTCACAATCCCATTCTTGGCTCTGATGGTCATGGGATGGGTGTTTATGGGACCAGCAACTGAGGTAGAGGTTGGGAAGGGAAGTATGGTGCTAGGAATGGCTAATGGTGGGCAAGGAGGGTTCGGATTAGGAGTGGCAGAAGTAGAGGGTGTAGATGAGCTAATGTTGGGTGATGGAACAGGTTGGACTGGCGAGGGAATGGTGATGTTAGGTGCTGGTATAGGATGGATTGGTGGGGGAATTAGAGGGATAGAAGGCAAGGGAAGGGCAGATGGTGTGGGAGGGGAAGGTTTAGGTTCACAGAGTTCTTGGTATAGGAACCTTAGCTCATTAAAAACCACATCCTTGGAGATAAAGATTCGACCCGATGGTGAGAGGCACTTGTAACCTTTGTGAGAATTGGAATACCCTAAGAAGATACACTCGTGAGACCTAAACTCAAGTTTGTGTCTATTGTAAGGTCTAAGAAGAGGGAAACATGCGCAGCCAAAGACCTTAAGAAAACTATAGTCAGGACTTTGTGAGAAAAGTTTGGTGTAAGGAATTAGTTTTTGTAGAGAGGCTGTTGGTAGCCCGTTTATGAGATAAATGGCTGTCTGGAAGGCGTGATCCCAATATTTGAAGGGAATAGACGCATGAGCAAGAAGAGTGAGACCTAACTCGACAATGTGTCGATGTTTGCGCTCCACAACACCATTTTGGTGATGTGTATGAGGACAAATAACACGATGTTGAATTCCAAATTCCTGCAGGACTTTGGAAGAGGAACAAAACTCGCCACCCCAATCAATTTGGATGGCTTTAATCTTTGTATTGAATTGAAGTTCAGCCATATTTTTAAGAAAGGTTGGAAGAGCTTTTGATTTTGTTTTTAAGAGGAAAAGCCATGTAAACCTGGTATGCGCATCAATAAAGGAAACATAGTAGTGGAAACCAGTAGAAGACAGTATTGGGGCAGGACCCCACAAATCAATATAGATGAGTTCAAAAGGATTATGATATACAGTATTTGCAGATGAAGATGGGAGGCGGTGAGCCTTTCCAAGACAGTAAGAGCAGAAATCAAAATTCACTTTATTACCAATTGGAACATTACAATTTTGTAAGACAAGTTTGAGTGTATCTTTGCCTGGATGGCCTAAACGTAAGTGCCAAGTGTTAAGTAGTACATGTGCTGTATTTACAGTGGGAAGGGAAGGAACATTACATGAAGAAAAGACTACATTATTTGAGGACAAAGCGCTAGAAGACAGACTTTGCTGAGGAAGAAGATGAAGATCAGTGAACTTGTATAGTCCATCCGTTCCAACATCTCCTCGAAGTAGGACTTCATGGGAACCCTGAGATTTGACAAAACACACATCAAAATGGAATTCAAAGAAGACATTGTTGTCTTTCGCAAATTTGCTTACACTAACTAAGATTTTAGTTATGTGTGGGACATGTAAGAGATTTTTAAAGACTAAACTAATGTTGGAATTAAAAGGAGAGTGAACGGAGGATGAGCCAGAGGAGGAGATAGGTAAACCTTGACCGTTACCAACAAGAATGTGATCTGAGCCTTCGTAGGGGATAGGCTGTTGGATGTTTTGCATGTGAGGTGTGGCATGGTGAGAGGCACTCGAGTTAGGGTACCATTGGTTGGAGAAGGAATTGGTGTTGGAGGCAGCTAGGAATGCCTGAGGGGAGGTCGAGGGTTGAGGGAAAGTTGGTTGTTGCTGCCAGGATGGGTGGTTCTGCCAGGGTGGGTTGTCCTGATGTGGTGGTTGCTGAAAATGGTTGGGATTGGGGGTTTGTTGGGGTTGCTGAGGTTGAGTGTACTGCTGATCAAACCGATACCAACAAGCAAACGCGTCATGACCAAATTTTCTGCACAATTGACATTGAATGGAGCTTCGACCACCACGCCCCTTTCCGCGACCTCGGCCACGGCCACTACGGCCACCGCGACAGTACTGCGATGGAGAGGCTGAGTACAACTGTTGATCCTGAGCAAGATTCGCTTGCGGTGTAGGATCTGCGGTGGCGGCCGCCACGTTTGCAACATTCATCGTGGCGGCGTTTCGAGAGGCACTCTGCTTGTAACGATCGAGACGCACTTCCTGAGCAAGAAGCAACGCCTCCAACTCATCAAGATCAGGGGAATCATAGCGAGTGCTCACCAGGTTGATCAACGAGTCATACTCCTCGAGTAAACCTTCCAAAATGACGTCCATTTGTTCTTGAGGAGACACAGGATCCCCAATCGAGTACAGCGCATCAACGAGTGCCTTCACACGAAGCACAAACTCAGAAATTGAACGATCGTCCTTCTTGGTGTTGCGAAGCTCTGTTCGGAGATTCTTGCTCGAGCACGAGTCTTCAATTGGAAATGATTGTGCAACTTCTCCTAAAGCTGCCAAGAATGGACGCAACCAATCAGGCGAGTGAGAATCGGCGCTGTTACAGAAGATTGGAGCCATGATAGAAGTAGAGAATCCTGAAGTTCCCAACGAGTGTAGTCCGGATTTAGGGTTCCGACGAGTCTATCAGACTCGGAGAGATACTGAGTCGAAATTTCCGGGGAAACTAAGAACCGATGAAGCTGGTGCGCCTTGATGAGAGGTTTGATCTGCTGCTTCCACAACAAGAAGTTGTCTCCAGTGAGTTTCTCCGAGATCGATAGGGAGAAAGCAGGGGGAGGAAAAGCAGAGATCGGCGTCGGAGGAGGAGTTGGCGGCGGCGGTGGTGGAGGGGGAGGAGGAGGGGAACAATCGGTGGAAGCCATTGGAGCTTCTTCACCTAGCTCTGTGATACCATGTTAAGAAACTAAACTGAGAGTAAGGTTAGAGAGAGAGAATTGAATTCTTGTATATTCATTTTCTTGATCTGAGTATTACATTGAGGTAGCTATATATACAATGTGCTGGAATGCACATGGCAGTAACTAATCAACAGAATCAGTTACGCCTTTCTACCTAGGGAGTGCTACAGTGCGCAACACTGCACCTCCATACTATGTACTCTAACACAACCAATCGCTTGCCTGTGAGGAGGTAGGGGAACCAAGGACCAAGTAGAGTTCTTGAGCAGTACATCATATTCAGCTTGCATAGCTGAGTGCCAATTCATATCAGCAAGGGCCTGTTTAACAGATTTGGGTTCTGTGTGGGCAAGTAGGACAGTAGGGTGTAGGCGAGGTTTAACTATACCATTTTTGGATCTAGTGGTCATAGGGTGTGTGTTAATTGGTCCAGAAGCCGAGGATGATGTTGGGAAAGGGAAGGGAGTGCTAGGTATGGCTAGGGAGGTTGGTGAAGGGCTGGAACCCAAGGTATGTGCGAAGGAGGAATTGGAGTTAGAGTTGGCAGAGGCTGGTTGAGGGCTTGGGGATGGCATTGGGGAAGGTTGATTTATAGGTGATATGGGCAGTCGGTTAGGATTGGCAGTCGGTTGGGGAAAGGTAGGAGTGGGAGTGGTTTGGGAAAGTAAGGGAATAGGTGGTAGTGGGTGGGATATAGGTGCAGGGAGGGGTGATTTTGGATCCAACAGCTCATTATAAGGATACCTTAGCTCATTGAAGATCACATCTTTGGAGATCAAGATCCTACCAGAAGGGGAGAGACACCTATAACCTTTATGGGATGGAGAATACCCTATGAAGACACACTCATGAGACCTAAACTCCAGTTTGTGACGATTGTACGGTCTAAGGAGTGGAAAGCAAGCACAACCGAAGCTTTTTAGGAAACTGTAGTCAGGAATTTGATGAAACAACTTAGTGTGAGGGACCTCTTTGTTTAAGGAGGCAGTGGGCAGTCTGTTTATTAGATAAACAGCTGTTTGGAATGCGTGATCCCAAAATTTGAAGGGAAGAGATGCATGAGCAAGGAGTGTGAGTCCTAGCTCAACAATATGTCTATGCTTGTGCTCCACAACACCATTTTGGTGGTGTGTGTGGGGGCAAATGATTCTATGTAGAATACCACATTCTTGAAGGACTTTTGAGAAGGAGCGAAACTGACCACCCCAATCAGTTTGGATGGCTTTGATTTTAGTGTTAAATTGAAGCTCTACCATGTTTTTGAAATTAAGAAAAGTTGGTAGAGCTTCAGATTTTGCTTTAAGAAGGAAAAGCCAGGTGAACCTAGTTTTTGCATCAATGAAAGAAATGTAATATTGAAAACCTGTTGAGGAGACAATTGGGGCAGGGGCCCATAGATCATTATAGATGAGTTCAAATGGATTGTTGTATTCAGTGTTAGAGTTAGTAGAGGTTAGGCGGTGAGCCTTACCAAGACAGCAAGAGGAACAAAAATAAAATGAGTTTTTATTACTGACAGGAAGATTACAATTGTGTAATACATGCTTGAGAGTATCTTTGTTTGGATGGCCTAATCTTAGATGCCAAGTGTGAAGTGATACATGTGCAGTATTAACAGTGGGAGTGAAAGAAACATTACAAGAGGGTACAACAGCATTATTAATATGACTAGAGGAAGAAATTTGCTTGGGGAGAAGATGAAGATTCCGGAACTGGTAGAGTCCATCAGCCCCAACCTCTTCACGAAGCACAACTTCACAGGTAACCTGAGATTTGACAAGACACATGTCAGAGTGGAATTAAAAAAAGACCCGATTATCCTTGGCAAACTTACTGACACTAGCTAAGTTCTTTGTAATATTTGGAACATGAAGAAGATTATCAAACACTAATTGAACATTTGAGTTAAAAGGAGACTTAAAAGAGGAAGAACCAGAGGAAGAGATTGGTAAACCTTGACCGTTACCAACAACTATGTGATCTGAGCCTTCGTAAGGATGAGACTGTTGAATGTTGTGCATGTCTGGAGTGACATGATGTGAGGCTCCTGAGTCAGAATACCACTGGTTGGAGAAGTCATTGTGTGAGGTGGCTAACATAGCTTGTGGGGAAGGTGATGGTTGGGGGTATTGTGGTTGGTTCTGCCAGGGTGGAGGGTTAGGTCTGGGTTGGTGGGGGAAATAGTTGGGGGACAAATTGTTGATCAAATCGGTACCAGCATGCTACTGCATCGTGACCATATTTCCGGCAAAGTTGACACTGAACAGAACTCCGGTCGCCGCGACCCCTGCCACGGCCACCCAGCCTCGACCACGTCCACCGCGTCCGCCTCGATAGTTCTGATTGGAGGACGCTTAGTAAAGCTGCTAATTCTGAGCCACAAGTGCTTGAGGTGTCGAGTTCGAATCAGTGGTGGTGGAGGTGGCTACATTTGCAACATTCACTGTAGCTGCAACTCTCGAGTTTTCTGCCTATAGCGATCGAGGCGCACTTCTTGCGCCAACAGGAGAGCTTCCAGTTCGTCCAAGTCCGAAGAGTCGTGGTGCTCACCATGTTGATAAGGGAATCATATTCCTCGGGTAACCCTACCAAGATAACATCAATTAGTTCTTGATCTGAGACATGGTCACCGATTGAGTAGAGTGCATCGACTATGGCTTTAACACGCAAAATGAATTCCGAAATTGAACGATCCTTTCTTCGTGTTTCGAAGCTCGGTGCGAAGCATTCTTGCTCTCGCACGAGTCTTTGACTGAAAATGATTATGGAGTTTCTCCCAAATTTGCCACGAGTGAACACATCCGATCAAGCGAGTGAGGATCGGAGTCGTGACGGAGGCTTAAAGCCAAGAAAGGAGCAACGAATCTTGAAGCTCCCATCGTGTGTATTCTGGATTTAGGGTTCCGGCGAGTCTATCTGACTCAGAGAGGTACCGATTTGGAATCTGCGGCGAAACAAGAAACCTATGAAGTTGATGCGCCTTTATGATTGGCTCGACCTGCTGCTTCCACAACAAGAAATTGTCCTCTGTAAGCTTTTCCGAAATTGTGAGGGAAAAAGCAGGTGGAGGAACAGCGGAGATCGGCGCCGGAGTAGGAGAATGCGGCGGCGGTGGTGGAGGAGGAGGAGGAGGAGGAGAAGAAGAAGAGTGGAAAGCCATTGGTGCTTCACCTAGCTTTAGATACCATGTTAGAAATCATAGAGAGAGAAGAGAGAAAGGGATATGAGTCTGAAATCAATGTTTTCATTGACTGAGATCATCATCACAGTGGGTGTTGTATTTATACATAGGCTAGCTTCTAACAGCTCAAGTAACCGAATGCCTAATTCAGTTACCTCTAACAGACAAGAGTAGGGATACAGTGTGCAGCACTGTATCACCTTACCATATACTCTATCATTCTTCAAATCGCAGTTTCGGTTTCCCCTATTTTCTTCAAACTCCAGTCTCAGCTCAAAATTTGTCTCCAGTAGATACACAAGGGTACCTGAACCTATGCTTTCTCCACTGTTATGAACTTGGTTAAAACAAAGATTACCTCAGATTGAGAGACTCGGGGATTACATTCTTACAGAGGATCCCGAAACTGATCCTCCTATACTCATGAATTATATCACCTCATTCTCTACAAACAAACTGGACGGAACAAACTATGCTCTTTAGGCGGCAGATATTGAGTTATGGCTCCTAGCTGACCCCATTCTTGACTTCGCAGATTTCCATTAAGCTTCCAGCACCATTGCGTGCCTTGTTCAGTAAGTGCACCACAACTTGTCATGGTTGAGTCTTTGACAAACCAGGTTTTCCTCCTACAAATGTCTGTTCCAAGTTCATAACGGGGAGTCGCTGTTTTAGCTGCAGCCTATTTGATAAATTGATTACTCTTGTATTTTTGGTAGTGTTAGTCATGTCCAACTCATGACATCTTTCTTTCCCTCAACTTGTATTATGCAGAGTCTAAAGTGTCGTTTCTTTGGCTTCGTAGCCTTTGTATATGTTAATCGACAGCATCACAGCAAACTTGATCCCCATGCTATCAAATTTGTTTTCCTGGGTTATGCTCCAAACAACAAGGCGTACAAGTGCTACCAGCCTCCAAGTCATTGTTTTTAGGTTTCCATGGTTGTTATCTTTCATGAAAATGAGTGCTTCTTTAATCGACCTCTGCTTCAGGGGAAGGACATTCCAAAGCTATGTCCTTCTTTCTGCTTGACTTTGCTCATGAATCTATTCCTGGAGCAGTTGAAATCGAGTCTACCTGATCTTCTCTTAACGCACAGGAATGAGCATCTTCTCCTAGTATCTCACTTGCACCAGCTAAGGTCAATCCACCAAAGACCAAGGCAGCACACCAAAATTGGTATAACAGCAAACCTCAGACGTTCAACCCTATGGCAAGTACTGAAGATACTAGCCCTTTTGTTTCTGAACCTGATGCATTGAGGAAAGGGTAAAGGTCCTGTACTCAGTACCCTATTTCTCAATTTCTTCTATCCATTTAGTCTTGTAAATATAAGTGTTGAGTACAATTCACTCAAGAAAATACAGACACTTTTACACCCAACCCTCCACATCAGTATCTTCCAAAACCTATCTCACAAAATCGTTAAAGAATGATGCCCCAGCCAAATATTTTCAAAACAGCACGGGAAAGTGGTATGAAATAAGCCAGGCATAGTCTCCTGAACCACGATAGGAAAAGCTTCTTCCCAGGTATTTGTAAAAAGAAATCTATCCACATTCTTCCCAGTCTGATCTCTTGAAGCTGACCATGTAAATAGAGCGTTATTAAGAGGGAGATCTCTGAGCCCACATTCTCGGATGAAAGTGACAAACTTCTGCATGCTACCATTAGCTCTGCCACCTCTAAGCTTCTCCATGCGAAACCTGACTGCATTGAAATCGCCTCCTAAGCACCAATAATGCGAACGGAACACAAAAAGAAAGTTCAATTCATCCCAGAGAAGAGAGTGTAATCGTGGTCTGGTTGAAGCCTAAATAGAAGTGAACCACCAGTCCACCACTGCCTTTCCCTTTAACATCAAGCAAAATTGAGATGGAAAAGATTCGATCAACTAAGTCTTGATTTAGCACCCATAAGATTGCATCATTTTAAAAGCTTGATTTTCCTATCTTTTACCCCCTCTCTTCCCTTCCCTTCTCTATATTGCTTCTGGAACGAGGCTTTCTTGCATACTGCAGGAATTCCTCATTTCTGTGATATAGCTAGTTAGATAGGAACTAATCCAATCCTATATTCTAAAATGAAACGTCTAGAAATCAGTATTAACATTGAGGTAAAATTGAATGGCAAAGTGGAGAGAATATACAGAACAACTGACCAGGACAGAAGCGCTACCAATGCTAAGAGAAGGGGGGCACACACACAATCATATTCATCTTTCACATAGTAAAACATGATGCATCAAAATAGTGATAAAATAACATTTCAAAATACAGGAGCTTCTAAGTGTGACAAAGGTGAACGTCAATACTAGAGAATAGCAGGGAGGAAAAAATCTGTGAGAAAAGAAAAGGAAGAGCAGTCAATAAAAGCACATGTGGATAAATCTGCATACCAACACTTAGAGACATTAATGCCCGCTTAACTCCCCCAGAGAAGTTTATGGCATCAAACATCGCCGTGGAATCATCAATAGAATCCCCTGGTTTTAACAACACAGATGCAAACTCGTCTTCCTTTGGATCGGGTCGTTGGAATTGAAGTTCCATTGAAAATCCAGTTTCGTTATGTATTCTGATCAAAGGAGAAACCACAACGGACAAACCAACCTAATAAAATAATAAACACAAAATCATCAAGGCAATAGATGTAGATGAGACAACCATTAGTAAGGATTTAGATCAAAATGGCCACCATGAGGGTGCGTTTGTTTCACATTGAGGTACAGACAATGCTTTCATAACTGGACCAGTCATTGAACCAGTAAAGGCACCGGTTCAAGGGTCAATGGTCCAATCGAGGTTGAACCGTGGTTGGACCCGTGGTTGAACCCTAAAAACTAATAACACATCACAATCTTAAAATTTCAGCTACAGCCGCAATACTCTTACCCCTTAAAAGCTAACAGCCTAATAGCCTAATATATCTATCTTCCTGTTTCAGACTCATTTTCTTATAACCTTCAACCAACAGGCGGATGTGTACAAAATGGGTGTTGAGACGTTCAGTGTTGCGCCGCCGTCAAGCTCCACCCTCATCCACACACAGATCCACGTCGCGCCACCGTTAAGCTCCGCTCAGTCGCACGACGCGGATCCACTTTGTTACCTCACGTCGCCGTGCCACCTTAAGCTCCGCCATGTCGCACGATACCTGATCTGTTCTTCACTTCTTCGTTCTGATTTGAGGGTCTTTTTTTTTTATTTCTCAAACCGGCTGAACCGCGAGACCGGCCGGTTTTCACCGGTTCATATCCGGTTTCTACGGTTTTCTCCCGGTTTGATGACAGGGCGGTTTCCTAGGTGTTCCGGACCGGACATAGGACCGGTTCCCGATCGGATCGACTGGTCCGGTCCGATTTTGACAACTATGGGTACAGGACAAGGAGGACAGCACAGGACAAACCTGCAAGTTAACAACTTTTTGTCTTGTACAGTGTTTGATGAACAATGGACAAGACAAACAAAATAATGTTAAATTTATTGCAATACCCTTCGTGATAATATATATAATATATAAAATTGGTTTATATAATATATATTATAGTGTAATATAAAAATATAAATTATAATATTATATATTATATATTATAAATAAATATAATATAATATAATATAATATAACAAAGTATTTTTTGGTTACATAAAGTTTAGATTGGGGGAAGACACGTCCCCTTGCAAGGTCAGGAAATACCACCAACCTCGACGAGGATTTATAGTGGAATTTAAATATAATATAACAAAGTATAATAATATACATTATAAATATTATATTATATAATATAATATTATCTATTATGATATTATTTAATATATATAAGTATTATAAATATAATGTATAATATTATTTACATAATATATATTATAACGTAATATAATATTATAATATTATAAATTATATATAGAGTAACGTTTGGTATATAGGAGGGAGGGAGGGAGGGAGGGAGGGAGGGAGGAGGGAGTAATATTGTCTTCTTGGGTAGTATGTCTATGGGACAAAAAGCTGCCGCATTTTTTGGTGAGGGACAAAATTTTGGGTTTTTGTTCAGTCCTTTCCTCCATTTTTTGTCTTGTCCCATGACAACTTTTTAAATCAAACAGGGAACAAAAATTTTTATGTTGTCCAGTCCCTCATTTTTTTGCAAATCAAACGCACCCTGAAGATTAGTTTTAGACAGAACACACTGGTGTTGTTTCCATGTAGTCAACATGAATAATAATTTTATTTAATTAATTTAATAATTAAATAAAAGTAAATTACTGGAAATATTATATGTAATATTTTTTTTGACGATATGTAATCGTTTTTAATATTATATTATTTATTATAACATTTTTTAAAATATTTAAAAAAAAATTTGATGAGAACAAGTTTAGATTGGGGGGAGGCACGCCCCTTTGCAAGGCCAGTGAATACCACCAACCTCAACGAGGAGATCTAGGAATCGAACCCAAGTCAAAGCTAGTGTGGGCGGAAGGCTTGATCAGATGTGTCAACCCTTGTTGGCTAAAATATTTAATTATTTAATTCTAATAATTACTTTAAAAATTTATATTACACCAAATTTGAACTTGCTGCTTATAAAATGAGAAGGAATTACTTAGGTGCAGAACAATGATATTTGCATATTTACCTCTGAATTTCTAAAAACACTGACTACGAACATTGGCCCAGGGAAAGTTCTTGAACCTGTTCAATCAATGATGAAAAGGATAAGAACAACCCTGTCAGAAATTACATGATCTCAAGGATGCACACCTTCAATAAATCAACAACAAATACAAAGAACGTAGAACATCTTTAACCACCCAATTCTTCTACCATGGTTAAGAAACTGCATCATAATGATTAAATAGGAAATATATTTTTACTAATCATTTTTCTTCATGATCAGACAATCACACTGATATTTTTTAGAATTCAAGAATGCTGAGTAACCAGCAAGAAAACATTAGAAAGTAAAAGAAAATCCAGAGAGAAAGAAAAGATAGGAGAGAGGTGGTCAAATCTGATATTCAATTTTCTACACATATTGAGATTGATCACATTTTATAAAAGAGAAACTCGATGGTGGAATTATTTGTTTGTTGTTTATTCCCTCCAATCAACAGATGGCTGAGTAGATATCTTGACCAAGGGCCTCGCTAGAATTCACTTTGATAGATTGATAAGCAAGTTGGATATGATTAATATCTATGCACCAACTTGAGGGGAGTGTAAGAATATTAGGAGAAAATTCAGGGATTTTATCCCTAGAATAAAAGGAGAATAATCAGGGATTTGATCCCTTGTTTTTTGTTATTTTATTTCCTTTTTTTCTTCGTAATTTGCTTCCTTATTTCCTGGTTATTTTCTTGGAACTGAGGATTGTATTTTTTTTCTTCTCGATTTAAGTAGTGTACTTAATCAGTCTGAAATAAGATCAAGATTGAATATTTATCTTCTTCTCTCTATATTTCAACATTAATATCTCACAGAAGGCAATGCACTACTTGAGAAATGTAATTCATATACTTGGGAGGCAATAAACAGCACTAGAAAGGACCAAAAGAAACAAGAATTGTTATTCATTTTGACAAGGAGCCATAGTAACAAAAACCACCATCAAATAATTTTACTATAAAGCATTAGGTAATCTCAGTTTACATATGCCAGCCTAGCTGAAAGAAGACAATTTAATGATAATGCATGTGCAAGAAAGTGGTTAAAAGAGACCTTCTTTCGACATAATTCGTGTTCTCCAAGCAAGAGTCTGCGCTTGTGAAAGTAAGACATGAATAGAAGAAGTTGCAAACGAGCCAAAATCAGCAAGCCGGATAGAAACAGAAGTTGCTGCTTCTGAATCTTGATTTCTGAAATCAGAGAGCTTCCTGTCAGATAAAAATCACAAACTCACAATCATCAATCAAACAAACAGGAATCCAATATTAACCATTAAAATTTCGATCTCCAATAACAAATGTGAATCAGAATAAATTAAATTACATGGTTTGAGTCTAATAGAAACAGATAACAGAGTGGAGAAGTAGAGAGAGAGAATTGAGAAACAGAGAGAAAATCTTGATTCTATATTATATAATTGAAAAGTTGCTATACAAACAGAGAGAGGGGCTATTTATAATAGTTTGGTATCTTCTAACTGACTCTAACAGAATTCTATCTGATTTCTAACTAACTCTAACAATCTGTTAACCGATCTAATCATACTAACATACCCTCTTATAATCATGGGGGAGTGTTTACATAGGTGAACCTATCCACAATGCCAAGGTTCCTTCTTAATTCTTCAAATATGTTCTGTGTTAGAGGCTTTGTCAGTAAATCAGCAACTTGGTCTATTCCGGGTATGTGACAGACAGCTAGAGTCTTGTCTAGCACCTTTTCTCTTACAAAGAAAAGATCTAGCTCCATGTGCTTGGTCCTGGAGTGAAGTACAGGGTTATGGGAAAGAAAAACTGTACTTAAGTTATCACAATAGAGGACTGGACTTAGTGTAGGCACTTGTAGCTCTTTGAGGAGTGATTGCAACCAAATCACTTCAGCTGTGGTTGCAGGTAAGCTTCTGTACTCTGCTTCTGTGCTTGACCGAGCCACAAGAGTTTGCTTTCTGGACCACCACGACACTAGGTTTGGTCCAAGGTACACGCATGACCCTGAAACCGAACGCCTATCATCAGTGTCAGCTGCCCAGTCAGCATCACTAAATGCCTGCAGACTGAGAGGGCCGTGTTTGAAGGCTGGTTTGAGTAGCAGACCATAGGTGAGAGTGCCTTGTAGGTATCTTAAGATACGTTTGACAGCTTTCCAGTGTTCCTCTAAGGGTTGGGAAAGGAATTGACACACTTTCCCAACACTGTAGCAGATTTCTGGCCTTGTAATGGTTGCATACTGAAGTGCACCCACTATTGATCTGTATAGGGATGGATCTGGAAGGTAATTTGCACCATACTTGGTCAGCTTGCAACTGCTGGTCATGGGAGTTGGAAAGGGCTTAGCCTCAGCCATGTGTGCTCTATGTAGAAGGTCTTTTATATACTTAGTCTGAGACAACAAGAGACCCCCAGTAGGTAACCTTTTAACCTCAACACCCAGAAAGTAATCCAATTCCCCTAGCTGTTTGAGTGCAAATTCAGCACTGAGTTTGGTGATAAGCTGTGTAATTCGGCTAGAAGAGGAACCAGTGACAATGATGTCATCAACATAGATTAAAATATATGTGCAGTGACCATCTCGAGAATGGATGAATAGGGAGGGGTCACACCTGCTGGATTTGAAACCGAACCCCAAGAGAGCTTTAGCAAGTCTCTTAAACCAGGCCCTAGGTGCCTGTTTAAGACCATAGATGGCCTTGTTCAGCATGCAAACTTGGCTAGGATTAGAGCTTGTAAACCCTGCTGGTTGCTCCATGTATACTTCTTCAGTGAGCAATCCATTGAGAAACACATTATTCACATCAAGTTGCTGAATTTCCCAGCCATGAGTGACTGCTAAAGTGAGTATCACCCTTACTGTTACTGGTTTGACAACTGGTGAGAAGGTTTCTGTGTAGTCAAAGCCATGTTTTTGGTGAAACCCTTTTGCTACCAACCTAGCCTTATATTTGTTAATTGACCCATCCGGATTCTCCTTGATACGAAACACCCATTAGCATCCAATGGCCTGTCTATCTGGTGGTAAATCTACTAGGGTCCAAGTGTTATTGTGCACCAAAGCATCATGTTCCAGAATCATGGCTTCTTTCCAATGGGGTAAGGACAAGGCCTCCTTAGGTGAATGAGGTTCAACTTGTGTGAGTAGGACAGTGGACATTTTAGCCTTTGATCTTGTAACCATATTATGAGTGTTTGAGGGCTGTATAGAGAGTGGAGATGGACTGTGAGAAGTGTTGGACAGACTAGGAGAGGGAGAGGTGGGATATTGTGGTGAGTCCTGAGTGCAAAGAAGGTAATGAGGAGTGGCTAGATGTAGGAGAGTTAGGAGACCTAGTGGTTGGAGACAATGGAGAGAGAGTAGGTGAAGGAGCAGGGACACTTTCAGGTGGAGGACTAGGTACAGCCAGACCAGGTTCAGGTGAACTGGGAGTGAAGGAAAGGGGAATAACAGTGAGAGGTATGGGACAAACTGACTCAACCGAATGTCAGGTTCAGAAGTTGGGCTGGAACAAGTGTGAAAGGGAAATTTGTATTCATTGAATTGCACATCTTTTGAAATGTACAGCCTGCCCTCTTTAGAGAGGCACCTATATCCTCTGTGAGAAGGAGAATAACCCAAGAAGGTGCACTCACTAGATCTGAACTGTAGTTTGTTTTTGTTGTATGGTCTTAAACACGGATAGCATGCACATCCAAAGACCCTTAGGAAGGAATAATCAGGGTCTTTGTTGTATAGAACAGCAAAGGGAGTTTTGTTTGAAAGAGTTGGGGTAGGCAACCTATTGATGAGATATGTGGCAGTAGAGAAAGCATAATCCCAGAATTTCATTGGAAGTGAGGCTTGAGAAAGAAGAGCAAGCCCTGTTTCAACAATGTGTCTGTGCTTTCTCTCAACACTCCCATTTTGATGGTGAGTGTGAGGACAAATGACCCTGTGAACAATGCCTAACTCAGTAAGAAACTTGGCAAAGAGGCGAAATTCCCCACCCCAGTCTGTTTGGACAGACTTAATCATAGTTTGAAACTGAGTTTTGACAAACTCTAAGAATTGTTTAAAGATGCTTAATGTTTCTGACTTTTGTTTTAAGAGAAACAGCCAAGTAAACTTGGAATGAGCATCAACAATAGACAGGTAATATGAGTGTCCAGTGGTTGAATGAACTGGTGAAGGTCCCCAAAGATCAAGGAAAAGTAGTTCAAATGGTTTCTTATACACGGAAGTAGAGGGATTATATGGCAGTCTGTGTGATTTATCAAAACAACAAGCAGTGCAGAAATCAAGAACTGTTTTATTCATATGTGGTAGGTTACAATGCTGTAGAACAGTTTTCAAGGCAGCATCATTGGCATGCCCTAACCTACAGTGCCAAATGTAATAGGAATTAGGCACATTAGTATGAGTGGAGCTACTGCTATTGCTAGAAAGAGTTACAAGAAACTTCTTTATTTACATATGAACCTAAGAGTTACAACTCAAAGGACTAGGTCTAGATACACTGAGACATTGTGGTGACAGTGAGGAAGTCTTGGCAGCTACTGTAAGATTTGGAAAGACATATAGACCTTGAGGATTGACTTGGCCAACAAGGAGAACTTGCTTAGTGACCTGAGAAATGACATAACACTCATGAGAATAGAATTGAAAGAAAGCATTGTTATCTTGTGAGAACTTAGTGACACTAAGGAGATTTTTGGTGATTTTAGGCACATATAGAATATCTTTGAGTGTCAATGTGATTGTGGTATCAAAAGGTGAAATGAAACAAGCAGAACCAATTGAATTAATTGACAGGCCAAGTCCATTACCCATGAAAACTTGATCTAGGCCGCTGGTGTTAGAATGTTGCTGAAGATTAGTCATATCAGAGGTAACATGATGTGTGGCACCACTATCAACATACCACATGTTAGAATCTGATCCGGATCCAGAGGCAACCATAGTCATAGGACTTTGACCAGAAGCAACCATAGCCATAGGGCCACCAGACTGAGAGAACTGAGAGGCCTGAGAAGGCTGAGAGTTGTGCCAAGGTAGTGGCAACAGAGGTGGCAGGGTGGCCGGGTTGGAAGCTTGCTGATGGAACTGTTGCTGATTTGGTTGATGATTCGGTGGATGAGGATACTGAACAAAATTTGAGTTCTGAGACTGGGGAGGTGGTGCATAATACTGAGAAGAGTTCTGAGACCGAGGAGGTGGTGCAAAGTGTTGTGACTGAGACTGAGACTGATAAGGTGGATTCCCTTGAGTTGTGTATTGCTGATCAAATCGATAGTAGCAATTATCGGCAGTGTGATTGGTGCGATGACAAATCTGGCACTCAACTCCTCCACGATTATAGTATCTTCCTTCTCGACCTCTGCCACGATAGCCATAGCGGCCACCACGGCCACCACGATAGCCATTACCAGATGACGGAAAATTGGAATAAGGATTAGAATACTGATTATTATGTTGGAATGTATTAGAGGAGGATTGAGGCTGAGAATTGATCACCTGATGTGGTAGATTGTTGGAGTTGTGAGGTGATTGAGTAGCAGTATGAGCCACGTTAACAGAGAAGGTGTCAATCGCAGTCTTAGCCTTCAACCATTCCATACGCGACTCATGAGAAAGCAACAGTGCTTCAATCTCTGCAACCGAGTATTGACCTAGATGCGATTCGATCGTAGGGAACAGGAGATGATAATCTTCTGAAAGTCATTCAAGGATTGCATCAATGTGCTCTTGAAGAGTGATAGGGCTCCCGATCGAAGCCAAACAGTCAACAATTGCTTTGATCCTCAACAGATATTCATTGATCTTGCGATCGGTTTTTGTGATGTGTCGCAACTCAGATCTCAGCTGCGCACTACGAGCTTTCATCAGCGCATTGAAGTGATTATGAATCTCGTCCCAGAGTTCCCAAGCGTGAGCGCAACCAATCACTCGTGCATGCATCGAGTCGGAAAGAGTGTTCAGCATCCATATGAACAGGTGTTGATCCTATGCCTCCCAAGCCGAGTACTCGGGATTGACACGATCGGAAACACGATCCTCATCAGAGAGATACCGCGGTGGAATTCTAGGGCACGCACAGAAGCGTTCAAGGCGATTTGCTCGAATCACAGCCTCGACGACCTGTTTCCAATGAAGAAAATTGTTATCAGTGAGTTTCACTGTAACAATCAAAGTGAAGTTAGGTAGAGAAGATTGCGACGGCGCTGGTGGCGGTGGGGGCGGTGGATTAGTTGCAGCTGCGGAAGCCATGGCCTGGGAACTTTGAAGCTCTAGATACCATAATAGAAACAGATACAAAGTGGAGAAGAAGAGAGAGAGAATTGAGAAACAGAGAGAAAATCTTGATTCTATATTATGTAATTGAAAAGTTGCTATACAAACAGAGAGAGGGGCTATTTATAATAGTTTGGTATCTTCTAACCGACTCTAACAGAATTCTAACTGAATTCTAACTGATTTCTAACTAACTCTAACAATCTGTTAACTGATCTAATCATACTCACTAACAGAGTCATATGCTCAAAATAGAAGAGAGAGAAGGTACAGAAGAGAAAGGAAAAATGAGATCCTTTGAGAAGCTTCTCATAACATCAAACACACGTGGAACCCAAGGCAGTGTATTGAATTGAGATTACTAAAAGACTATTTATGGATAAATAAGTCCAATGGATTTTAAAAATCTATTTAAAAATGTAATAACATAAGATTTTTTTTACAATCAAGATTTAATACGTTTGGATTTTAAAAGATTTATAAGGACAGGTGATTCAAGCTCGTGAAATCACTCAGTCTTTTGAACATGACCAACATATTCCTACAACCAATAAGCAACGCACACAATTAGTGTTTTCATCATATCAGAATTTTATCAAACACATAAGGGGCATACTGCACTTTCACGGAAGCAGCAATGGGTGGGAGCATGAAACGACATCGTCGCATGCAAGGGAAGGGAATGAAGAAGGCATTAGAGTGGGGGGAAGTGGTTGTTTGAAGAGGTTTTAGAGCAAAGAATACAAGAGTGCGGGAACAGCAGCCATAAAGGAGTGTGTACTTCCAACTTGAACACAATAGAGCTAGCATAGGATGGTTAGTCGTGGGTATTGAGAAAGGTATTGGGGTTTGGATTAAAGGGACAAGAGAAGGAGAAAAAACTTTGTTAAAGTCTGATGGGTAAGGGTGAGATTTTTTTACAGGGTTTGGTATTTATATAGTTTATCAATCACAGATAGTGGTGCATAACAGCCAACCCGAAAAACTGCTATAGCGAGATAACGGGAGCGGGTAGCCACCATTGCAAAGTCTATATGTGACATTCGAGGCTAACAAGGGCAAGGAGTGGTCGTCGGTGCAAGAGATGAAGCACGGACAAGGAGCGGCTTCTGGCACCCTTTTAGGCGGAGGGACATGTGAGGTGAGCGAACCGATTCCACATCGAAATGAGAGGGAACCTGAGACTGTGTAGATATGGGACTGCACAGTTGAGGGGATCCTGAGACTCTGCAGGTATAGGACTGTGCAGTTGAGAGAAGCTTCAAAGAATTGACTGACAGGACTTATTCCAACAAGACGCATCTTCTTTTCGGGAGCTCATCACTTAGAACTCTAAAGTTAAGCATGCTTGGCTTGGAACAATTATGGGATGGGTAACCTCCTGGGAAGTTTTACTAGGAAACGTGTGAGTGAGGTAAAAGTACACTAAAAAGACCTCTGTTGTTTTGTGGGGACAGTCGTCAATGTGGAAAGCAATCTGGGATGTTACAAATGGAGATGCGGGGCCTCTCCCAGTACGGTATGGTTCGAGGACGAACCAAGCAGAAGCTGGTGGACATGTGACACATGGGGTTGACGAGGGTGGGGAGTGGTCGCCGGTGCAAAAGATGAAGCACGGACAAGAAACAACTTCAGGCAGGCTTATAGGTGGAGGGACACATGAACGAACCGATTCCACATCGGAATGAGAGAATCTGAGACTGTGTAGGTATGGGACTGCACACTTAAGGGGATCTTGAGACTGTACAGGTATGAGATTGTACAGTTGAGGGAAGCTTAAAAGAATTGATTGATACTAGAAAACGTATGAGTGAGGACAAAGCATATTGAAAAGACTCATGTTGGTTGGTGGGGACAGTCGTCAATGTGGAAAGCAGCCCGAGATGTTACACTATATATATGTAGGCAAGCCAATACACAGTAAGCTCTGAAGCACCTTACGTAGTTCTTAAAATTTGGGCTTAACTCAACCCCACAAAACCGACTTGTAAGGTGAGGATTGTCCAAACTTTATAAGCACTACTTAGGCCATATCTCTAGGCAGTGTGGGACTAAACACACCCCTCATACCCAGCACAATGAAGGAGCTGGTGGCTGCAATGAAGGCAGCACAAAGTTGTTGTAATTAAGGCGACAAGGGGCAGACCGCAATTAAGGCGGATTTCCAACAGTAGTTTTCTCCCCCGTGTCGGTAACGTATCCGATACCGAGATGCTTTGACATGCCAAGAGTACGTATCAAAGGAGTATTGAAAATGTTTTTTCTAAATAAAAAGAAATTTGATACTCGTGACGTGAGTACCCCGTCGATATGTCGTGGGTATGCCATCGATACGCTGGAAGGTCAAACAGAGATACCCAGAAGGAAATCCCACATTTTTGGTATAAAAAGCTGCAATTTATATTTTCATGTGGAAGAACATAAGCCATCCCTGAAGAAAAGAGATAATTTGCCCATTCTTATCAACATGGTGCATACTGCATCCCTTCTTTATCGCCTCTGCTGTTTTGCCCTTCTTGCCCATTCTTATCTTGCTATGTGCACCATCTTCTCTTACCTAATTGGCTATTTCTTATTCATTTTACTGTTTCTTTACTAACCCACCGACTCTGGGTGCATGACCTTTACTTACCCAGCCACCACCATGTCTTTTACTTACCCACTCACCATCATTTCCTTATCAAGTGAGTAAGTCACGCACCATCATGTCTTTTTTAAAAAAAAAAATTATTTAATTGTTTATTTATTTACTAATATGTTATTTAATAATGTAAGTCTTTTGACTTACACCAAATCTAGACCGTCGAAGTTAATTTATTTGATGGGTCAAAAATTTTCAATCAAAAAAAAAAAACAATTGTCATGTGCCCATTTTACCCTTTTTTTTCTCACCTCACCTTCCCATTTTCTTCTCAGTTAGAAACAACAAAGTTTCTCTTCTCCTTCCACCCCACGCCGCCGTTGCACCCTGCCACCATCGTTGCCACCACTGCCCCCTGCTGCCGCATCTGCCCACTGCACTGCCGCTATCCACTGTGCTACCGCTGCCCATAGTTGAACCCCAAGATTTTATTTCCGCCACCGCTGCCCATTGTTGAACACCAGGATTTTCTTTTCGTTCAACGATGCCACCCCATTCTTGAACACCTCGATTTTCTACCGCCACCGGGTAACTCTTCGTTGTACATGATGTTGGTAAAAGTTGTTCACATTATTGTGTTTTGGTCTTTGTGCATCTCTACTCTATTGAAAAACTTGTCCAATTTTTTCCCGTGGATTGAAGAGGGTGTTGTTGTAGATGAGACCGCTCCTGTGCTGAGAAAATGTAAGAAACAGAGAATCGCATGAAGAGAGAGAGAGAGTGAAAGAGAGAGAGAGAGAATCTGAAAACTGAAGATTCTGTATTGATTGAAGTCCAAGTACATAGAGTTCATCTATTTATAGTAGATGAGAGGTGTAACCACCTCTAACTAACTGTGTTGACTCAGCACTTACTATATCTAACTAACACTTACACATACTCACTAACATACCCCCTTAGAAACACATGGTGTATGTGTGAGTTTTACATTCACTAACATACCCCCCTAGAATGTGAGGGAGTGTTTACGATAGCCAACCTATCAGCTACTCCAAGATTGGTTCTCAGCTCTTCAAATCTGTCTTGTGTAAGTGGCTTTGTTAGTAAATCAGCTACTTGATCAACTCCTGGAACGTGGCAGACAGCTAGAGACTTCTCTAGGACCCTCTCTCGAACAAAAAATAGGTCCAATTCCATGTGTTTAGTCCTGGAGTGCAGTACTGGATTGTGTGACAAGGAGACTGTGCTCAAATCATCACAGTAGACAATAGGTTTAAGTGTAGGAACCTGCAGCTCCTTGAGCAAGGATTGGAGCCATAGAACTTCAGCTGTGGTGGCTGCAAGGCTTCGGTACTCAGCCTCTGTGCTAGACCTTGCCACAAGAGTCTGTTTCCTGGACCACCAAGACACTAGGTTTGGTCCAAAGTAAACACAAGAGCCAGAAATCGACCTTCTATCATCTGTGTCTGCTGCCCAATCAGCATCACTAAAGGCTTGGATGCTGAATGGAGGTTCTGTGAGGCTGGTTTGAGCAGAAAACCATGACTGAGTGTACCTCTCAAGTATCTTAGAATATGTTTAACACATTTCCAATGTTCTTCTAAGGGCTGGGACAGAAACTGACACACCTTTCCCACACTGTAACAGATTTCAGGCCTTGTAATAGTAGCATATTGCAGGGCTCCCACTATAGATCTATAGTGGCTAGGATCAGGTAAGTAGTTTCCCCCATGCTTAGTAAGCTTGCAGCCACTAGTCATGGGTGTAGGAAGTGATTTGGCTTCTGCCATATTGGCTTTAGCAAGCAAATCTCTGATGTACTTTGTCTGTGACAGTAGAAGAGCACCACTAGGCATCCTTTTGACCTCTACTCCTAAGAAATAGTTCAACTCTCCAAGTTGCTTTAGAGCAAATTCAGAATTTAGCTTGATAGTCAACTCTGAAATTCTGTTTGGTAGTGAACCAGTGACAATTATGTCATCCACATACACCAACACATAGGTGGTGTCTCCTCCAAAAGTGTGAATGAATAGTGAGGGGTCACATTTGCTTGACTACATAGGTGGTGTCTACATGTGTGTGAAGAGCAGTTGACATTCTGGACTTGGCTCTAGTGACCATGGGATGAAGATTACAGGGCTGTGGAGAGGGACTTGGAGACTCCAAGATGGGTTCCAATTGAGAGGAAGGGAATGCAGGGTATTGTGGGGTGAGACCTGAATGTAGGGAAGGTAAAGATGAAGAACTGGGAGAGGACTGAGGAGAAACAGGACTAGGGAACCGAGTGGGTGACAGTGAAGGAGAAGGCACAGGAACATACTCAGGTGGAGGACTGGAAGTAGCACAGTGAGGATATGGAGGCAGGACAGTAAGAGGGACAGGGCAAATGGGACTGGACTGTTCTGGATTAAGCAAGGAAGATTGGTTTGATGCATTAGCAAAGGGAAACTTATGTTCATCAAATTGAACATATTTGGAGATGTAAAGTCTGCCATCTCTAGAGAGGCATTTATAGCCTTTGTGAGAAGAGGAATAGCCCAAAAAGGTACACTCACAAGACCTGTATTCCAACTTATTCTTATTTTATGGTCTAAGACAAGGATAACAACATATCCAAATACCCTTAGAAAATTGTAATCAGGTTGAGTGTTGTATAAAACAGTAAAGGGTGACTTATGAGAGAGTGTGGGTGTGGGCATTCTATTAATTAGAAAGGTGGCAGTAGTAAAGGCATGATCCCAAAACCTCATTGGCAAAGAGGCTTGGGCAAGGAGAGCTAAACCAGTTTCCACTATGTGTCTATGCTTCCTCTCAACACTCCCATTTTGGTGGTGAGTGTGAGGACAGATGACTCTAAGGATGACCCCTAGTTCAGTGAGATACTTGGTAAAGGGTCTAAACTCACCACCCCAATCTGACTGGACAGATTCAATAACAGTGTTGAACTGCACTTTAACTAGTTCAAAGTATTGTTTGAAGATGGTCAAGGTCTCTGACTTTTGCTTAAGTAGAAAAATCCAAGTGAACTTGGAGTGAGCATCAACAATAGAAAAGTAATATGAGTATCCAGTGGTGGATTTTATGGGAGATGGTCCCCAAAGATCAACAAATAAGAGTTCAAATGGTTTGTTATAAGTAGTTGTAGAGGCATTAAAGGGCAATCTACGAGATTTGCTAAAACAAGAAGTTGGACAGAAATCTGTAACAGTTTTATTTATAGAAGGAATATTACACTGCTGAAATATAGTTTTTACAGCCAAATCATTTGCATGCCCTAGCCTACAATGCCAAATATAGTAGATGTTTGGCATTTCATTAGCAACATTACAACTTGAAACTGAATTACAAAGGTTGATAGAATGTCCTAATGGACTAGGAGACCTAGAATTACAACTTGAAACATTAGAATCACAGCTTGATACACTAAGGCACTGAGGTGATGAGGACTGAGCTGCACCAAGAAGTTGAGGGATAACATAGAGACCTTGGGAATTCACTTGTCCAGTGAGGAGGACCTCTCTACTGACCTGACAAATGACATAACAAGTATGAGGATGGAATTCAAAGATGACTTTGTTATCAAAGGAAGACTTACTGACACTAAGAAGGTTCTTTGTTATTTTAGGCACATATAGGATATCATTCAATTTAAGAGTGATTGTGAATTTATGTGGTGATCTAACACAAGTAGAACCTACTGAGAGAATTGAGAGGCCAGTACCATTACCCATAAAGACCTGATCTAGGCCACAAGAACCAGTTTGCTGATGGAGATTGGCAATGTCAGATGTGACATGATGTGTAGCTCCACTATCCACATACCACACATTAAGATCAGCCACAGAACCATGATTGCAACCATACTGACAGCATCTGAACCAGCTGCAACCATAGCCATAGGACCACCTTGTGTGCACCTTGAGAACCTACTGCTTGAGAGACTGTTCTGGAATTAGAATTGCACCATGGACCAGGATTCTGCCAAGGCAGAGGCAGCAGAGGTGGTTGATTGGCTGAAAATGGAGGCAGTTGGTTGCTGAATGAGTGAGAGTGTTGCCTCGGATATGGTGCATTCTGAGGAGAATAGTGATCATATGACTGAGATCGAGAGGAATTGTAGAACTGTTGCTGATTAGGTGGAGCTCTATTGTCAAATTGAGGAGGTCTAGGTGGAGGAGGTACATAATTCTGATCAAAACGATAGTAACAAGAGGACACATCATGATTGGTTCGAAAGTAAATCTGGCACTCCACACCACCTCGATTGTAGTACCTGCCGCCTCTTCCACGGCCACGATGACCATAACGACCACCGCGTCCACCTCGAAAGTCATTTGCAGATGAATTAGGGTTTTGATACTGATTTTGAAAGGAATTGGAAGAGGACGAAGGGAAAGAAATTGGCACCTGACTTTGCGACGAAGAGGCGGTGTGTGGCAAATTAATAACCGAGAACGCATCGACCGCTATCTTGGTCTTGAGGCGCTCGACGCCCGACTCGTGAGAGAGAAGAAGTGCTTCTATCTCAGCTACTGAGTGCGGATCAATGCGGCTCTCGATCGTTGGAAAGAGAATGTGGTATTCCTCAGGCAAACCTTCCAGAATCGGATCAATATGCTCTTGCAGTGTGATTGGATTGCTGATCAAGGCCAAAGCATCAACCAAAGATTTGATGCGCATCATATACTCATCGATCTTCCTCTCTCCTTTCGTGATATGGCGCAATTCAGATCGCAATTGCGCACTACGAGCCTTCGTCAGCGAATTGAAATGGCTATGGAGTTCATCCGAGAGCTCCCAAGCATGACTACAACCAATCACACGAGAGTGAATTGAATCGGACAGCGAATTCCATAGCCAAATGAAGATGTGTTGATCCTGAGCTTCCCAGGCTTGGAACTCAGGATTCGTTCGATCAGCCAGACGATCTTCTTCATTGAGGTAGCGAGGTGGAATTCGAGGACTTACGACATAGCGCTCAAGGCGATTCGCACGGATCACAGCTTCAATCACTTGTCGCCAATGCAGAAAGTTACTGTCGGTGAGCTTCACCGTGACGAGTGAGTCAAAACTCGGTGTCGATTGCGTCGCCGGTGGTGGTGGATCATTCGCGGAAGCCATGGCTAGAACGTTTAAGCTCTAGATACCATGTAAGAAACAAAGAATCGCATGAAGAGAGAGAGAGAGTGAAAGAGAGTGAGAGAGAATCTGAAAACTGAAGATTCTGTATTCTGTATTGATTGAAGTCCAAGTACATAGAGTTCATCTATTTATAGATGAGAGGTGTAACCACCTCTAACTAACCGTGCTGACTCAGCACTTACTATATCTAGCAAACACTTACACATACTCACTAACAGAAAATCATTAGCTTATGGTGGTCCTGGACGTGGCCTTCATGAAAGTGCAAAAGTGATTGAGAAGCGAGAGGGTGGTGAGGATGCAAGAGGGTAAACAAATGTCGTTGGGGGGCAAGAGGTCGAGAGAACGGCTTCGGAGAGGTGGCCATGGGAAGAGGCATCGAGGAGGGACTTGACAATTGAAAAATCATGGTGTTCAACAATGGGCAACAAGGCGCAGCGGGCAACAGCGGCTGCAGGGTGCGGGGGGCAGCGGTGAGAAGAAAGTTGGAAGGTTGAATGAGGGGAAGAAAATTTGTCAAAGGGGCACATGAAACTTTAGTTTTTTATCTTCCTTTTTTTTTTTGAATTTTTTATTGAAATTTTTTGAACCATCAGATCAATTAACTTTGATGGTTTGATGGTCCAGATTTGGTGCAAGTCAAATGACATACACCTCGTGTCAACGGATCCTCTATATATATATATACACACACGTATTGTGTCCTATATTTCTTAAGGGAAGATGTATAGGATACGATACTCGTATCGTATCTGTGCATCATAGACAGCAACAAAATGAAAAAGAATGGAGTTCAAGAACAAAGCAGAGACATGCAAAAAGAATAGGGTTGCTGCAAACAAGGGGCAGTGAAGAGCACTTAGAACACCAAAGTTACCACAATACAACTGGATCTCCGAAAAAGGCTGAGTTTGGCATGAAAAATGGTGGGCTGTCATAATATTAAGCTTTTGTGTCATGGGAACTGGGGAGCAGAAAACAAATGGTTGGAGAATATGGGTTTGTGACCCTAAATGACTTCTTACTCAAGAAAAGGTAGGAAATGACTAAAAGGTCGCTAATGACTAAGGGCCTGTTTGTTACGGATTAAAAAAAAGTGATTTTGACATTCAATAATTTAAAGATTATCTTTTAGAAATTTTAAAGAAAAGCATAAGTTATTTTGTGTTTGTTTATAATCATAAAAATCATTTTTTAAAACTAGTTTTTTCCAAAAGCTAAGGAAAGTAGTTTTTCATTTTTGTGAAAATCTTAAACAAACACAGTCAAGCTCATTAAAAATGATTTTTTACTTAAAAGTGTGATTTTTCTTTAAATAATCTGTAACAAACACACTCTATATGTCCTTCAAAAAAATGAGCAACTGTTGAAGAGGATGAAAGATTGGAGATTTTGCTCCTTGCATCAGATTGCGTCTGCAAAGGACACGATAGCAACGCTATGACCTGGACATCGCAGGGAGGCTGTGCAATGCAACGTGGCGGCGCAATAGTGGCACTATAGTACGTTATTGACTTCCTAGGGTATTTATATCTCCCACAAAAAAGTCAATCAATTCCACATTGAAAAAAAAATTCATCGAAACTAGCAAGTTTTTGAATACCAAAAGACTTTAGTTATTTGTTCAAAGTCTTGATTAAATGCCACTAGATTTGGACACCTTTAAAATATCCTAATAGCCCAAATTGAATACCACAAAGGCTTGTTTAGATTATTTAAGTCTTAATTGAATACCACAAGACTTATTTATCGCAAAATAATCTCTTTAAAAACCTAATTGAATACACCCCCAAGTATATCAAGACCTACCATCCAATAAACTATCAACCTAGATGAAACAAAAATCAAGGTCTTGGATCAAATAGTCAGATTCACAATCAGAATGGTTCTGAGTATTTTTAATAAACATTTATCAAGAATATTTTTCATAAAACAAATAATCAGGAATACCCATGCTATATATGAAAATCACAATTAAATTAACGTGGGAATAAAAGTTCTTTTTTTGGCAGCCACACTCTTCAGTATAAAAACAAGGACCATAAATAATCACGTTTGAATGTTTGACATTTGATAATGTCATATAACATGGCAATGAATGATAAACAACTGCATACCTTAATAAAATGGAGGCAGACTGTTTTCTGGGTATTGTCACTCTTTGATGATTAAACTGTAAAAGAAGATTTAGGCCAGACTGATTCTCCACCTGCCAACTAACAGATATTATTAGTTGATCATATTGATACCAACCACACCATCAATTTAGTGGTGCTTAGAAAATTGGCATATTTTGACTTATGAAATTAAGATAAATAGATGGTGGTGGACAAGACATCCACGAAGAGAAGTTTAAACAAAACTTAAGCAAAAATGGAAAAAGAGAGAAGGAACATCAATTAGATCTTTTTATTTCTTTCTAATGGTAAAAATCACATGGATGTACTAGTTCTAGAACCTTGCAGCAGTTAGCCAGAATCATGGAGCCTCGCAGCAAATAAGGACCAGACAGGTTCAATTTCCCAATCATGAAGAGAAGCACATCCAATGAATTCTCACTTAAAGATACGTCCAGCTGCCCAGATGATCACGAATTTTAGAAAATAGTGATATAATGTCCAAATGAAAGTAAAGAACCATAAAATCAGATAACACTTACAACCTCTTTAACTCTGCAGAAGTAATTAACAGGAACTGCATGAGAAACATATTCTGAAAGCTGGGTTTGAACATTAGACCGGTAAAAAATGCAAATTTCAGTGGGATGGATAAGTTCTCCCCTAAAATTTAAAAAAAAAAATGTTATTTCAATTAAACTGTGTGTGGTAAAAAGGAAGTTTACAATTCAAATGGGCATGTGGCTAACCATAAGTTTCTTTGAGCATCAAAATAATCTACTACTGCACTTAATGTGCATATGACCCTGGATTTTGTTGCTAAAGTTTGTATAGTAAGTTGTGTTTTGTTGAATAACACGCAAATGAGAGGGAAGAGATCTTCTGTATCTGAAAGCTCATGAACAATATTAAGAGAAATTTTCTCAATTTTAATATCAATCCAAGGAAGTTTTCCACCCTGCCAAGAAATACTATCTTCATTGGTGTGCAGACTAGTTTGCGGAGCCATTCTAGGGTAGCAGCTAGCTGTCTCTGAAACATCATAAGCAACAGAAAGATCTTGAAAAACTTTGAACTTGATTGGATTCCCAGGCTTCCTTACAAACTCTGGAGCACCATCAACGAAAGCAACAGCAGAATTATTCCTTTGGTTCACAAGGTAGAAAGTTTTCTTCACTGATTGATTGCAAGCCTCCCAGTCAGTAACTTCTTCATAACTTTCACCCTGAGGGGGATAGAGTCTCCAAAGTGCGCATCCTCCATCATTATTACAAGAAATGTCAACAAAACATGATCCTGGACGACAATTCAATCTCAACGGCACACCCATATCGCTCTTAGCAAACAATGATATCAAGGAAAACCACAAAACTGAAGACTTCCATCTCCTTTGGGTGCAGTGTTTGACCTTCAGAGAAGTGTTAGTTGCTACATGTGCTACATAATCATCATAACACCAGAAAAACTAAGAACAAAAGATATTTACAACCAGAGAAAATTTAGATCACAGGAAATTTTAGCTCAAAAACTGAGAGTGAA
Organism: Sophora flavescens; assembly: GCA_030762895.1. Lineage (NCBI taxonomy): Eukaryota > Viridiplantae > Streptophyta > Magnoliopsida > Fabales > Fabaceae > Sophora > Sophora flavescens. The sequence continues at coordinate 174,514,566 of CM061064.1, forward strand.
AGACAGCAGACACCGCTACTGTAAATAAAAGCCTGCACATCAAGCCACTGAAATTTGGCACAGCATCTTCACTGTTACAAAACTAAACTGAGAGGAGAGAATTGAAATCTTTGTATATTCATTTCTTGATGATTACAGTGAAGTTCATCAGTATTTATACTGATAGCTTAAGTCAGTTACAGAGTTACAGCTGGCACCTTCTAGCACATTCTAATCTATACAAGTCTACGTGTATTCAATACACAGCAATACTATATACTCTAACATACCCCCCGCAAGCTCAAGGTGGGACATCAAGCACCTTGAGCTTGTCCCTTAAGTACAAGAACCGTGTAGGAGATAAGGCCTTTGTGAGCAAATCAGCGCATTGTTCCTCAGAAGGAATGTGCAGAATCTGCAGTTGCTTACTTAGGACTCTCTCTCGGACAAAAAACAGGTCCAACTCCATGTGTTTTGTGCGGGCATGGAGGATGGGATTATGTGATAATGCCACTGTGCTCATGTTGTCACAGTAAATGACCGGAGGTGGGAGTGTGAGGTGCAACTCATGAAGAAGAGATTGTACCCAGATAACTTCAGCTGCTATGGCAGCAAGGCTGCGATATTCCGCTTCGGTGCTTGAGCGAGCTACAACAGTCTGTTTCTTTGCCCACCAAGAGATCAAGTTGGGCCCAAGATAGATACATGACCCTGATGTAGAGCGCCTGTCATCAGGGTCGGATGCCCAATCTGCATCTGAAAAACCAGTGAAAACCAAAGGATATGCTGAAGAGGCTGGTTGAAGATGAAGTCCATGAGTCAAAGTACCCTTTAGGTAACGCAGAATGCGTTTTACAGCTGTCCAATGTGAGTCTAAAGGTTGTGCCATGAATTGGCAGACCTTATTAACAGAGTAAGATATCTCAGGCCTCGTCACTGTGGCATATTGAAGAGCCCCCACGATAGACCTGTACAGGGAAGCATCTGAGAAGTAATCGGCACCTTCTTTGGACAGTTTAGAGCCACCAACCATGGGGGAAGAGATGGGCTTTGCATCAGCCATTTTGGCTCTATTAAGAAGGTCTCTCAAGTACTTTGTTTGGGTGAGAAGAAGGGAGCCATTCTGCATCCTTTTGACCTGAATTCCAAGAAAGTAATCAAGATCACCCAGCTGCTTCAATGCAAAGTTGGAGTGAAGCTGAGTGATAATATGTTGAACAAGGGAAGGAGAGTTGCCTGTGATGATAATGTCATCCACGTAGATGAGCATGTATAAGATGTGAGATGCTTTGCGGTAGATGAATAAAGAAGGGTCACATTTGCTGCCAGTGAACCCAAGGTTTAGGAGAGCACCTTTTAATTTGTGAAACCACGCCCGCGGGGCTTGTTTGAGGCCATAGAGGGCCTTGTGCAGCCTGCACACTAAACCAGAATCTTGAGATAGAAAACCCGGGGGCTGGTCCATGTATACCTCTTCATCCAAGTCTCCATTCAAAAAGGCATTATTCACGTTCAACTGTTGAAGACACCAGCCATTTGTAAGAGCAAGTGTAAGGATGATTCTAATAGTGGTGGGCTTCACAACGGGAGAGAACGTTTCAGTATAGTCAAAACCGGGTTGTTGATGAAACCCTTTGGCAACAAGGCGGGCTTTGTACTTGTTGATAGAACCATCCAGATTTTCTTTTATGTGAAACACCCATTTGCAGCCAATGGCCTGCCGGTGAGGTGGAAGAGGGACTAATGACCAAGTACCATTCAATATCAGTGCATCATATTCAGCTTTCATAGCAGAGAACCAGTTTGGATCAGCAATGGCAAATTTGACACTAGTAGGTTCAGAATGTGTGAGAAGGACAGTAGGTTGAAGTCTTGGTTTCACAATCCCATTTTTGGCTCTAGTGGTCATGGGATGGGTGTTTATGGGACCAGTAGCTGAGGTAGAGGTTGGGAAGGGAAGTATGGTGCTAGGAATGGCTAATGGTTGGGAAGAAGGGTTCAGATTAGGAGTGGTAGAAGCAGAGGGTGTAGATGAGCTAATGTTGGGTGATGGAACAGGTTGGATTGGTGAGGGAATGGTGATGTTAGGTGCTGGTATAGGATGGATTGGTGGGGAAATTAAAGGGATAGAAGGTAAGGGAAGGGCAGATGGTGTGGGAGGGGAAGGTTTAGGTTCAAAGAGTTCTTGGTATGGGAACCTTAGCTCATTAAAGACCACATCCTTGGAGATAAAAATTCGACCCGATGGTGAGAGGCACTTGTAACCTTTGTGAGAATTGGAATACCCTAAGAAGATACACTCGTGAGACCTAAACTCGAGTTTGTGTCTATTGTAAGGCCTAAGGAGAGGGAAACATGCACAACCAAAGACCTTAAGAAAACTGTAGTCAGGATTTTGTGAGAATAGTTTGGTGTGAGGAATTTCTCTTTGTAGAGAGGCTGTTGGTAGCCTGTTTATGAGATAAACGGCTGTTTGGAAAGCGTGATCCCAATATTTGAAGGGAATAGATGCATGAGCAAGAAGAGTAAGTCCTAACTCGACAATGTGTCGATGTTTGCGCTCCACAACACCATTTTGGTGATGTGTGTGAGGACAAATAACACGATGGTGAATTCCAAATTCCTACAGGACTTTGGAAAAGGAACGGAACTCGCCACCCCAATCAGTTTGAATGGCTTTAATCTTTGTATTGAATTGAAGTTCAGCCATATTTTTAAAGTTGAGAAAGGTTGGAAGAGTGTGCCTTGATGAGAGGTTCGATCTGCTGCTTCCACAACAAGAAGTTGTCTTCAGTGAGTTTCTCGGAGATCGATAAAGAGAAAGTGGGGGGAGGAAAAGAAGAGATCGGCGCCGGAGGAGGAGTTGGCGGCGGTGGTGGAGGAGGAGGAGGAGGAGGAGGAGGAGGAGGAGGAGAACCGGTGGAAGCCATTGGAGCTTCTTCGCCTAGCTCTGAGATACCATGTTACAAAACTAAACTGAGAGGAGAGAATTGAAATCTTTGTATATTCATTTCTTGATGATTACAGTGAAGTTCATCAGTATTTATACTGATAGCTTAAGTCAGTTACAGAGTTACAGCTGGCACCTTCTAGCACATTCTAATCTATACAAGTCTACGTGTATTCAATACACAGCAATACTATATACTCTAACATTCACGATTGAACTAGATGATTTCATAGAACACAAATTTCAAACCACATCCACATCTTACACAAAAAATTACACCAAGCACAACTAGCAGCATTACTGCTTTCAAATCATTTTATGATACGTGACTAATGAAGATATTCTAAATACCAATCCTACAGCACTATAAACCCTAGTGCACTGTTAAGGCCCTAAACAAATGATTACTATAAGGAGAGAGATACATGCAGAATTTGCAGCAATTGACAGATAGAGCTACCGAATTAACAAAGATTTTGAAAAATTACAGAGTCAGATATGCTGGACTTATTTCATACCCTGAAAAGAGCCCTTTCTCCTACAAGAGAGTAATGAATAACGCCACCTATACTGAAAGTCTTCTGTTCACCTTCAACTGCAAAATACATGTGTTGGTTGACATCTTGAATAGCAACAACTGCCCCTACACAATATCATTGCTAATTACAACTGTAATTTCAAAAAAGATTACAAACAGATAACATAAAGCTTGAGTCTTAAGTACCATTGGGAATTAATGTTTCCAAACTATTGTCAACTTCATGGGTAGTGGACCAGTGATTTCTCTCCAATTCTTTTGTTGTATTCTGACTGGATAACCCAGAGAGTGAGGAGGCCATTGACAAAATTGTCTGGCATAATGACACAGAATTTAGAACAAATGCAACATACCTTAGCAGTACATGCAAGAACAAAAATGAATAATACAAGACTTCCAAATCTTATTTTAAAAAACAGCACAGACAACTACCAACTAAACCTTACAATAAATTAATAATAGGAATGTAAAACGCTCACCTGAATTTCAGATAAAGAAAGTGTCATACCGAAACCTGAAAGAGAACCAATGCCAAACCAACGCCTAGACAGATGCAAAGAACCATTATCTGGCCTCTCAAGTGACATGGAAGCTCTTAAATCTTTCAAGATTTGGTTCTGATGACTTGACTGAACAGGAACAGGATCTCTTGAACTACTTGCATCACTAACTGAGTTAAATTCACCGACGTTCCGAGCAGATTCAAGGTGAGGTGACAAACCTTTTGATGTGAGAGGAGAAAAATGAGGAATTGCTGTTTCATCTTCCACTTTCTCATGAATAATTTGAGAGAGTATTGACAAACGAGAAAGGTCAACTGTCAACTTCCTCCCAGTAGTTGCCAATTCAAATTTCAGATGGATGTCAACCTCCAGTACAATTTCTCGGATACCACCTGCAGTGGTGAATTGCATATTTAACAAAAATAATTGATGTTACACTACACGACTAGAGGACAGGTTAATTACCAGATTCATTTTCAAGTGCAAAAACAAGAACAGAGTGAGACAAAGATAAGTCAAATGCATCTGGCAATGCACTTTCAGCTTGTTGAGATGTGCAAGTCCCTTGATAATTCTCATCATTAAGAATATAGCTCTCTTTGCCATGCTCTCCTTTCTTGATGCCTTTACTAGATTGCTGTGCATCAGAAACGAGATTGCCAATATAATGAAGATATGAATAATATTTATCAATGGCCATTCCCAAAGATGTTGTTTCAAGAACAATCAATCCACCCTGCCCAATAACATTTATAATTTAGTAGGATAAAACGTAAACTGTACATCTTGAAATGTTAGCATTGACAGAAAACAGATTCAGTTGTAAAATAGATAAAGACTTTGGGATCCAATTTGTAATAAAGGCTCAAAACAAAGATGCAAGAACATGCTTGAGAAATTATTATGCCTCTCTAGCTCCTTAAATTATTACCTGGATGTCCCAGGATATCATCTGAAACTCTCCACCAATAGAAAGTGAAGACAAAAGCTCATTCGATTGATGTGCTGGAACCAGATTACTCTTTATTGAGCATCTTCCTATGAAGACATTTGTCACTGCAATTTTTACTCGTAACCAGGGACTTGCTGAAGCTGGCATGCTAATATTTGCAGGAGATTGACTATTTGACAGTTCAAAGACTATCAAATTGGTTTCTCGTACCACATAAGATATATTACCATCAGAATTAGAACTTCCAAGGGTTTGGCTCCCACTTCCTGAAGATGAGGTACTTTGAATAACACCCAAACCTAAAGTACATTTGCAACCAGAAAGTGAAATTTCATGTAAACAATTAACAGATTGCAATAGCAAATTTTTAAGTAAAATATGATCATTGTTGTTTCCAATCGAATTCTGGTATTTAAAAACAGAAGATATGATTCCTGATGAATCAATGAGGAGATCCATTTTCCCTTCTTCACAAGATATTACAATAGTTGTCTCCTGAATAGAAATCCAAATTCCACAGTCAGGTAACTTTTGCACAGCCATTTTGTTTCCAGTTAAAATGTCAAACTTTCTGGTAGAACTCTCCACATTATCACTTGTCCTAGCATTACAAAGAATGACATCTATCAACTTGAATCTGCAGGTCCCTTTGATAAAAAAATGGAACATGTTATTTGTCAGTAAAGCTCCCTGTATAGTTCCCTCAGTGCTATCGGTTTCTGCAAACAATGCTTCTTGTTTCACAATTTCACGATACATGCAATCAACATCTTCAAAGCTACTAAACAGATAAGATACGATAGAAGACAAACTTGCAACTGCCTGTTAAAAAGAAAAAATATTCTTTAGTCATAACTTAGAAATATAACTGCATAAATTAGCATAGAGCTGAATTTGTGAAATATACTCTTGAACATAAAAGAAAAAGGAAAGCAACAATAACCACAGAAAGAGTATCAGTAGCACTACTTCGGTGTTTGAATAGAGCAAATTTCCTTCTTGATAAACCCCTTTGAAAGTCCAAAGCACCTTCTAAAGCCAAGATGCATAGTTACATGTATCACCCATCAGTATGGGATTCGAGATCAGTGTGACTCAGGAAAATGGGATTTCCTAAGGGTTTGCTACTTTTTTTGAGAGTTGGGAGGGCAAGGGTTTGAGGAGGAAGGAAGGGGAACAGAATGGATGGAACTCTTGACAAATTGGTCACACAGGCTTTGATACCATGCCAAAAACCATATCTCCTAATGTCTTTGGATCAAAGAAGGGGAGAGGAGGGAAAATAGCACTTTCATGTTTGGTTCAGAAAGGGAGGGGAGGGATTTTAAAACAAATTTATTTTTAAACCCTTATAATTATTTATTTCAAAATAGACAAGTGGGGATATTTAAGTCAATAGTATAAAATGTTTTAAAATCCATCCCCTCCTTCCAAATCCCCCCAATATTGGAGGCAAGCCAAAATTGACTTAAGAAGGGATTTTGCTTCCCTCCCCTCCAATCCCCTCAAACCAAACACTATGTGAAAGTTTAGGCTATTTCGTAGAGGCCCGCGTATGATTTTATATTATAACATACAACACAAAGCTCTTTCTCCACATGTGTTTTATGTGTCGATCAAGTTCAATAACTTCACATTTATTTTTACACATTTACCAAAGAAACCCTAAACAACAACAATAAATCCGAACCGTCTATCGTCCTAAGTCAAATAATTTAGTTATCTGATAAATTTTTTGAAAACAACATCTTAAGACACCAGCCTGCCTGCAAGTCTTCTACAAGGTTAAATAGGGATTACTTATTACTAGATAAGTAAGTAGTAGTGGTGTATACATTAGGGATAACCTAATAAGTTAATACTTTTCTAACAATGAATTTATTCATATATATTATGTAAGAGTAGAATATGTGAATGTTGTGTGTCAATATGGCCACACATGTATGCTATTTATAATCTCATATTAGGGTACAAGAGAATCAATAATAAATACAAATGGAATCAATCAAATCAAATCAAATCAAATCAAATCACTAATTAGTAACGAATCCCTAATTACTAGCACCTATTTATGTACATATTAAGCACATGTTAAATATGCTTTCTAACACTCCCCCTCAAGCTGGAGCATATATGTCATATGAGCCAAGCTTGTTACAAATGTAGTCCACACGAGAGCCTCTAAGGGACTTGGTGAAAATGTCAGTCAACTGGTCACTAGAGTTGACAAAGTCGGTTGTGATTTCCCCTGAAAGCACCTTCTCTCTTACGAAGTGACAATCTATTTCTATGTGTTTAGTTCGTTCATGAAAGACCGGAATTGATGCAATGTGAAGTGCAGCCCGATTGTCACAGATAAGTTTAGTATCTTGGATATCTCCCAATTTTAGTTGTTGGAATAGTTGCCTAAGCCATGTAAGCTCGCACACAGCTGCTGCCATAGCACGGTATTCAGCTTCTGCACTAGATCTGGCAACAATGTTCTGCTTCTTGCTCCTCCATGAGATCATGTTCCCTCCAATAAGAACACAATATCCAGAAGTGGACCTCCTATCTGATGGTGATCCTGCCCAGTCAGCATCAGAGTAACAAGTGATTTTGGCATTGCCTTTATCTTCATATAATAATCCTCGTCCTGGTGCATTTTTGATGTACCGAAGAATACGCATGACAGCATCCCAATGGCTATCACATGGGGCATTCAGGAACTAGCTTACCACACTAACTGCAAAGGTGATATCAGTGTCCGGTGATCTGAGATAGTTGAGTCTCGCCCACAAGACGACGATATCTTCCCTGGTCTTTCAATGGCTCCCCCGACCCTAAGAAGCTTGACATTGGGATCCATGGGAGTATCGGTTGGACGGCAATCAAGCATACCTGTCTCAAGAAGAATATCCAGAGCATACTTGTTGGTTGATTGAAATTCCCGAAGTGGGACCGGGCAACTTCAATCCCTAAAAAGTACTTGAGAGAGGACCCAAGTCTTTTCTCTGAAAATGTTTGAAGAGGTGTGCTTTGAGCCGCCGGATACCATCTGTGTCATCACCGGTAATGACGATATCATCGACATAGACAACAAGATATATGTGCCCACCAGAAGGAGAATGGATAGAGAAAACAGAGTGGTCAGCCTCACATCGGGTCATGCCAAACTGTAATAAAGCAGAGCTAAATCGACCAAACCAGGCACGAGGGGACTGCTTCAATCCATCAAGAGAACGGCGAAGTCGACAAACAAGTCTAGAATCACCAGAAACAGTAAAACCGGGGGGCTGGTCCATATAAACTTCTTCCTGTAATTCGCCATGCAAGAAGGCATTTTTAATATCCAGCTGGTGAAGAGGCAAATGATGAATGGTAGCCATGGCTATAAAAAAACGAACAGAACTGATTTTGGCCACAGGGGAAAAAGTATCCCCGTAATCTAGACCAAAAATCTGTGTATAACCTTTAGCCACCAAACGAGCTTTGAAGCGATCAATATGACCATCGGGTCCAATCTTCACCGTATAGACCCAACGACAACCCACACTAGTCTTGTCAGGAGGCAAGGGAACAATCTCCCAAGTACCATTAGAATGCAACGCTGCCATTTCTTCCAACATTGCCTTGCGCCAGTTGGGATCAGCCATGGCTTCACCTGTAGACTTAGGAATAGACACAGAATCCAAAGCAGAAACAAAGGAAACATAGGAAGGAGATAAACGGCCATAATTTAAAGTACAAGCATAGATGGGATTAGGATTGCGAGAGGATCGAGTACCTTTCCGTAATGCAATGGGAGGTTCAGGTGCAGGAGGCATAGCTGGAGGGGCGGTTGGAGTCGGAGATAAGACTGAAGGATCCCCGGAAGGAGGCACCGCAGGCTTTGTGTCCGCCGCTGGTAGGTACGCAAAGGAGGTGGAGTGGGAGCAACAATAGGTGCCGAAACAACTGGTGGAATATCTGGAAGGTCCTGAGTGAAGTTGACATCAAGGACGGCGGATGTGGAGAAGAATGGGACAGCTTCAAAGAAGGTGACATCAGCACATACAAGATATCGTTGAAGTTGGGGACAAAAACAACGATAGCCCTTTTGCAAACGTGAGTAACCCAGAAAAATACATTTGAGAGATTTGGCTGAGAGTTTGTCATTTCCTGGAGTTAGATCATGGACAAAACATGTGCAACCAAAGACACGTAGAGGGATAGGATAGAGTTCTTCTTGTGGATACAAGAGAGAGTAGGGAACCTGATTATTAAGAACGGAGGAAGGCATGCGGTTGATAAGATAGCGAGCCGTGAGAAATGCATCACCCCAAAAGCGAAGGGGAACATTATTGTGGAGGAGTAGCGTACGAGCTGTTTCAACCAAGTGTCTATTTTTCCTCTCGGTAACACCGTTTTGTTGTGGTGTGTGAGCACATGATGTTTGATGAACAATTCCCTGTGTAGTCAAAAAGGATTGAAACTGGGAGGACAAATATTCACGAGCATTATCAGTGCGCAAAATTTTATTTGAAGAACCAAATTGATTTTGAATTTCAGTGCAGAAACCTTGAAATATATGAAAAACATCAGAGCGATTCTTCATTAAAAATAACCAAGTACACCGGGAAAAATCATCAATGAAAGTGACAAAATAATAGTAACCTAAGGTTGAGCAGACACGACTAGGACCCCAAATATCTGAATGAACTAAAGCAAAAGGTGACGCAACACTTTTATTGACTCGCTGACTATAAGTATGGCGAGTATGTTTTCCTAACTGACACGACTGACATTCAAAAAAGGAAACTTTAGACAAGCTTGGAACCATGAGTCGCATTTTATTAAGACTAGGGTGACCCAAACGTTGATGTTCCAGGGTTTGAGAAGCAGCAGAGACATGGGCCACTGGCGGTGAAAGTTGATATAATCCTTGAGAATCATGTCCTACTCCAATCGTCTGTCCTGTACGCCGATCCTGGACATAAACAGAGTTGTTAACAAAAAGAACAGAATAATCAAGGGTGCGAGTGAGTTTGCTGATGGACACTAAATTAAAGGTACAACCAGGAACATACAACACAAAATCTAAGGAAAGGTTAGGAAGGGGATGTGTTTGACCAATGCCCTGAACTTGTATTTGAGAGCCATCAGCTAAGGTGACACTAGGCAAAGAATCCAAGTAAGACAGTTTAGAGAAAAGAGATTTGTTACCAGTCATATGATCAGAAGCACCAGAGTCTAGTATCCAAGGTCCAAGAGAAGAGGACTGTGAAACAAAGGCTACAGGATTACCAGACTGAACCACAACAGAGGTAGGTGAGATGGGTTGTTGGGCTGCCTTGAATTGGAGAAAATCATTATAATCAGCAGCAGAAATACTAACTTCCTCAGTAATATTTGGGCCAGTGACATGAGCAACATTAGCATGCTTGAACTGTTCCCTGGCCTTGGTGCGGCATTCAGCTTCAATATGGCCATAGCGGTTGCAATAAGTGCAGCGAGGACAGCGTGGGAGACGAGAGCGGAGGAATCAGTATGAGGAATGGAGGAGTGGCCGAAAGAATGAGGGGTTGAAAGGCGCAGCAATTGTTCACTAACCAGGTCATAGGAAGGAACAGCGATACTCGATAGTATTTGATTACGTACCGAGTCAAGTTCAGAAGGTAGACCGGCAAGTGCAAGAACCATAAAAAACTTGCTGCGTTGCTCAACATGAGCAGTTGCATCATTAGCAAACGGCATTAGTTTCTCAAAATCAGTAATTAGATGATCAAGCTTACCAAGGTATGTCTGCATATCCATGTTCTCCAACTTCATAGAAATCAGGTTGAGAACAACACTGTAGAGGCGATGAACGTCATTAGAATAGACTTTCTTAACCTTTGTCCAAACATCATAGCAAGTGGTAAAGGCCTGGTATTGCGGTTGGAGTTTGGGAGCAATTGAAAACCATAGGACACTACACAGAGAGGCGTCGATTTGCTTCCATCGGGCTCGTTCCTTGTCGGGGATGTCCTTAGCTTGTTTGGTCAAGTGGTCTTCACGGCCTTGTCCTTGAAACCATAATTGGACAGCAGCAGCCCAGGTACTGTAGTTGGCAGTCCCAACTAATTTTTCACACGAGATGAGTGGAACATTAGTAAAGGTCACTGCTGCGTTTGAATCGGAAGAGAAATCGTTGGAAGCCATGAGAAATGGATCTGAAAAGCTGTTTGGCGTCAGGCGCGTGAAGCGCACGCGCCGGAGAGCAGCCGCCCGTGGAGGCGCGTGAGGCGGCGGTTGGCGGTGTGGTTCCGACGCAGTGGTCGCCGGAGGATGGCGGAGAGGATGGTGGGGTCACACCGGAGGATGGAGGCACGGTGGAACGGAAAACGGACCACACAGTGGTTGCGGGTACTGTTCACCCGAAAAAGGAACACCACTGGGCAGAAAAATAACCTAAACTACTGATACCATGTAAGAGTAGAATATGTGAATGTTGTGTGTCAATATGGCCACACATGTATGCTATTTATAATCTCATATTAGGGTACAAGAGAATCAATAATAAATATAAATGGAATCAATCAAATCAAATCAAATCACTAATTAGTAACGAATCCCTAATTACTAGCACCTATTTATGTACATATTAAGCACATGTTAAATATGCTTTCTAACATATTATATGATAGAACAATAAATATCATTTGACTTAACTAGGGAGGTAAAAAAATCACCTTATAGATCATATACACCTCATCCAAAAATGACAAAGCAGTGAATCCTCCAGCTGTTATATCCACAAAGAATGAAAAGGTTGACATTGTTGTGCTCAAGGAATAAATGTATTCCCTGCATTGTCAAATTAATAACCACAAATCACAATCCCAAACACAATCACAAGGAAGAAGCTCATGAAACAACACATTTTTCAATTAAGAGGAGGAAGGAAAAAGGAGAGCCCCAAAATTTCTTACATTACCTCTCCTATTCCATGACTACAAGTCACAAATCTATCATAAATACAAAGAAACGAGGAAAATAAAGTAACTTCCAATCAAAATTTTAACATCATATAATCACCAAATGACAATTAAAAACTGTTAATGGTGATGTGCAGAGAGAGAGAAGAAAGAGAGAAAAATGAGGAACTGAGTATTATTGAGTGATGAATAATTGTCTCAATACAACGAATCTGATCATCTACTAATTATAGTAGTGATCACACGTGTCACTAAATAGAGCAGTTATAACAAGACTAACTGCCTAGGATCTAATACGATACATGCCGGCATGGTTCGTGAGTTAACTCGTAGAATCGGACATGGTGAAATTGAGTGAACTCGGAGTCAGAATCGTTTTCGGGGTAGTCTCGACTTGACTCGGGTGGAATCGGTAGAATCGGGTGGAATCGCGATTCTATGGGCAAGTTAGCGAGTCTGAGTGCATTTTCAAAATGATGCATAAAACACCCAAAACGTGCTTTTCCTCTCTTTTGTGCATTTCTTTTCGACACTGCCCTCACTTCACTCTCGATTTCGAACTTCAGAAGTATCAAAGAGAAAGAAAACCCTAGCACCCCTCATGACCACAGTGACGCGACGACCACCCTCCCTGCCGCCTACGTCCACCACTTCAAACCCACAAACGACCACCCTCCTTGCCGTGAACCACCACCTTCCCTGCCGCCTGTGTCCGCCTCTTCGAACCCGCGAGCCACCACCTTCCTTGCTCGAACCTTGTAGCTCTTCCCTGCTCAGGTTTGTTGCAGGTGCAGCAGTAAGGAGATTTCCTTCCCTCTATTTTATCCTTCCTTGCTCAAACCCCGTGTTTCTATATTGCAATGTCTGAGGCTGAGGCTAACCCAGTTGCTACAGCAACATCTGGAGGTTCCACAGGTTGAGGGAAGAAAATTTTCCCTGGAAATAGGACTGATCCTGAGTGGAAACATGGGACTGATGTCCAGGGCAATGACAAAAAAAGTGAAATGTAGCTACTGCTCAAAGATTGTTAGTGAAGGAGTTTATAAATTCAAGCATCATCTTGCAGGGAGTAGAGAAGATTCTGAACCGTGTACTACGATGCCAGAAGAAGTGAAACAGCTATTTATGAGAATTGTTGTCGAGGCTAAAGAAGCATCAAAGAAGAAAAGAAGATTGATTGATGTTGAGGAAGTTCAAGAGGTTGTTGCAGGTAGCTCTCAAAAAAAGGGTTTTTTTTTATTTTTGCAAAAGGGAAAGCAAAAGCTGGTGGTGGAGTTCAAGCAAAAATTAATCAAATGATGAGGAAGGACTTAAAGGAGCAAGTTGATGAACAGGTAGCCAAATTTCTTTATACAAATCTGGAGCATATAATTCATATGCACTAAGCTTGTTACGTATGTACCTTATACGAGAACCCCTCAAAGACTTAGTGAAAACATCTGCCAATTGATCATTTGAACTAAGAAAGATGGTAGTGTTGTCTCCAGATAAAATCTTCTCTCTAAAAAAAATGACAATCTATCTTAATAATGCTTAGTCCTCTAGTGAAATACTGGATTTGAAGCAATATGCAGTGCAGCTTGGTTATCACAGATGGGTGTCATCTAAGTGACCTCCCTAAATCTAAGCTCCTGAAGTAACTGTTTGAGCCATGTGAGTTCACAAGTAGCCGATGTCGTGGCTCAATATTCTGCTTCTGCGCTTGACCTTGCAACAACATTCTGCTTCTTACTTTTCCATGAGATAAGGTTGCTCTCAATGAAGATACAATACCCGGAATTGGATCTCCTATCAGTAAGAGAGCCCACCCAATCAGCATATGAATATCCCACAACTCAAGTATGAGTGTATGACCCTTGTTTTCATAGACAATACCTTTTCCTGAAGCTGCTTTAATACTTCAAGATTCGAATTACAGCATCCCAATATCCTTCACAAGGTGAATTAAGAAATTGACTTATCATACTAACAGCGAAGGAGATATCGGGCGAGTGACAGTGAGATAATTTGCTTGCCAACCAATCTTCTGTATCTCTCTAGATCAAAAGTGGCTCCCCCTGATTTGGTAGGAGCTTGACATTAGGATCAGGGACGGACCTACGTGTGAGTCTGGGGGCATCTGCCCCACCAATTTTTTTTTTTCAATTTAACTCATAAATAATTTTCTTTTTGTCCCCACTAAAATAAAATCGTTGCCCCACATTATCCTACAACCCTACTCTACATAACACTTTTATTTTTTTACTACAACTTAAATTATAAGTTTATTTAGAATTAGTAAAATAGATAAAGTGAGCATTGATTTGCTTAATTGTGTGGAAGGCTTAAATCCCAAAGATTCATTTTTTACATTTGACAAGGAGAAGTTGATTTGTTTGGCTCGATTTTATCCATCAGAATTTACCTCGGTGGAGCTTATGGGGCTTGATAGCCAACTTGAAAATTATATCATAGATGTTTGTTCTAGTGAACGTTTTTCTAATTTAAATGGGATTAGTGATCTTTCAGAAATGTTGGTGAAAACTAGAAAGCTTATTGCATATTCAATTCAAAGGCATATATTTTTTACTTCTGAAGTTAGCTTTGATTTTTCCCGTGGCCACTGCAACAGTTGAAAGGAGTTTCTCTGAAATGAATTTTGTGAAGAATCAAGTGCGCAATCGTACGAGAGATTAATTGTTGAATGATTGTTTTGTCACATACATAGAGATTAGAGAGATGTTTTTGATAGTCTTGAAAATGAAAAATCATACGAAAATTTCAAAATATAAAGACACGTAGAGAGCGGTTATAGTTTATGGAAGTTGACGTGTCTTCCATTTTTTGGGAATACAATGTAGTTTTCTTAATATCCAATTTTTACATTAATTAATGATAATGATGTCATTATTTTATCATTTATCTATTTATATATTTATTATAAAAATATTTATAGTATATGATCTTGCCCCCACTAGTCAGAATTTCTGAGCCCGTCCCTGATTAGGATCCGTAGGAGTGTCAACTAGTTTAGCATTCATCAAACCTGTTTCCTCAAGAATGTCCATGGCATACTTCCTTTGAGAAATTCCAATGCCATCCTTGGATTGTGTCACCTCTATCCCCAAGAAGTATCGAAGCTTACCAAGATCCTTTGTCTTAAAGTGGTGACAAAGATGTCGTTTTATTTGAGCAATGCCATGATGATCCCTGCCTGTAATGACAATGTCGTCTACATACACAACCAAGTAAATAAACCCGAATGACGATAGAAGACCGAGTGATCTGCCTCACTTCGAGTCATACCAAACTGTTGAACCAGATTGCCAAATCTGATAAACCAAGCTCTAAGAGGAACAAATCCAGGAGGTTGCTCCATATAAACTTCTTTATTGAGATCACCATGGAGGAAAGCATTCTTAATATCAAGTTGGTGAAGAAGCCATTGGCGAATAGCAGTCATAGATAAAAATATGCGAACAAAAGCCATTTTTTCCACAGGGGAAAATGTGTCCCCATATCCAAGACAAAGACCTGTGTATAACCTTTAGCAACTAGTCGTTCCTTAAGGCGATCAACCTGACCATCAGGACCAACTTTAACTGTAAAGATCCACCGACTTACAACAATTGAGTTCCCTGGTGGAAGACGATAAGGGCACACAATTCTTCAACCATAGGATGGCACCACCTAGGATGAGAAAGAGCTGCACCTGTAGTCTTTGGAATAGATATAGAAGACAAGGAAGAAAGACAAGCAAAATGCGAAGACAAACGATGATAGCTCAAAGTAACATAATGAGGAAAAGGACTACGAGTAGACCGTATACATTTTTTGAATGCAATAGGAAGATCAAGTGCAGCAGGTTGGGCCGGAGGAGGTGGAGTCGCTGGAGGTGGAGTAACAAGTGCTGGAGGTGGAGGCTGTCGTTGATGATAAACTTGGAGAGGACGAGGAGCAGGATTGTCTTGAACCTAGGGCATCACAGGTGGAATGTACTCAGCAGAGATAGAAGGATAAGGTAAGGTGTCTAAAAAAGACTCAGATGTGGAAGTAGGTCCAAAGAAAGGAACAGACTCAAAGAAGGTCACATCAACTGAGACTAGATACCTGCACAAAGTAGGTGAATAACAATGATAACCCTTTTGAGATCGATCTTTAACTAGAAAGAGACATTTAGGAGACAAAGCAGACAATTTATCAAGACCAGGAGCAAGATTATGGACAAAACAGGTAGACCCAAAGACTCGAGGTGGCAAGGGATGTAGATGCTGATGGGAAATAACACAGAATGGGGTACTTGGTTATCAAGAACAGAGGAAGGCATCCGATTTATGAGATAACATGCAATAAGAACAGCATCCCCACAAAATCGAAAAGGAACATTGCCATGAATTAGTAGAGTCTGAGTTGTTTCAACAAGGTGACGATTCTTACGTTCAACAACCACATTTTGTTGAAGGGTATGAGCACATGATGTTTGGTGAAGAATGTCATTAGAAGCCATAAAGGTTTGAAATGACTGAGATAAATATTCACAAGCATTATCACTTCGCAAAGTACGAATGGGAACACCAAACTGTGTTTTTATCTCATTATAAAATTGCTAGAAAATGGAGAACAATTCATGCCTATTTTTCATCAAAAATAACTAAGTACACAGGAGCAGTCATCAATGAATGTAACAAAGTATTTGAACCCCAAAGTTGATGCAGGACGACTAGGACCCCAGATGCCAAAATGGACCAAGGCAAAAGGAAACTTAGCTCGACTATGGAAGGAACTACGAGTATGTTTCCCAAGTTGACAAGACTCACAAGGAAGAATAGATAACTTGGACAGACTGGGCACCAATTTTTGTAACTTTGCAAGGCTAGGGTGACCTAGTTGAGCATGTACCATAAGAAGGGAATCTATAGCAGTGCATATACAAGGGTGGTAAGGGAGATGGTAGAGGTTGTTAGACTCATATCCGACGACAATCATCCGACCTGAACTCCGATCCTACATGAAAACCGAATCTTTATTGAAAGAGATGACACAATCAAGAGAGCGAGTTAAGCGACAAATAGAAAGCAAATTAAACGGAGAACCTAGAACAAATAGTCAGAATCGAATGATGAGGAGGGAGGAGGATGAGTAGTACCCAACCCTTTTGACTGTGTTTGGGAACCATTTGCTGAAGTGACTGTAGGAAAATAACATAAGATAGAGTGTAGAAAACAAGGATTTATTACCCGAGATGTTATCGGTGGCACCAGAATCAAGAACCCAAGGATCAATTAAAGGCGATTAGGAGAGACAAGCAATGGAATTACCAGTGTGCACAACGGAGGCAGTGGAACATGAGGTCGGGTGCTCCTGCAACCGCTTCAAGAAATCAAAATAGGCTACCTATAGGGTAGTGAGACCCGAGGGCTGACATTCATCGAACCACCTCAAAATATCAACATGGGTGGGTCGTGTGGTGCTAACAGAAGCCATGCTTGGGCAGAGAAGAGAGAGAAACAACTCTCAAGAATGCTGTTTGGGCAATAAGGATGACTAGCTGGGCTCCCAATCGCAAAGTGAGGACAGATAAGGGACAAGGGACGACCTGCGAGTTTGGAGCGAGAAATGATGGTTGGACACGCTGTCACGTGCGGCTTAAAGTGGCGCGCGTGCAGTTGCACGCAAAAGTGAGACGAGCGTGCGGGCACGTCATACGTCGGACGGCGGTGGGGTCTGGATGGTAGGATAGATCGACAGCCAATGAAGTTGTTGGTGGGCTCGGCTGTCGGAAATGATGGCGGACGGTGGCTGACAGAGCTGACTGGACAATTTTGGGAGGCCGGAAGGGGAACGTGGCCACCAAAGAGGCTGCAAAACCGGAAAGACAACACGGTTTTATAGAGAAGAAAAATTCCACTGATGGGCTTAGTCCACCAAGTAGGCACGAATTAGGGTGCCTCTTGTTAGGCTCTAGATACCATGTTGAGAAAGAGAGAAAACAAGAAGGCAAATGATAGAATCCGTGTGTGTTACACATTAGAGCTCTGCCATTTATAATGAATCATAATAAATACAAAATATTAATGGTATCCTATTTTCTATATTTACATGAAACTATGAAATCACCCTATTTATTTACATTATTTCTAGCAGAAGGTATTAGTGTTGGTGGATTGTGGGCATCTCATAATCGTGTCCTCAGTAATGGCTAGAGAAAAAGGGTTAACAGTAACCGAGACCCCTCCATACATGGTACAAGTGGGTGATGGAAGAAGAATCCAATGTAGTGGGGTATGTCACCAACTCACTCTTCAAGTCCAAGGGTTGCAAGTACAGCAAGATCTTTTCATTTTTGAGTTAGGAAGGGTAGACATAGTGATCTTTTCAAAGAACTCACCATGAAGGTTCCAACAAAAGAAGGAATCAAGGTCTTGAAAGGTGATCCTGCATTAACCAGAACTGCTACTTCCTTCAAATCGGTAGTTAAGGCTTTACAAAATGAGGGACAGAGCTGCTTACTGGAATATCAGAGCCTACAGGGTACTTTAGAGAGCACAAATCACCTAACCCAGTGGCTTACAAGGGTTCTAAAAGAATATCAAATGTTTCAAGAACATCAAGCTCTATCCCCACCTAGAAGACATGATCATGCAATTGCCTAGAAGGAAGGAGCTGCAATTCCCAATATAGGGCCATACAGGTACCCCTATTACCAAAAAAATGGGATTGAGAAACTAGTGGATGATATGTTAAATTCGGGTGTTATAAGACTGAGTATCAGTCCCTATGCTAGCCCTATAATATTAGTAAAGAAAAAAAGATGGAGGGAGGAGATTTTGTGTAACTATCAAGCCCTAAATAACATCACCATACTTGATAAATTTCCCATACCCATAATTGATGAATTGTTAGATGAATTGGGAGGGCCAGTCATTTTCACTAAGTTGGACCTTAAATCAGGATACCATCAGAGATCGATGAAAGAGGAGGATATTCCTAAAACTGCCTTTAGAACACATGAAGGGCATTATGAATTTTTGGTGATGCCATTTGGGCACACCAATGCACCTTCAACCTTCCGGTCCTTGATGAATGAGATGCTACGGTGCTACTTAAGAAAGTTTGTTTAGGTATTCTTTGTTTTGGTTCAATACCAACTACAATTGCTCCACCAAGCTAACACCCTTCAAGGCTCTCTTTGGTCGAGACTCTCCTCAGCTCTCAAAGGGTACCACAATTCCCTCTATAGTTGAAGAGGTAAATCAGATGACTAATGATAGAAACTCTATCTTAAATGCCCTCAAAACTAACTGGTTAGAGCACAATATTAGATGAAGTTTTATGCTGAAAAAAACAGGTGAGCAGTCACTTACGCAGTAGGAGTTTGGGTGTACCTCAAGCTACAACAACCATATAAGTTGAAATCCTTAGCCATGAAAACGAATGAAAAGCTCAATTCTAAATTCTATGGTCCCTACCAAGTAAGCAAAACAATAGGTCAGGTGGCTTATCAACTAGACCTACCAGAAGAGAGAAAAATCCACCCTATCTTCCATGTTTCCCTTCTAAAGAAAGCCACAGCACCAACAGTGACCCCACAACCCTTGCCCAAAATGTGTCGAACCTTCATCAGTGGTGGCTGTTCGCAATGGGCCAACTAGTCAGGTCGAAGGCTTGAATCAGTGGAAGGATCTCTTGGACTTTGAAGCAACCTGAGGAAACGCTTGACACCATTCAGGATCAGTTCCCACAATTTCACCTTGAGGACAAGGTGCAACTTTTGGGGGGAGTATTGTTAGTTGGCCTCCAATCAGAAAGACGTATGTCAAAAGGAATCAAGATGTATGTCAAAAGGAAGCCCAAGAAAAGTGGGCCAGCCTAGTCTAGATTAACAATTATACAATGTAATATTAGTTGCACAGTGATTGTAAAGAATACATAGAATAGAAGGAGGGAAAGGGATTCATTTGATTATTCAGCTAGGAAGGTGGTTAGGGTGAGGACAAGCTCCTAAGCATCCCTGTCGGGTTCATTGTATCTGTACCTAACAGAAACCTAACTAGGATGAGAGAGAGAAGAGAGAGGGGGGGGGAGAGAGAGAGAGAGAATTTCTGAGATTCTAAAAGTGAGTGACTCTCTTTCATTTTTCACTCTATTTCTGAAACTGTTACAGGTTATTTATAGTGTAGGGAAGGTTCTAGAAAACACAGTAACCGCTTCACTAAAGCTGACTCCGCAAGTGCTGTGAGCTGTGATCAGCTACATGCAACATAACCATACACTCTAACACACCCCCTTATAAAGTGAGGGTGAGTTTACAAGGTTCCTAAGACACCCCCTTACAAGCTAAGGTGGGAGCTGAGTGATATCTTGTCTGCCACACCAAGGTGCTTCCTGAGTTCCTCAAACCGAGACTGACTGAGTGGTTTAGTGAGAACATCTGCTACCTGGTCAGTTCCTGGAAGATGGCAGACTTGGAGTGTTTTGTTGAGAACCTTTTCTCGGACAAAAAATAAGTCCAGCTCCATATGTTTTGTCCTAGAATGAAGGACTGGATTATGTGATAGTGAAACTGTGGACAGATTATCACAGTAAATTACTGGATGCTCAGTGGCAACCTGAAGCTCTTTCAGCAGTGTTTGAACCCAAATTACTTCAAATGTAGTGGCTGCCAAACTCCTATATTCAGCCTCGGTGCTAGACCGAGCCACCAATGTTTGTTTCCTAGACCACCATGAAACCAGGTTTCGACCAGAGTAAACACATGACCATGACACAGACCTTCTATCATCAAGATCGGCTCCCCAATCCGCATCACTAAAGGCCTGTAAAGAGAAGGGTTTGCCTGCTGCAGCCGGTTTAAGAAGAATCCCATAAGAAACAGTGCCTTGAAGATATCTTAGGATCCTTTTCACTGCTTTCCAGTGTTCCTCTAGGGGTTGGGCTAGGAATTGACAAACCTTGCTAACACTGAAACAAATTTCTGGTCTGGTTATGGTTGCATATTGCAATGCACCAACAACTGACCTATTAAGTGTGGGGTTGTCCATATAGTTGGCCCCGTATTTGGTCAGTTTACAATTACTAACCATGGGTGTGGGTAGGCTCTTTGCATCTGCCATATTAGCTTTGGAAAGGAGGTCCTTGATGTACTTAGACTGAGAAAGAAGAAGTCAACCCGAGGGCAGTCTTTTCATCTCAATACCGACAAAATAATCCAAATCTCCAAGCTGTTTGAGTGCAAATTCTGCATTCAATTTACTGATTAGAGTAGAGATCCATAGGGAAGAAGAACCAGTGATGATTATGTCATCAACGTAGACTAAAACATATGTGTTGTGGCCCTCTCGAGTGTGAATAAAAAGAGAAGGGTCACATTTACTAGTTCTAAATCCAAACTGAAGGAGAGTCTTAGTTAGGCGCTCAAACCAAGCCCTCGGAGCTTGTTTTAGACCATAGCTAGCTTTATTTAGGCGACAAACCTGATCAGAATTATTACTTACAAAGCCATAGGGTTGGTCCATGTATACTTCTTCCTCAAGAACCCCATTTAGGAACGCATTATTAACGTCCAGCTGCTGAATTGGCCAGTCATATGTGACTGCAAGAGTGACAATAATCCGTATTGTGATAGG
This sequence comes from Sophora flavescens, assembly GCA_030762895.1. Lineage (NCBI taxonomy): Eukaryota > Viridiplantae > Streptophyta > Magnoliopsida > Fabales > Fabaceae > Sophora > Sophora flavescens. The sequence goes on from CM061064.1 coordinate 174,536,031, forward strand.
TTTCACAACTGGTGAAAATGTCTCAGTATAGTCCCTTTCAAGTTTCTGATGAAATCCCTTGGCAACTAGGCGAGCCTTGTATTTATTTACAGTACCATCAGGGTTCTCTTTGATTCTAAAAACCCACTTGCACCCAATAGATTGTTTTCCAGGTGGCAGATCAACTAAAGTCCAAGTCCCATTGGCCAACAATGCATCATACTTTGCATGGCCTGCTGCCACTGTGGTAAGGCTAGGGCTTGCTTAGGAGATGTGGGCTCTGCTTGTGTCAACAGAGTGGGTTGCACAGCTAGCTGTCTACACTTAGACCTAGTATTCATAGGATGAACATTACATGGCTGAACTTGAGACTCAGAAGAGGAAGTAGTGGGAGTAGTCATAGGAGACCCTGCAAGAGGTGTTAAACCCGAGTGTAAAGAAGGCAGAAGAGGAGATACAGAGGACAAGGGACTGAAATTTGAATGATGGGGAGTGCTATACTGAAAATGAGGAGTTGACTGATGACCAAAACTGGACAGCAAAGGACTAGACTGATTAGGACTAGTGGAGACAGATTGAGTGACTAGAGCTGGTTGTACAACAGTGAGAGGCATAGGACTGCCAGCACAAGAGGAGATGGGTGGAGTGCTGGATGGCAAAGTGACAGACTTGGGAGGAGCAAAAGGAAACTTCATTTCATCAAATTGAACATCTTTGGAGATGTACAACCTCCCATCTTTAGAGAGGCACTTATAACCCTTGTGTGAGGTGGAGTATCCAAGAAAGGTACACTCACAAGAACGAAACTCAAGTTTGTTTTTATTGTAAGGACGTAAGCAAGGGTAACTAGCACTTCCAAAAACTCTAAGAAAGGTATAGTCAGGTGCTGTCTTATAGAGAACAGTGTAAGGGGACTGATTTTTCAAAATAGGGGTAGGAAGCCTATTGATTAAAAATACTGCAGTGATGAATGCATGATCCCAGTATTTCATGGGAAGAAAGGCTTGGGCTAAAAGAGTAAGCCCTGTTTCTACTATGTGACGATGTTTTCGCTCCACAACACCATTTTGGTGATGAGTGTGTGGGAAAATGACCCTGTGAATTATGCCAAGATCAGACAAAAACTTGGTGAAGGGTCTAAATTCTCCACCCCAATCAGTTTGGACTGCTAGTATATCAGTTTGAAACTGCACCTTAACCAATTCTCGAAACTGTTTAAAGACGGAAAGTGTTTCTGACTCTAGCAAATACATCCAAGTATATCTAGAACATGCATCAACAATTGAAAAGTAATAGCAGTGACCAGCAGAAGAGTTTACTGGTGTTGGTCCCCACAAGTCCAGAAAGAGAAGTTCAAAGGGTTTATTGTACTGAGTAGTAGACGGAAAGGAAGGTAAACGATGTGACTTTCCATAACAAGGAACACAAAAGTCCAAAATACTTTTATTAATATTGAAAACATTACACTGAGTAAGAACTTGTTTAATAGCCAAATCATTGGCATGCCCTAGCCTACAGTGCCATATATGTAAGTGTGAGGCACTTTATTACATTGAGTAACTTGAGTCCTAGAACTAGAATCATTTGAATCACTTTTACACATTGTGACACTAAGCCAAGCTGGAACTTGAGTCTTGGTGGATGATGAGTATCTTGAATCTACTGAAAAATTTGAAAACACATAGAGACCTTCACAGGTGACTGTTCCCTCCAATAAAACTCTATGATCAACCTGAGATTTGACAAAGAAACCATGAGACAAAACTCAAGTAGACATTATTATCCTTAGAGAAACGAGTGACACTAATAAGATTTTTAGTAATTGTGGGAACATACAAAAGATTAGAAAGAGTGAAGGTGACAGTGGTGTCTATGGGAGAGTTAACACAAGCAGAACCAGTAGAGGCAATTTTCAAACCATAGCCATTACCCATATAGATGTGTGCAGGTGTTTGAGGATCAATGTGCTGATTTAGATTTGCAGCATTGGAGGTGACATGATGTGTCGCTCCACTGTCAGGATACCATGGTCCAGTAAACTCAGTTCCAGAATTAGAAGCCAGCATAGCCATAGGGCCATTGGAGGCCTGATTCACAGTATGGTCAGTCCCTGAGTGAGACTGTGAAGAATTTTGCCAAGGTAGCTGCTGTGTAGGAGCTGCTTGGAAGGGAATTTGATGTGAGAAGGCTTGCTGATGAGGAAAACCCTGAGGAGATGAGTGCTGAAACTGAGAGTAAGCTGCATAATTCAATTGAGAGGGCTGTCCTGGACCAGAATGAGCAACAAAGGTAGGGTGCGAGTGATTGCCATAAGTAGACTGATTAGAATTGCCAAATTGAGATTGAATCTGAGGGCCTCTGCCATCTGTGTAGTTAGTATCATAACGATACCAACAATTAGGAGCTTCATGTCCATTACGGTGGCAGATCTGACAGGAAAAACTGGAGCCACCACGATTTCCATAACAACCTCCACGACCACGGCCTTGATATCCTGATCGGCCGCCACATCCTCCTCGGAAACCAGGTCCAAAATTGGAGTTAGAAGGTTGATACTGTTGTTGAAAACTAGGAGGAAATTGAGAGGTGGAGGAGGAGGATTGAACCTGATTAGGATTTTGTGCTTGAGGAGCCGTGTGAGTCAAAATGACTGAGAATGCATCTTGAGGTTGCTTTGCTCTAGACCTTTCCAACCTTGATTCATGCAAGAGAAGCAGAGACTCTAATTCTGCCACAGAGTAAGGTTCCACACGGCTTTCAATGGTTGGAAAAAGTATGTGATACTCCTCAGGGAGGCCTTCAAGAATGGCATCAATGTGCTCATGGAAGGTCACCGGAGTACCAATCGAAGCAAGAGCATTGATGAGAGCTTTGATTCGTAACATGTATTCAGAAATCGTGCGATCACCTTTCACCATATGCCGGAGCTCCGATCGTAATTGCATACTTCTGGCCTTCGTTTGAGAGTTGAAGTAACTGTGGAGCTCGTCCCAAAGCTCCCACGCATGGGTACAGTCAACCACTAGTGCGTGAATGGAGTCGGAAATTGAATTGAGAAGCCATATGAAAAGATGTTGATCTTGAGCTTCCACGCTTGAAACTCTAGATTCAAAGTATCACTGAGCCGATCCGCATCAGTGAGATATCTCCAAGGAATATGAGGACATGCGACAAATTTCTCGAGGCGATTGGCACGGATCACCGCCTCGACGATTTACTTCCAATGGAGGAAGTTCTTATCAGTAAGTTTTATAGTGATGACCGACGAGAGGTTAGGGACGGACGGCATCGGAGCCGACGGTGGCGGCGATGACGACGGTGGCGGTGGGTCACCTTCTGTGTGCGATGCGGAAGCCATGCTCGAGCAACTCAAGCTCTGATACCATATTAGATTTTGAGCCTAACTCAATCCCAAAAGCTAGCTCATGGGATGAGGGCTGCCCTCTAGTTATAAGCTCTCATTAGACACTATCTCTAGTCAATGTGGGACTTGGGTTTTTCCCAATACACCCCCTCACGGCCAGCACTATTTGAGCTTGGTGTGTGGATAATATGGTGGGTGGCCCAACAATGGATCTAGGATAGCTCTGATACCATAACAGAAACCTAACTAGGACGAGAGAGAGAGAAGAGAGACAGAGAGAGAGAATTTGAGATTCTGAAAGTGAGTGAATCGCTTTTTCATTTTTCACTCTATTTCTGAAACTGTTACAAGGTATTTATAGTGTAGGGAAGAGTGTTCTAGAAAACACAGTAACCGCTTCACTAAAGCTGACTCAAAGAAAGTCTTGAGTCGTGATCAGCTACATGCAACATAACCAAACACTCTAACAGTACCATTCTTTTTTATTGCGATCTCACGTCGACTAGATATATGGCCAAAGTAGTCCTTATGAGGCTTGAGCAACCCTCACATCTTGAGCTAGCTTTTGGAGTTGAGTTAGGCCTAAAGCCCAAATTCTAAAATGGTATCGGAGCATATCCTAGATCTGTTATTGGGTCAGTTATGTCACCCGCATTTTGTCCATGCTCCAAATGTCCAGTCTTGGGCGTGAGGGGGTATGTTGAGATCCCACATCAACTAGAAATATGGCCAAAGTAATCCATGTAAGGCTTGGACCATCCTCCCCTCTTGAGACAGCTTTTGGGGGTTGAGTTAGGCCTAAAACCCAAATTCTAAGATTTTTTTCCTATCTCAGTTGGGCACCTTGCTCCCAAGATCATTCAATAAATTGCACTATTCTGTAAAATTGGTATTCTAGCTTAGCCAGTTCTATCATAGGAAAGTTGGTATCTATAAGAACAGAGAGAGGAATTATTTTATTTCTCTAATGCGGATTGATTTGTACATCTTACAATTTAAAGGCAGAATTGGTTCTACTTATGGAAACCAAATCTGCAAGATTACAGGAAAATTCAACACCTAATATCTGATCAGATATCAATCAGATACTGATGCAGATTTATTACAATTCTAATTAAAGAAAAGAGGGAAACTAGGAGAGGAAATAGGGAACAATATCACAACATTAAATGGACCAAGTCAGACCATATCATATTGCAACACCCCCCTCAAGTTGGTGCATAGATATCTATCATGCCCAACTTGCTTACAAGGAATTCAAAGTTGATTCTAAACAGTCCTTTAGTAAGGATATCTGCCAATTGCTGTGAGGTAGGAACAAATGGCATGCAAACTGATCCATTTTCTATCCTTTCTTTGATGAAATGTCGATCAATCTCCACATGCTTGGTTCTGTCATGTTGTACTGGATTTTGAGCAATGCTGATTGCAGCCTTGTTATCACAATACAGCTTCATTGGAAGTGTGATAGCCATTCCTAGCTCTTCAAGGACACTTTTTAACCACACCATCTCGCAAATACCTTGTGCCAATGACCTGTACTCCGCTTCTGCACTACTTCTAGCAACCACACTTTGCTTTTTGCTTCGCCAAGTAACAAGATTACCCCATACAAAGGTGCAGTACCCTGATGTTGATCTCCTATCCGTGATTGAGCCACCCCGATCAGCATCAGTGTATGCTTCAATAGATTGCTGAGTATTTTTACTGAACAACAACCCTTTCCCTGGAGTACTCTTCAAGTACCTTAGGATTCTATAAACAGCATCAAGATGTTCTTCATATGGAGAGTGCATAAATTGACTTACAAGACTTACTGAGAATGCAATATCTGGCCTTGTGTGAGACAAGTAGATAAGTTTCCCAACTAGTCTTTGGTAGCGTGTAGTGTCCACAGGATCCCCTTCCTTGCCATCTCCAAGTTTTTTATTTGGGTCTATGGGTGTCTCGGCCGGTCTACATCCACTCATGCCAGTCTCTTCCAGGAGGTCCAGGATATATTTTCTTTATGAGAGGACAATTCCTTTTCTAGATCTTGCAACTTCCATTCCAAGGAAATACCTTAACGACCCCAAATCTTTTATTTCAAATTCTGCAAAGAGAGTTTCTTTGAGCTTCTTCATCTCTTGAAAGTCATTTCCTGTAAGGATAATATCATCCACATAGACAATAAGAACAGCAATCTTTCCTTCATTTGATTTTTTCACAAACATTGTATAATCTGACTGTCCTTGGAAGTAACCTTGCCCCTTGACAAACTGAGTGAATCTCTCAAACCAGGCCCTAGGGGACTGTTTTAGTCCATACAGGACCTTCTTCAACTTGCATACCTTTGGATAGCACCCTTGTTCAAAACCTGGAGGTGCATCCATGTAAACTTCTTCTTCCAAGTTCCCATTTAGGAACGCATTCTTCACATCTAACTGTTGTAAGGGCCAATCAAGGTTTGCCGCTATAGAGAGGAGAACTCTAATGGTGTTGAGCTTTGCCACTGGCGCGAAGGTTTCGAAGTAGTCAATCCCATGAGTTTGGGTGTAGCCCTTGGCAACCAGCCAGGATTTATATCTTTCAAGGGTGTCGTCAGAGTTATACTTGATGGTGAACACCCACTTGCATCCCACTGTTTTTTTCCCTTTTGGTAGCTCTACCATCTCCCATGTCTGATTTTTTTCAAGAGCCTTCACTTCTTCTAAAACAGCCCCCTTCCACTCAAACCTTTAGAGCATCTTGTATATTGTTTGGAATCTCCCTACTTGACAACTGTGAGGTAAAAGCTCGAAAGGAAGGTGAGAGTTTTTCATATGACACAAAGTTAGATGGAGGGTGTTTGGTACATGACCTTACACCTTTTCGAATTGCAATGGGAAGATCAGAATCATCAACAGTTTCAGCATTATCAATAATTTCAGGAATTGTTTTACCTTGTGGGTCCTCGGGTTCTTGGTAATGCAAGAGTTGTTCTTTGGACTCAGTTTTTTTGTCCCTTTTTTTCCTTGAGAAGACAATATCAAAGAGTTTTTTTCCTTTCTCAATTCTGCCTATTTCTAAAGATTCAATGTTTCCTTCATCTTGTCCAATGTTGTCTTTACAAATTTTTTGATTACAGCATTCAGTTTCATGGCCATTACTGGGAGAGTCATTGCTGAACTCATCTCCTTGGTTCCCACTTTCACATATCAGATTTTCACAAATATTTTCACAATCATTTTTAGTTAAAATGCAATCATTTTCAGTTAGAATACAGTCAATTGGAGAAGCTGAATCTTTCACCCATGTTCCCCCCCTGAAGATGAGTCTTAAAGTAAGGTTGTGATTCAAAAAAGGCTGCATCCATGGTGATAAAAAATTTGTTAGAACTTGGGTCCAAACACTTGTATCCTTTTTGTGGGGGGGAATACCCAATGAAAACACATTTCTTGGCTTGGGGACTTCATTTGCTTTGGTTGGGTTCATTGTTATGGACAAAAACAGTACACCCGAATACCTTTAGGGGAATAGTGGACAGCAGCCGATTTTTAGGAAAATTCTCCAAAAAAACTTCCATAGGAGTCTTGAAACCCAAAACTTTGCTTGGCATGCGGTTAATTAAATAGGCTGCTATAAGTACAGCTTCTCCCCAAAGGTATTTAGGCACACAATTTTGAAAGAGAAGAGACCGAGCCACTTCCAACAAATGCTTATTTTTTCTTTCAGCCACCCCATTTTGTTGGGGTGTGTTTACACAAGAACTTTGATGCACAATATCATTTTCTAGTAAAAAACTGTTTAAGTTCTTGTTAAAAAATTCTTTTCCATTATCACTTCGAAATATTTGGACCCTTTTTTGAAATTGAGTTGTCACCATTTGAAAAAAAAAAGCTTTACAATAGACTCAACTTCAGATTTTTCTTTCATCGAATACACCCATGTAGTCCTAGTATGGTCATCAATAAAGGTGACAAACCACCATTTACCTGAAGGTGTTGGATGCCTACTAGGACCCCAAACATCACTATGGATGATTGAGAAGGGGCCGGATGATTTGTATGATTGAGAGACGTAAGGAGAACGATGATGCTTAGCCAATTGACATGTTTCACAAGTAAAGGAAGACAAATTCTTATTATTGAAAAAATTAGGAAACAAATGTTTCATATAATTGAAATTAGGATGGCCTAACCTATACTGCCATAACATAACTTCATTTTCTTTAGAAATAAGGCTAGAATAAAGGCAGGAGCTTTGAATTTGTCTTCCCAAGTCCTTGTCATCTTCAAACAAATATAGTCCATCAATTTCTCTAGCATTGCCAATCATCCTCCCCGAATTCAATTCTTAAAATTTACAACTAGAAGGATCAAATATGGCACGACAATTTAAATCAAGAGTAATTTTGCTCACAGAAAGCAAATTGCAAGACAAATTAGGTACATGAAGGACATTATGTAAGGTTAAGGAGGATGATAGAGGGATGGATCCTATGCCAAAGAATTGCGTAAAAGGAACCATCTGCAACCTTGATTTTTTTGTTACCTACACAAGGACTATAGGAAGAGAAGAGTTTTGAACAGTCTGTCATATGATCAGTAGCCCCAGAATCAATGATCCATAGAGGTTTTAAGATATTGTCACTATGACAGAGGGAAGCAATAGGATGAGTACCTTTTTGGGCCAAAGAGCAAGAAGGATTAGTTGTCAATTTGGGAGAAAGAAGCTTGGGTAGGTGCTCCAATTGTTCCTTAGTGAAAGGGAATGTCTCAGCCGAAGATGAAGGCTCCTTGACTTCCTCGGTAGTAGTCTGAAAAAAACTTCCCTCTCTGTTGAATTTCTTTTTGAAGTTTGCTGGTTTTCCATGAAGTTTCCAGCAAGTTTCTTTTGTATGCCATGCCTTTTTACAATGTTCACACCATGGTTTTTTTCTTCTGTCTCCATCAGAATCAAACCCTTTTGTAGAAAGGGCTTGATCCTTCCATTGGTGGGGTGAGGGATGATTCCAGAGCATGTAGCATCACCCTTCTTCTGGCCTCCTCACGTCTAACTTCAGAAAACACTTCTCGGATGGAAGGCAGAGGTTTTCGAGCAAGGATCCTTCCCCTTACTTCATCCAAGCTTCGATCCAAGCCAGCCAGGAACATATACACTCGGTCATTCTCCTCCCTTTTTTTGAATCGTGCAGCATCTTTGGGGTTCTCCCAATCTTCTTCATAACATTGATCCAACTCTTGCCATAAGGTTAGCAGCAGATTGTAGTAGATGGTGACATCCTGGCCTCCTTGCTTGGACTGCCAAAGTCGGGTTTTCAGGTCATAGATTTGAGAGGAATTTTCCAAATCTGAGTAGCAGTCTTTCACAGCTTCCCAGACTTCTTGGGCAGTTGATAAGAAAAGATAAGGCTTTCCAATAGAAGGTTCCATGGAGTTAATCATCCATGACATGATGAGAGAGTTCTCAGCCTTCCACTTCTTCCATGTGGGGTCATCTTTTTCTAGTTGCTTGATTTCTCCAGTCAACTAGCCCAACCTGCTTCTCCCTTCCATTGTCAGCTTCACAGATTGAGCCCACTCAAGGTAATTTTTACCATTCAGTTTGTGCACCATGAGTTGGAGGTTCAGGGCTTGGGATAGGTTATCAATCACACAGGGTTGGGACTCCGCTCTATCATTCTTCGGCGGGACAGTCTCCTCAGTCTCCCTGCGTTCTTCCTCGCTGCTGGTGGAGGATCTTGAGCTAGCTCTGGTTATCGCCGTTTTAACCATTTGGAGAGGACAAGGTTTAGAGCTCGAAGCTCTGGTACCATATAAGAACAGTGAGAGGAATTATTTTATTTCTCTAATGCTGATTGATTTGTACAGCTTACAATTTAAAGGCAGAATTGGTTCTACTTATGGAAACCAAATCTGCAAGATTACAGGAAAAATAAACACCTAATATCTTATCAAATATGAATCAGATACTGATGCAGATTTATTACAAGTTTAATTAAAGAAAAGAGGGAAACTAGGAGAGGAAATAGGGAACAATATCACAACATTAAATGGACCAAATCAGACCATATCATATTGCAACAGTATCAATGTCGTGATACCTATATATTGTATTCTCTTGTAATTCTTGGAACAAGAAATAACACACTACCTAACAACATCTGAATCAATGGATTCAAATTTTATTATAACTAACAAATCTTCCTAAAGTTTCTAACAAACTTTGACATACACACACGAGAGAGAGAGAGGCCTCAGCATTATTTCAAACTTCAATTAAAACCATAAATGAAAATGTCAAAGAAAATAGATAAACCAGAGACAAGAAACAGAATTCATCAACATATAAGACCATCCATTGAGGACCATCATCATAAAATTGGAAATGAATAATGAAAACAAAGTATCAGCCTGTAGCCAAGATCCTACCTAAAGGATAATATCTTGACGGTGATTGGCTCCAATACAAAAAGTTGAAACCGATGTTCTTCTGCTGACTGTTCCAAACAAGCATTTATGCCATTTAGATGGAGATAGGAACCCACTGAAATCTTTCCTGAGGATGCGTACTTATCATTATTGGGTTTTGGAATTTCCATCACATGGGGTTCCAATGTAAAACACTCTGCTTTGGCATCCTCAAGCCCCAGTTGACATGTCAATGGTGCCATCCCAAAAAAAGAAGGTGAGCCAAGAGCGCCTTCAATCTCATGGAAATCAAAAGTGAGGTCAAAATTGTCCTGACTGGCAGTGTCAACAATGCCTTGACCACCCAGATTAGCCTCGCTTCTGTGTGAAAATCTTACACAAGGACCATCAACAAATACTCCAAAATGAATGCATTTTTCTGGAAGCTTTTGAAGCAAGGCCATAATCAACCCTTTGGAATAAAACTCATATTTGTTAACCCAAGCATTTTCTGCTTTATCCACAAAATTTGAAGCAATGGATGTTTCCCTCCTATCCTCCAAGTAAATAGCATGTCGTACCTGACTAATAAGTACAGACACTGATGATACTGAAGAATGATTCAAAACTAAATTTAACTTTCCTAGCATTAAACCACATTCACAAAACCCAAATTCTGGATTTTTACGGTCTGGATATGTGGAATATATCTCAATCTTACATAGAAGGCATGGATTTTCAGAATACTCAATCTCACTTTCATTAAAATTGCTGCAAATTCCTTTCCAAGTCACAGACAATTTTCTCATAAAGGTTCCGATATGAGAATCACAAGAATCTTCAGCCTGGGCAGCCTTAGTTTCAGTAAGGAGAAAAAAATTTGCAGGCTCGACCCACAAAATCGATTCCATATCATTAGTGCCGTTGTTCCTGATTCCTTTAGCTGCACTAGGCATATTCATTGTACTTGCTTCTGCTGACACTATCCAAGGGGCAGGTTCAACCTTCATTTGCCCACATGATACAGTGACTCTCTGTTCAAAAATATCTTTTACAGATACTAATACCAAAGCATCAATAGAGAAACATATTGAAAGGAAATCTGAGTATGCAATCCCAGTCTGTGACTGTAACTTCTCATATGCAGATGGTTGAATTTCATTGATTTGGGAAACTGTCATTATGATTTTCCCAAAGTTCAGCACAAAGCAACACCTTTGACAATGATCTTTAGTAAGACTTCCCAAACATCCATTAATATCTGGATCTTGCGCTACTTCTTTTTTCCCAAAAAAGATGCACACTATACAGTGGATTATCTTTGAAATTACTTTCCACATAAGTGCCAGTATAAAAAGAAAAGGGCGAAAGAAATTACTTGGGCTTACACCCTCTTCATCACAATCAGATGGAATTTTCAATGCTGCTCTATGACGGGCTATTCGCCTTGCCAGTGCTATGCCTTCGGCGGGTAACTTTTTCTCAATGTCAGAGATCACCTCCCAATGGTATCTAGCAGAACTCAAAATCAGTTTGTTCTCAGACATCTTAGAAATTGACTTTTTCCATATGTGGCCAGTAGAAAAACCAGTTAGCAGCAAGATTTTCTCATAAGCATTGACATAGTGTATCCATTGACCTATTACACCAACTAATCTTTGCAACGACAATCTAGGAGTTACAGTCACATGGCCAATTCTGCTGGCAGCTATTCTCCATAATTCTCTACCACTTCTAGTTTGATTGTACTTATCAGATAGCAATTTGTCAAAAACTAGACATACAGAAATGTCATGTGGAGAGAATGAAAAGGCAAGTTCTGGAAAACAAAGACTACAATCTGCCAACTTAAGATCTCTAAATTTAATGAAGCTGTGCATATCAGATGAAAGCAAAACACGAACTGTATTATTTTTTTCAGTAAATCCAATCCTGAATCCAATGCCATCAAATATGTAAGAGATCTCTTTCGTTGGAATAAAAATTGTACTGAGGAAACCTCTCAGAAGACATTTTTTGTCCAGATACTTCGACCTTGCACTAAACTCCTTTATTTCCCCAAAACACATAAACTCGTCATTTAAGATGGGTAATTGAACCTCCATGTGAATGCGGTGTGCCTCTAGATGACAGTTTTTCAGAATAAGATTCAAAATAGATTCTGTAAAATCTTTTCTCTCAGGTACATCAAATAAGATCCTCTCCAGAATGTGATGCAAAGAACAGCCCTAAAATCAACATAAAAGATAACAGTAAATACCATAATGATATTATATTTTAACAAATTGATTCTGCACAAGAAAGCTAACAGCCAAAAGTCGACAGCTTATATATATGAGTATATGAAATTTAGGCTATGTCTGGGAGCTTTGGAGAGGATGGGGTGGAATGGTTAGTAATGGAGTGGTTTAGAGTGGAGTGGTAAAATTATACCACTCCATTGTTTGAAAGTTTTAATGAGACATCACACTCCACTGTTTGGAAGTCAAAATGGTAAGTAATGGAGTGGAGTGAATTACAAAATTTATTTCCAATTCTACCCTTTTTAATTTTCATTGTCCATAACAATGTTTACCAATTTTCTTAAACAAATAAGGAAACTTATCTATTATACTGTAGCAAAAGTATAAGATGTAGATTCATCCAAATTTAATTCAATCTCAAAATCTCCCGTAACTAGACACTGTAACTACAACTATATGACAAAAATCACCAAACCAACGCATTGTGTAGTGTAAAAATCAATTGCAGTCAACACACCACACCACCTGCCATACAACTCCTAATCTCAGGTGAAAAAAAAGGACACCAAGACACCCAATGGCACAGCTTCTCAACTCACGTGCATAGCAGACTTGAAGCAATCCACATGAATTAATTGCTACATCATAAATCTTATCATACATATATATATATATATATATATATATATATATATATATATATATTATGTGAATTAATTTAACTGATAAGTAAAACAATAACAATTAACAAAAAAAAGTAAGTTGTTCACAACCCAAAAAGGAGACGTGAGATGAAGAGTGAGGGGAATCCAAAAAGTTTTGTTTTATTTTGTTTAGATGGGTTAAAATTGTAATTTTGCATTTAAAAGTAAAAAAGAGGGAAGTGTTCCCTGCCAAACCCCCCAAATTGGAGGGTATGAAAAATCGGGACTTTGGATGGTTTTGGCTTTGGAGTGGTTTGGCTTCCCATCCCTACCATTCTACTCCATTGTTTAAAAAACTCCCAAACAATGGGTCGAGGGATCTTAACCACTCCACTCCATTACTAACCATCCCACCTGATCCTCCCAAACATACCCTTAATCCCGAATTAGCTTTTTCCCATTTTCAATGAATTTGCTGATTGGACATCAAATAATCTTCCCTTTTCTAGTTATACCCCCAACCCCAAGTATAAAGACATATAAATTGTAAGAACAAGAGACTGAGACAGCCACAATCATTCCGATTCTCCACATTCAATAAACCTAAGTAGTTTCAGTATTTTCCATTAGTTATCACTTTTCAAATATTATATGCAATACCATACTACAGAAGAAAAAGGTTCAAAACTTCAAATTAACTTGATCTAAAGCATAGTACTACCGCTAGTATGCAAATCAGCATATATAAAAGGTAGCTGTTAGGAATCATATGAATTATTTTTAATCGCATTTAATTTCATAATAATTCCTTATCAGACTAATAATCTAGAATATGAAGCTTCACCAATTGCCGATAAAGAATTTCCCTCCTCAAGTGGCAAGACTCATCTACCTTACTGGGAATTCAAATAAATAGGAAACTAACCATATAAACCCCTATCTCGCTGTAAATTCAAACTCAGAAGAAGAAAATTCATTACCTCCGGATCAAGAACCGAAAGATTCTTTTTGAGATAATCCAAATAATCATACTTCGAAGTCCGCAACCGCCCCACACGGCATCTCTCCTCTTCTGGCTTCCTTCAAGACCAAATAATCAAGTCAAGGAAACAAGAACAATAAAAAGTAAAAATAAAAATGAGTAATCTCTCATTTTTATCCGTCATTTTAGTTCCTAGCTTCAAAAACTATCATATTAATTAAGGATCAGTCGTAAGGTTTTAAAATGAGGTCCGCGGTTGCAATTAAGGCCGCTAGGTTATGGTTTTGGTAGTCTCCATTACCACGTCGCGTCCGCGTTTTCTGCAATAGTGGTAAACACAACATAACCGCAACCATACAACGTAACCACAACCACATTTTAAAACATTGATCAGTCGTATTAGTCTCTCATTGTTCAGTGAAATTGGTCACAGATTAACATGACCGGTACTTATAATTTCAGGTACCAAAAAAAGCAATGAACAGTGAGGAATTTACTCGAACGACAGATTGTTCAGTGAAATTGATTACAGATTAACATGACAGGTACTTATTATTTCAGATACTAAAAAAAAAAAAGCAGTGAACAGTGAGGGACTTACTCGAACGACAGCACGAGGCAAACGCCGTGAATTTCGATAGTGAACGCGGGTGCGTGCCAGGTTGAGAATCTAACTGTGATGCGTTCGACGGTGAGGTCCTTGAGAAACAAACGAGAAGGGGAATCGAAGAGCTGGTTGAGAACCGAAACGTCGAAGCGGAGGTTGGTGGCAACGGCGAGAGAGTTGAGGAACCCTAATTGGAGATCGAGTTGGGGCTCTTCGAGGAGCCATGGGTTGAGCAGAGACAGTAGTCTCCGCCGAATTATTGTATTCAAGAAAGGCATGGTAATAGTGATCTCATGCCATGGATTGGATTGAGTGATCGATTTGATTTTGGTATGGTTGTGTTGTTTCTGTGGGAGAAGAGGTGGAAATGAAGATAGGAGTAACAGAATTTAGTCTGGGAGTGAAATGGAAATATGAATCGGCGGGAAAGTGTTGGCCCACGTATGTATCCGACTGAATGATGCGGAACACGTGTTAAGCAGTGGGGTTTCCGGATTAGATTTGATCGATTTTGAGATAAAAAGCTGTGCGATCCATGATTTGGATTGGATCGATTTACTTTCTTAAAAAAAATCTGATCAGATCCAATCCAATCAAATGCGGTTTGAATTGGATTAGATAATTCGATTTTTGTCATACTTTAATTTTTTCCTTATGTTAAGTGTTATTTTTACTTATTTAATAGTGGACAAAAGATAATTGTCATTAAAGAGAACTAGTTTAGTGTGCCCAACACCTATTTTAATCTCTCTATCACGGAGGATTTGGTTGCACAGAAATGAAATCACTTTCAACCAAGGTACTTAAGATTTCAACAAGGTTATCGAGTTAATTTAACTCAGGGTGTGGGCTGGGTATAACGGTCGAGCCAAGAAGGAAAAATTCTCATACTCGGACCGGTGCATCAACCCATTAGTGTGCATTCGTTACTGATTTGATATCCGGTATTTGCTGGGGGATAGTTGTGCTCATTTGTCTTGTATCTTGCTTTCTCTGTGCTCCTTCTCATCTGTGTTAGGCTCATTCGGTTCTGTCTGTGGCTTTTGACATGTAAATCAATTTGGTAGCATTTAACCTCTGAAAGTTGGCTGAAGTTTCTCATTTTTTTACTGCGATTTCTGCTCTATACATGTTGATCCATATAGCTTAGAGGTTTTCAGGAATTTATGACTCTAATCCTGCACATGTGCGTGGATCATTGGATACACTTTTAGCTGAAATTTAGATACATTTGGGGGTTGGTACAGTGTTGTTATATTGTAATTCCTGTTATTTTTTATGTTCCGCTGGTGAAAGATGTTAAACTCAATGACTTAGAGATTTTGATATATGACAAACACAACTTAACGTGTATATAAGTGTTTTTAGTGTCAAATTGTAAATATGGGAATCAAGCAATATTCAACAAGTTCAGTGAGCAATCAAAGGAGAATATTCAAGGACGAACTTGAAGGAATCAAAGAGCAAGTACGAAGATCAAGGAATCATCAAGATAAGAGCTTAACGAAGAAATTAGTGTTAAGTCTTAGATGATTTGTAAGAGATGAAATCTCTTATTCACAAATAAGCTCAATTTGAAAAGATGCATGAAAGAAAATCATTTTTCTTAACCTGCATTAAAAGGAATAAGTTTTCGTAAATGAAAATGATTTTTGAAATAAGATTTCAAAGCACTCGTCCAACACTAGAATAATATAAGCGCTCGTCCAACACTGATAATAGTAAAAACTGGCATCCAAGAAAGTGATACAAGCGCACGTCCACTAAGGTGATACAAGCGCATGTCCACTAAAGTAATACAAGCACACGTCAACTAAAGTGACACAAGCGCACGTCCACTGAAGTGATAAAAGTTCTCGTCCACACAAGTCTTTGGACTTGCTAAGATCTTAATGAGAAGCTCCGTCCACTGACATGGCATATGGAGCTCGTCTACTAGTTGGAACACGTCCAATTACTTTGTGTTAGTACTCCCGTCTGCGGACGAGGCAAATGGACGCTACTATTTTTTTAAAGATGGACTCGGCTATTTTTTCCAAATTGACGTGGCTATTTTCTTCAAATGGACGTGGCTATTTTTCCAAATGGGCTCGGTTATTTTATGGACGTGAATTCTACAAGAACAGTTAGAATCTCATTTCAAGAACGAGAATTAAGAAAACAGATTTTGTTAATCAAATCCAAATCTATTTTGATTGATCCCAACGATTATAACTTGTTTTCTATATAAAGAGGGATCAAAGGAACACTTAAATAACATATACGAATATCATAACATATCACAGTTTTACGAAATCGTTTTGAGAAATCAATTGTGAAAATCATTCATCATCTTTATTGAGCTTACTGTGAAAAGAGTGTTTCAATACTCATAAGTGCTTCAATTTGTTTATCTGACTACTGAGAGTTAGGAATCAACTTTTGTTTTTACTTTTGATTGTAAAGAGAGAGGGAGTCTCTCCGAGTGATTAGGGTGAGGTATCCCTAAGGTTGAACATTGAGGCTCTTCACAAGAGTGTGGTATCTCGAGATGAAGGAGTGTTCTATGGTGTGAAGGTTTTTCAAGCTACCTGATAAAGCTTGTGTATTAGTGTGTGAAATCCCACAGGTGGAGTGGGGACTGGATGTAGGTCACAGTGGAGGTGACTGAACCAGGATAAATCTGGTTGTGTGGTATCCCTAAACTCAAACTCCTTTACTTTCTGTTTATGTTCAAGAACCTGCAACTTTGATGTTTAAAGTTCAATATAATTTCTATTCTTGATCTGTATAAACTGTATTTTGTTATTACTGAGTTATTAAACCCGAACATATTCTGAATCTTTCTGAACTAATCTTTCGTATCCTCATCACCTTCTATTCAAGATTTTGTAAAAACCCTTCATCGATTTTGTAAAAGATCCTGAGAACACTAATCCGCAACTCTGATTTATAAATCTTTGTGCAAAAAGTTTTAAGAGGAAAATATTTTTTGAAAACTCGATCCCCCCCCCCCCCCCCTCCTGAGTCGTTGAAGCCAAAACAACAAAAGATAGGTTCTTCGGGGCTTGGCTCATGTCATAGGCATACTTTTCTTTTGATATCTTAGGATTTCTACTTACATTTGGCTTCGCTATCTCTCTTGTATATGGATTAGAGTACCCCTTGTACACTTTTCAATATACTTCTTTGCTTAGCAAAAAAAAAATTGAACCTTTATCAAATGCAGCAACTATTTGTACCTAATTAGTTTTCAAATTTACTTAACCGATTTCCTTTTTTTTCTTTTTTGACAATGATTTCCTATTTTTCATGTTTACTCAATCAAGTATATATATGTCATGCATCAAAACTTTTAACAAAATATAACTTCAAGACATTAACGTTAATTCTAAATAATCTCATATATGAAAAACAATGCTTAAGTATGAGTTATACTATAATTTCAAAAATAATATTGTATGTATATAGTGGATTTTTGGATTGGATTGGTTTTCACTAGGTGATCCAAAATCCGATCCAAAGAAAAAAAAAGAGGTTTTTTCGGTTTTCGCTTTGTTCGGTTTTTAATTTTTCGGTTCGGTTTAGATTGGTTAATAAACATCCCTAATGTGAAGTGGCAGTGCTTCGGTCGCGTTAAAACGTCCAATACTCTCCCATTTTCCCGGTCATATTATGAGGGAGAAAAATATGAAAGCAATTTTTAATTAATAAGCCCTATATATAAAAAAGTAAACTTGATTTGTATCTTTTTTTCATAATATGAAAGGGAAAAAATAAGATTCTAAAAAGAGATAATCCTAATCCTCCCACTTTATCCAAAATGGATTTTATCCTATCATGCTGCTTATGGAGAAAGAAAAAGAAGGGTGAGAGAAGAGAGAAGATGAAGAGAAAATATGAAAATGATGTAGAGAAAAAAAAAAAGGGCGAGATACGGAGGATTTGGGGGGGGGGGGTGGATGGAGAGGGATGGAGGGAGAGAATCCAAACCTCATTTTAAATGTCCAACAATATCGGAATCAATATTGGCAACATGTAACGTCCCAGGCTGCTTTAAGGATTGACGATTTTCCCCACAAATTAATACAGGTCTTTTCAACATGCTTTGTCCTCACCCACACGCTTCCTGGGAAAGTCACCCATCCCAGAATTGCTCCAAATCAAGCACGCTTAACTATGGAGTTCTTAAATGATGGGCTCCCTAAAAGAATAAGCATCTTGTTGGTATAGGTAGTACCAATCAATTCATATAAGTCATCTTAAACTGTATAGTCTCATACCTACACAGTCTCAGAGGTCCTCTCATTCCGGCATGTAATCGGTTCATTCATGTATCCCTCCGCCTAGAAACCTATCAAGAGTCACTCCTTGTTCGTACCTTCTTGCACCAGCGACCACTCTCTGCCCTCGTCAACCCCGAGCATCACATGTCCACAAGCTTCCGGTTGGTTCGTCCCTGAACCACAACGTACTAGAAGAGGTGTCGCTCTGATACCATTTATAACGTTTCAGGCTACTTTATAAATTGATGGTTGTCCCCACAAACCAACACAGGTCTTTTCAGTGTGTTTTGTCCTCACCCACACACTTCCTGAGAAAACTTCTCAAGAGGCGACCCATCCCAGAATTGCTCCAAGTCAAGCACGCTTAACTATGGAGTTCTTAAAAGACTATGAGTTTGAATTAAAATACCATCCGGGGAAAGCTAACACAGTAGTCGATGCCTTGAGCCGAAAATCTCTCCACGTGTCTTCCATGATAGTGCGAGAAGAATTAATAGAGAAATTTCGAGACATGAACTTTAATATTACCCTTACTGTCAACAGCATTTTGGTCAACACAATGACAACTTCTTCGGAGCTGACTGCATAAATACTGAAGGCTCAACAATCCAATATGTTCATCCAAGACAAGAAGGAACAAGTGGTACACACAAAACAATAGAGTTTGGAATGAGCCCCAGTGGAATGTTGAAGTACAAAGGACGAGTTTGTGTACCAGAAGGTTCCAACCTCCATAATCTAATTTTGACAGCAGCGCTCAAGAGCAAATTAAGTATTCATCCCGAGGCTACCAAAATGTAATGAGATTTGAAGCTGATGTACTGGTGGCCTAGAATGAGGAAAGATATAGTTCAGTACGTGGCAGCTTGCCTGACATGCCAGAAAGTGATATAGAACACCAAAAGCCAGTTGGAACTCTTCAAGAGTTAGAACTGCCTGAGTGGAAGTGGGATTGTGTGACTATGGATTTCGCTATATGCTATTAGGGTAATAATCGATAGATTAACTAAATCTGCACAATTTTTGCCAGTGAACTCTAAATTTTCATTAGAAAAGTTGACAAAAATCTACATCAAGTCAATTGTCCAATTACTTGGAGTTCCATCCAAGATAATTTCAGATAGAGACCCACGTTTCAGTTCTCGATTTTGGAAAAAGTTTACACAAAGCTCTTGGAACGAGACTTACTTTCAGCTCAGCCTGTCACCTTAAGACGGATGGACAGTCCAAAAGGACGATACAATTATTGGAAGATTTGTTGAAGACATACGTCCTAGAACAATCTGGAAATTGGGATGTCTATTTACCTTTTATAGAATTTACATACAACAACAGTTTTCACTCAAGCATTGGGACCACTCCAAATGAGGCATTATATGGAATAAAATGCTAGAGTCCTTTATGTTGGTTCAAGACAGGAGAGAAGTCTATTTTGGGAGCGAAAATAGTACAACAGACAACAAAAAAGATACAGTTGATTCGGGAAAAACTAAAGACCGCACAAAGTAGACAAAATAGGTACGCTGGTAAAAGATGGAGACCCTTAGAATTTCAAAAAAGTAAATATGTATTTTTGAAGGTCACTCCTGTGACTGGGGTTGGCAGGGCGCTTAAGTCTAGGAAGTTAACTCCTCGCTTTATTGGACCTTTCCAAATCCTTAGGAAAATTGGACTTGCAACCTACCAATTCGCTTTACCACCAACTCTTTCTAACCTACACAATGTTTTTCATGTTTCGCAACTCCGAAAATATAATATTCACGATCCATCTAGTGTGCTTGATCCCGAGTTAATACAGATACGTGAAAACCTTACTTACAAGGCACCACCCCTTCGAATCGAGGATGCAAGAAATAAACAACTAAGAGGAAAAGAGATACCATTAGTCAAATTTCTTTGGAGTGAAGTCGATACGGTTGACGCCACTTGGGAGCTCGAAAAGCTTATGAAGAATTATATCCCCATTTGTTTGAAAATGGTACGTACAAATATTTCGAGGACAGAATTTCTATAAGTGAGGAGGAAGTGTCCTCATTTTCTTAGACTAAATTTAAGAGAAAAATAAGCAAATTATGAATATAAATTTTTGCTATAAATTATTTTTTAAATGCGCTTAATTGTGTACATATGTAGGTATAATGTTTGTATTAAAGAAATTATATGAATTAACAACACTACCTTAAATTATATAAATAAATATAATAAATTAAAGAAACTGTGTACAATTAATATTTTACCGTTAGTGTGTGTGCAGCCTATGATGCAACAAAAATAAACACACACACACAAATATATATATATATATATATATATATATATATATAATAGAATAATATCAAATATTATAACTATCTTAGTTTTGTGATTGTGAGAAGGTGATATATGTGTGAGTGTGGTGAGAGTGTAGAGTGAGGTGTAGCAAGCAGTGGGGACCATGTCGGTAGGTGAAATATGAGTGGGCACATGTGTCTAGAGACGGAGCCAGAAAATTCATATGAGATGGGCCAAGATTAAATATACATAACATAAAATAATAATAAAAAATTAATTAATATTTAGAATCAAATTTTATATATGCCCTACAAAATTCATCTTATTGATTGATAGAATAATTCCAAATTGGTGAATGTTTGCAGGATCACATATCAAAGTATTAATATTAAATTTTTCTTGTTCAATCCTTATAGCCATAGAAGAAGGTGATAGCTTGCTCAACAACACTATCAAAATTTAAAATCGGTTTCATCATTTGTTCTTTCTTTTCTTTTAAAAGTGAGTCAGTAATTTTATTCTTAAACATCATTATGAATTAACTAACCAATATAACAAATAAATTTTCTAAGAACATTGTTATAAAAAACCTAAGAATAAGTTATTAAATTTTTAAACATATAATATACAGTTCAATTTTTCTTAATTCATCAATTCAATTAAAGAAATTGCAGCATCTAGATAAGCCAAAAAAAAAAAAAAATAGAAATCTTGAAATTTTGTGAAAAAAAAGGCTTTTAAGATCCAAATTTTACCAGTTATACATTGTACATGAAAATATATCATAGCACGCACGTTTCTGCAATGTTGCACAATAGCATTTCTTGTTTATAGTTTCATGATGTCTCAGAATGTTGGAATTAGGCCTCAGCTTGTTAAGTTTCTTTTTTTTCCTTAAAAAAAATAACTATAACAAAATTAAGAAAACTTGGGGGGGACCGTGGCCTCCAGTCATCCCCCTCTCCGCCTCTGCATGTGTCCACTAATATTCATATAAACTCATGGATATTAGTGGATGATAAGCCTCTGGCTCGTCTAGTTTTATAACTAGTAAGATCATGGCTTTTGCACCAATTAATCGAGTTTAATCTCGTTTTCACCCGAATTTGGATTTAATTGTCCTCAAGCAACATTTTGGGTCCCTTAAGTAGTTTTAGGACATTTTAGTTAATTTTGAGTCAAATAAAGCATTTACTGCTATTTCATGTTTTCAGGTTAATAAGAGGAGCAAAAAGGGAAGGACTCTTAAAGCAGAAGCCATCACGGCCAGGCCGTGACATTGGTCATGGCCGTGATGAGCTACCCATGAAGATCAGAGAGCATCACGGCCCAGCCGTGATGACCATCACGGGCGTGATGAGAAGACCCTGAAAGTCAGAAAGCATCACGGCCCAATCGTGATACCCATCACGGGCGTGATGAGAGAACCTTGAAGAACAGAATTGATCACGGCCTAGCCGTGATAGAGGTCACGACCGTGATAGATCAGCACCCAAAGTCAGAAAGCATCACGGCGTGGCCGTGATTGGCATCACGGCCGTGATAGACTAGAATTTGAACGCGCGCCCTTGGCAGAATATGTCACGGCCTCGCCGTGATGGCCATCACGGCCGTGACGCGATTCCTGATTTATAAAAGGCACCAGGGCAGACGCAAATGATACATAATTTTCACTGTTTACAATACTTTTCAAGGATTTGTATTATGTTTTTGATGGAGACTAATCACCAGGGATTAGTCTGCTGTAATCGGTTTCCGCCGACACTTGAGGTTCCATAATTCCCGATCAATTTGCTTGCCTCTTTCAATATTATGCTATATACCTTGTTTGCTTAATTCAAGTTCTATAGAATAAGTGTTGATTAATTTCGATGATTCTATGTTCCTATACCTTGATCGCGTTTGCTTAATTCGCGTGTGTGTGTCGTGTTTGCTTAATTCACGAGAGCTTCAATCCGTTTGCTTAATTCGAAAATTAGGAACATATATCTCGTAGTGTCAATTGCGCTTGTCTAATTGCCGCTACAATCGAAAAGAGATTAGAATCCGCTTAGGGCATGGAATTTATGTGAATCAATGATAATAGGGAAATCGAAACAGCAGATTAATCGTTTCAACTTATTGATAATCACTTAATTGCATTGTTTTCTTAATCAATTCTTCTCTCGTTGAATCTAAACACCCACCACCCCCACCCCCCACCCCCAAATTGATTTGTAGGTTAATAACAATCCAAGAGTCCTTGAGATACGATACTCGAGTTGTCGCGCCCTGACTACAATTTTTTTAATCACTCATTTTTTTTGACCCATGTGCGACAGCGGATCAAAATTGGCACCGTTGCTGGGGACTCTTGTTGTTATTAATGGATTTGTTGATTAATTTCTGAATTAGTTCTGGCTACTAGGTCTGGTTGTTCTGACCTGTTTGAATTTGATCCTGAAATTGAGAGAACTTTGCACACACGCCGTAGAGCAATTCAGGCTAGCACTAGTTCACCAACCAATAGTGATAACATGGCTGATCAAAGAACATGAAGACAACTTGTTGATCCTGATGTTAATTATAATGGTTTGTGTATTGAATATGTTGATGTCGTTGCTCCTTGTGAATTAAAATCTGGTTTAATACACTTGTTGCCAAGGTTTAGTGGTCTTGCAGGTGACGATCCGCACAAGCATCTGAAAGAATTCCAGGTTGTTTGCTCTACACCTTTGAGACCGGAAGGAATAACAGAAGACCATATCAAGCTGAGAGCCTTCCCATTCTCACTTCAAGGTGCTGCGAAGGATTGGTTGTAATATCTTGAGTCGAATTCCGTTACAACCTGGAATGATTTGAAGAAAGTCTTCCTAGAGAGATACTTCCCTGCCTCCAGAGCTGCATCAATCAGGAAAGAGATATGTGGCATTAGACAAGGCAATGAATCATTGGCCGAGACCTGGGAGAGATTTAAGAAGTTGGTGCCCAGTTGTCCTCAGCACCAGATTTTCGAGCAGCTGCTTATTCAGTACTTTTATGAGGGATTACTACCGATGGACAGAAACATTTTAGATGCTGCTAGCGGGGGAGCACTTGTTGATAAGACTCCAGCTGCTGCCAAGTCATTGATTGAGAACATGTCACTCAACTCCCAACAGTTCACAACCAGAAACAATTCTGTCGAGGCAAGGGGTGTGAATGAGGTCCATGTTTCTTCTTCCCACAAAGCCCTTGAAACCAGATTTGATGAGCTTACTTCTTTAGTGAAGCAGTTGGCAGTGGATAAAACTCAAACAGCAAGGCTTTGTGGTATTTGCACTTCTCCTGAACACCTGACCGATACATGTCCCATTCTGAAAGATGAGTTGCAACACCCTACTTTTTATTTTCCGATTTTTATTTTTTCAGTAAAAATATTTTCGCTGTATTAACCGGTATAAATGTATTTATTTATATTTTTATACGAGTTCACGGAGATTGATTTTTATGAAATAAAAATCATATTCATACTCTATCTTAGGGTAGAAGCTTACGATAAAAATTTAGGTTGAAAATTCAGACGGAACATGGTCTGTGTTTTCACTGACAGTATAATTTTACAGAGCAAAAAACCAAATTTTGACTCGTGAACGAAATGGTTTATATTTAAATCATATTTCTAACGAGTTTGGTTGTTTTGAAAATTTTCAACCGAAAATAAAATATTACGCTTTTTACGAGCGTAAAACCCTAATCGGGGAACCGATCGGAAACGGAACTACAGAGACCCATCAAGAGATCGGGATAACGAGTCATACATGATGATTCAAGGGGATGAATCATATTTTTAAGTCTAGAAGGTTCTACAGGGTTAAAGTGAAAATTTAGGAATTTTACGCTTAAGTCCCTGAACTTTCTGTTAATTACCCTTTTGTCCCTAAGTTATTTTCTAAGTTATTTTTTAGTGAATTGGGCCAGAATCTTTGTTCCCAAACCCTTATTGGACCGTGGCTATGAAGCCCAAAACTCTTGTCCATGGATTGATTCCATAAAGCCCATTTGAAAACTATACAAGTTTCCTATGTCATACTTAAGTTTAAATCTTTAAGTGGGCCCCACAAAAATGAATTCAAGCCCAAATGGAGTAGGCCCATGCGCAAGCCCATTAGGGAGAAGGGGCTGCCCTCATAATTCTTAGATGAGCCAAGAATTTTCTAGAATGTTCAACAATCTTCCACATTATTCTACATCATTCTTTAATCTTCTTCAACATTCTTGATTCTTCTCCAATGTTCATGATTTTTCATAAAATATCTATGACAAAAATCAGCCCAAAGTTAGTCAAGATAATCTCACATTAAATGTGGCAAATAGTCATCATGACAATTTATTGGCAATTTGCAAACTAGTCCTTACACTTTTGGAATCTTTGCAAAATGGTCCCTAGGAAGTATATGCATTTCAATCCTTTGATCAAGACAACTCATCCTCTCTAGATCCTTATAAAGTGGCACAACCAACCCCTATAAATACCCTCCAAACCGTGGCCTCCCTCACCATTTCATTCGTCTTCTTCATTCTCTTCATCTTCCTCACCAACTAAGTTACAAAACCCTAAGAACACTGAATCCCCACCAAACATATGACCCTCTTCCTTTCTGAAACTCGGAAAACACTCAACATAAAAGTTGTTTCTATTTCTCTCTTATTTCCAACAAGATAAATATCATCAAAAACGGATAAGTGTATTGGGAGATAGGATCAAAATACTGAAACTGCCCAGAATTCTCAGCAACCCACGAAACAGCAGAAAGAAGTCCCTTTTCACCCCTGTTATGATCCGAACCAAATGAAACCTTAAACACCAAAGTTATTCCTTTTATTTTTATCTTTCTATCAAGCCAAAGTTCGTAATTCTTGGATGAGTATATTGTGAGATACACTCACAATATTTAAGTGGCAAAATCTCACTCAAAGGAGGGTTTGATGATTTTGTTTTCATTTTTGAAATCTAATGCTTGATTTGAGCTCTCTAATACTTATATGATCTAAATCCAAGAGCTTGAATCCAACTAAATTTCCTAGTCTATTTTCCTATTATGGGCCGAAACCCTAACCCTAAAGGTTAGAGGATTTTGTTTCAAATTTTACTCTTGTAATAAGTAATCTATGTTAGTTAAGACTCTAGTTACTAGGATCCAAAAGATGGCATGAAGAAGATAACCCTAAACCTAATTTCTAAGTCTTGGTCGAACCTAGACCTAAAGTGTCATAGATGGTTGTTAGTTGATTAATTATAGTTATGTGTTTGGATGAAGGTGGTTGTGTTAACTCGTGGCGGGATAACGAGGATCGTCGTGTACGTGTTTAAGGTGCTAGCTCAGGTGGGGAAAAGAATCAACCTATCGTCGGAATCGATAAGTAGTAGATTATATGATAATTGTGTAGGGCGACCTAAACCCCACTAGTAGTCGAGTAATCGACAAGACCAAAATCCCATTGGAAACCTTTTCTGTAAAACCAATGGTGATTCGAGGATTGTAGGTTTATCGACATTAAGTTGATTTTAAGTATTTGAGGATGTTTGATTTTATGTTATCGAATTTACTGTGATACGCTGGTTGAGGTATTCCATCTGCATGTGACGTATTATTGCAGTGTTTGAATATTTATGATATTGAGGATGTTTGTTGTCTGTCACGACCGTGATGGCTATCACGACCTGGCCGTGACAGAGTCTGACTTTATTATTTATTTGTTGATTAATGTGTCATGCATGATCTGTCTGGGTTTAATATTGTGCTTAGTTGATTTTTAAGAAAGGATATGTGTTGTTTGGTAGATAATTATTTGGGTGACAGAATAAAGGTGATTTAGAGGTGCCTAGCCTAATTAAGTGGTTTTATCTATGAGGAAAAAGGTGTTGAGACTTTGATGGAATGTTGAGGCACTAGGTTGTTAATTAGGGAGATTCATTTATTGAGGTATTGTTAGTCACAGCCGTGTGAGTGGAACACACGAGGTCAGGATATCCTATTTTGGGGATATCGAATATTGCGGGTGAGTGCCTTACGGATGTGGATGCCGAGGTAGACTACCATAATACTCTTTAGTTTTGACGAGTTCGCATGTTTTTGGCACTGGACCGTTATGGAATGATATTCCTTGACGAGTTCGTATGTTATTGGCACTGGACCGTCTGGATTGATACTCCTTGACGAGTTCGTATGTTCTTGGCACTGGACCATTTTAGACTAATTAGTCTTTGATGCGTTCGAAAGTTATTGGTACTGGACCGTTCTGGACTACTGACTAATGTGACAGGAGTGAAGATGGCCACATCAGTATAAAGTTTTAGTTGCATGGGCTGAGGGTAGAGGATGATATAGTGAATTCAGGATGATTGTTGATTTTGAGTGATGCTTGTTTGTGACAATTACTGTATAATTTACTATTACTCTTTTCCGCTTTTTGATGATAAAACTGTTTCTTATTCCCTATATCTTTGTGTGTTGTATTTTATTTCTGATATGATCGTACGAGAAGACCCGAAGGAGGAACCAATTGATGAGGAGTTAGATGGAACTCCTTACGAACCAGATGCTGGAGGTCGAGCTGTGATTCATGGCGATTAGAGTATAGACATTATGGCCAGTGTGTCTAAGGAGTATTTATAATTCCGCTAAGTATGTCTGTAGTGAGGTTTATGCTCGTGAGGGATCCTACTAAGAGGATACCCTCAACAGTGTTTTGGGTAATGTAATAAATAAACATGTGTGTATTTATGTAATATAGTTTGGTGTGTTTTATATTTGTAGAAGTTATCTGATTATTAATTAAGTTTTAAATTTTTTACGTATTTTCAACGATAAGCGCGCGATTAAGTAAATAAATATTAAGGTTTTATTGTAATAATACGATGGGGCACATCGGGGTGTTTCATGAGTCGGTCACTAATTTGCCTCAAGCATATGCAGCCAATCTTTACAATCAAGGCAACAATCAGAGCAGGTACAACATTCCTGACCTTTCCACTAATAAGTACCACTCCAACTGGAGAAATCATCCAAACCTTCGGTATGGGAACTCATCCACACAACAACAGCTGATGTTACCACCACAGAATTATCCCCAAGTGACCACCTCTGCACCTTCCGGACCTTCACTAGAGGACCTTGTCAAGCAAATGGCTGCAAACAACCTCCAGTTTCAGCAGCGAACGAATTCTAGTATTCATGCTTTGTAGACACAGATTGGACAGCTTGCCACTTCGATGAATGCCATGCAGCAAGCTCAAGGATCAAACCAACTACCTGCACAACCAGTGGTGAATCCTAATGTCCCTAATCCTAATGTGAGTGCAATTACTTTGAGATCCGGAAAGGTCGCAGAACTAGCCCCTGAAAATAAAAAAACTGTTAAGGTAACACCTGAACCTTCTGTTGTTGTTGAGGCTGAGAAGGAGTATGTGCCACCAATTCCCTTCCCGCAAAGAGTACTGAAAAATAAAAAGGTTGATGAGGAAGACAAAGAGAGAGAGATTCTGGATGTATTCAGAAAAGTGGCAGTAAACATTCCCTTCCTTGATGCGATTAAGCAGGTTCCGAAATACGCAAAGTTCTTGAAGGATTTGTGCACACACAAGAGGAGGCTGAAGGGTAATGAGATAGTCAATTTGGGACGAAATATTTCAGCCCTCATTCAACCTAAGCCTGCACCTGAAAAAGTTACTGTTTCAGCCCTCACTCAGGCAATGCCACAGAAATGCAAGGATCCGGGAACTTTCGCTATCCCATGTACCATTGGGGATAGTAAATTCGACAATTGCATGTTGGATTTAGGAGCTTCTATTAATGTCATGCCTACTTCTGTTTTCAACAATCTTGATCTTGGTCCCTTGGAGCATACAAGTCTTACTATTCAGTTGGCAAACACGACCAATGCTCGCCCCATTGGAGTAGTAGAAGATGTGCTTGTTCAAGTCAATGACTTGATTTTCCCTGCTGATTTTTTCATCCTGGACATGGCAGGGGAGATGAATTCAAGCAGATCACTAATCATTCTGGGCAGACCGTTCATGAAAACGGCAAAGACAAAGATTGATTTCGACGATGGAACCATGTCCATGGAATTTGGTGACATTGTTGCGAAATTCAACATTTTCGATGCTATGAAGCATCCCTTGGAAGAGCACTCTATTTTTCAAATAGAGTTGCTCTCTGAAATTGTTGATGACACTTATGATGATTTGGTTGCCACTGCTGATTTTCCATCTATTTCTGGTTTTGATGATGTTTACTCATGTGCTGATTGTACTTACACTGACCCTTGTGCTGTTTATGCTGAGATTGATGCTGCCTTGCAGGGTGACAGTGTAAGTGAAGCTGTTTGTTCAGCTGAAGTTATTGATAGCACGGCTGCCCCAAACATACCATCTATTGAGCAGCCACCCTCCTTAGAGCTTAAGCCACTTCCTGAAAATCTGAAATATGCCTATTTAGAGAGGAATGAAAAACTTCCGGTTATAATTTCCTCTAACCTTGATTTTGACCAGGAAACTAAGCTCTTGCAGGTTTTGAAGAAGCATAAGAGGGCGATTGGGTGGACCTTGGCCGACATACCAGGTATTAGCCCATCCAGGTGTATGCATAGGATTCTGTTGGAGGATGGGGCTAAAACAGTTAGGCAGCCACAAAGACGGCTTAACCCCTTGATTCTTGATGTTGTGAAGAAGGAGGTAACAAAGCTCTTGCATGCGGGTATCATATATCCTATCTGTGACAGTAATTGGTCGAGTCCAGTGCAAGTTGTACCTAAGAAATCTGGACTCACAGTGGTAAAAAATTAAAGCAATGAACTTGTCCCCACTAGAGTTCAGAATAGCTAGAGAGTTTGCATTGATTACAGGAGATTGAACCAGGCTACTAGAAAGGATCACTTTCCTTTGCCGTTCATCGATCAGATGCTTCAACGGCTAGCTGGTAAATCACACTATTGTTTTCTTGATGGTTTCTCAGGTTATTTTCAGATCCACATTGCACCAGAGGATCAAGAAAAGGCAACCTTCACGTGCCCTTTCGGCACTTTTGCTTACAGGAGGATGCCATTTGGTCTTTGCAATGATCCTGGCACATTCCAGAGATGCATGATTAGTATTTTCACTGAATATATTGAGAATTGCATGGAAGTGTTTATGGATGATTTCACTGTTTATGGTTCCTCATTTGATGCATGCTTGGATAGTTTGAATCTGGTTTTGGAGAGTTGCATCGAAACTGACCTTGTTTTGAATTATGAAAAATGCCATTTTATGGTTGAGCAGGGAATTGTTTGGGGCATATGATTTCTGAAAAAAGTATTTCAGTAGATCCTGCTAAGATTGAGGTGATTTCTACACTGCCTTACCCATCTTGCGTTCGCGAGATTCGCTCTTCTCTTGGTCATGCAGGTTTTTACAGGCGCTTCATAAAGGATTTCAGCAAGATAGCTCTCCCTCTGTCAAACTTATTGAAGAATGATGTCATTTTCAACTTTGATGACAACTGTAAAAAGGCGTTTGATTTCTTGAAGAAAGCATTGACCTCTACTCCCATCATCCAGCCTTCTGACTGGACCCTCCCTTTTGAGATTATGTGCGATGCCTCTAACTATGCCGTGGGAGCGGTCCTTGCACAAAGGGTGGGCAAGGCTGCCCATGTGATTTATTATGCTTCTAGAACTTTGGATGCTGCACAGGCTAATTACACCACTACTGAAAAGGAACTTCTAGCTATTGTTTTTGCCCTTGATAAATTCAGATCATATTTGCTAGGTTCCAAGGTTGTTGTTTTCACTGACCATGCAGCTTTAAAGTACTTGTTGAAGAAACCAGAAGCAAAACCAAGATTGATTCGGTGGATGTTGTTGCTCCAAGAGTTTAATGTGGAGATTATAGACAAGAGTGGAGCTAAGAATTTAGTGGCTGATCACTTGAGCAGAATCGAGAGGGATGAAGATCCTTCTCCCATTCAGGATGACTTTCCTGATGAGCAGCTTTTACAGTTGCATGGGGTAACTACTTGGTTTGCTGATATTGTTAATTATCTTGTTGCTGGTGTTTTTCCGACAGGTGCAACTAGGTCACAAATTCACAAACTCAAGAGTGATGCCAAATATTATGTTTGGGATGATCCATATCTTTGGAAATTTGCCAGTGATCAGGTAATTAGGAGATGTGTCCCCGACTATGAGATTGAATCTATTCTGCATTTTTCTCATGCTTCTCAAGTAGGGGGACATTTTGGGCCACAAAGGACTGCAAGAAAAACCCTAGATTCAGGTTTTTATTGGCCCACCATTTTCAAAGATGCTTACGAGGTTTACCGCACTTGTAAAGAGTGTCAGACAGCAGGTACAGCCATCACTCGTAAGAGTGAAATGCCTCAGCAACCTATGCTTTTCTGTGAGGTGTTTGATGTGTGGGGAATTGACTTTATGGGTCCTTTCCCTACATCTTTTGGTTTTCTCTATATTCTACTTGATGTTGATTATGTTTCAAAGTGGGTGGAAGCTATCCCCACTAGGACCAATGATTCTAGAGTTGTTGCAAATTTTGTCAGGTCCAATATTTTCTGCTGGTTCGGAATACCTCGTGCGATCATAAGTGACCAAGGCACTCATTTCTACAACCGCACCATGGAAGCCTTGCTCCGAAAGTATGGAGTTGTACACAAGGTCTCCACTGCATATCATCCCCAAACTAATGGGCAAGCTGAGATCTCAAATAGAGAAATCAAACAGATCTTAGAGAAAGTGGTGCAGCCAAATAGGAAGGACTGGAGCCGCCGTCTAGAAGATGCACTTTGGGCTCAAAGAACAGCTTTGAAGACACCAATAGGGATGTCTCCCTATAGACTTGTGTTCGGTAAGGCATGTCACCTTCCTGTAGAAATTGAGCACCATGCTTATTGGGCGGTCAAAAGCTGTAATTTGGAAATGCAAAAAGCAGGCATTGAAATGAAACTCCAACTACAGCAGCTTGAAGAGCTTAGGTTGGAAGCCTATGAAAGCGCCCGAATTTATAAAGAGAAAACTAAGCACTTCCATGACAAGATGATTTCTAGGAAGGAATTCTCTGTGGGCCAACAGGTTTTATTGTTTAACTCCCGCCTAAAAGTGATGGCTGGGAAACTTCGATCCAAGTGGATTGGCCCATTTGTTGTCACTGATGTTTTCCCTCATGGTGCAATAGAAATAAAAAGTGCAGGTAGCAACAAGGTTTTTAAGGTTAATGGGCAGCGCTTGAAGCTATTCCATGAGAGCTCGGTGCCTGAAGATGCAACAGTTGAAGAGCTCTCCTTGGAAGAGCCCACCTACACTACAACTTGATCAGGGAGCACCTTCTCCTTTCCCTCACTCTTATTATATATTTATGTTCTTTCATTGAGGACAATGTATGTCTTAAGTGTGGGGGAGGGAACCAACTGTTTTGTTTTTGTTTTGTTTTCCTTGTTTGTGTTGCTTTGAGTCGTTTGTGTGCGAGTCTTGTGTCGGTAAGCTTGAATGGATTCTAATTAAATCTAGCATAGATTGATTGCATGATATGTGTTGACTGTTGATGATTTCCCCCTAGGTTTTGAAAATTGAAAATTGATCCCCATGTAAAAAAATTGAAAATTAAACTTTGAGATATTATATTGTGATTGCATGATTTATGATAAGTTTGGGGTGAAGGGATGCACACACTAGGGATAGAATCTCGGTCAAACAATTTGCGAAAAATGTCCATGTGAGGATTTGAGCCTCCAACATGTTTTTAATTGTGTGAATCACTTTTAAGTTGCACTTTCCCAGATTTGCTTGAATCTCTTCATGGTTTGCATGCTTATGTGGTTGCATAAAATGATTTAGGCAATTTTCTTTGAAATAACTACTTGGCCTAAAAGAACCATCCCTAATGCATGTTCCCAAGTTAGCCACATTGAGCCTAATAAGCCTATTGTTTCTTGATGACCTTATGTTATGAGCCAAAAATCTGGGATAACCATGTTAACCCAATCTTAGGATTAGGAGAGCATGGAAGGTTAGCAAGAGAAGGGTTGCAAGAAAGTAAGTTTGGGGTGGCTACAAGGTTTGATATGTCATTCTGGGTTGAGAAAGAGAAAAATAAAGGTTGGAGCCAAGGGAAAAGAAAAAAAGGAAAAAAAAAAGAGAAAAGAACAAAATGTCAAAAAAAAAGGGGTATTAGAAGAGAAAGGCTGTAGTCACCCAAAGCAAAAAGAAAAATGGAAAAAGGAATTTGAGTGGAAGTTCAATGTGTCAAAATGCTCATGCTCTCTTAGTTCCTAGGGACTTAAGCCTAGTACCTTTGAATATCGTACCTTTAGCCAGGCCCCATTACAACCTTTAAAAGACCTTTTGATGTTGCATGCATGTTTTCGTGGGAACTTTGTTTGAGATGAAGATCAAATTCATGGGAAGTGCTCTTGAAATGTGAAAATGAGTGAAAAGTTGATAGCCTAGACAAATTGAGCGAATGAGTGAAATATTAAATGCCCCTGTGAGGAAGGCAATTGTTTGGAATTGGTGATCTCCCTTTTGTGTGTAACTTGGATCCTCAACAAAGATTACTGATTGCATGAATGATGGAATTCTCAACTGTTTAAAGTAAATGAATGTGGGGATCTCATTGTTGCAAGGGGGGAAAACAATGAAGAAAAAATTTGTTTTGTTAAAATTGCATGAAATTTGTGCGAAATTGGTTGAATCCTTTAAGCTTGCCAAGTTTGAGTCTTTTTGAGTTTTAGTTTGCTTGGGGACAAGCAAAGTTTAAGTTTGGGGGTATTTTGATAAGCCTCTGGCTCGTCTAGTTTTATAACTAGTAAGACCATGACTTTTGCACTAATTACTCGAGTTTAATCTCGTTTTCACCCGAATTTGGATTTAATTGTACTCAAGCAACATTTTGAGTCCCTTAAGTAGTTTTAGGACATTTTAGTTAATTTTGAGTCAAATAAAGCATTTACTGTTATTTCATGTTTTCAGGTTAATAAGAGGAGCAAAAAGGGAAGGACTCTTAAAGCAGAAGCCATCACGACCAGGCCGTGACACTGGTCACGGCCGTGATGAGCTACCCATGAAGATCAGAGAGCATCACGGGCCAGCCGTGATATCCATCACGGGCGTGATGAGAAGACCCTGAAAGTCAGAAAGCATCACGGCCCAGCCGTGATACCCATCACGGGCGTGATGAGAGAACCTTGAAGAACAGAATTGATCACGGCCTAGCCGTGATGGAGGTCACGGCCGTGACAGATCAGCACCCAATGTCAGAAAGCATCACGGCCGTGATAGACTAGAATTTGAATGCGCACCCTTGGCAGAATACGTCACGGCCATCACGGCCGTGACGCGAATCCTAATTTATAAAAGGCACCAGGGCAGACGCAAATGATACAGAATGTTCACTGTTTACAATACTTTTCAAGGATTTGTATTCTGTTTTTGATGGAGAACTAATCACCAGGGATTAGTCTGTTGTAATCGGTTTCTACCGACACTTGAGGTTCCATAATTCCCGATCAATTTGCTTGTCTCTTTCAATATTATGCTATATACCTTGTTTGCTTAATTCAAGTTGTATAGAATAAGTGTTGATTATTTTCGATGATTCTATGTTCCTATACCTTGATCGCATTTACTTAATTCGCATGTGTGTGTCATGTTTGCTTAATTCACGAGAGCTTCAATCCGTTTGCTTAATTCGGAAATTAGGAACATATATCTCGTAGTGTCAATTGCGCTTGTCTAATTGCCGCTACAATCTAAAAGAGATTAGAATCCGCTTAGGGCATGGAATTTATGTGAATCAATGATAGTAGGGAAACCGAAACAGCAGATTAATCGTTTCAACTTATTGATAATCACTTAATTGCATTGTTTTCTTAATCAATTCTTCTCTCATTGACTCTAAACACCACCCCCTCCCCCCAATTGATTTGTAGGTTAATAACAATCCAAGAGTCCTTGAGATACGATACTCGAGTTGTCGCGCCCTGACTACAGTTTTTTTAATCACTCATTTTTTTT
Source organism: Sophora flavescens (assembly GCA_030762895.1). Taxonomy (NCBI): domain Eukaryota; kingdom Viridiplantae; phylum Streptophyta; class Magnoliopsida; order Fabales; family Fabaceae; genus Sophora; species Sophora flavescens. The sequence goes on from CM061064.1 coordinate 174,570,785, forward strand.
GACCCGTGTGCGATAGCGGATCAGTGGACACATTCTTCTTGTTCCTCTCTAACCAGAGAGCAACCAAACATAAACATATATCTCAACATGCAAGTGATTTGTAAACAATGACTACCATTCAAGACATGAGTGTATCACACGAAATCAATATGCATCAATCCTTATATGCAACATTGTGGAAATTATGATCAAGTTGTTGGGATTCTGAGTCAGCGAGTTGATGGGAATGATAATGCGCAGCTGGTTTAGCCTTTTGGGCGTTCAAAATTTCATGCGGCCTTGCAGCAAATGGGCTCTGATAAGGCTCCAGGCCCTGATGGATATAACCCAGCATTCTACAAACATTTTTGGGATCAATATGGTGAGGAAATTTTTAATGCTTGTTGTTCTTGGTTAGATAGAGGTTATTTTCCTAACTTTATCAACGATATTAATATTGCATTAATCCCAAAAAATGAAAATCTGGAATCAATGAAGGATTGGAGACCCATTTCTTTGTGCAATGTTATTTACAAGTTAGTTCCAAAGTTCTTGCAAATCAGTTGCAATTAGTTCTACACATATGTATTTCTCATGTTCAATCTGCTTTTGTGCCGGGTAGATCCATTCTTGATAATGCTATGATAGCCATTGAAATTATTCATCATCTTAAAAGTAAGACGAAAGGTAGGAATGGGGATGTTGCTTTAAAAATTGATATGAGCAAGGCCAATGATAGGGTGGATTGAGGTTATCTTAGAGAGGTCATGAGAAAGATGGGATTTGATGAAAAATAGGTGGGATGGATTATGATGTGTGTGGAAACCGTTAACTACTCGGTACTTGTTAACCAGGAGCAGGTGGGACCTATTCAACCAGGTAGAGGCTTGCGCCAAGGGGGTCCACTTTTCCCTTATCTTTTCATTATCTACTCTGAAGGGTTAACAGCTCTTATTCATCATGCTGAAAGGAGAGGGGATTTGCATGGAGTCTAAATTTGCAAAGGGGTTCCTATCATTTCTCACCTTTTATTTGTGGATGACTGTTTCTTATTCTTCAAAGCAATTTCAAGAGAGGCAGATGTTATGAAAAATATTCTTAAGGCCTATAAGGAAGATTCTGGTCAACAAATTTCAGAAGTCAGAAATTGATTTTAGCATAAATGTGGAGGCTTTGGAGAGGGAGACTATAGCATCTATTCTCGAGGTACAAGTGTTGTTGGGAATGGATAAATATTTAGGTCTTCCTTCAATGATTGGTAGGAGCAAGAAGGAGCTTTTCAAGTTCGTCAAAGATAGAATTTGGCGCAAAGTAAATTCACGGGGAGGTAGATCTTTGTCCAAGGCGGGAAAAGAAGTTATGATTAAGTCGGTCCTTCGGGCAATACCCACATATTTTATGAGCATATTTCTCATTCCCACTTCTCTTGGGGATTAAATTTAGAAAATTATGAACTCTTTTTTGGTGGAGAAGTGGAGGATCTAGAAGCAAAGGAATGAAATGGATGGCTTGGGACAAATTAACAGTGAGCGAAAGTGATGGAGGTATGGGGTTTCAGAATTTATATGTCTTCAATATTGCACTTCTTGGCAAACAAGGGTGGCAGCTTATGTCCGGATACTCTAGTTGCTAGGTTATACAAAGCTAAATACTACCCAAGGTGCGATTTCTTGGAGGCAAATCGTGGTTCCAACTCTAGTTATGTGTGGAGGAGCTTGCATGAGGGTAGAGTGGTTTTGAAGGAGGGGGTGAGGTGAAGTATAGGTGCTGGTGATTTACGTCTATTTCATGATACATGGATTCATGGAGGTTTACAAGCCAACCCAGTTGATGAGGATCACAGGTTTTCTGTAATGTATGTTTTCTCGATTCTTGTTTAAGGAAGGGATTAGGAATATTTAGGGGCTTGATCTTATTCCTTTGGTGTTAATGAGCTTATGTTTCAAAATTGAGGTCAATCGGACTTCAAACGAGCTCAAAACACGAAGAAACGTACGAAGTCAACATTGCTGACCAGAGGCCAGCCAGCACTGAGTGCTGGGAAGTGGGCACTGAGCGCCCGACACTACCACCTAACCCCACTAACTTTTTCTTCTTCTTCTTCTTATTCTCTTTTCATGCAAAATTCTCTCACTTCTTGCTACCAGTTTTGCCTAGTGAGAGTTCAGAGCTATTTTAGAGACAGAAAGTGTGGTTTGAACTCAGTTCGTTCATCTGTTTTTGATTCCTACTTCGGATATGCATTCAAGGTGACGAGCACGTCAAGTACTTACCTTTGATTCGTCAAACAGTGGAGGTAATACTCGAGTCCCTGACTCGTCGACACGTCGACATTGTCATTTACTTTATTTTGTTAATCTTGCTTTGATTCTGGCCTTGTCTGTGAAACTGTTGCAAGATTAGGGTTTATGACATTGTCGGGACTTTGTCCTTTTGTTCAGGACGAATTTTGTAGCACCGAGGCGGTCGTTCGTGTGCGTGGCAGCAGCTGTGTTGGTGTGAGGGCCCGAGTTTCGAGGTGTGGAAGCGACATTACGATTGTCTAAAGTTGGGAAAAAGTATCTGACACGTCGGGGAGGCAGACGTAGTATTGTATAATATGTTGTATGCGTAGGGTGCCCCAGACCCTACTAGTTGTCGAGTAGCTTGCGATAATTAAATCCATATTGCCTATTTTTAAAGCTGTATACGAGATTTAGTTATGGCATGTTTATCGATGTTAGATTTGCTTTTTCGTTTTACGTGCATATGATGAGGTTGTCTGTTTTGCTGTTGATGGTTTTGCTGTTGGTTGACGTGTGTTGTTTGTTATTTATGAATGATGAAATTTGATGCTATGTTAGTTAATTATGTTAAGTTATTCTTGATGTTGAGGATGATGATATTACGACGTTGGCTTTGATGCCGTTGAGGTTGTCTAGATTGTCTGTTTGTGATATTGGAAATCCTAGTAGACACCTGAGGGTATGCTGTCGAGTTAATGATGAGAATGGATTCCGAAAGTGTTATATGGGTACCGAGTTGAGATTGTGGAGTCAAGTTAATGATGAGAAGGGATTCTGAAAGTGGTATATGGGTACCGAGTTAAGATTGTGGATGCCGAATGCATCGTATTGCGTGTAAGTGAGTAACGGTACCGGTGTAAACTTAGGTTATGTTGCATTGCATTTTACCAAGTGGCGAGCCGTATGACTGGGAGTCATATGAGGTTAGTTGTACTCGAGTGCGAGTACAGATTACGATGGGGCCGGTTTGTGAAGAGACGTTGGGGATGTACGAACTGGACTTGGGAGGCTCACAGTGACCATTAGGTAGCTCCTAATGTGTCATGTACCCCGGTATAGCCTAGTTTTCCCAACTTTACCCTGAGTATCCCCGTTGCAGGTGGACTTTCCGAGGCGACCCAGACACCCCTATTGGAGTTGAGCTCATAGGGGGATGCACTCTTATGGGTCACGATGAGCGGAAGGGTTACATGGAAAAACTAACTGACGTTATCTAAGCAGTGAGGCTCGCTAAGGAGAATGTCTCGGGGCTGAGACTCGAATGAGAGATATCGGTCAACATGCATAGGAGTGTGACACCTTAGAGGATTGATCCTAGATGGATAATCGAGGTTGACTGTAACAGTATGATTTGGGAGATGTGTACTGCATGTGTTGACTGTTGTTTGCTAGTATGCTTTACTATGTTTTCAAGATATAATATTTTTTAAAACAAATGCAAGCAAATCTGACGTGAATAGGTCACTTTACGCATTTGTTGGAATTGTAGTTTAAGTCCGTGCTTCTAGTTAGGTGGGCACGTTGCAGGGCTTTTAGCCCATGGCAAACCTTAAAGGATCATGTGTTTAGGTTGGGTAGTAAAAATAATAGGGTGAAATTTTAACAAGAATAATGGAGAGAAATTGAAGTCCTCCAGCTCCGCACAGTGAGAGAAGGGTAGTAGCTTTATACTGGATAGATCCAAGAACATTGATGAGATGAAAGAGGAAATTTTGGTGAAGCGTTAGATTTTGTCATAGATAACTTTTAGAGTTTTTTGGGGGTCTACAAGAAGTAAGTAAACATTTTTTTCTTAAACTTCCATGATATAGATTTTAAAGAGTTTGAGTATTAAATCAGAAGGTAATTATTTGGGGCTTTGTCCTTAAAATGAAATCAATATTTTATTGGTGATTGACTGTTATGAGATTGAATATTTACATACTGAGTGATATGATTGTTATTATTTGGTATGACGTTTTGTGATATTTGATGCCTTAATGTTGTTTTGATGTGAACTTGACGAGTATTAACGCATGTGACATGATGTTACGTATTGAGATTATTTTGGAATGACTGTATGGTAACATGCGTGTATTTGGTTATCTCCCTTGGATAAAGATAATCGTTACAAATACCTTCTTTTGGGAAGGGGATGACAGATACCTCATCGTTAGAGGGGAAGACAGATACCTCCTTCTGAGAAGGGGAAGACCCATTATAGATACCTCCTTCTGGGAAGGGGAAGGCAGTGGGACATCATTGCATTTGGCATGAGCTCATAAACTAAAGTTGGGTAATTAAATAAAAGAGGATTGAATGATAAATTAAGATTATTTCGACACAAAGAGATGTCATCCGTATGATTTTATTTATATTATATGTACTTTAGTGATGGATTATATCTATTGATGATGTTATGACTTATGCATGAATTTCGTGAGATTGTATTGATTATAATTAATTTATATAAAATATTTTGAGTTATATTATTTTGGAAATGGCGGATTACCGTGATTGTTTTTTCGGTTACCATCCCGGTTGAAAGCAACATCTTTTCGAAAACCTTTTAGAACTATATTTACTTACTGGGATTATAAATCTCATTAGTGGTGTTGTCTTTCAGAGTTTACAGGTGACGAGATAAATGATGCAGCATCTTGAGGGAGTCTTGAAGATATTAGTTCTAGTTTATTTCTTTTTATTTATTTCTTTTGGGTTTATTAGACGCCCGTTTGAGGCAAAAACAACTGTAAAAGAGTTATGTAATTTTTAATAATTAATATTTATGAGACTTTATTTTATTTGGATATAATGATTTATTTAGCACCATTACTTTATTTAATTATTTTGAATATACGAGATATTTTCAGACTTAAAAATATTGTGAAAATTTTATGACTCAACTATTTAATTTGAAATGTTTTAACGATTTTTATAGAAAATTAATTTGGGCTACTAATGTAACGAAGGGCGTTACGGTATGTATCGGTTCGTCAGATGAGCAGTAGTTGTATGCCGATGGCGATCGGACCGGAGCATCGTTAGATGCACTACCTGTAGATGGTTCCGTCAAGGGTCCAGACCCTGGACGACACCGAGATCGTATTTCATGACAACCGTGAGTGGTAGGTCAACCACTCACACTTCTTCATGTGTTGCGTCGGCTCGATCAGTGATAAGCCTCTGGCTCATCTAGTTTTATAACCAGAAAAACCTTGGTTTTGTGCTAATTATATCTCGTTTTCACCCAAATTTGATTTAATTGTCCTCAAGCAACACTTTGAGTCTCTTAAGTAGCTTTAGGATATTTTTAGTTAATTTTGAGTCAAATAAAGCATTTAATGCTATTTTATATTTTTTGGTTAAAAGGGAAGGAAGAGCAAAGGGAAGGGCACATAAAGCAGAAGCCATCATGCCCTAGTCGTGACAGTGGTCACGGCCGTGATGAGCTACCCATGAAGATCAGAAAGGATCACGGCCCAGCCGTGATACCCATCACGGGCGTGATGAGAAGGACCCTGAAGCACAGAGAGCATCACGGCCTAGCGTGATGGAGGTCACGGCTGTGACAGATCAGCACCCATGGACAGAATTGATCACGGCCTAGCCGTGATGAGTATCACGGCCGTGATAGACCAGAATTTGAATACGCGCCCTTGGCAGAACCCGTCACGGCTTGACAGTGATGGCCATCACGGTCATGACGCGCGACTGATCTATAAATAGAGCCACAGTGAACAGAAAAAGGGACTTCGACAAAAGGCTTGGAACCCTAGGACTGGAGCACTTGGAGGCTGGCGGCTGGGGGTGATTCTAACCCTAAAAAGGGATGTTTTCCCTGCTCTGGGACAGGAAGAAGATTGGAGGATTCTTCATGGAGTTTTCTTCTTCTCTTCTCTCCTTTTCTCTTGTAGTTTCCCTTTTTATGTATAGCTAAACCCCTGTTGTTGGGGTTAGATGTTTGCTTTTCTGAACTTGGTTGTTTCTTGATTTGGTTTTAATACAAGTTTCTGATTCTTTATGAGTATTTGATTCTATTCTTAATGCTTTTCTTGGCTTGATCACCCATGGAATGATATGTTGCTTTGATAGACAATTGACAGATTGATGTTAAGGCATGCTCATGAATCAAATGCCAAGTAGTTCTTGAACCTAGACATAGGTCTTGGGGTGTTTGCAATCTTATAAGTTTTGGTTCTTTATGCAAATTCTCAGATTAATCCACCTAAGACATTAGGGTTTAATTTGGGATTTTAGGCTCATTCCACCTAAGACATTAGGGTTTGAGTATTTCAAAAGGCTTGATTGTGTAGTCTAACCCTGACAATTTTAATCACGTCTCTTTGTGCAGTCCAAGTGTTTGTTACAAATCCCAAAAGACCAAAAACATTTTAATTGCTTTATTTCTTTATTTTATGTTTTGATCCCTTCATACCACAGTTTAGTCTAGATAGTTGTATAATTTGTGAAGTGGTAATCGACAACCGATCCCTAAGGACGATATCCGGTCTCATCACGGTATTACTTATACGACTAGGTATACTTGCCTGTAGAAAAGTCGTGTCAATCTGCATCTATGTGCGTCTCAGAGGAGGACCCGACTTCACTATGCTCAGTTCTTACTGGATCTTTCAGCGTCAGCCATTCACAGAGATGTGGTATCCGCCACGTCAGTGCGAGTTCCCGGATGACAAGTGGTACTTGAGGGAGCACTGTGGTTCAGGACAGAGTTGGCAGAGTATATAAAGGCAGGAGGAGGAGGAGTATGTGGACGTTGTCACGTCCCAGAAATTACAGCAATGGAACACTGTAATTAATTATATAATAAAGAATTTAAGTATAAATATTAAGGAATTTGTTATCTGAATAAAAATGCATAGACCAGGATAAGAATGTATAATATTAATTCGCCCGATTTTATTAGCATTCGGTTAGTGTTAAATAGTACACGTCAAGCCATAAGAGATGAAAAATAAATACAAGTATTAGAAGAAAGTGATGTGTGGTGTTAGAAATAAAAGGAAAATACAAGAGGAAAAGAGAAAAAGGATAAGAAAAGGAAGTGATGAATGAATGAGTGACATGTGTCAACAAGTGGTGAATAAATAAGAGTGGGGTTGGTTTATAATTAAGAGAAGTCCAATGATTAATCCCAAAAGAAGGAAGGACCACTTTGCAAAAACAAGGAAGAGTTGGAGGGCTTATGTGCAAAATGGGTTCCATTATATAAACCCAAAACTAACCATTTTCACTCATTTTCCATTTACTGCTCCGATCTAAACTCACGCCCTCTCTCTAATCTCTCACTCCCTCATTCTCTCTCCAACACATCTAAGTTCTTCATTTCCTCTCCACCATCAAGGCCATTCGGTCACAACCACAGCAACCATCAACCACCACTTCTAATCATCATTCCTTCTTAGAACATGACCTATACTACTTGTAATATCATAATCTCTTCAAAGTTTCATCAACAACAACATCTAGGCCTCCAATCCTCTATTGGTTGAATCTGCCCTGGGGGGGACAACTTCATTTTGGTCTTCCATTCTTTGAAAGCTCTAAAACTCACAAGGGGAAGGGGTCATCTTGGAGCTTCTTCAAGCTTGGAGATTTTCCAAGTTAGGAGTCATGAAGATTTAGGATCTTCAAGAGGTAGGGGAGATCCTCTCTAAACTATTTGTTTGAGTCATTATTGTGTGATGTGTGGATTGTTTGTTATTGGTGCTTGCTGACTTTGGTTGAATACTTGGTTGCATGTATGTGTTTGAGGGTCTAGGACCCTTGCATGTTGATTATGTGACTTGTGAAAGATGTATAAAAGAAAATGATAACTTGAAGTTGAACATATGAAAATATGAATCTTGCAGCAAGACCTCTAAAGATTCGTGAGCCCATAACTTTTCACACATAACATATTTCTAGAAAATGAACATATGGTTAGAAAGAAGACTTCAGGGTTTTAGTTTTATATATAATATGTAAAATTTAGATAAGATTTACTGGGTCAAAACACCTAACAAAGTAGAAACAGATTTTGGGTTCAAAAACAAGAACATAAATGATTGCATTGTGATTTTAAATACGAATTTGAAAGCCAAAAGCTTTTATAAAATTTTGTGGGATATTAATAAAGTAAATATAAAGTTTGGTTGAAGATTTGAAATTTTTACATTCGTAGATAAAGAGAAACAATTCTTAAAGATACATGTTGATGAACTTGGATTTCTGGAAAATCCCGTGCAAACAGAGACAGTGTGTGATTTTTAATAAATTAATGAAATTGAATTTTTACATGGGACTAATTGAAGTGTGTTGGTGAGTGAGTTGGGTACCTTCAATTAAATTTTCAAAATTGTTAAAGGTCATTTGACCAATTATTCACTATTTACACTCACTGCTGTTCTGAAATATTTTTATAAAAGAGTTCATCCCAATTTTGAATGAAAAATATGATTTTGAAAATAATATGTTCCAAGATGAACAAGTAAATATTTTTGGTATTAAATGGACCATAAACAAGTGTTAAAACGAGGAAATAAAAATGTTGAATCAAAGTATATGTAAAAATAGAATTTCAAACAAGTGAGGATCATTTTGGTTTGATGAACACCAAGAACACATTCACAGTGTTCTTGGCAAAAGACTTGAAAAACTAGAGTTTGATCCTTTCAAACTCAAATTACTAAGTCCAAGGTGTTTAAGGAAAAACTAATTTTTAAATGAATGGATAAAGTAATCTAAGGTGACTTATGGTGGAAGGCCAAATGGCACATGAAAATCTACCCTAAAGATAATCCTACCCTAAAGATAATCCTAATATTATAATAGGATAATGTAATCCTAAATGAGATAAGAAAAATCTAAGTAACTTATGATTGAATGCCAAATGGCATGTGAAATCCATCCTAAAAGATAACTTAATAATTAATTAGATAATGTAATCCGAGTAATATTGCTTTTATGCCAAATGGCAAAGGCAATCTATCCTAAAGATAAACCAATATTTAATTAGATAAGAAAATCTAATTAGCCAATGCTTCTGTGCCAAGTGGCAAGTGTAATCCATCCAAAGGAATCCTTAATATTTTAATTAAGATAAAGCAATCCTAAGTGACCTTGGCACACTTGCCATGTGTCAAAGGATTATCAAATAGATAAACCATAAATCCAAATAAAGGATAAGGGAATCCAACTGGCCATAAACAAGGATGCCATGTGGCAGGACCAATGACTTAAAAATAAAAATAACATCTTTGCTATTGGAAGAAGCATGCATGTGTCAATGGTTTTCAAAAAGAGGAGTCTGTTGGTTTTGGGAAAACCACCTAGGAGATTTGAAAACCATGGTTGCAAAACCATGTGACTTCTTGGAAAAAGGGTAAGGTGGTTTTGATAATTAATTTATTTGAATTATAATTAAATAAATAATAAATAATAAATAAATGATAATATTTTAATAAATAATAATTAAATGAATATAATAATTAAATAATTAATAATTAAATGGTTTTCGGACTTGTGGTGCATCCCTCCATTACGTCGTTACTCCGAGGTACTTTGTGGTTTCGGTTTTCAGTTTTGTTTATTGATCAAAGGCTGCTTCTGGACCCTCAGATACTCCTAAGGACTCCTCCAAGGCTGACCCTCCTGTTTTCACCAAATATGTGTGTACCCCTCTTTGCACTGACAAATTGGATGGAAGCAACTAAGACACATGGGCCTATGATATCAAACTCTGGTTGAATGGATAAGAATATGTCGAACACCTGACCAAGAAGGCTACTGACATTGCCGAAGTTGATCGCCCATGGTGGAACAAGATTGATGCTCAATTGTGTAGCATTATCAAGTCCACTATTCACTCTTCTTTGAAGCAGATTTTGCGCGCCCATCTCACTTGTGAGTCCGTTTGGGAGCAAGCCAAGGTTCTTTACACCAATGATACATAACGCCTCTATGGTGTCTGTCAGAATCTCATGAATGTCAATGCTGTAGTTGATGCTTCTGCTCTTGTGTCTCAGGGTAGTGGTTATGGTCGTGGTCTATGTAAACGCCCGAAATGCGATCAATGTCACCGCTTAGGCCACACTATTGATAAATGTTGGAATTTACATGGTCGTCCTCCTCGCGTTGCTAATGTTGCCCAGGTTGATCCACCATCCCCATCTGAGCCATCTCCTCAGTCTACTACATCACATGTTACCTACGCAGAGTTTCTTAAATGGTTTGAAAAACGTTAGGCTACTGGGTCCATTACCTCTATTGCACACACTGGTAATTCCTTTGCTTGTCTCTTTCAGTCGTCCCTGTTGTTTTGGCTTCAAAGACTCAAGAGGGAGGGTGAATTGAGTTTTAAAAAATTCTTCCTTTTCAAAAACTTTACTTTTCAAATCAGAGTTGCCGCAGGATCTTTTACAAAAACAGTGAAGGGCTTTTAATGAAATCTTGAATAGAAGGTGATGAGGTGAATCAGTTCAGAAAGATAAATCGGTGCTTCTGTCACTTTAGTGAACGAGCGCTTCTGTCACTTGTGTGGACGAGCAATTCTGTCACTTTAGTGGATGGGCGCTTCTATCACTTATGTGGACGAGCGCTTCTGTCACTTTAGTGGACGAGCACTTCTGTCACTTATGAGGACGAGTGCTTCTGTCACTTTAGTGGAGGAGCGCTTCTGTCACTTTAGTGGACGAGCACTTCTTATGAAATCTTGAATAGATTGACGAGGTTAAGAAAGATTGTTTCAGAATTAATAGATCACAGAATAGGTTCACGTTCAAAAATCAGTAATAACAAAATACAGAAACTGATTAAGCCTTTAAAGATTAAGAACAAGTTATGCAAGTTTCAGATACAAGAACAGTCTTAATCAACCCAGTTTGGAACAATTAATAACTCAAGATTGATTGCAGTAATACTCTGGTTGTAATTCATATTAAACCGATCAAGAAATGATATCAATTGAAAACTTAGAACATCAAGATCACAGTTATATGCGCAAGACAAAAATTAAAGAGTTTGAGTTTAGAGATACCACACAACCAGATTTGTCCTGGTTCAGTTACCACCACTGTGACCTACATCCAGTCCCCACTCCACCTGTGGGTTTTCACACACTAACGCAACAAGCTTTAGCCAGGTAGCTTGAAAAACCTTTACACCACAGAACACTCCTTCACCTCGAGATACCACACTCTTGTCAAGAGCCTCAATGTTCTTCCTCAGGGATACATCACCCAAATCACACACAGAGACTCCCTCTCTTTTTACAATCGAAAAGTTCAAAAAGATTGATTCCTAAACTCTAAATAGTCAGATAAACAAATTGAAACACTTATGAGAATGAAACACTCTTTTTCACAATGAAGCTCAAGCAAGAAGATGAATGATTTTCACATTCGATCTCTCAAATTGATTTCGTGTAATTCTAATCTGTTCGATATGTTATTGATATATTTAAAAGTGTTCCTTTGATCCCACTTTATATAGAAAACAAGTTATAGCCGTTGGGATCAATCAAAACAGATTTTGGTCTGATAACAGAATCTTTTTTCTTGATTCTGGTTCTTGAACTGGGGTTGAGTACAGGGCTATATTAACCAATTTCATACTTATAGTCTTGAACTTGGTCAATCCATCAGTACATCCATTCAGTACATCTATATATTAATGAACATCAGATTTTCCTGAAACTTGAATACACGCGTACACAGCATATGTACAGGGCTGTATTCAGTTAACCATTTATAACTGATCTGATTTCATATTCTGCATAGGTGTTACTGAATCAAGAACCTTAAATTAATTTGTCAGTTACGGTAGCAGACATACATCCAATGATTACATGGCTGTACCTGACAAATAATTTTCTTATTTCCAAAAATCATTTTCATTAAAAAAAACTTATTCCTTTTAATGCAGGTTATGAAAATTGATTTTCTTCATGCATCTTTTTAGTTGAGCTATTTTGTGATTAAGAGATTTCTTTCTCTTACAAATCATCTAAGACGTAAATCTAAAATTATCCTTTAAGCTTGGTCTTGATGATCCTTTGATCTTTGAATTTGCTCTTTTGATTTCTACATGCAACTCCTTGATTCCTTCAAGTTTTTCCTTGAATATTTTCCTTGAATTTGCTTAATGAACTTGTTGATCACTCCTTGATACCTGCCTTTGAAATTTGACACTAAAACACTTGCACACACATTAAATTGTATTTGTCATATATCAAAATTACTAAATCATTGAGTCTTACAAACTCCCCCTTTTTTATTATGACAAATGTTTAACAAATTATAAGATCATAGTATAAGTGTAGCAGAAGCTAAGTGTTTTTTACAGATTTATATCATGGTATCATAGCAGAAGTATATCAGAGCAAAAAAATATTATCATAGCAGAATTTGATTTACTCCAACTTAATCATGTAAGCTTATAAGCTCCTCCTCAACATATTTATGTATAATATATGCATGTATAATTTGTTATCTTCCCCTTTCTCTACATCATACTTTTTCCTCCCCCTTTTGGCATTATCAAAAAGGTAAAGAAAAGAAACATTCAAAGCAATAGAGAAGGCAAGCATTTAAACATTCAAACATAGCATATAAAATAGTTCATGATAGAGGGATAGGTGCAGGGACAAATAAAAAAAAACAGAAACCATCAGCCAAAATTACAAACTAAGGCATTTTACCTTTTAATAACTAAGTTCTAATTCCTACGAATTCCTAGAACTAGTTCTTCCTTTTTGATTTTCTTTTGTTTCGGCCTTTAGGTGATGGTTCAGCAGGGGTGTTCTCAGCTTCCTTCACAACAGCTCTTGCAATGTTTGCAACATCAACATCTTCTTCTATTTGATCTGGAGGTGCAGGGAAATGAAAGTCCACTCCTAGGGCATCTTTGAGTTTATCAATGTCCTTTTCTGCCCTTTTTATCCTTTCATTCACTTCAGCAATTGCAGCCATTTCAATATCATGATTTTTCTTCTAATTTTCCTCAAAATTTTCCTCAAAATTTTCCAGCATTTTCATCAGTTTCTGCAGGAAATCAGAAGGTACATTTTCTTGTCCAGTTGAAGTAGCAGCTGCAGTAGTTTCCTTGTTTCCAGCTTTCCTTATCCATCTTCCATCTTCTATTTTCAGTTTCATTTTGAGGGTGAAGATCCGGTATTTTTGGTTCTTGCTATATTAAGGTTGGTTTGGGTACGAAGGATTAAGATTAGCTCTGCCAGGGTTGCAGAATTAGGTGAATAAAGAGTGGGTTTCAAAAGATTTGAAGTTTTGAATTACGATTTTACATTAGTTCTTATAGCATTCGCGTACAGGGGTGTAGTTTTGAAATAAGCGCGTCCATCTTGCCACGTCAGCAGACGGAAGTACTAAAACACAAAGTAATCTAGTAGACGAGCTCCATATGCCACGTCACTGGACGGAGCTTCTCATTAAGGTCTTAGCAAGTCCAAAGAACGTAACCTAGTAGACGAGCTTCATATGCCACATCATTGGACGAAGCTTCTCATTAAGGACTTAGCAAGTCCAAAGAACGTAACCTAGTAGATGAGCTCCATATGCCACATCATTGGATGGAGCTTCTCATTAAGGACCTAGCAAGTCCAAAGACTTGTGTGGACGAGCAGAATTAGAATCTTGTGTATTCTTAGTTTATCAGACTAAAAACACAGGGGATCCATTCTTGATCAAATCTATTTCTTCTGAAACTCTCTTGTAATCATTCATAGATATTCCAAATCAAATCATACAAGAATCAGAGCATATTTACACAAAGATACAGTCATATAAACAGTTTCTTTAGAGATTAGATATATGATTGATCAATTATGCCAAATTCTCTTCTAATGAAAAAGAAGCTTTCCTTGTTCAAGGGCTTGATAAAAATATCAGCAAGTTGTTTAGTTGTATCAACATATTCAATCTCAATTTCTCTACTTTGAATGTGGTCTCATGAAATGATGTCTGATTTCTATGTGTTTAGTTTTAGAGTGCATTATGGGATTCTTAGTTAGGTTAATTGCACTTATATTGCCACATCTAATAGGAACTTGGTTTAGTTGCACACCTTAATCAACTAATTGTTGTTTCATCCATAAAACCTATGCACAACAGCTACCAGCTCCTACATATTTAGCCTCTGCAGTGGATAAAGTCACACTAGATTGTTTCTTACTAAACCATGATACTAATGAGTTTCCTAGTAAATGGCAAGTTCCACTAGTACTCTTTCTATCTAGTTTACAACCAACAAAATCAGAGTCTGAATAGCTAATTAAAGTACATGCAGCTCCCTTGGGATACCATAATCCCATGTCTTTTGTTCCTAACAGATACTTAATTATCCTTTTAACTACTGTTAAGTGTGATTCTTTTGGATTTGCTTGATACCTAGCACACATGCATACACTAAACATGATATCTAGCCTAATAGCAGTAAGATAAAGTAGTGAGCCTATCATACCTCTGAATTTAGAAACATCAACAGGTTTACCTTGCTCATCCTTGTCCAGATAACAGGAGGTACTCATTGGAGTAGCCATCTCCTTTGCATTTTCCATGCCAAACTTCTTGATTAACTCGTTGCAGTACTTGGTTTGGCTCACAAAGATTCCATTTTCAGTTTGCTTTATTTGCAGTCCAAGGAAAAAGTTCAGCTCACCCATCATTGACATTTCAAACTCACTCTGCATAAGACTTGCAAACTCATTGCACAAATGCTCATTAGTGGCACCAAAAATTATATCATCCACATATATTTGTACAAGTAAAATGTTGTGTGCCTTTTTCTTATTGAACAAAGTTGTGTCAACTTTACGTCTTTTAAATCCTTTTTCAATGAGAAAATTACTTAACCTTTCATACCAACCTCTAGGAGCTTGCTTTAAGCCATATAGTGCTTTAGACAGTTTATAAACATGGTTAGGCAATTCATTATTCTCAAAACCAGGTGGTTGACCAACATACACTTCCTCTTGTATTAATCCATTTAAGAAAGCACTCTTAACATCCATTTGATACAATTTAAATCCCATTATGCAAGCATAAGCAAGTAGCATTCTTATAGCTTCTAATCTTGCTACTGGTGCATATGTTTCATCATAATCTATGCCTTCTTCTTGGTTATACCCGTTGGCAACCAATCAAGCCTTGTTTCTTACAATTATAACATTTTTATCTAGTTTATTCCTAGAAACCCATTTTGTACCTATTACTTTAGGCACTAGTTTCCAAACTTGGTTTCTTTCAAACTGGTTTAACTCATCTTGCATAGCCATCATCCAATGTTCATCAATTATAACATCATCTATGTTCTTCGGTTCTACTTGAGACACAAATGCCATATAATTACAAGCATTTCTAAGAGATTGTCTAGTAGTTACCCCCTTTGTAATTTCACCAATGATGTTATCAATTGGATGATTTCTGACAGTCCTCCATTCCTTTGGTAGGTCAGAGTGTTGTTCTGTTTGCTCCTGCTGCAGCAATTCATTCTTTAAGATTTCATCTTCTTCATTTTCCTGTTTCTCTTCTAGGAGATTATCTCAATTGAATCTGCAAGATCATCAATAACAGAATCCTTTCCCGACCTTTTGGGGTTAGACTCATCAAATGTCACATGCACAAATTCCTCAATAGTTTGTGTTTTCTTATTATATATTCTAAATGCTTTACTAGATAGAGAGTATCCTAGGAAAATTCCTTCATCAGCCTTTGCATCAAATTTTCCAAGATTATTTTTTTCATTGTTAAGAACAAAGCATTTGCAACCAAAACATGAAAATATGCTATATTTGGTTTTCTTCCTTTGTAAAGCTCATAAGGGGTTTTCTTTAAGATTGGTCTTCTCAAGACTCTATTTAGCACATAGACGGCTGTATTGACAGCATCTGCCCAAAAATGTTTTGGCAAGCTAGAGTCGTTCAACATAGTTCTTGCTATCTCCTCTAATGATCTATTATTTCTTTCCACTACTCCATTTTGTTGTCGAGTTCTAGGAGCAAAAAATTTATGTTGAATGCCATGCTCATCACAAAAGTTTTCAAACACTTCATTTTGGAATTCTCCCCCATGATCACTTCTATAGAAACAACTTTCATGTCCTTTTCATTTTGTACAATTTTTGCCATTTTCTTAAATGCAGCAAATGAATCACTCTTATGATATAGAAAATATGTCCATGTATATCTAGAGTAATCATCTACTATTACCAATGCATACAAGTTACCACCAAAGCTTTTGGTTCTAGATGGACCAAATAAATCCATGTGTAAAAGTTGCAAGGGTCTAGTTGTTGAAACAATGTTCTTTGGTGTGAAAGAGACCTTAACTTGCTTTCCTTTTTGACATGCATCACACAGTCCATCTTTCACAAATTTTAGTTTAGGCAAACCAACTACAAGATCTTTACAAATCAGTTTAATCAAGTGGTTCATGTGAATGTGTGCAATTCTTCTATGCCAAAGCCAATTCTCTTCTTCTTTTGAAATAAGACTGCATGCAATATTTGAAGATATATTATCTAAATCAAGAATTTAGATGTTATCTGTCCTATGTCCAATTAATTTCAAATTTTCATCATGCCGATTTTCTATGAAGCAACTATTGGAATTGAATTTTACCTTGAAGCCTTTGTCACATAGTTGACTGATACTTAATAGGTTGTGTTTCAGTCCCTCAACATATAGTACATCCTCAATGATTGTTGTTGAACCACTTCCAATGTTGTCAATGCCAAGTATTCTCCCTTTATTAGTGTCTCCATAGGTAACACTACCACTTGACTTAGGAGTAAAGGAAATGAACTTGGTTTTGTCTCCAATCATGTGCTTGGAACAGCCACTGTCAAGATACCATTTCACATTCTTGGCTTTCCAACACACCTACAAAACAGAATCATGTTTGTGTTTTAGGTACCCAAATCTGTTTGGGTCCTTTTGAGTTAGTTGCAGCAACAGTTCCTTTAGGAACCCATATATATTTAGATTTATTGTATGTTGATTTTTTGTATTGACATATAGAAGCTGTGTGAGCTTTTCTAGCACAAAAATTGCATTTAACAAATGGTGTGTTTGATGTCTTAGGTGCAGCAAAAAATTTCTTGAAAGATTTATCATGTATCTTAGGTCATAGCCTATTCCAGCCTTATCATAAACACATTTTTGCTGTCCTAATAAAACATTCAAGTTATCTCTACCATTTGTGAACTTGGCTAAGTCATTTTTCAGATTTTCAACTTCTTTAGTCAATGTACAACACTTAGAACAATTAGAGCTAGATGCAATCAAGACCTTATTCCTAGCTTCTAGTTCTCTTTCTTTCATTTTCAAGCATGCATAATCATCACATTGTTTAGCAATTATTTTTCTAGATGAGACAAGTTATTTAGAAATCTTAATATATTCAGCATGTAACTCATCAAATGCATCTTGCAATTCATCAAAAGTAGGTTGTGAATCAGAATTTACCTCACTCTCTGAATCACTGTTATTACTGTCCATCAAGCACAAGTTTGCCTCCTCAGATTCAGATTCTTCAGTGGAATCTACATCATTATCATCCCTGTCTTCTACTTCTCTGACTTGTAATTTCAGAGCCAATCCCTTTTTCTTTTTGTCAGTTTCTTCATTCTCATTCAGCCTGTTCAACTCCAATTCATGCTCTTGCAGTTTTCCAAACAATGTGGCAATAGTCATTGATGAGAGGTCTCTAGATTGAGATTGCAGTGACTTTAGGCTGCCATTCCCTGCTCAAGCATCTCATTACTTGTTAATTTGATCCTCATTTGATATAGCTTTTCCAAGACCAGCAAGTTGGTTGACAATGTGAGTGAATCTCTTTTGCATTTCAGTCATAGGTTTTCCTTGCTTCATTCTGAACAGCTCATATTCATGTGTGAAGGTGTTCATCCTTGCTCTTTTGACATATGTGGTTCCTTCATGTGTTACTTGCAATGTGTCCTACATCTCCTTTGCTAAACAGTCATTGGAAGCCGTACTGTTATAGCTGTTAAGCCAAACATAAGAGTTTAGCTCTAATGCCAATTGTTGTTTTGGCTTCAAAGACTCAAGAGGGGGGTGAATTGAGTTTTCAAAAATTCTTCCTTTTCAAAAACCTTACTTTTCAAATCACAGTTGCCTCAGGATCTTTTACAAAAACAGTGAAGGGCTTTTTATGAAATCTTGAATAGAAGGTGATGAGGTGAATCGGTTCAGAAAGATAAATCAGTGCTTCTGTCACTTGTGTGGACGAGCACTTCTATCACTTTAGTGAACGAGCGTGTAAGACTAAGCCCTCATTCGTGTTTTGATGTATGACAAACAAAGTGTATTTTGCATAAGATTTTTTGATTTTGACTATATACTTATTATGTGTTAAGTTGTATGCAAGATCACTCATGAAAAAGGAAAATCAAGGATTAAAGGATGGAAGACCAAGGACACAAAGTAACGGACAAGGACTAAAGCATCAACCAATGAAGATCTTATACTTTAGATGCTATTGTAAAAATAGAACATTTGATTTCTTAGGTGAAGCACTTAAATTTAAGAAGATCAAGAAATCATCAAAGACAAGAGCTTAAACAGTGGAATAATATAAGGGCTCGTCCAACAGTGGAATAATATAAGCGCTCGTCCAACACTGGAATACAAAGCTGATGTTCAATGAACTACTAAAAAGTTGACGTCCAATGAACTACTAAAAAGCTGACGTCCAATGAACTACCAAAAAAATCGACGTCCAATGAACTACCAAAAAAAAAGCTGACGTCCAATGAACTACCAAAAAAAGTTGGTGTCCACTAAAGTGACAGAAGCTCGCGTCTACTAAAGTGACAGAAGCTCACGTCCAATAAAGTAACAGAAGTGTTCGTCTACCAAAGTGCCATATGAAGCTCCGTCCACTAAAGTACTAATGGAGCTCGTCTACTAGCCCATCTGAATGTAAATCTTAATGGCTAGATGGAAACGGTTATTTTTTAAGATGGGGGCGAATTCTACAAGAACAATCAGAATCTTATTTCAAGAACGAGAATCAAGAAAAAAGATTTTGTTAAATCAGATCCAAATATGTTTTAATTGATCCCAACGACTATAACTTGTTTTCTATATAAAGAGGGATCAAATGAACACTTTCAAAAAAAAACATCTTACACATTCTGAAAGTGAAAATACGAAAGATTCAAAAGCTTCCAAAAGTGTTTCATCTTTGAGAGAAAAGTGTGATATTTCTTAGAACTTCAATTTGTATAATCAGACTTTTAGAGTCTTTCTTCTACTCAATTCTTTATATGAGTTAGTGTGATTAAGAGAGGGTATCTCTTAGGTTTGAACAAGGATAGAAGGGATCCTTGGGTATAGAAAAACAAGTGTGCTTTTTGTTGTGTTCTTGAGTAAGGAGGTTATCCTTGTGAATGCTGTAATTGGATATTGTAATTTCTGGTTATAGTGGAGAAAACCACAGAGGTGTGGGACTGGATGTAGGCTTACCAGAGGAGGTAGCCGAACCAGGATAAATCGGTTTGCGTGTTATTCTCATCTCTAAACTCCATATACTTGTTATATACATGTGTGTGTTGTGAATGAGTTTTAAGAATGCTTGTTAACTTGAATATTTGATCTGCAATCTGTGTTAAACTTGTTGTTCCTTCTTATAATTCTTCTTAACATCATTACTTATTACATAACCTGATTCTTGGGAATTAAAATTGAGTGAAAACCAATTTTCTTTAAGAAAACTCTGTTTTGCTTTAAATTGTAGAAAAAGTTTTCAATATCTCAATTCACCCCCCTCCCCCTCTTGAGATTGTAGCCATTACCAAAAAGTGACATCAGAGCTAAAACTCTTGTTACAAAGCTTAATAGCTTCAAGAGATGGCTACAAATGATATCCTGGGTGATGGGGCTTCACTCATTAGACCCCCTGCCTCTAATGGCTCCCAATACACGTATTGGAAAGAGAGAATACTTATCTTTCTTGAGGCTGCAGGTTTAGATGCATTAGATGCTGTTGAAAATGGTCCCTATGTTCCATTTATTCTTGATGCTAAAGGAAATAAACAAACTAAACCAAGTGATGATTGGAATGATGATGATAAAAGAAGAGTTGGTTATAATGCTAAGGCAAAAAATATTATAACAGCTGTTTTGAATTATGATGAGTTTTTCAAGGTTTCCAATTGCAAAACGTCAAAGCAAATGTGGGATACTCTTCAAATCACTCATGAAGGAACCAACGATGTGAAAAGAGCAAGAATGAATGCATTAGTCCATGAATATGAACTCTTTCATATGAAGAATGGTGAGGAGATAGATGAACTGCAAAAGAGGTTTACACACATTGTGAACCAGCTAGAAGGACTCGGACATACAATCACATATGAGAAAAAGATCAACAAGATAATGAGATGTTTTAGTCGTGAATGACATCCAAAAATTACTGCAATTGCTGAAGCAAAGGATCTAGACACCATGCAGATTGCTACTTTATTTGGCAAGTTGAAAGAACACAAATTGGAACTCAATAGATTGAAAAGTCATGAAGATAAGGAGAAAAAGAAGAAAGGACTCTCACTCAAGGCTCATATCTCCAAAGAATCAATAGAAAGCGATGAAGATGAACACCTTGATGAAAGTGAAGAATCCGAAGAAGAAGACATGGGATTGCTTGTGAGAAAATTTAGAAAATTCATCAAAAAGAATAAAAACAAGAAGCAATTCAGTTTTCCTACCAAAAAGAACAAGGACAAAGGTGAAAACTCTTCCTCTACAATCAAATGCTTTGAATGTAGAAAGCTTGGACACTACAAAAATGAATGTCCAAAACTACAAAAGAAAGAAAAGTATGAGAAAAATGACAACAAAGAGAAGAAATGAAGAAGGCCTAGAAGAGCATACATAACTTGGGAAGAAAATGATATGGATTCCACTAGTAGTGAGTCTGAAAATGAAGAAGCCAACCTATGTCTCATGGAAAATCAACAAAGTGATAGTGAAACCGAGATAAATGATTCTTCTCCTACATATGATGAGTTACAAGATGCTTTTGATGAATTGCATGAAGAATATGTTAAAATTGGTAAACAACTTATATCTTCTAGGAAGATCATCGCAAAACAATGTAGTGACTATGCATCTTTACAAATAAAGCTTAAAGAACTAGAATCTAAAAATTCACAATTACTTGCATCTAGTTAAATTTGCACCAAATGCACTACACTAGAAAAGGAAGTTGAAAAACTAAATACAACTCTATCTAAGTTTACTTTGTTTAGAGATAACTTGAATGCCATATTAGGAAGCAAAAGGGTGTTTATGATAAAGCTGGAATTGGATATAATCATATGGTACATTAAAAATCCTTTAAGAAGTTTTTTGTTGCACCTAGTTCTTCAACTAGTCCTTTTGTGAAATGTTATTATTGTTTAAAGAAAGGTCATACAGCTGCCACTTGTAGACTTAGAAAGAACATACATGTTGGCATTAAACAAATTTGGGTTCCAAAAGGAACTTGTGTTGCTACTAACACCAAAGGACCCAACCAAATTTGGGTACCTAAAGGAAAAGTATAAAAAAATCTATTTTGTAGGTGTGTTTGAAGGCCAAAAGCTCAATTTGGTTTTTAGAGAGTGGCTGCTCCAAACACATGACCGGAGACGTCACAAAATTTACATCTTTCACTCCCAAAGAAGGTGGAAATGTCACCTATGGAGACAATAACAAAGGAAGAATTCTTGGTGTTGGAACAATAGGAAAAAGTCCAGCAATCAAGATTGAAGATGTTCTCTATGTGGAAGGGCTCAAACTCAATCTACTAAGTATAAGCCAATTATGTGATAAAGGATACAAGTGTTTTGTGCTAAATAATGGCAATGATAATCTTGGGAAATTTGATCCCAAAGTTGATGAGTGTATTTTCCTAGGTTATTCATTAACTAGCAAAGCATATAGAGTGTTTAATAAGCGTACTTTATCAATGGAAAAATCTGTTCACATAACATTTGATGAGTCTAACCCCAAAAGGTTGGGAAAGGACATTTTTGATGATGCAGAAACTCATGAAGATGAAGTGAAATCTGATGAAGGAAAAGACAAATAAGGAAAAGGAAGATGAAGGGAGCAATAAAGAACCTTAAGCAGAAATCCAACAAGAAAATCTTCATAAGGAGTGGCAAGTTTCAAAGAATCATCCCCTAGACAATATCATTGGTGAGATCACCAAAGGGGTAACCACTAGAAACTCTTTAAGGAATATTTGCAATACCATGGCGTTTGTATCTCAAATAGAACCAAAATGTGTTGATGATGATATTAATGATGAACATTGGATGATTGCAACGCAAGAGGAGTTAAATCAATTTAAAAGGAACAAAGTTTGGGATTTAGTTCCAAAACCTAAAAGTAACCAAATAATTGGAACTAAATGGATGTTTAGAAACAAAATGGATGAGAATGGAATAATAGTAAGAAACAAGGCTAGACTAGTAGCTAAGGGATATAATCAAGAAGAAGGAATTGATTATGATGAAACATATGCTCCCGTAGCTAGATTAGAAACCATAAGAATGCTATTAGCCTATGCATGTATAATGAACTTTAAACTGTACCAAATGGATGTGAAAAGTGCCTTTTTAATTGGAATAATACAAGAGGAAGTGTATGTAAGCCAACCCCCTGGCTTTGTTGATAGTGAGTTCCCAAATCATGTCTATAAACTCACTAAAGCCCTCTATGGACTCAAGCAAGCTCCTAGAGCTTGGTATGAGAGGTTAAGCAATTTTCTCCTAGAGAAAGGCTTTAAAAGAGGAAAAGTTTATACAACACTTTTTACTAAAACAAAAGCACACAATATCTTACTTGTTCAAATATACGTTGATGACATTATTTTTGGTGCTACTAATGAGTCTTTATGCAAGAAATTTGATAAACTAATGCAAAATGAATTTGAAATGTCCATAATGGGAGAGCTTACCTTCTTTCTTGGACTTCAAATTAAACATTGCCAAGATGGAACCTTCATAAGCCAAACAAAGTATTGCAAGGAACTACTACAGAAGTTTGGAATGGAAAGTGCAGAGGAAATGGCAACACCAATGAGTCCAGCCTGCTACTTGGACAAAGATGAACATGGTAAATCTATGGATGTATCCAAGTATAGAGGTATTATCGGATCCTTACTTTATCTCACTGCAAGTAGGCCAGATATAATGTTTAATGTGTGTATGTGTGCAAGGTATCAAGCTAATCATAAAGACTCACATCTTACTGCAGTTAAAAGAATCATGAAGTATTTTTTAGGAACAAAAGAAATGGGGCTGTAGTATCCCAAGGGATCCACTTGCACATTAATAGGATATTCCGACTCTGATTTTACTGGATGCAAGTTAGATAGGAAGAGCACAAGTGGAACATGCCATTTATTAGGAAATTCCCTAGTGTCTTGGTTTAGTAAAAAGCAAACTAATATGGCCTTATCCACAGTTGAAGCAGAATATGTTGCATCTGGGAGTTGTTGTGCTCAAATCCTATGGATGAAACAACAGTTAATTGACTATGGTGGTCATCTAGATCATGTACCAATAAAGTGTGATAACATGAGTGCAATTAATCTAACAAAAGAACCCCATTATCCATTCAAGAACCAAGCATATTGAAATTAGGCATCATTTTATCAGGGATCATATTCAAAGTGGTGATGTTGTTATTGAACATATAGATACAACCAAGCAATTAGCTGATATATTCACCAAACCACTAAATAAGGAGAGCTTCTTCTTTATAAAAAGGGAATTTGGCATAATTGATCCTCAAAATGATTGATATCAGATGTTATTTTTGATAATATAGTCAATATAGCAAGTGAGGCAGCACAAGATGCTGAAAATTATGAAGGACATGGGCAAGATGCTTTTATCTAGTCTCAGTTTAGACTAAGTGTCCTTAGGTTTCTGTAATTCCTGTTTTTTTGATTTCAGTGTTATGGTTGTTTTGATGCATTGCATCTGCTCTTTAATGATTTATTATCAATGAATACAAGACTGTTTTTCAGTTTGATTTCAATATTCTCCATAGTTTCTTTTTGATAATGACAAAGGGGGAGAAAGATGAACCATACAACCATTAATTATGTCTTGCATTTGCTGTAAATTTTTTCTCTGATACCTAAGTATGAACTGCATTGAAAAGACATACTTGAACTTATAATAAATGCAAGATGACTTTTTCATGATAATGATATGATAACACTTGATTTTTGAAAGATATCAATGACACAGGGGGAGGATGAAAATGACTCAAGAACCCTGCTTACTGAACAACTGCACTATTTTTTTTTAATAACTAAGGTTAAGTATGGTAAGGTTTGTCATAATCAAAAAGGGGGAGTTTGTAAGACTAAGCCCTCACTCGTGTTTTGATGTATGACAAACAAAGTGTATTTTGCATAAGATTTTTTGATTTTGACTATATACTTATTACGTGTTAAGTTGTATGCAAGATCACTCATGAAAAGGGAAAATCAAGGATTAAAGGATGGAAGACCAAGGACACAAAGCAATAGACAAGGACTAAAGCATCAAGCAATGAAGATCTTATACTTTAGATGCTATTGTAAAAATAGCACATTTGATTTCTTAGGTGAAGCACTTAAATTTAATAAGATCAAGGAATCATCAAAGACAAGAGCTTAAACAGTGGAATAATATAAGCACTCGTCCAACAGTGGAATAATATAAGCACTCGTCCAACACTGGAATAAAAAGCTGACGTCCAATGAACTACTAAAAAGCTGACGTCCAATGAACTACTAAAAAGCTGACATCCTATGAACTACCAAAAAAAACTGACATCCAATGAACTACTAAAAAGCTGACGTCCAATGAACTACAAAAAAAAAAGCCAACGTCCAATGAACTACCAAAAAAAGCTGGTGTCCACTAAAGTGACAGAAGCTCGCGTCTACCAAAGTGACAGAAGCTCACGTCCAATAAAGTAACAGAAGCGCTCGTCTACCAAAGTGCCATATGAAGCTCTATCCACTAAAGTACTAAATGGAGCTCGTCTACTAGACCATCCGAATGTAAATCTTAAAGGCTAGATGGAAACGGTTATTTTTCAAGATGGACGCGAATTCTGCAAGAACAATCAGAATCTTATTTCAAGAACGAGAATCAAGAAAACTGATTTTGTTAAATTAGATCCAAATCTGTTTTAATTGATCCCAACGACTATAACTTGTTTTCTATATAAAGAGGGAACATAGGAACACTTTAAAAAAAAAACATCTTACACATTCTGAAAGTGAAAATACGAAAGATTCAAAAGCTTCCAAAAGTGCTTCATCTTTGAGAGAAAAGTGTGATATTTCTTAGAACTTCAATTTGTATAATCAGACTTTTAGAGTCTTTCTTCTACTAAATTCTTTCTGTGAGTTAGTGTGATTAAGAGAGGGTATCTCTTAGGATTGAACAAGGATAGAAGGGATCCTTGGGTATAGAAAAGCAAGTGTGCTTTTTGGTGTGTTCTTGAGCAAGGAGGCTATCCTTGTGAATGCTGTAATTGGATATTGTAATTTCTGGTTATAGTGGAGAAAACCACAGAGGTGTGGGACTGGATGTAGGCTTACCAGAGGAGGTAGCCGAACCAGGATAAACCGGTTTGCATGATCTTCTCATCTCTAAACTCCATATACTTGTTATATGCACGTGTGTGTTGTGAATGAGTTTTAAGAATACTTGTTAACTTGAATATTTGATCTGCAATATGTGTTAAACTTGTTGTTCCTTCTTATAATTCTTAACATCATTACTTGTTACATAACCTGATTCTTGGGAATTAAAATTGAGTGAAAACCAATTTTCTTTCAGAAAACTCTGTTTTGCTTTAAATTGTAGAAAAAGTTTTCAATATCTCAATTTACCGTCCCCCCCCCCCCCCTCTTGAGATTGTATCCATTACCAACAGAGCGCTTCTATCACTTTAGTGGATGAGCACTTCTGTCATTTATGTGGACGAACGCTTCTGTCGCTTTAGTGGACGAGGGCTTCTGTCACTTTAGTGGACGATCACTTCTTATGAAATCTTGAATAGATTGATAAGGATAAGAAAGATTGATTCAGAATTAATAGATCACAGAATAGGTTCACATTCAAAACTCAGTAATAACAAAATACAGAAACTGATAAGCCTTTAAAGATTAAG
This sequence comes from Sophora flavescens, assembly GCA_030762895.1. Lineage (NCBI taxonomy): Eukaryota > Viridiplantae > Streptophyta > Magnoliopsida > Fabales > Fabaceae > Sophora > Sophora flavescens. The sequence goes on from CM061064.1 coordinate 174,597,239, forward strand.
AACAAGTGATGCAAGTTTCAGATACAAGAACAGTCTTAATCAACTCGGTTTTGAACAACCAATAACTCAAGATTGATTGCAGTAATACTCTGGTTGTAATTCATATTAAACCGATCAAGAACTGATATCAATTGAAAACTTAGAACATCAAGATCACAGTTATATGCGCAAGATAGAAATTAAAGAGTTTGAGTTTAAAGATACCACACAACCATATTTGTCATGGTTCAGTCACCACCACTGTGACCTACATCCAGTCCTCACTCCACCTGTGGGTTTTCACACACTAACACAACAAGCTTTAGCCAGGTAGCTTGAAAAACCTTTACACCACAGAACACTCCTTCACCTCGAGACACCACACTCTTGTGAAGAGCCTCAATGTTCTTCCTTAGGGATACCTCACCCTAATCACACAGAGAGACTCCCTCTCTCTTTACAATCGAAAAGTACAAAAAAATTTATTCCTAAACTCTCAATAGTCAGATAAACAAATTGAAACACTTATGAGAATGAAACACTCTTTTTCACAATGAAGCTCAAGCAAGAAGATGAATGATTTTCATAATTGATCTCTCAATTGATTTTGTGTAATTATGATCTGTTCGATATGTTATTGATATATTTAAAAGTGTTCCTTTGATCCCACTTTATATAGAAAACAAGTTATAGTAGTTGGGATAAATCAAAATAGATTTGGGTTTGATAACAGAATCTGTTTTCTTGATTCTGGTTCTTGAACAGGGGTTGTGTATAGGGTTGTATTAACCAATTTCATGCTTATAGTCTTAAACTTGGTTAATCCATCAGTACATCCATTTAGTACATCTATTTATTAATGAACATCAGATTTTCCTGAAACTTGAATACACGCGTACATACATATGTACAGGGCTGTATTCAGTTAACCATTTATAACTGATCTGATTTCATATTGTACATAGGTGTTACTGAATCAAGAACCTTAAATTCATTTGTCAGTTACAGTAGCAGACATACATCCAATGATTACATGGCTGTACATGGCAAATAATTTTCTGATTTCCAAAAATCATTTTCATTAAAAAAAACTTATTTCTTTTAATGCAGGTTATGAAAATTGATTTTCTTCATGCATCTTTTTAGTTGAGCTATTTTGTGACTAAGAGATTTCTTTCTCTTACAGATCGGCTAAGACTTAAATCTAAAATTCTCCTTTAAGCTTGGTCTTAATGATCCTTTGATCTTTGACTTTGCTCTTTTGATTTCTACATGCAACTCCTTGATTCCTTCAAGTTCTTCCTTGAATATTTTCCTTGAATTTGCTTAATGAACTTGTTGATCACTACTTGATACTTGCCTTTGCAATTTACCACTAAAACACTTGCACACACATTAAATCGTATTTGTCATATATCAAAATCTCTAAGTCATTGAGTCTTACAGTCCCTAGGTCCTTGGGTTCTGGATTGTTTCCACCGATCATATCTCTGGTAATAAATCTTTTTTTCCACCCTTTCTACGTTTGGTTATTTACCCACGGTTACATTGGCTAATGGTTCTAAAACACATTCCCAGGGGGTTGTCACTATCCATCCCTTACCTTTCTTCTCGGATAATAATGTGCTTTATGTCCCGGGTTCCCCATTTCATTTACTTTCTATTAGTCGCTTGACCCGTTCCCTTGAATGCACCATTTCATTCACCAAAGATTCTACTTTCCTGCAGCACCGAAGTTCAGGACAGATGATTGGCACCAGATGTGAGTTCAATGGCTTGTACCAGCTGTCACCTCCTTCTCGGATTTGTGCTATCAAGGATTCCCATCTTCTCACTCATGCTCAATTGGGACATCCCAGTCTTGCTAATCTCCAACAGCTGGTGCCGATCCTGTTGATAAGCCTCTGGCTCGTCTAGTTTCCAGCTAGAAAAGGGGTATATTTTGTGCCTAATTGGGCGAGTCACCCTCGCTAATCTCCCAAATTGGCATTGTTTTGTTCCTAAATTAGACTTTGACTCGTTTTATGCATTTTTAGCAGTTTTTAGTTTATTTTGAGTAGAATTACGCTTTTCGTTTTGTTTTATTGTTTCAGGTTAAAAGTGAAGCTCTTAGAGTCAAGGAAAATGAAGAAAACAGTGGAAAAGCAATTCTGGAGGTTTCGCCTCGCGAAACAGGAGCTCGCCTCGTGAGCCTGAAGACCAGTCTGAACAGCAAATGTCACCCTCTCTATCTCGCCCCGCGAATCACCATCTCGCCTCGCGAGTCTGAAGGTCTGACTGTGCCAGAAATGTCATCCTCTCTGTCTCGCCTCACGAAACACTACCTCGCCTCGTGAGTATTCAAACTCAAGATGGAGCCAAAACTGAAATTCGCCTCGCGAGAGGCTACTCGCCTCGCGAGCGGACGCGGATTCTGAAATCTATAAATTGCTGTTTTAGGGCAGATTGAAAAAACCTTTTTGTTACCCACTTGTCTTAGATCGGTTTTTCACGAATCCTTGTTCTCTGGAGATGCGTCTCCTTATTTTCTTTTTCTATTGTACATTCATGATGAGTTTCGATTGTTTGTGCGTTGTTACAAGCACGAGGAGCTAATCCCCTTGTCTAAGGGATCAATGAAACCACCCATGACGGTGTAGTTCAATGTGATGTATGTTTCTCTCCTTTATCTCAATTCATGTTTTCCAATTCTGAATTTATTGCGTTGATCATATGCATGCGTGATTGACTTGTTAACGTGATGAGGCTTAGTAGGCAATTCGCGTTTAAAACTTGAATTAGGATCATTGATCGAATATTGCACAAGAGTGAATAGGAGATCGGTGCAACCTTATAGGAACCAGATTTAATAGAGTTTGATGATTGGGTTATGAGACCTAGTAAGTAATTAACTCAATCGTTGAATACGTCCTGTTGAGCACGACAGTGTCATTAGGAGAATTTGGGGGTCCTGGTTGACATTGCAATTGAACTTAGGGAGGGAATCATCATCACTTGGGTACTATGCATGATTGGGTAGGTGGAATTGTGACCTTAGATGTTTAATTCCAGATTTTAATACTATCTTTATTTGATTTGTCAATTTGAATTGCGATCCTATTTTCCCTCTCTCCACAACCACTTGCTGTTCCTTGACCAAACGTATCGAATTGCTCGCGAATTGGTAGAATTGGTAGTCCGATCCCTGAGTCCGACCTCGGTAATTACTTACCGTGTTTTATTACTTACGATGACCCGGTACACTTGCCGGTGACTCAACACCTGTCTAAGCTTACTTCTTTGTCAGAGTCGTGTCAACTAGGGAAACATACCCGTAGTTCGTTTCCTAGTCGGGTCGTTAATCGTGCTAAGTCTCCTTTTTCTTTAGTGCATTCTGATGTTTAGGGTCCTAGTCGGACTGTGTCCATGTTAGGGTCGAAATGTTTTGTTACTTTTATTGATGATTTCTCGCGCTGTACTTGGTTATTTTTAATGGAAAATCGGTCCAAGTTATTTTCTATATTTCAACAATTTTATTATGAAATTAAATCAATTCCGCATTCCTATTCGTACTTCGTGTATTGATAATGCTAGAGAATACCTTTCTCAACCATTTCAATCTTTCATGTCTTCTCAGGGTATTCTTCATCAGACTTCTTGTGCTTGTGTCCCTTAAAAAAATGGGGTTGCTGAACGCAAAAAAAAATACATCTTATTGAAACAACTCGCACCCTCTTACTACATGGCAATGTTCCATTCCGTTTTTGGGGTGATGCTGTTCTCACTGCAAGATATCTCATTAATAGGTTGCCTTCCTCCATTCTTGATAACCAAGTACCTCACTCTGTTTTGTTCCCTCATTAGTCTCTCCATCGATTAACACCTCGTGTCTTCGGGTCTACATGCTTTGTTCATAACCTACAACTAGGTATTGACAAGCTCTCTGCTCGTTCACTAAAGTGTGTCTTCCTTGGTTATCCTCGGTCACAAAAGGGTTACCGATGTTATTCTCCTACTCTACGTTGTTATCTTGTATCAGTCTGTTCCTTATTTCGGGCCACCTACATCTCTCGAGTTAGTCACTGATGTCTTTCCTCTTCCTCTAGTCCTTGTCTCATATACTCCACCCACAGTCCCTACCTCCTATACTCCACCTACAGTCCCTGTTCCTGCCCCGATTGTTCATACTAGTCCCTTACAGGTATATCAGAGTCGCCAACCGCCACCTCCACAAGTTGAGCATGTTCCCTCAGATGATACTGGTACTGCCATTGCTGACTCTCCTCCGATGCCAGCTCCTCCGCCTGCTCCGGTCTTGCCTCCTTAGCCTGAACTTCTTATAGACCTCTAGAAAGGTATACGCTCCACCCGTAATCCTTCTCCTCACTATGTTACTTTAAGTTTTCACCGCCTTTCTACACCACATTTTGCTTGCCTTTCTTCTTTGTCTTCTGTGTCTATCCCTAAGACTGTAGGTGACGTCTTATCTCATTATGGGTGGCGACAAGCTATGGTCGATGAAATGAGTGCACTTCAGAGCAATGGTACGTGGGACCTTGTTCCTATTCCGTATGGAAAGTCTGTTGTAGGTTGCAGGTGGATATTTACTGTTAAAGTGGGTCCGGATGGCCAGATAGATCGTCTTAAAGCCCGCTTGGTGGCAAAAGGCTATACTCAGGTTTTTGGCTTGGATTATGGAGACACATTCTCACCAATTGCTAAAATGGCATATGTTCGTTTGTTTCTATCCAAGGCTGTTATTCAGCATTGGCCTCTGTATCAACAGGATATCAAGAATGCTTTTCTCCATGGTGATCTCACTGAAGAGGTATATATGGAGCAAATTCCTGGATTTGTTGCTCAGGGGGAGTCTTCTAGTCTTGTTTGCTGCCTCCACAAGTCTTTTTATGACCTCAAGCAATCACCTTGAGCTTGGTTTGGCAGATTTAGCACCGTTATTCAGGAGTTTGGGATGAAACGGAGTGAGGCAGATCACCCAGTTTTCTATCGTCATTCAGCTCGAGGATGTGTCTACTTGATTGTATATGTCGACGACATTGTCATTACAGTGAGTGACCACCATGGCATATCAAAGGTAAAACAACATCTTTGTCACCATTTCCAGACAAAAGATCTTGGAAAACTCCAATACTTCTTGGGCATAGAGGTGGCACAATGAAAGGATGGCATTGTTATTTCTCAAAAAGTATGCGATGGACATTTTTGAGGAAACAGGACTGCTTAATACAAAACTAGTTGATACTCCTATGGGTCCAAATAGTAAATTTCTACCAAATCAGGGGGAGCCGCTTTCAGATACGGGACAATCACTGATCCAGATATTTATTTAGCAGTAAGTGTGGTAAGTTAATTCCTAAATTCACCTTGCGAAGGTCGTTGGGATGCTTTGAGGATAAGGGTCATACTCATATCGTTGGATATTCATATGCTGATTGGGCAGACTCTCCAAATGATAGAAGATCCACTTCTGGATTTTGTGTACTCATTGGGAATAATCTAATACATTGGTAGAGTAAGAAACAGAATGTTGTTGCAAGGTCAAGTGTTGAAGCTGAGTATCGGGCCATGGCATCAGCTATTTGTGCACTCATCTGGCTCAAACAGTTACTTTAAGAACTACAATTTGGAGATGTTACACAAATGACACTCATTTGTGATAAGCAAGCTACACTGCACATTGCCTCAAATCCAGTATTTCATTAGAGGACAAAGCACATCGAGATAGATTGCCACTTCATCAGAGAAAAGATCTTATCTGGGGACATCGCCACTAACTTTGTCAATTCAAATGATCAACTGGCAGATGTCATCACTAAGTCTTTGAGAGGTCCTCGAATAAATTATATATGTAAAAAGCTTGGTGCATATATATGATTTATATGCTCCAGCTTGAGGGGGTGTTGATATTTATGTAAATAATATATTCTGATTATAGGAATATTTGGTAATTAGGATAATCAGATGTTGTGAATATCTTGTAATTATTACACTGATTGTATTTTGATTTGTTTATTGCTTATATAATACAATCCCCATCGTGTAGTTGAAACACATGGGTTATGCCAAGTCTCTTGTTTTTCTCTCATCTTAACACTTCTTTTTGTGAAAACTCTAATGTGGAGTTTATTAGGAGGAATGCTAATATGGTTGCCCATGATCTTGCAAATGCCACCATATATAAGGCTATTCCTCAAGTTTACTACGGTGTTCCATCATGTATTGAATCCTTAGTTTTTAATGATATATGAATTAGATTTCTTGCGTAAAAAAAATGCATCAATCCTTATCGTCACCAAACAGCAAGCATTCCTATTTTTCTTAGATCTAAAATTCACACGCATGTAAAAAATAGCACCATATATCATGCATGCAACCCACAACCAATCATATGAGGATATCTCCTTCTCAAAAACACAACACACACTTAACAAGGGAAGGGGTTTATGTTACAGTACGGAAAGGAAGAGGGGAGAAGAGGAAAAATTATTACAACACATTTTTAAATGAAAACAACATCAAAGAAGAGAATCTAAGTAAAAGGAGTACTAGAAAAATATATTTTGTGTTCCTTGAGATTTTGGATTAGGGACTTCCAACACCCGATGCTATTCTTTTTAATATGGTCATGCATGCAGTCCATTTCTAGGATTCATGTAACATCCTCAATATTCAATTCACTATCAAATTATTTAAAATAAATTTAATAATGAAAATATAAGAGGAAAAGAGAGATGGAGATAAGAGAAAGGAAGAAAAAATCTTATTGAACTTAAAGCAGAATCTGGAAAAATAACAGGAACAAAACTCCAAATTGCAAAAGAAAATAAAGTTTAATCTAAAAGAAGGAGAGAAATGTAGTGAGTTTTCTTATCCCTTTAGCCCCATTTACATTCACTAAAAGCCTCATAAAAAGTTGGTAAAATTACACTTTTGGTCCCTTAAGTTATTTGTTTTGTTCAAATTGGTCCCTTAAGTTTATTTTGTGACAAATAAATCCCATAAGTTAAGTTCAAGTAACAACATTTTCCTTTTCACTCCATTCCTTCAATCCCTCTCCTACATGGCATTTCCAAACCTGTTGATTTGTTGAAGTGTCATTTAAAATAAAAAATTTAATAAATAAATAAAATTTATTTATTTTTCATTACTCTCTCCCAATCTATCTTCTTCAATAACCCCTACTGGCATGTCTTCTCTGGCGACGATGAAGCTACTGGGCGGTGACAATGGCGAGGGGGGACTATTTTGCATCGTAATGGGTGGTGGCTATTTTGCTTTTGTTTTTTTTTGTGTGTGAAAAGTTGTGTTTTTGGGTTGGAGGTGAGATGGAAGAAGATAAGTGAAGATGGATTTTTGAATGTGAAAATCTTGATGATTTGTGTCTAGCCTGGTGGTGGAGAATGGCTAAAGAGGCATTTTTAAGATGGTGTTGCATGGCATAACCAGAGAAGGGGTGGGGGATACTCATATTTCCAATGTGACCACTAGGGAGACAGAAATAGATGAGGCCCAGAGAAGGGATGGGGGTGTGACGATTTAGAAGAAAGAAAAAAGAGGGAGATAAGGAGAAAGAGAAAGATGAGGGCGAAAAAAGGGGAGAGGGAGGGTGACCTACGGTTAGGCGCCGCGTGTGGTGGCGGGGGAGGAGGAAGAATGGCAGCTACGGTGGATGCGTGAGGTTTACTCCCCTGCTCCGTTTTCTCATTTCTGCCTTTCATCAATTTAAAGATGAAAGGGGGGGTGGATGTGGGGGCTGGAAGAAGAAGAACAAAAATGGAGAGATATGAGATCTGGGTAAAGAAGATGAACAATTATTAATTTTTTATTTATTAATTATATCTATTTTAAAATTAAATTTCTTTTTTTGGATGTCTAGTCAGCAAGCCACATAGGTTCGGAATTGCCACACAGGAGAGGAATTGAAGGAATGGAGTGAAAAGGAAAGTATGTTACTCGAACCTAACTTATGGGATATATTTGTCACAAAATAAACTTAAGGGACCAATTTGAACAAAACAAATAACTTAAGGGACGAAAAGTGCAATTTTGCCTAAAAATTTCTATAGAAATAATGATTATTGCAAACCTGTTGCAAAATATGGCCATAATGGCCAACTCCATCGGGTCATAATTGATTTTAGTGACCTTTTCTCTTCTAAACTAATGCACAAATTATGGCCATGTTTGAGACACCCCATTGTACCATTAAGTTAAAACCTTATTAACTAAATCTTAATCGCTTATTTAACGTTAATAATAACCCAAAACTATGAAGGAATTAAAAACTTAAATTATAATCATATAACTTCTATAAATTTAAGACACGTCAATGTTATAATATATAAGTACATACTTGTTTATTCATTACATTACCAAAACATTGTTTAGGGTATCCCATCAGTAGGATCCCTAACATGTATATTTAAACAAACTATTATTCAACGGAAAAATATAAAATAAAGTAACCAACACACTGGCCATACTTTCTGACACCTAAAACATTAATTCACAGCTTCACCTCCTGCTTCTAGTTCATAAGGAGTTCCATCCAACTCCTCAGTGTCAAGCTCCTTCACAGGGTCTTTTCCAACGATCACATCTGAAAGCAAAATACAGTAGACAAACATATAGGGGATAAGAAATAGTTATATCATCAAAAAGCGGAAAATAGTCATAGTATATAATACAATAAATGTCACAGACAAAACATCACACATAACTAACAATCATCCTTCAATTACGATATCTTCCTCTACCCTTACTTTCATGCAACTACACATTTATGCTAACATGACCAACACCTGATCCTGCCACCATCCCTCATCTACATCGGTACACACTCTCATTTTCGGTTAGAGTGTTCCACCCAGTGCATCCTCATTCCCGTTAGGGTGTTCATCCAGTGAATGACACACACCATCTTTCCCGTTTGGATGCTTATTCAAAGAATGACACTATTCCCTTATTCCCGTTAGAGAATAGTTGCACAATACAAAAGTATCCTCATTCTCGTTAGGATCCGGGATGACTCACCCAGAACTATAAGGGTATCATGGTAGTTTTCCCCATTCCTGTTAGAGAACTGGCCCGTGACATCCTGTATCCATGATCGGATACTCTGACCACGCGTGTTCCCATCACACGATCGTGAACAACAATGCAAATACACGAACCTCACCGACCCACATTAATAACAACCTAGTGTCTTAACCTCCCATCAAAACCTCAACACATGTTCTATGTCACTACTCCTCTTTGAAATAATTAGTTTAGGCTAGGTACCTCTAAGTCACCATTTATCCACACCCCCAAACAATTATCTCCCAAACAACATATATCTTTGCCTAAAATCCACTAAGCACAATATAAAAAAACAGGCAGATCATGCATAACACAATATTAGAAAATATTCAAACACACAAAATAATACGTCACATGCAGTGGAATACCTTAATCAGCGTATAACAGTAAATTCAACAACATAAACTCAGACATCATCAAATACTTAAAATCAACCTAATGTCGATAAACCTACAATCCCCAAATCACCATTGGTTTTACAGAAAAGGTTTCCAATGTGATTTTGGTCTTGTATATTACTCGACTACTAGTAGGGTTTAGGTCGCCCTACACAATTATTATAGAATATACTAATTATTGATTTCGACGGTACAATGATTCTTTCCCCCACCTAAGTTATCATCGGAATCCTGAATTCGACGTTCCTCCTTATCACACCATAAGTTACCAATTCCTCCTTCAACCAAACAACACGATAACAAATTAATCAACAAAATCACCCTTAATCCTAGAATAGCTAGGTTCGGCCACTTAATTCAAAATAGGATTAGGGTTCTCTTCTCATTCCAATCTTTTGGATTCTAGTTCCTATAGTATTAACTAGTATATATTAATTGTTACCATTCAAAAATATGAAATAAAATCCTCTAACCACTTTGGTTAGGGTTTCGGCCTCATTAGTGAAAATAGGCTAGGAAATTCTTTTGAGTTCAAACTCTTGGATTTAAGATCACAAGGCATATTAGAAGCAAGAACAAGCATCATTAATTACAAATTGAACAAAAACAATATACTCACATTCAAAGAGGGTTTCGGCCCTAACTAGGAAAATAGGGTTAGGAAATTATTTTGATTTCAAGCTTCTAGATATAACAACTATAGGTTTTAAGGAGTTAAGATCAAGTGTCATACTTTAAAGATTGAACAAAATCTCATTTGCCCAAAAACACCTAGATTCGGCCTCACTAAGAAAAATAGGAAGGAAATTAATTTTGCTTACATGCACCTAGATGAGGATAGTAGAAGACATATAAGGATCATAGAAATTGGTTTCACATTAAAATGATTTTTCTACAATTTTCTATAAATATTTGAAATTCTAGATCTAAGAATGAAAAACTCATAAAAACTTTATGATCATTGCTTAAAACAAGGAAATCAATGAAGAACATGATGTTTATTGATCAAGAAGAGTAAGGTATACCTCTTAGATGTTGGAAAATTGAAAAGAATGGATCAAGTCCTTCACAAATTTGCCTAAAGTGTTCTTGAGAAAAATGTGAGAAAATGAAGAAATGAGTGATGGGGGGGGGGGGGGGGGGGGGTGGGGGGGTTTTGGGGGGTTTTATAGGGTAGTTCTTAGACCTTGTCTAGTTCTTAGCAATTGAATTAATGAGTTTTGTGAATATTAAATAATATAATAGTTAGCTATGGTTAATAATTAACTTAACTACGGTTACTTTGCTAACTATGGTTAAAATCATGTGGCCAAGAATTGATGAAGGGTGTGGCTGATTTTGGTCCACAAGAATTAACCTTGGTTTCTTAACCAGGGTTAAATTTTAACTAAACGTCGGTTATGTTAAGCTTAGGGCTATTTTGGTCATTTCACTTGAAAATTCCCAATTACTAAAATTTAAGACCGGACTCCTTGTCCTCTCGGCTACACTAATCTCTCCTAATACCTTAGTTTTCCATAATCGACTCTGTCATTTACCCAACTTATTCCCCGACTTCGGTTTTACGTGTTTTCTTAACGACTACGTCTGAATAAAATAATTTATTTCATTCCTAACGAATTTTTTGAAACTTGGAAAATACTCCAAAACAAAATATAAAACCTAATGGTTTCGTTCATGAGTCAAAATTAGGGTTTCTGTTCAGTAAAATCTTACTGTCAGTGAAAACGCAGACCGGATTCCGGCTAAATTTTCAACCAAAATTTTCACCGTAACCTTCTACCATAAGAAAGACTATGAATATAATTTTATTTTATTCAAAACCACTTTCTAAATCTCAGATTAAAATATAATTAATTATATGTTAACCGATTAAACATCGTAATTAAAAATCAAGTTGTTACATTACTACCCCTTTTAGAAAAAATTCCGTCCTCGGAATTTATTGACTCAAAACTGGGTAGAATCTTGCAATTGTATCTTAATCTAAAGATCCTACATCGTATTTTTCATCGATGTCTTCCCTTAAGTGACAGCGGTAACTTCGTAACAGAATTCATCATTATATCATTCCATTTATCCTCGAACTTATCCGTCACTACATTCTGTTCATTGTCCTTAACTTTTCGAATATGCACCAAGATTAATACTACCTTAACTTCCTAATCAATGTATCCAATCGCAATCATTAGATCTTTGAAGCGTATTTCACTATTCTGGATTATATCAATATTACACATACCTTCATTGAGATCTGCAGGGTGAGAGGATTCAGCTCCCCTCATGATAAACACCCTTCCTGTGGCTTGAGATCTAGTCATTTGTTGTCCTGTTGCTGGAACTCCTCTTCCAGCTCCATCTCTCTGAACATTAGCTCCTCAACCAGTAGCTACAGGCTGCTGCATATCCCGCTGTCTACAGTCACGAGCCAAGTGATCTGGTTCACCACAGATGTAACAAACATGCATCTCTAGGAAATTTCTCACATAATGCGGTCCCCCGCATCTGAAACAAGCTAAGCCCTTCTGCTGCTGCTAACCTACTCCACCCACTGGTGCTGTAGGAACTGATATTGGTGCAACTGTCTGCACTGGTCTGGTATATAGTTCTCGTCTCCCCTGAAAACAACTGTCTACTCTCCTCTGAGAATATGAGCGAATAGGGCCTCCACTCCTCTATTGCTTCTACTCATTAGCCATCCTCAGACCTATACTTTCTATAGCGCTACATCTCTCAACCAGCTCCGGAAAGCTTTGAATGTCGAGAGACACTACAGCCCTCTGTAGCTCATTTCTGAGTCCTTCCTCAAATCTCCTACATTACCAATCCTCATTCGGGAACCTCTGATAGAAATTTTCAAACTTGATCAAAGTCTCAAAACGTGATGCATAATCACCTACAAACATGTTGTCTTGTTTGAGGTTTGTAAACTCCTTTTCCTTCTCTCGTCGAACTAGACTCGGAAAATTATTTTTCAAAGAAGCAGTCGATGAATAACTGCCAGTTAATCGTTCTTCCCTCGGCTTCCAATAGTCTTTTCTTGTCTTTCCACCAGAACTCTGCTCCTTCAGTTAGCATGAAGGCACCATAAGTCACTTTCCTTTCCTCACTGCAGCGCACAGTATCAAATATTTTCTCAATTTCTTGTACCCACCATTCAGCCTTCTCTGGGTCATACTCTCCTCGGAATTGAGGTGGCTTCCTTTGCAGAAAAGTAGCCAATCTGGTATCTTCAAATGCTGCAGCCCTCCTCCGATTCCTTAGTTCCAGCTGCTCTCTGTTCATCTGCAGCATCTCAGAATTCTGATGGGTTTGTAATAGCATAGAAGTAGCTATTGTTTCCATGTTATTTGGAGTTGCAGATGATTCTCCTCCATTATCAGTATGATAGGCATTACCATCGTCAGCTCCAATAATTCGCTCAGGAGTTCCGTCGCCACTGTTGGTCGGATGTCCACTTTGTCGAGACATGATCTTGTTTAAGGAAATCATCAGCTCCCATCCATATGACATATAATACTACATAAACAAGTATATACATACTATATGTCATACCAATGTTTGTTATCGCATCAAGTTTGGACACACTACCCAACTTCTAAGCATAGTCAAAATCCGATGTGGATTCAACTAGAGACGGCCAGTAACAACATCATAAACCTTACAGTCCGATCAGAATCAATCTGCTCTGATACCAAAATGAGACACCCTGTTGTTCCCCGTTGTGCCATTAAGTTAAAACCTTATTAACTAAATCTTAATCGCTTATTTAACGTTAATAATAACACAAAACTACGAAGGAATTAAAAACTTAATTTATAATCATATAACTTCTGCAAATTTAAGAGACACCAACGTTATAATGTATAAGTACACACTTGTTTATTGATTACATTACCAACACACTGTTTAGGGTATCCCGTCAGTATGATCCCTAACAGGTATATTTAAACAAACTATTATTCAGCGGAAAAATATAAAATAAAGTAACCGACACACCGGCCATACTTTCTAACACCTAAAACATTAATTCACAGCTCGACCTCCGACTTCTGGTTCATGGGGAGTTCCATCCAACTCCTCAGCACCATGCTCCTCCACAGGGTCTTTTCCAACGATCACATCAGAAAGCAAAATACAGTAGACAAACATATAGGGGATAAGAAACAGTTGTTAGAGTCAATGACTTGGAGATTTTGATATATGACAAATACAATTTAATGTGTATGCAAGTGTTTTAGTGTCAAATTTCAAAGACAGGTATCAAGCAGTGATCAACAAGTTCATTAAGCAAATTCATGGAAAATATTCAAGGAAGAACTTGAAGGAATCAAGGAGCTGCATGTAGAAATCAAAAGAGCAAAGTCAAAGATCAAAGGATCATCAAGACCATGCTTAACGGAGAATTTTAGATTTAAGTCTTAGATGATTTGTAAGAGAAAGAAATCTCTTAGTCACAAAATAGCTCGACTAAAAAGATGCATGAAGAAAATCAATTTTCATAGCCTGCATTAAAAGGAATAAGTTTTCGTTAATGAAAATGATTCTTGAAAAGAAGAAATAGTTTGATCAGGAACACCTATGTAGATTATAATTCTGCTCGTCCACTAAAGTGACAGAAGTGCTCGTCCACTAGAGTGATAAAAGCGCTCGTCCACTAAAGTGACAGAAGTGCTCATCCACTAAAGTGCTACAAGCGCTCGTCCACTAAAGTGACAGAAGTGCTCGTCCACTAAAGTGACAAAAGTGCTCGACCACTAAAGTGACAGAAATGCTCGTCCACTAAAGTGATACAAGCGCTCATCCACTAAAGTGACAGAAGCACTCGTCCACACAAGTCTTTGTACTTGCTAAGTCCTTAATGAGAAGCTCCGTCCAATGACGTGGCAAGATGGACGTGCTTATTTTCAAGATGGAAGCGAATGCAATAAGAACTGATGTAGAATCTTATTTCAAGAACCAAAATCAAGAAAACAGATTATGTTATCAGAACCAAATATGTTTTGATTGATCCCAACGACTATAACTTGTTTTCTATATATAGAGGGATCAAAGGAACACTTTCAGAATATAACAAACATATTATTGAACACAATCAGAAAGTTTACGAAATCATTTTCAGAGATCAATTGTGAAAATCATTCATCATCTTTCTTGAGCTTATTGTGAAAAGAGTGTTTCATTCTCATAAGTGCTTCAATTTGTTTATCTGACTATTGAGAGTCAGGAATCAATTTTTTGTTTTATTTGATTTTAAAGAGAGTGGGAGTCTCTCTGAGTGATTAGGGTGAGGTATCCCTAAGGAAGAACATTGAGGCTCTTCACAAGAGTGTGGTATCTCGAGGTGAAGGAGTGCTTTGTAGTGTAAAGGTTTTTCAAGCTACCTGGCTAAAGCTTGTTATGTTAGTGTGTGAAAACCCACAGGTCGAGTGGGGACTGGATGTAGGTCACAGTGGTGGTGACTGAACCAGGATAAATCTGGTTGTGTGGTATCTCTAAACTTAAACTCTTTTACTTTCTGTTTATGATCAAGAACCTGTGATTTTGATGTTTAAAGTTCGATATAATTTCTGTTCTTGATCTGTATAAACTATATTGAAACCCGAGTCTGATTGTAATCAAGTCTGTGTTATCTGTATTCAAAACTGAGTTGATCAAAACCATTCTTGATTGCATCATATACTGAAACTGAAACCTGCAAGTTTGTTCTTGATTGTTAATAATTGTATCTGAAACTTGCATAACTTGTTTTTAATCTTTAAAGGCTTAATTAGTTTCTGTATATAAACCCCTCATTAATTTTTTAAAAGATCCTGAGGCCACAAATCTAAAAACTAAAGTTTTGTGAAAAAGTTTTTAAGAGGGAAATATTTTAAGAAAACTCAATCCCCCCCCCCCCCCCCCTCTTGAGTCGTTGAAGCCAAAACAACAACAGTTCTATCATCAAAAAGCAGAAAAGAGCCATAGTATATAATACAATAAATGTCATAGACAAAACAGCACACATAACTAACAATCATCCTCCAATTACGATATCTTCCTCTACCCTTACTTTCATGCAACTACACCTTTATTGTTGGAACCAAAGTGGTTTTGGATTTAATAATTTCCAAGTTTTGATGCTAACAAAAGGATTAAATTTTCTTGGCAAAGTGTTAGTTGAGATCTAACAAGTGAGTTCAGTTTATGCAGGAATATCCAAAATAATATAAGGTATACAATGCTTGGACTCATGCAAAGAATTACCCGTCCAAAGGTTTTTTAATTTGTTTATATGATAATTAGATTGGTTTTCCTTAGTAGACGATGCTATAAATGTATACCTAAATAACTTGTTAAGAACAGCAAGTCCAAAGACTTGAAAATAAGCACGTGCATTTTGCCACGTCAGCAGACGAGTGCTATCCTTGAAACTCAAGTATACATCCATAGTGCCCAAACTAAAATTCAGGTGAAGTCCATAGTGCCCGTCATTGGACGGAGGTTCTCTAAGGACTTAGCAAGTCCAAAGACTTGTGTGGACGAGCACTTCTACCACTTTAAAGGATGAGCGCTTCTGCCACATAAGTGGACGATCAGAATTAAAATCTTGTATAGATGTGTTTTTAAAACTAAGTAGATGGTTATATATGTTTACTACCTTGAATGTGATTTAATGCAATCTGGTCCACAATGAATTTATTTCAAATGATTGATATTTATTTCAAATGAATATTTGTTCTTTCCATTTGTTTATATCCGATTTAATGTCTTGTTTCTTTTGAGAAAGTTCATAGTACTATCAAGGAAATACAAAAAGCAAATAGTACAATTGGAATTGTAAAACGATCTCCACGATGGCATCTTTATTGCTGGACAAAAGCTGGGTTATACGCAAAGGAGGAAAGAAAATTTCTAAGGTACAATTGCTCAGAACAGTGAGCCTCCATTTTGTGATTTTATGATAACCAAGGATACTTTTCAACATGGCCAAAATCAAACTATCAGTCTCAAAGGATATCATGCATTTAAAGCTATCTCTAAACATGATTATTCAAAGTAACCATTGAAAAATTACAAGAGAAGAAGAAGGTCACTATATAAGTAGAAGACCTCAGATACTGAAGAAGAACTTTTGCTAGCTAACAACTCCTACCTATACAATATTTGCGAGAGCAAGCTCTTATTTATTCTTTAAAAAGGCAAAAGTCTGTAATCTCTTAGTTTGAATATTGTGAAAATATTCAACAGATCTCAAACTTTCATATCCTCACACTTAGTGAGTTAAGTAGATCAAAGTTGTAAATCTCTTTGTTAGAGCTAGAGCCTGAAGAGGTCTGGTAGAGAAAGAATACTTGTAGCCTGAAGAGGTGTTGAATACTTGTTTGTAACCTATTTGGAGAATAATGGAGAAAATCCTTCAAGTCCAAGGGACTGGACGTAGCTCTTGGTTGGAGGAGAGTGAACCAGGATAAAATCTCTTGCGTCAATTTTCTATCCCTAAACTCTTCAGTTATATTTGCTTATACTAACTGTGGGGTTTTGATATTGCTTTTGTTAATCTTTTAAACATGATTTCATGTGTGCTTAATTTTTTTATCTTCTACTTGCGAAAAAGTTGTTCAAAAAGGGTTTTTGCGAAAATAATTAACAAACACAATTCAACCCCCTTCTTGTATTTGCCTATGTTAACTTCCATTGGTATCAAAGCTCAGCCTTGACATGGTTGAGCATCTAACAAGTGCTTAGGCAGTACGATCCTACAATCATGGATGCAGAAGGACAAGCTATCAACAGACCTCCTCTCTTTGATGGAACTGATTGTGATTATTGGAAAAAGAGGATGATGGCATTCTTGGATGCACGGAATGGTGTCATCTTGGAACTAATTGAAAGTGGCTACACTGAGCCAAGGAGTGAAGCTGGAGCTGGAATGCCTAGAGCTGAATGGACTCAAGAGCAGAAAAGCCAACATCAACTAAACTTGAAAGCTAAGCATTATCTCATGTGTGCTATCACCAGATCTGAGCATGACAAGGTTCATAGTTGCAACACAGCTAAAGAAACCTGGGATACTCTTGCACTGGCTCATGAAGGTTCCTCACAAGTGAAGGAATCAAAGATAAGCATGCTGGTTCACCAGTATGAGCTATTCAAGATGGCTGATCATGAAGCTATAGATCAGATGTTTGGAAGATTCCAAACAATCACCAATAGTCTCAGGTCTCTTCGAAAGGTCTGTGAGAATAAAGATCATGTGAGAAAATTTTTGAGAAGTCTCTCAAAGCAGTGGAGACCTAAGGTAACCGCTATCCAGGAAGCTAAGAATTTGAATACTCTTTCTTTGGAAGAGCTTCTGGGGTCATTAAAAGTTCATGAACTTGAACTTAATGAAGAGGAAAACTCCAGAAAAGGAAAGTCCATTACCTTAATGGCCAAGAAAGCTGGTTCCTCAAAGATGCTTAAAGTTGCTGAGTCCTCAGATGAAGCTGATTCATCAAATAATGAAGATGACTCAGATGAGGATGAACTATCTTTCATCTCTAGAAAAATCCAACACATGTGGAGAAAGAAAGGTGTATTCAGAAGGAAGCAGCTCAACAAAAAATTCTTCAAGGAGAAGTCAGATTCCAAGGAGAAAGGTCCATCCATGTGCTTTGAATGTAAGAAACCAGGACACTTCAAAGCTGACTGCCCAAAGCTGAAGGAGAAAAATAAATTCTTCAAAAAGAAGAAAGGCTTGATGGCTACATGGGAGGATCTTGACCTGTCTTCTTCAGATGAAGCAGGAGAAGAAGCAAACATTTGCTTCATGGCTGACATTGCATCAGAAAGTGAATTCACTGATGCTGAGGTAATAGAATCTGATCCATCTACTCCTCAAACTCTTTTTGATGAATTACTGCATGAATCATGCATACTGTCTAAAGAGTATAAGAGTCTAAAAAAGAAGTTTATTAAACTTTCTAGAGACTATGATAAGGTCTGCACAGTAAATCAAAACCTTAGGGATGAGAATGAAACATTGAAATAAAACAATGTTAGTTTGACTGACAAGACTAAGTGTAAGTCTAATAGATCTTGTGAAGTTGAACAACTGAAACAAGATGTGACATACTTGACAGACTATGTCAAAACTGGTTGGTAGCTCAGATAATTAAATCTTATATTAAGATATTTTAGATCACTGCATGACAAATATGGCTTGGTTATGATAAAGAGAAGCAAGATGCATCTCTGAATAAACCAAAAGTTCATACACGATATAAGGCTTTTAAAGTCCGTCCACAGTATACTAAGTCAAAACCAAGCCCTTCCAATAGATACTGCAAAGTATGTGGAAAAAGTGGGCATGTGTCATCTAAATGCATACATAACAAGCATGCAAAGCATTCACGACCTATGATCACTAACAAGAAAGGACCCAAGTCAATTTGGGTACCTAAAGATAAGATAATCCCTGTTGCAGTTCTTCTTAACAACAGGAAAGAAACAGAAGTCTTGGTAATTGGACAGTGGGTGCTCACGACGCATGACAGGAGAAAGGTGTAAGTTCCAAGACATTAGACCTCAAGATGGTGGCTGGGTCACCTTTGGAGGAAACCAAAAAGGAAAGATCACTGGTATAGGTAAAATTGGTAAATATCATTTTCCCTCCATTGATAACGTTCTATTAGTAAATGGTCTTAAACACAATCTGCTTAGCATTAGTCAATTATGTGATAGTGGGTTTGTTGTTTCATTTAATAAGAATATGTGTTCTGTCAAGAAAGCTGATGGATCACTCTTATTCACAGCCCAGAGGCAAAACAATCAGTATAAGATTGACTTAGAGGACCTCTCAAATCAAAGTGTGTCATGTTTAGTGTCCATTGAGGATGAACGATGGATTTGGCACAAAAGGTTGGGTCAGGCAAGTTTGAGATTAATCTCCAAACTGAAGAAGCATAACCTTGTAAGAGGTCTACTAAACCTTAGTTTTAAATTTGATGCTCTCTATGATGCATGCCAGAAGGGAAAACAAGTCAAAGGTTCCTTTAAATCAAAGAATGTCGTTAGTACCAACAGACCACTAGAATTGCTACACCTTGATCTCTTTGGTCCTACAAGGACTGCCTCTGTCAGTGGAAAGAAATATGGTCTTGTTATAGTAGATGACTACACTAGTTGGACATGGGTTATGTTCCTTGCTCACAAGGATGAGTCATCCAAGGTCTTTTCTGTATTCTGCAAACGTGTACGTAATGAAAAAAGGCATGCGTATAGCTTCAATTAGAAGTGATCATGGGGGAGAATTTGTCAATGAGCTATTCCATGAGTTTTGTGAAGAAGGTGGTATTCAACACAACTTATCAATACCAAGAACACCACAGCAAAATGGTGTGGTAGAGAGAAAGAACAGATCTCTTCAAGAGATGGCTAGGACTATGCTTAATGACAATTATATCCCTAAGCACTTCTGGGCTGAAGCTGTGAACACTGCCTGCTACATTCAGAACAGAATATACATTAGACCTATTCTGAATAAGACTTCTTATGAATTGTGGAATGGTAGAAAACCCAACATTTCATACTTGCACCCTTTCGGATGTAAATGTTATATTTTGAATACAAAAGATCAACTTGGTAAATTTGATTCTAAAGTAGATAATCGAATCCTTCTAGGATTTTCTGAAACTTCAAAAGGCTTTAGAGTTTATAATTCTAGAACTTTAGTTGTAGAAGAATGTATTCATGTAAAAGTTGATGACAAACAGCCTGATAAGAGACTATCAGAGCTAGATGAAGCTTTTACAAATCTTGATCTAAATATCTTAGGAGAGAAACCAGAAATCAAGTCTGATATTCAAGTAGACGACTCTTCTCAACAACAACTAGAAATGTCTACCTCTCAACAGGAAAATGCTCGGAAATCTTGGTATTTCAGAAATTACCATCCTCAAGATCAAATCATTGGTGACCCCAATGACAAGCTAAGAACTAGGTCAACCTTCAAAGAACAAAGTGATTCTGCTCTTGTCTCTGAATGCTAACCAAAAACAGTGGATGAAGCTCTACTAGACGAAGGATGGATTCTTGGTATGCAAGAAGAGCTAAATCAGTTTGAGAGAAATGAAGTCTGGACGCTTGTACCCCTGGCTGAAGACAAGTCAGTCATTGGAACAAAGTGGGTCAACAGAAACAAGCTTGATGAAGATGGTAAGGTTGTGAGAAACAAGGCAAGACTTGTTGCTCAAGGCTACTGATGAGTGTGATTACACCTCATATTTCTTTATCATATTGCATGCATTTTCATGTAGTTTAGGCATTTTTAATTTTATTTTTGTTAGTTTTTACCTTGGAACGGGAAAGGCGGTTTTCAGGTGTTTTCGTGCAGGAATTGAAGATTAAAGTGTTCAAGATTAACCATGATGGAGCTTGCATGAAGATGGAGCTTGAAAAGCAAGAAAACAGAGCCAAAAAGAGGCCATCACGGCCTAGCCGTGACAGCCATCACGGCCATGATCGAGCAAGGCTGAAAAGAAAAGAACGAAAAAGTCAGAACCTGTCACGGCCAGGTCGTGATGGCCATCACGGCCGTGACAGGCCATCAGTGCCAAGTTTCCCAAGACAGAATCTGTCACGGCCTGGTCGTGACAGGCATCACGGCCGTGACGTGCAATATCTGGAATTTTAAAACCCGATTTAATCTGATTTTGTAATTGCTAGGGATTCAAGTTACCCTACTCTATAAATAGAGCAATTAGGCTCAAAAATAGGATCCCTAGGTGATAGAAGCATGGATGGCTTGAGTATGTGGAAAGAATCATATTCAGATCCATATTAGTGCACTATTATTAGTGGGCTTATTAGATAACAATTAAGTCCAATTTTTATACTTATATTTTTAATTTTCGTAATACTTTTAGGATGAATTTTTTTATTGAACCCGTATACTTGATTTGGTCATATGTTGAGCTACGAATCTCCGATTGATGCATTCTTTCGTGCGTTGGAAATCAGAGGGAATTATCTACAAATCATATTTCAGGCCTCTTGACCAAATTCGGCTTCTATAATGGTGAAAAACGGGCTGGAAGTTTGGTACGAATATTTGGACGATTTTGAGCTTCAAAGGAGTGTGTCTTTTGGCTTGCATGCCTAAAGTAACTTCTTCTTTATTAGTAATGTTCCATTTTAAATGTTCTATTAAGTTTGGTAATAACTCCAATTATTGGAGAGTTATGTTTAAATAGTCACCTAGTGGTTTACTACACCAATTAGTGGTATAGTTATTAGGGGGGTTATAGAATAATGGAATCTTATGAGGACTTTGTGTAAGCCAAGAGTTGGCAGCCCCACTACTATTTGTACATGCCCCAAACACGATGAATGATAACTTTGATGTTATTTTTGGATCAAATCCATTTTGTGAGAATTTTGTTCTCCTAGGTTCTTGGTTGAACCAAACTATTGTTCTTATCAAGAATCCAAGATTCTTGTGGCGAACCTCACTTGGCTTATCAAAACTCTTGTTTTGTGGCGCCATCATCATCTTCTTACTCATCCATTTTCTTTCTTTCTTTACTTTAATCTTGGTTACA
The DNA here is from genome assembly GCA_030762895.1 of Sophora flavescens. Taxonomy (NCBI): domain Eukaryota; kingdom Viridiplantae; phylum Streptophyta; class Magnoliopsida; order Fabales; family Fabaceae; genus Sophora; species Sophora flavescens. The sequence goes on from CM061064.1 coordinate 174,619,260, forward strand.
AAGTGTTACCCGAATTTGTGTTAAAAATTCAACCAAAAAGATCATCAAAGGCAACCTCACCATTTGGTTGTCATCAAGTGGTATGTGGAAGCATGGATGGCTTGAGTATGTGGAAAGAATCATATTCAGATCCATATTAGTGCACTATTATTAGTGGGCTTATTAGATAACAATTAAGTCCAATTTTTATACTTATATTTTTAATTTTCGTAATACTTTTAGGATGAATTTTTTGATTGAACCCGTATACTTGTTTTGGTCATATGTTGAGCTACGAATCTCTGATTGATGCATTCTTTGGTGCGTTGGAAAGCAGAGGGAATTATCTACAAATCATAACTCAGGCCTCTTGACCAAATTCGGCTTCTATCATGGTGAAAAACGGGCTGGAAGTTTGGTACGAATATTTTGACGAGTTTGAGCTTCAAAGTAGTGTGTCTTTTGGCTTGCATGCCTAAAGTAACTTCTTCTTTATTAGTTATGTTCCATTTTAAATGTTCTCTTAAGTTTTGTAATAACTCCAATTATTGGAGAGTTATGTTTAAATAGTCACCTAGTGGTTTACTACACCAATTAGTGGTATAGTTATTAGGGGGTTATAGAATAATGGAATCTTATGAGGACTTTGTGTAAGCCAAGAGTTGGCAGCCCCACTACTATTTGTACATGCCCCAAACATGATGAATGATAACTTTGAGTTCATTTTGGATTGAATCCATTTGTGAGGGAATTGTCTCTCTTTGGTTCTTGGTTGAACCACCCTTGTTCTTATCAAGAATCCAAGATTCTTGTGGTGAACCTCACCTTGGCTTATCAAATCCCCTTGGATTTGTGGCGCCTACCTTATATTCAATATCTTGTCCATTTTTGTATTTCTTCTTCTTCATATTTTGGTAGTCACTCAAGGATAGATCCGAAAATCTACATACTCCTTTTTAGGATCATATCATTTGGTATCAGAGAGTCATCCTTCCTAGAGTGGCTTTTGATTTTGTTTTTCAATTTTTCTGGAAGTTTGAATTTTTCTTAGTGGGTTCTTCATGGAGTCACTAATGAAGAAAAATGATGCCAAGCAAAGGGAGGATCTTTTCTATTCTAGATGGTATGTGAAGGACAAGATATGTAGCTTGGTCATTGATAGAAGGGGTTACGTTAACCTTGCTAGTACCACCATGGTGCAAAAGTTGGGACTTCCTGTTCTAGAGCATCCACAACCGTATGTCATTTGAAGCATCACAGAGTTTAGTGATTTCGGTAATGTTATGGTGAACAAACAAGTACAAGTGTCATTCCGGATTGGGAGATATGAAGATGACGTGTTATGTGATGTGGTGCCCATGGAAACGAGGCACTTGTTACTTGGGCGTCCTTGGAGGATTGAACGACAAACGAGATATGATGCCGACAACAACAAGTACTCATTTGTATTTAATAATAGAAAAATTACTCTTGGACCATTGTCACCAAAACAAGTGTATGAAGATCAAATGCACTTGAAAGGAGAGAGTGAGAAAAGAAAAATGAGTCAGAAAAAAATAAAATAGGGTTCGGTGGATGAGGAAAAAGAATAAGTAAAGAAAAAGGAAACCCATGAGAGAAAGGAAGAGGGAAGGGATAATGGCGAAAGAAAAATAGAGAAAAAAGAAAATCATGGTATAAAAGTTGAAGGAAAAGAAAGCAACGAGGGATATCTCATGAAAAATGAGAGCTTTGAGAGAAAAAGAAATGGAATAGCCAATTTTCAAGCAAAAGGTGGAAAGAACAAAAGAAAGAAATTATTAGATAATCCACTAACTTTTGATGTAGGTTTGGATTTGAGGACAAATCACTTTAAAGAGGAGGGGAATGATAGAAGTATGGAGGGCTTGAGTATGTGGAAAGAATCATATTCAGATCCATATTACTGCACTATTTAATAATAGAAAAATTACTCTTGGACCATTGTCACCAAAACAAGTGTATGGAGATCAAATGCACTTGAAAGGAGAGAGTGAGAAAAGAAAAATGAGTCAGAAAAAAATAAAATAGGGTTCGGTGGATAAGGAAAAAGAAGAAGTAAAGAAAAAGGAAACCCATGAGAGAAAGGAAGAGGGAAGGGATAATGGCGAAAGAAAAATAGAGAAAAAAGAAAATCATGGTATAAAAGTTGAAGGAAAAGAAAGCAACGAGGGATATCTCATGAAAAATGAGAGCTTTGAGAGAAAAAGAAATGGAATAGCCAATTTTCAAGCAAAAGGTGGAAAGAACAAAAGAAAGAAATTATTAGATAATCCACTAACTTTTGATGTAGGTTTGGATTTGAGGACAAATCACTTTAAAGAGGAGGGGAATGATAGAAGCATGGAGGGCTTGAGTATGTGGAAAGAATCATATTCAGATCCATATTACTGCACTATTATTAGTGGGCTTATTAGATAATAATTAAGTCCAATTTTTATACTTATATTTTTAATTTTCGTAATACTTTTAGGATGAATTTTTTGATTGAACCCGTATACTTGATTTGGTCATATGTTGAGCTACGAATCTCCGATTGATGCATTCTTTGATACATTGGAAAGCAGAGGGAATTATCTACAAATCATAAATCAGGCCTCTTGACCAAATTCGGCTTCTATCATGGTGAAAAACGGGCTGGAAGTTTGGTGTGAATATTTGGACGAGTTTGAGCTTCAAAGGAGTGTGTCTTTTGGCTTGCATGCCTAAAGTAACTTCTTCTTTATTAGTTATGTTCCATTTTAAATGTTCTCTTAAGTTTGGTAATAACTCCAATTATTGGAGAGTTATGTTTAAATAGTCACATAGTGGTTTACTACACCAATTAGTGGTATAGTTATTAGGGGGTTATAGAATAATGGAATCTTATGAGGACTTTGTGTAAGCCAAGAGTTGGCAGCCCCACTACTATTTGTACATGCCCCAAACATGATGAATGATAACTTTGAGTTCATTTTGGATTGAATCCATTTGTGATGGAATTGTCTCTCTTTGGTTCTTGGTTGAACCACCCTTGTTCTTATCAAGAATCCAAGATTCTTGTGGTGAACCTCACCTTGGCTTATCAAATCCCCTTGGATTTGTGGCGCCTACCTTCTATTCCTTATCTTGTCCATTTTTGTATTTCTTCTTCTTCATATTTTGGTAGTCACTCAAGGATAGATCCGAAAATCTACATGCTCCTTTTTAGGATCATATCACTGGGGCTGCTACCTTAGGCAAAAACTAGGATTTCTCTTCTTCTCAATTTCTTCTTTTCTCTTAGGTTTTCTTTTATGCTTTTGTTAATCAAGCTTTCTCTGAACATGGCAATGCTTGAGTAGTTGTTTTTATTTCTAGGAATTGGGGCTATGCCCAAGATTTGTTTTATGTTATGAATTGACGTTTTACTTCTTGTTAATTTCAATTTTGCTTTCGATTTGATTCCTATTGCATGAATTACTTGTAAATCTGGTGCGCACTTATTTGCATGTCATAGATACTCTTAGGAGGAAACTATCGGTGAACTTAGGTATTGGATCTATAGGGATTGAACTTTGGACTTAAATCACGAGAGTTAGAAGCGGTCCTTCGCGGGTTCACTGAATTGTCACAAAGCTTAAAATGTTCGATTTAAATTCAATTGCCACGAGAGTAGGGGTTGGTTTAATTGGGCACGGTTTTTGTATCCCGAGAGGGAACATTAACTTATTTAGGATAAATTCACCTTCAAAGCAAATTTTGATTATTAACAAGAGGGTAGTCAATTTAGTAGTATGAGCAGTCTTGTTGGTAACCCAATTCCTGGAAATCTCTTTTGATATTGAAAAATCCCATATTTGATTTGATTGCGATTTTGTTTGATTGCGTTTTAGATATTTGATTTGTTAGTTAATCTTTTAAAAACCAAATCTTTTCCAAATCATTTTCTAGTCCAGTTTAATTGATTTAATAATTGATAGTTATTTAAGATCTCGGTCCCTGTGGATTCGATCTTTTTATTACTTGACGACGAAGCCTTACACTTGCGGATTCGAGCCCATCAAGTTTTTGGCGTCGTTGCCGGGGACTGTACTTTCTTGAATTTCAATTTAATTTTTAAATTGATTTTTCTGGACATTTTTTTTAACTTTTTTTTTTCTTTTTCTAGTGTATCTACCTCTCTCTTTGCAAGAATTTTTCTCTCTTATGCGAAGATTCCAAAGTCTTGGAAATCTTATTGAGGGTGACCCCGAGATCGAAAGAACCTTTCATAGACGTGGGAGACTACAAAGACAAAGAGAGAGAGAAAGGTTGATTCCCATTCCACTCATGACAAATCTACCGGATACCAAACCACTAAAGGACTACGCAGTCCCAAATGCTAGGGGTTTGCGAACTGGGATTGCTAGGCCAGAAATGGAGGCAGAGAACTACACTATACCGCCTCTGTTAATTGACATGATTAGGTAAAATCAATTTGGAGGATTACCCTCGGAGGACCCGACTGATCATGTGGAGACATTCTTGGAGTTCGCTGATGCAATAAGAATTCATGGTGCCCCGATTGATGCTATTCGCCTGAGGTTATTCCCCTCCTCTCTGACTGGAAAGGCAAAAGCTTGGTTGAAGCAAGTACCCGCTAATACTTTGTCAACTTGGGACCAACTGGAGCAGGAATTCTTGGAGAAATTCTTCCCTCCATCCAAGATTGCTTACCTACAAACTCAGACCACCGGCTTCTTCCAAAAGGACGGAGAATGCTAATCCGAAGCTCAGGATCGTTACAAAGGATTGCTAGAGTCTTTCTTACATCATGGGCTCGAGAGGTGGTTGTTAGTGCATACCTTCTACAACGGATTGGATTACTCTTCGAAGGTGTCACTTGACTCCGCAGCTAGTGGAGACTTTATGAATAGACCACTGACTGTAGCGTTCAATATCATTGAAAACGTAGCCACCAACTATCACCAATGGGGTTCGGAAAGAGGTAATAACCCGAAAAAGCTTTCGGGGGGTAAGTTTGAAATGAATAGCACTGATCTAATTATGTCTAAATTTGACTCATTGAATAAACGCTTTGATAAGCTTGAAAAAGCTAATGTGAGTTCAATAGGTGCTACTAATGTTGTTTGTGAGATTTGTGGGATGTAGAGACATGACATAATGGAATGCCCACATGGTGTTGCTCCTGGATCCGGTGCTTCGGGGGAACAGGTGAACTCTTGTCACAACTTCTATGACACGAACCCGAAGTTGCCAAATTATGCTCCCCCAAATCCTTACAACCAAGTGGGGAAGAATAATCCTTATCTCTCCTACGGGAACTATAACAACACGTTGAACCACGAATTCCAGGAAGGTCAAGGTAATAGGAAACCTGCATCGGGGTATCCTCAGGTACAAAAGTCTAAACTTGAGTCTCTTTAGGAAAATTTTGTTGAAACTCAAACAAAGCAAAATGAAGAGTTTAGGCAATAAGGTAGGGCAGTCAATGAGGCAATAAAAGAGTTAACATCTAAGGTAGATAACTTAGCCATCCATAATAAGATGTTAGAAACTCATATTGCCCAACAAGCTAGTACATATTCTAGAACTAAGGGTACGTTTCCAGGACAACCCGAAGTTAATCCCAATGAGCACTGTAATGCTATATACTTAAGGGGTGATAAGCTTGGGGTAGTTGAAAAGGATGTGGAATGTGAGGAGGACATGGGTGAACATGAAGAGATAGAGCCAAAGTATATCCCTCCACCACCTTACCAACCCCAAATATCTTTCCCACAAAGGTTGGTCAAGAAAATGCAAGTAGAAAAAGAAACTAAGAGCTTAATTGAGGAGCATGATGCCATGATAAAAACTAATATGCCTCCTAAACTAAGAGATCCAGGAAGTTTCTCTATTGCTTGCTCAATTGGAGAATTAAAAATAGACCAAGCTTTATGTGACATAGGGGCTAGTGTGAGTTTGATGCCGCTTACTATCTTTGAGAGGTTAGGAACCAAGGAATTGAGTCCATCCAAGTCCTCTTTACAAGTTGCAGATGGATCAACTAAAACCCCTCTAAGTATACTAGAGAATGTCCCCATAAAGGTAAGAAATTTTTCATTCCTACTTATTTCATGGTGTTGGACATGAACTGGAATTCTAAATTCCCTATCATTCTTGGAAGGCCATTCTTGGACACAGCTGGAGCAATAATAGATGTAAAAAATGGTAAGCTCTCTTTGAATGTAGAGGAAGGTAGGGTGGATTTTGATTTGACTAACTCATATAACAACCCTCCTTTTGAGAGTCATGTGCGCAGGATTGAGATAATACCTCCAAAGGTGAAGGAAGAGCTTAACATGGAAGCAACTCCCAAACTTTGCATGACAAATGATGCACCAAACAATGATGAAATTGGAGTTCCTCAACATGTGGAGTTAAAACTTCCGCCGGAAGGACGTAAGGCCATGAAACTCAGTGAAAAGAGCAAAGCGAAAGCGCATGTGGCCACATGAACAAAATAGACTCTTAGATGGACTTCCTTGGAAGAGAGGCGTTCGTGCACTTCCAAGCCCAGCTGATCTCGGTTGATCCAAGAGAGTATGGTCAAGCTTAAGACCATAAATAAGCACTTCTTGGGAGGCAACCCAAGTTTTCTTTCCTTTTTTAATTTGTATTTGAATAATTTGAGAAGATTAAGAGAAGAAAGATCACTAATTGATGGTTTTGCCAAGTATTTTCAGGTTATGAAGGCAGGAAGAGCAAAAAGGCATGGAAAAATTAAAGTCAGAATTGATCACGCCATCACGGCCGTGATTAGCCAACAGCTGAAGATCAAAAAGGAACATGGCCCAGTCGTGATAGCCCTCGCGGGCGTGATGAGAAGCACCCAGAAGATCAAAATGTATCACGGCCTAGTCGTGATGGAAGTCACGACCATGAGAGGCCCGCTCCTATAGACCCGAATTGATCACAGCCCAGTCGTGATATATATCATTCCCGTGATGGGGACTTGCTTGTCACCAGAACTGGTCACGGCCTGCCCGTGATGAATGTCACGCCCGTGGCGCGTCCTCCAACAGCTCGATGACTGGCATCTGGGCCAGCACCCTCCACCACCTCGGTGAGTTGTTCCATTTTTCTCATCTCTCCGACTTGATTATTTACATTGGGGACAATGTAAGTTTTTAAGCTTGGGGTACGGGTATTTTTGCATTTTTTTGCATTTTTACTTTTTTCATGTTGCATTCATATAGGTGTAGTTTTGCATAATCACATGATTAGATTGCCCCTTGCTTAGAGTATGCATCCAATTGTGAGAACTTTGTGCCAAATGAATTGAGACAATGAATTTTTGAACCCAATTTTCGTATTCTTGTGATATGCTAAAAATAAAAATGCTTGAGATGATCTTCTGGTAGTTGATAATTAGCATGTGGTTCCTTAGATTTATGTTTCTCATTGATTTTAAACTACTAAATGTGAGATTATTTTAGCCTAAAAGGGGTACTCACCAAATCTACCACATTCTTTGTGATTGAGTGTTTTATTCCTCTTGGATTGTATTCTTTAGAACTTAACTTGAAACTGTTTTGAAACTTAAAAATTTTTGAAAACATATTTGAAAATGATTTAGGCACTAGGTATTTTTCTGGCCTTCTGAGCTTTGACCGAATAAATGCTACCCCTTAGTTACCCAATTTTGAGCCTAATAAAATAAAATGTTTTTCTTGGTACCTTGATTTATTTTGATGAATGATGCTTGGTATGGCACCTTTAAAAGTATTGCAAAAAGGTAGTTTGAAAAATAAAATTGTGGGATGAAAAAGTTAGAAAAATATTTCTCTTAAGTTGGAAATCTTCCCTTCTCCAAATTGAAAAACTAAAATGAAATAAACAAAAAAAATGGAGAAGGTGATGAGAAAAAGAAAGTGAGAAATAAAAAAAAAGAAAAAAAAAAAGAAAAAAAAAGGAAATGTGGAAAAGTGAATTAAAGCCCAAAAAGGTATTTTAGAAAGTTGTCATGCTTTGCATTATTTTATATTTTGTTAGCCTTCTTGAAGGTTCCTTTTCTTGGTTTCCCCACCTAACGATTAATCCCATGGCCCCATTACAACCAAAACAAAAGACCCATTGATTCTTATTTGTTTTCATTAATAAAGTAGAGATTTGGTTAATAGTCAAGCTTATGGTAGAATGCCTTCCTTGAGGAAATTGAGCGAATTGTCATATACCCTTAAACACTTGAGTGAGGTGAGAAGAGTGTCCGAATTAGTGAGAGATGTGAATTTAGGGAACATACACTTCTAATTGGACTTGAAATTGATTGTCTCTTGGGTACTTATTTGGTTGTTCCTATTACTTGGATTTATTACTCGGGTTCTTGGTTCACTACCCATGCTCTCATTGTTTATCTTGTCCGGCCTTGGTTATTGCTTGAGGACAAGCAAAATCTTAAGCTTGGGGTAGTTTGATGAGTGTGATTACACCTCATATTTCTTTATCATATTGCATGCATTTTCATGTAGTTTAGGCATTTTTAATTTGATTTTTGTTAGTTTTTACCTTGGAACGGGTAAGGCGGTTTTGTGGTGTTTTTGTGCAGGAATTGAAGATTAAAATGTTTAAGATCAACCATGATGGAGCTTGCATGAAGATGGAGCTTGAAAAGCAAGAAACCTGAGCCAAACAGAGGCCATCATGACCTAGCCGTGACAGCCATCACGGCCATGATCGAGCAAGGCTGAAAAGAAAAGAACGAAAAAGTCAGAACCTGTCACGGCCACCAAGTTTCTCGAGACAGAATCTGTCACGGCCTGGCCGTGACAGGCATCACGGCTGTGATGCGCAATATCTGGAATTTTAAAACCTGATTTGATCTGATTTTGTAATTGCTTGGGATTCAAGTTACCCTACTCTATAAATAGAGCAATTAGGCTCGAAAATAGGATCCCTGGGGCTGCTACCTTAGGCAAAAACTAGGATTTCTCTTCTTCTCAATTTCTTCTTTTCTCTTAGGTTTTCTTTTATGCTTTTGTTAATCAAGCTTGCTATGAACATGGCAATGCTTGAGTAGTTGTTTTTATTTCTAGGAATTGGGGCTATGCCCAAGATTTGTTTTATGTTATGAATTGATGTTTTCCTTCTTGTTAATTTCAATTTTGCTTTCGATTTGATTCTTATTGCATAAATTACTTGTGAATCTGGTGTACACTTATTTGCATGTCATAGATACTCTAAGGAGGAACCTAGTGGTGAACTTAGGTATTGGATCTATAGGGATTGAACTTAGGACTTAAATCACGAGAGTTAGAAGCGGTCCTTCGAGGGTTCACTGAATTGTCATAAAGCTTAAAGGGTTCGATTTAAATTCAATTACCACGATAGTATGGGTTGGTTTAATTGGGCACGGTTTTTGTATCCTGAGAGGGAACATTAACTTATTTAGGATAAATTCACCTTCAAAGCAAATTTTGATTATTAACAAGAGGGTAGTTAATTTAGTAGCATGAGCAGTCTTGTTGGTAACCCAATTCCTGGAAATCTATTTTGATATTGAAAAATCCCATATTTGATTTGATTGCGATTTTGTTTGATTACGTTAGATATTTGATTTGTTAGTTAATCTTTAAAAAACCAAATCTTTTTCAAATCTTTTTCTAGTCCAGTTTAATTGATTTAATAATTGATAATTATTTAAGATCATGGTCCCTGTGGATTCGATCTTTTTATTACTTGACAACGAAGCCGTACACTTGTAGATTCGATCCCATCAGCTACTCTCAAGAAGAAGGTATAGACTATTCTGAAACTTTTGCACCAGTTGCTAGACTAGAAGCTATAAGAATTTTAATATCGTTTGCTGCACATCATAGCTTTATGCTTTTTCAGATGGATGTTAAAAGTGCCTTCTTAAATGGCTTTATTAATGAAGAAGTATATGTCATGCAACCTCCTAGCTTTGAAAATACAAATCACCCTGAACATGTTTATAAGCTTAAGAAAGCATTGTATGGACGTAAGCAAGCTCCTAGAGCTTAGTATGATAGCTTAAGTTTGTTTCTAATGGAAAATGGTTTTAACAGAGGAAAAGTAGACACAACTCTATTTAGAAAATCTATTATGTCAGATTTCATTATAGTACAGATTTATGTTGATGATATCATTTTCGGTGCTACTAATGAATCTCTATGCAAGGAATTCTCTAAGTTAATGCAGAAATAATTTGAAATGAGCATGATGGGAGAACTCAAATTCTTCCTTGGACTTCAAGTTAAACAGCCTATGGACGAGGTGTACATCCATCAGACTAAGTATACAAAGGAACTTCTAAATAGGTTTAAGATGGATGATTGTAAACCAATGAATACCCCTATGCATCCCACTTCAATACTGAACATAGATGATAAAGAGAAAAAGGTAGACCAAAAGGTATATAGAGGTATGATAGGATCTCTTTTATATCTGACTACGTCTAGGCCTGATATAATGTTCAGTATTTGCTTATGTGCTCGTTTTCAATTTGATCCTAGAGAGTCTCATCTCTCAGCAGTTAAAAGAATATTTATATATTTAAAAGGTACTACTAATTTGGGTTTGTGCTTTAAGAAAAATGATGATTACAGATTAGTTGGTTTTGTAATGCTGAATATGCTGGAGATAGAATTGAAAGAAAAAGCATCGGTGGAGGATGTCACTTCATTGGAGCTAACCTAGTATCATGGTCAAGCAAAAGGCAAAGTACCATTGCTCTATCAACTGCTGAAGCAGAATACATATCAGCTGCAAGCTGCTGCTCACAACTTCTATGGATCAAACACCAATTGGAGGACTACAACGTATTTGTAAGTAGTATTCCACTTATGTGTGATAATACTGCTGCAATCAATTTATCTAAGAATTCAACATTGCATTCTAGAACTAAGCATATAGAAATCAAACATCATTTTATTAGGGATTATGTGCAAAAAGGTGTGTTTGATGTTCAATTTGTAGATACTGACCACCAATGGGCAGATATCTTCACTAAACCTCTTGCTGAGGATAGATTTATCTTTATAGGAAACTTTTGAATATGTTGTATGTGGATTGAGCTAGTATATTTATTGTTAAATTGGTTGTCCATTGCATGTTTTCTCTGCACATCCACTAATCATGACGTCCAGAGCAAGTGGATTCTATGCGTTCACTACCTTTGTCTTTGCACGTCCAATCGTAGTCTTATGTGGAGTCGTCTATGCACGCATTTATTGCTTATATTAATTTGTTCTTGAACACATTTATATAAAACGCTTATCTTTCCTTGTTGAGTCAGCTACCCTCATTGATCCCATCGTAACTTTTTACGGTTCCAAGATTACCAACGTCGTTTTACCCTTAATGACATGTCTTATCATTATTAATTTTTTTGGAAACTGTTGGTTTTCAGAAATCTTTAAAAGTAACCTCTTTCCCTCTGAAAATCTTTTCGCGTCTCTTCATCCCCATCACTCTCTCTCTCTAAATCTTTCGAACTCTCTGATCTTCCAAAGCTCTTCTTACTCAACAATGGCTTCAACCACTGCTCCCATGCCTACTTTTCCAACTGATACTATGTCCATATCCGTGGAACACCACTTCAACTTTGGAATTCTACAAGAATACAATTTGGATGTGAGTAAGTTCATTAACGTTGCTGGTTGGGGTGGAATCTTTTTGCAAGGTCTTAGTATATCCTGATTTGATAAGAGAATTTTGGAGGAGACCAAAGATCTCTGAAACAGAAGTTGTTGCATTCGTGATGGGAAGGAAAGTGATGGTATCAGAGAAAACCATCTCTGATGCGATTGCTTGTGCTCAAGAAGGATTAGTCTTCACTGAAAACTGGGAAGAAGACCTAGGTGGTCCAGAGACAATTGCTGTTACCCTTATGAGGCAAGACAACGTGAGAAATCATTCTTGGAAATCATCTGAGATGAATGATCATATCAGGATTCTTCACCAGATTCTGAACAAGGTGGTGTTGTGATGAGTGTGATTTCACCTCATATTTGTTTATCATATTGTATGCATTTTCATATAGTTTAGGCATTTTTAATTTGATTTTGGTTAGTTTTTACCTTGGAACGGGTAAGGCGGTTTTGTGGTGTTGTTGTGCAGGAATTAAGGATTAAAATGCTCAAGATTAACCATAATGGAGCTTGCATGAAGATGGGGATTGAAAAGTGAAGAAAATGAGCCAAACAGAGCCCATCACGGTCTAGCCGTGACAGCCATCACGGCCATGATCGAGCAAAGCTGAAAGGAAAGAAAGCTAAAGTCAGAACTGGTCACGGCCTAGCCGTGATGCCCATCACGGCCATGACATGCCAACTGAACCAGACCCTCACAGGCGGAACTGATCACGTCCTAGCCGTGATGATGGTCACGGTCGTGACAGACCAACCAGCGAAGCAACTTCCAAGTCAAAATCCGTCACGGCCTGGCCGTGATGGCTATCACGGCCGTGACGCGCGATATTTGGATCTGTAGAAACTGATTTGATCTGAATTTGTGTTTGATTGGGATTCAAATTACCCTAATCTATAAATAGGGCAATTAGGCAGAGACTTGAGAAGATTTTGGGCTGCTACACTTAGGCAAACTTTTAGGATTCTCTTATTCTTCTCTTCTCTTAGGTTTTATTTCATGTTTTTGTTAACCAAGCTTGTCACCACCATGGCAATGCTTGAGTAGTAGCTTTATTTCTAGTGATTGGGGCTATGCCCAAGATCTGATTTATGTTATGAATTGATGTTTTACCATTGTTAATTTCGAATTTGATTTAGATCTGATTTCTATTGTTTTAATTACTCGTAAATTCGATGGCCACTTATTTGCGTGTCGTAGATACTCTAAGGAGGAACCTAGTGGTGAACTTAGGTATCAGATCTATAGAATCAGACTTAGGACTTAAATCACGAGAGTTAGAAGTGGTCCTTCGAGGATTAACAAATTGTCACAAGTCTTAAAGGGTTCGATCTAAATTCAACTACCACGAGAGTAGGGGTTGGTTTAATTGGGCACGGTTTTTGTAACCCGAGAGGGAGCATTAACTTATTTAGGATAAATTCGCCTTCAAAGCAATTTAGATAATTAACAAGGGGTGGTCAATTTAGTAACATAAACAATCTTGTTGGTAACCCAATTCCTAGGAATCCCTTTTTAATTTGAAAACCCCCAATTTGAATTGCTTTCCTATTTTGTTTAATTGCGATATTAAATTTGATTGTTACTTGATTCTTATTACATAAATCAAAAACATTTCAAAATACCTTTTCTATACAGTCTAGTTTTATCGATTAAATAAATAGTTGTGGTTTGAGATCATGGTCCCTGTGGGATCCATCTTTTTATTACTTGGCAACGAATCCGGTACACTTGCCGGATCTTACATCAAGTTTTTGGCGCCGTTGCGGGAGACTGCTTTCTTGAATCTCAATTTAATTTTTAAATTGATTTTTCTGGACTTTTTCTTTTTCTTTTTTAATTGTTTTTTGTTAAAAAAAATTCTCATTTATCTCTTTTCCTTTCTAGAGTATCTATCTCTCTGTGTTTTTCTCTTTTATGCAAAGATCCCTAAGTCTTGGAAGCCTTATTGAGGTTGACCCCGAAATCGAGAGGACCTTTCATAGACGTAGGAGACTACAAAGAGAGAGAGAAAGGTTGATTCCCATTCCACTCATGGCAAATCTACCGGATACCAAACCATTGAAGGACTACGCAGCCCCAAATGCGAGGGGTTTGCGAACTAGGATTGCTAGGCCAGAGATCAAGGCGGAGAACTACATTATACTGCCTGTGCTAATTAGCATGATTAGGTAACATCAATTCGGAGGATTGCCCTCGGAGGACCCGACCGATCATGTGGAGACGTTCTTGGAGTTCACCGATGCAATTAGGATTCATGGTGCCCTGGTCGATGCTATACGCTTGAGGTTATTCCCCTCCTCTCTTACTGGAAAGGAAAAAGCTTGGCTGAAGCAAGTGCCCGCTAATACCTTGTCGACTTGGGACCAACTGGAGCAGGCATTCTTGGAGAAATTCTTCCCTCCATGCAAGACGGCTTACCTACGAACCCAGATCACCGGCTTCTTCCAAAAGGACGGAGAATGCTTATCCGAAGTTTGGGATCGCTACAAGGGATTGCTGGAGTCTTGCCCACATCATGGACTTGAGAGGTGGTTGTTAGTGCACACCTTCTACAACGGATTGGATTACTCTTCGAAGGTGTCACTTGACTCCGCAGCTGGTGGAGCCTTTATGAATAGGCCTCTGACTGAGGCATTCAACATCATTGAAAACGTGACCACCAACTACCACCAATGGGGTTCAGAAAGAGGCAATAACCCGAAAAAGATTTCGGGGGGTAAGTTTGAAATGAATAGCACTGATCTTATTATGTCTAAAATTGACTCACTGAATAAACGCTTTAATCAGCTTGAAAAGGCTAATGTGAGTTCAATAGGTGCTACTAATATTGTTTGTGAGATTTGTGGAATGCGGGGACATGACATAATGGAGTGCCCACGTGGTATTGCTCATGGATCCGGTGCTTCGGGGGAACAAGTGAATTCTTGTCACAACTTCTATGACACAAACCCGAAGTTGCCAAACTATGTTCCCCCAAATCCTTACAACCAAGGGAGGAAGAATAGACCTTACCTCTCCTACGGGAACTACAACAACACGCTGAACCATGAATTCCAAGAAGGCCAAGGTAATAGGAAACCCGCATCGGGGTATCCTCAGGTACAAAAGTCTAAACTTGAGTCTCTCTTGGAAAATTTTGTTGAAACTCAAACAAAACAAAATGAAGAGTTTAGGCAACAAGGTAGGGAAGTCAACGAGGCAATAAAAGAATTAGCATCTAAGGTAGATAACTTAGCCATCCATAATAAGATGTTAGAAACTCAGATTGCCCAACAAGCTAGTACATATTCTAGACCTAAGGGTACGTTTCCGGGACAACCCGAAGTTAATCCCAATGAACGTTGTAATGCCATATACTTGAGGGATGATAAGCTTGGGGTGGTTGAAAAGGATGTGGAATGTAAGGAGGACATGAGAGAAGATGAAGAGATAGAGCCAAAATATGTCCCTCCACCACCATACCAATCCCCAATACCTTTCCCACAAAGGTTGGTCAAGAGAAATCAAGTAGAAATATAAACTAAGAGCTTAATTGAGGAACACAATGTCATGATAAAAACTAATATGCCTCCTAAACTAAAAGATCCAGGTAAATTTCTCTATTACTTGCTCAAATGGAGAAGTAAAAATAGACCAAGCCTTATGTGACTTACGGGCTAGTGTGAGCTTGATGCTGCTTACTATCTTTGAGAGGTTAGGAACCAAGGAATTGAGTCCATCCCAATTATCTTTACAATTTGCGGATGGCTCAACTAAAATTCCTCTAGGCATACTAGAGAATGTCCCCGTAAAGGTAGGAAAATTTTTCATTCCTACCGATTTCATGATATTGGATATGAACGGGAATTCTAAATTCCCTATCATTCTTGGTAGGCCATTCTTGGCCACAGCTGGAGGGATAATAGATGTAAAGAATGACAAGCTCTCTCTGAATGTAGAGGAAGGTAGGGTAGATTTTGATTTGACTAACTCATATAACAACCCTCCTTTTGAGAGTCATGTGTGCAAGATCGATATAATGTCTCCAGAGGTGAAGGAAGAGCTCAACATGGAAGCGACTTCGAAGCTTTGCAAGACAAATGATACACCAAATGGTAATGAAGTTGGAGTTGCTCATCATGTGGAAACAAAACTTCCGCCGGGAGGGAGTAAGGTCATGAAACTCAGAGTGAAAAGAGCAAAGCGAAAGCGCAATTGGCCATATGAACAAAATCGGCTCTTTGAAGGACTTCCATGGAAGAGAAGTGTTCTTGCACTTCTAGGCCCAGTCGACCCCGGTTGATTGAAAGAAGCATGGTCAAGCTTAAGACCGTAAATAAATGCTTCTTGGGAGGCAACCCAAGTTTTCTTTCCCTTTTCCATTTGTTTTTGAATTTTGTTTTTGAATAATTTGAGAAGATAAGAAAAGAAAGATCACTAATTGATGGCTTTGCTAAGTATTTTTAGGTTATGAAGGAAGGAAGAGCAAAAAGGCAAGGACAAATAAAGTCAGAAGTCATGACGCCCAGGCCGTGACAGTGGTCACGGCCGTGATTAGCTAACCAAAGAAGATCAGAAAGGATCACGGCCCAGCCGTGATATCCATCACGGGCGTGATGAGAAGGACCCTGAAGATCAGAATGTATCACGGCCTAGTCGTGATGGAAGTCACGGCCGTGACAGGCCAGCTCCTATAGACCAGAATTGATCACGGCCTAGCCGTGATGAACATCACGGCCATGACACATTTTCCAGCATCTCCATGACTGGCATGTGAGCCAGCACCCGCTACCACATCGGTGAGTTGTTCCACTTTTCTCCTCTCTCCAACTTGATTATTTACATTGTGGACAATGTAAGTTTTTAAGCTTGGGGTAGGGGTATTTTTGCAATTTTTTGCATTTTTGCATTTTTCATGTTGTATTCATATTGGCGTAGTTTTGCATGATCACATGATTAGACTGCCCCTTGCTTAGATTATGCTTCCAATTGTAAAAACTTGGTGCCAAATGAATTGAGATAGTGAATTTTTGAACCCAATTTTTTATTCTTGTGATGAGGCTAAAAATAAAAACACTTGAGATGATCTTTTGATAGTTGATAATTGGCATGTGGTTCCTTAGATTTGTGTTTCTCATTGATTTTAAACTATTAAATGTGAGATTTTTGAGCCTAAAAGGGGTACTCACTAAATCTACCCCATTCTTTGTGATTGAGTGTTTTATTCCTCTTGGATTGTATTCTCTAGAACTTGACTTGAAACCGTTTTGAAACTTAAAATTTTTTTAAAACATATTTGAAAAGGATTGAGGCACTAGGTATTTTTCTGGCCTTCTGAGCTTTGATTGATTAAATGTTACCCCTTAGTTGCCCAATTTTGAGCCTAAAAGAATAAAATACTTTTCTTGGTACCTTGAAATATTTTGATGAATGATGCTTGGTATGACACCTTTTAAAGTATTGCAAAAAGGGTAAAAAGGTAGTTTGAAAATTAAATTGAGGGATGAGAAAGTTAGCAAAATATTTCTCTTAAGTCAAAAATATCCCCTTCTCCAAATAAATAAAATAAAATAAACAAAAAAAAATGGAGAAGGGGGTGAGAAAAAGGAAGTGAGAAATAAAAAAAATAAGAAAAAAAAGGGGAAGAAAGGTGGAAGAGTGAACTAAAACCCAAAAAGGTATTTTAGAAGGTTGTCATGCTTTGTATTGTTTGAGATTTTGTTTAGACTTCTTGAAATTTCCTTTTCTTGATTTCCCAACCTAACAATTAATCCCATGGCTTCATTACAACCAAAATGAAAGACCTATTGATTTTTATGTGTTTTCATTAATAAAGTAGAGATTTGGTTAATAGTCAAGCTTATGGTAGAATACCTTCCTTGAGGAAATAGAGCGAATTGTCATATATCCTTAAACACTTGAGTGAGGTGAGAAGAGTGCCCGAATTAGTGAGAATATGAATTTAGGAAACCTAAGCTTCTAATTGGACTTGAAATTGATTGTCCCTTGGTTTTTTATTTGAATAAGCCTGTCATTTGGATTAGTTACTCGGGTTCTTGGTTCACTATTCATGCTCTGATTGTTTATCTTATCTGGTCTTAGTGATTGCTTGAGTACAAGCAAAATCTTAAGCTTGGGGTGGTTTGATGAGTGTGATTTCACCTCATATTTGTTTCTCATATTGCATGCATTTTCATATAGTTTAAGCATTTTTAATTTGATTTTGGTTAGTTTTTACCTTGGAACGGGTAAGGCGGTTTTGTGGTGTTGTTGTGCAGGAATTAAGGATTAAAATGCTCGAGATTAACCATGATGGAGCTTGCATGAAGATGGGGCTTGAAAAGTGAATAAAATGAGCCAACAGATCCCATCACAGCCGAGCTGTGACAGTCATCACGGCCATGATCGAGCAAGCTGAAAGGAAAGAAGGCTAAAGTCAGAACTGGTCACGGCCTGGCCGTGATGCCCATCACGACCATGACATGCCAACTGAACCAGACCCTCACAGGCAGAACTGATCACGGCCTAGCCGTGATGATGGTCACGGCCGTGACAGACCAACCAACGAAGCAACTTCCAAGTCAGAATCTGTCACAGCCTGGCCGTGATGGCTATCACGGCCGTGACACGCAATATTTGGATCTGTAGAAACTGATTTGATCTAAATTTGTGTTTGATTGGGATTCAAATTACCCTAATCTATAAATAGGGCAATTATGCAGAGACTTGAGAAGATTTTGGGCTGCTACACTTAGGCAAAAATTTTAGGATTCTCTTATTCTTCTCTTCTCTTAGGTTTTATTTCATGTTTTTGTTAACCAAGCTTGTCATCACCATGGCAATGCTTGAGTAGTAGCTTTATTTCTTGGGATTGGGGCTATGCCCAAGATCTGATTTATGTTATGAATTGATGTTTTACCTTTGTTAATTTCGAATTTACTTTAGATCTGATTTCTATTGTTTTAATTACTCGTAAATTCGGTGGCCACTTATTTGCGTGTCGTAGATACTCTAAGGAGGAACCTAGCGGTGAACTCAGGTATCAGATCTAAAGAATCAGACTTAGGACTTAAATCACGAGAGTTAGCAGTGGTCCTTCGAGGATTAATGAATTGTCACAAGGCTTAAAGGGTTCGATCTAAATTCAACTACCACGAGAGTATGGGTTGGTTTAATTGGGCACGATTTTTGTAACCCGAGAGGGAGCATTAACTTATTTAGGATAGATTCACCTTCAAAGCAATTTAGATAATTAACAAGTGGTAGTCAATTTATGAACATAAACAATCTTGTTGGTAACCTAATTCCTAGGAATCCCTTTTTAATTTGAAAACCCCCAATTTGAATTGTTTTCCTATTTTGCTTAATTGCGATATTAAATTTGATTGTTACTTGATTCTTATTACAAAAATCAAAACCTTTTCAAAATCCCTTTTTTATACAGTCCAGTTTTATTGATTTAATAATTAGTTGTGGTTTGAGATCACGGTCCCTGTGGGATCGATCTTTTTATTACTTGGCAACGAATCCGGTACACTTGCCGGATCTTACATCATGCTGCATAAGATTGGCTCTAAGGACAACTTATCAGCTCTCACAAGTTCTACCTTTGCCATCTGGTTTTTGAAACCAAGATTAACCTTCCATGGATCCTATTTCATTGCTTCAAGGATGCCATTACCAACAGAGAATCTGCCTCTCACATTAGCTTCACTCATCTCTTGTCAAAAATTTTCAAGCAGCAAGGCGTGTACGATATTCTAAGTGCAAAGCCTAAGGATGAACAAGAAAGACTCCTTCGTGAGAAAGGATTGCAAGCTATTGACTTTGGCCGAGTTAATCTCAGCGGCATGCAACTCAGCACTTATAAGCAGGTGGAGTTGGCAAAGCTTGAAGAGAAAATGTAGGTTAAGGAAGGTTCAATTGAAGTCAACGAAACTGCAATTCTTGGTTTAAAGAAAGGAACCGAGAGAAAAACTATGGTTGTAAGGCAACCCATTCCCAAGAGGACTACTAGAGGATCTGTCCCCTCTGTATCTTCTGCTTCTACTCTTCCACCTCCACCAAAAAGGACAAGGAAAGTCATCATGTCTGAAGAAGAAGATGATGATGAACTTCCTATTGCTGCTATTCTTGAAAAACAAGTTGTTGTTGTTGCTGGTCCAATTGTCAAGAAGAAGAGGCAACCAGCAAAGAGGGCTAGAACAACCTTGACTTCTGAGGTAGTAATCTCTGCTGATGACCCTGTTAGGTTAGCAGTAGATGAATTAGTATCTAATTTGAGAACGATGATAATATCTCTACTCCAGATAATGTGAATGATGTTTACATTCCTACCTTGCAACAATCAATACCCTCACCTTTAACACATATAGATAATTGCATTACCATTGGAGACCCCTTTCCAAAACCCTTGAAAACTTTATTTCCACCCATAATTCCCTCTTCCACTCTCTATACTGGCAAATCTGAAAATTAGGCCAAAGTACAGAGAGAATGGAAAATACTTTTCCACACCATTCCACAAGAACCAAAACTCATTCTAACAAAATGGTATCCCCTGGATGAGTATGAGTATGAACCTCTCAACATCTATCCATACTGGGTCAACCCCAAACCCCACACTCCAGCTGGCCCATTCCCTTATCAAATGTTCAATGAACATGGACCTCTCCTCACCCACCTTCCCCAACAAAGATTCCCTGCCAAGAAAATCTACCCTAACCTAGTGAAACTTCCACCTCTTAAACCATTCACTGATGGAGTAGAAAGAGTTATCATATCTGACTGGCATATTGATCCCATCAAGAAGGATCTTGGGAGTGTTCTTGAGAAAAGAACCAGATCCTCCAGGTAAATTTCTTTTGTCATGGATCAGACTACAAAATGGATGACTTTCCAACATCCAAGTATATATGGAGTTGCTGTTGACCAGTTTGTGGACACACTAATGTATGAAATGTTGAAATGGGAATTCAGCCACTTCAGAGCAGACAGGGCTGCACGTTTTGTCCCTGCCACCTGGTTAAGAACTCCACTTCTACGAATGTTGGAGTCAAGCCCAACAAGATCTGTCCTAGGTTGTCAATGATTGATCTAATCAAGGACAAGGACAGGAAGCATCCAAGGCACAAAGGAAAGATGCCAGTTGTTGAAGACACGATGCTAGATCTCAATTCTGAACCCTTTGACCACTCACAAATGAATTATATTCAGTCCTTGCCAATTGAGATGGTCAATGAGGTTAACTATGCAGGAGCTTTCTGGCAATCCCACTTGATTCACTGCACCAGAGAAGCCTCCACTTCTGGCTTGTCTGCTGAAGAGAAGAAGAAAACTCCAAAATTCAGAGGCAGATGTGGACTCTCTAGTGTCAGATATCTGATCTCAAGGATCTGTGGGGTCTGCCAATAACCAGTCGTGATGTGGAAATTCCTAATCCAATTCACTGGGCAAAGGATATCCCTGAGCCAGTTCTACAATATGCTTTTTCCTCAGCTTCAACCTCATCCTCTGAGCATACAACTGAAGAATTAGTTGTGGAAGACCCTGAGCTGAATGTAGAAATCTTCTCAAAACCTGCTTCTGAACCTTCCACTCCCTTAGCTGATGCAATTGTTGTTGCTACTGTTGATCCAACTATGACAGAGTAGTCTGATGAGTTATGTGCTTCTAAGCAAGGTGTTGAGTCTGCTAAGACATCTTCTCAACCATTAGCTCTTGCTATGGTTCATCCACCAGCCCAGCTCAAGACACTATCTCAGACTCTGCTAAGAGCTCAAGACAATTATCCTTGCCACCAAATCTTGAGGACATCATTGGAAGAATTGTTGATGATAAGGTTGGAAAGATAGTTGAAGAGAAGACTGAGCAGATGGCACAACAAATTGAAGAAAGAGTGCAAAGCAAGTGCAAGATACCTTGGCCCCTACAAATGCCATGACGACTCAAATGCTGGCCTTGTTAATGGAATTTCAGAAAAATCAAAATCCAAACCAACCCCCTCCACCACCTCCTTCTTCTTAAAATCTCTTATTTCGTATCTGTTTTGCTGACAATGATGGTCCACTCCCTTTTTACCTTTTTGGCTGATGACAAAAAGGGGGAGAAAGGAAAAGAAAGAAAATTATATATAAAGTCAGTTGTTGAAAAGCTCTTATGTGTTTGCATTTGCATATGCATATTCCTTTCTACTTGATATATTGCTCTGATATACTTGTGATTATATAGATTCTAAGAATGATAAGTGTTTGTACCTATCTGTTAGTTTATTAGTCTGCTTAAGTATTTGAATGCTTTGTCTTAGGGGGAGCCTTGCAAGCTCTCTTAGACTTTGCTATTTAAATTTAATCAGTTTTTGTCATCATCAAAAAGGGGAAGATTGTTGGAACCAAAGTGGTATTGGATTTAATAATCTCTAAGTTTTGATGCTAACAAAAGGATTAAATTTGCTTGCCAAAGTGTTAGTTGAGATCTAACAAGTGAGTTCAGTTTATGCAAGAATATCCAAAATAATATAAGGTATACAATGCTTAGACTCGTGCAAAGAATTACCCGTCCAAAGGTTATTTAATCTGTTTATATGATAAGTAGATTGGTTTTCCTTAGTAGACGAGGCTATAAATGAATACCTAAATAACTTGTTAAGAACAGCAAGTCCAAAGACTTGAAAATAAGCGCTTGCATTTTGCCACGTCAGCAGACGAGTGCTATCCTTGAAACTCAAGTATATATCCATAGTTCCCAAACTAAAATTCAGGTGAAGTCCATAGTGCCACGTCAATGGACAGAGGTTCTCTAAGGACTTAGCAAGTCCAAAGACTTGTGTGGACGAGCGCTTCTACCACTTTAGTGGACGAGTGCTTCTGCCACATCAGTGGACGAGCAGAATTAAAATCTTGTATAGATGCGTTCTTAAAACTAAGTAGACGGTTATATATGTTTACTACCTTGAATGTGATTTAATGCAATCTGGTCCACAATGAATTTATTTCAAATGATTGATATTTATTTCAAATGAATATTTGTTCTTTCCATTTGTTTTTATCCGATTTAATATCTTGTTTCCTTTGAGAAAGTTCATAGTACTATCAAGGAAATACAAAAAGCAAATAGTACAATTGGAATTGCAAAACGATCTGTACGATGACATCTTTATTGCTGGACAAAAGCTGGGTTATACACAAAAGAGAAAAGAAAGTTTCTAAGGTACAATTGCTCAGAACAGTGAGCCTCCATTTTGTGATTTTCTAATAACCAAGGATACTTTTCAACATGGCCAAAATCAAGCTATCAATCTCAACGGATATCATTCATTTAATGCTATCTCTAAACAGGATTATTCAAAGTAACCGCTGAAGAATTACAAGAGAAGAAGGTCACTATATAAATAGAAGACCTCAGATATTAAAGAACTTTTGCTAGCTAACAACTCTTGCCTATACAATATTTACGAGAGCAAGCTCTTATTTATTCTTTAAAAAGGCAAAAGTCTGTAATCTCTTAGTTTGAATATTGTGAAAATATTCAACAGATCTCAAACTTTCATATCCTCACACTTAGTGAGTTAAGTAGATCAAAGTTGTAAATCTCTTTGTTAGAGTTAGAGCTTGAAGAGGCTTGGTAGAGAAAGAATACTTGTAGCCTGAAGAGGTGTTGCATACTTGTTTGTAACCTATTTGGAGAATAGTGGAGAAAATCCTTCATCGAAGGGACTGGACGTAGCTCTTGGTTGGAAGAGAGTGGACCGGGATAAAATCTCTTGCGTGAATTTTCTATCCCTAAACTCTCCAGTTTAATTTGCTTATACTAATTGTGGGGTTTTGATATTGCTTTTGTTAATCTTTTAAACAGGATTTCATGTGTACTTAATCTTTTTCTCATCTGCTTGTGAAAAAGTTGTTCAAAAAGGGTTTTTGCGAAAATAATTAGCAAACACAATTCAACCCCCATTCTTGTGTTTGCCTGTGCCAACTTCATTTATGCTAACATGACCACCACCTGATCCTGTCACCATCCCTCATCTGCATCGGTACACATTCTCAATTCCCGTTAGAGTGTTCCACCCAGTGCACATCCTCATACCCATTAAGATGTTCATCCAGTGAATGACACGCACCATCTTTCCCGTTAGGATGCTTATTCAAATAATGACACTATTCCCTCATTTCCATTAGAGAATAGCTGCACAATACTAAAGTATCCTCATTCCCGTTAGGATCCGGGGCGACTCACCCAGAACTATAAGGGTATCGCGGTAGTTTTCCCCATTCCCGTTAGAGAGCTGACCCGTGACATCCTGTATCCATGATCGGATACTCTGACCTCGCATGTTCCCATCACATGATCGTGAACAACAATGCAAACACACGAACCTCATCGACCCACATTAATAACAACATAGTGCCTTAACCCTCCATCAAAACCTCAACACATGTTCTATGTCACTACTCCTCTTTGAAATAATTAGTTTAGGCTAGGCACCTCTAAGTCACCATTTATCCTCACCCCCAAACAATTATCTCTCAAACAACATATATCTTTGTCTAAAATCCACTAAGCACAATATTAAAAACCAGGCAGATCATGCATAACACAGTATTAGAAAATATTCAAACACCAAAAATAATACGTCACATGCAGTGGAATACCTCAACCAGCGTATCACAGTAAATTCAACAACATAAACTCAGACATCATCAAATATTAAAATCAACCTAATGTCGATAAACCTACAATCCTCGAATCACCATTGATTTTACAGAAAAGGTTTCCAATGTGATTTTGGTCTTGTCGATTACTCGACTACTAGTAGGGTTTAGGTCGCCCTACACAATTATTATAGAATATACTACTTATCGATTCCGACGGTAGAATGATTCTTTCCCCCTCCCGAGTTATCATCGGGATCCCGAATTCGACGTTCCTTGTTATCACACCATACGTGACCAATCCCTCCTTCAACCAAACAACACAATAACAAATTAATCAACAAAATCACCCTTAATCCTAGAATAGCTAGTTCGGCCACTTAATTCAAAATAGGGTTAGGGCTCTTTTCTCATTCCAATCTTTTGGAGTCTAGTTCCTATAGTATTAACTAGCATAGATTAATTGTTACCATTCAAAAATATGAAATAAAATCCTCTAACCACTTTGGTTAGGGTTTCGGCCTCATGAGTGAAAAGAGGCTAGGAAATTCTTTTGAGTTCAAACTCTTGGATTTAAGATCACAAGGCATATCAGAAGCAAGAACAAGCATCATTACTTACAAATTGAACAAAAAAATCATACCCACATTCAAAGAGGGTTTCGGCCCTAACTAGGAAAATAGGGTTAGGAAAAAGCTTCTAGATATAACAACTATAGGTTTTAAGGAGTTAAGATCAAGTGTCATGCTTTAAAGATTGAACAAAATCTCATTTACCCAAAAACACCTAGATTCGGCCTCACTAAGAAAAATAGGCAGGAAAATGATTTTGCTTACATGCTCCTAGATGAGGATGGTAGAAGACATATAAGGATCATAGAAATTGGTTTCACATTAAAATGATTTTTCTACAATTTTCTAGAAATATTTGAAATTCTAGATCTAAGAAGGAAAAACTCATAAAAACTTGATGATCATGACTTGGAAACAAGGAAATCAATGAAGAATATGATGTTTATTGATCAAGAAGAGTAAGGTATACCTCTTAGATGTTGGAAAATTGAAAAGAATGGATCGAATCCTTCACAAATTTGCCTAAAATGTTCTTGAGAAAATGAAGAAATGAGTGATTGGGAGGGGGAGGGGGGGGGGGGGGGGGTATAGGGTAGTTATTAGGCCTTGTTTGGTTCTTAGCAATTGAATTAATGGGTTTTGTGTATATTAAATAATATAATAGTTAACTATGGTTAATAATTAACTTAACTAGGGTTACTTTGCTAACTATGGTTAAAATCATGTGGCCAAGAATTGATGAAGAGTGTGACTGATTTTGGTCCACAAGAATTAACCTTGGATCCTTAACCATGGTTAAAATTTAACTCAACGTCGGTTAGGTTAAACTTAGGAGTATTTTGGTAATTTCACTTGAAAATTCCTGATTACTAAAATTAAAGGCCGGACTCCTTGTCCTCTCTGCTATATTAATCTCTCATAATACCTCAGCTCCATAATCGACTCCATCGTTTACCCGACTTAGGTTTTACGCGTTTTCTTAACGATTACGCCCGAATAAAATAATATTAATTTCATTCATAACGAATTTTTTCGAAACTTGGAAAATACTCCGGAACAAAATATAAAACCTAATAGTTTCGCTCACGAGTCGAAATTAGGGTTTCTGCTCAGTAAAATCTTACTGTCAGTGAAAACGCAGACCACCAAAATTTTCACCGTAACCTTGTACCATAAGAGAGACTATGAATATTATTTTATTTTATTCAAAACTATTTTTTAACTCTCAGATTAAAATATAATTATATTTTAATCGATTAAACAACGTAACTAAAATCAGGCTGATACAATAATGGACAACATTGACCCACCATATATGAAGATTACCAAATATATTTGAAAGATAATAATTTGGGCAACATGACATGGCCTAGGATAAATGATGTGGATGAAGGTTACCAAATATATTTGAAAGATAATAATTTGAGTGTTAGGCAGAATTCAAAAATGTCACATAAGGAGAAGGAGAAGGAGAAGGAGAACGAGAGACTGAGAAGGGGTAGGCTACTAAATTTTAATATATTTTTCATTGGCTTTCAAAAAGACAAAAATATGGACTGATTCAACATCTCAACCTCCTTTACTGGACAAATACCTTTTTAAGAATGGTTTTAAAATATTTTTACATTTGTTTTGTTTAATAATTAAAAATTAACAGTTGGGTTTAATAATTTTAGATCTCATGTTGTTATTTTTAATATTGTTATATATATATATATATTAGTAAAAAATTTAAAAAAATTATTTAATTAATATTGATACAATTATAATTGGACCATTGAATCCTGAACCAATGTTTCCGCGGTTCATAAAAACTTCATGCACAGCCCGTGGGATCTGATTCTGCAATTATGCTGGCGGCCTGGCGCATCAGACCCTTCATTCTCGTGCAATTATAGACTGAAAAAAAATTGCAGGTAGGCCATAGCATAGTGGTCCATTCTTAGTTTATATCCATATCCACACCAACCACACTCAACAAACCAAAACTTCGATACCAACTACACCACCCACACCGTGCAAAAAGACAAAGTTCTCTCCAGCTCCGACCCCACATGGCCTTCACAGTCCACACTCCACTCGACACACAAAAGAAAAAAAAAACAAAAACCCAAAAAAGAAACAAAGAAAGGTTTCCACTCTTACCCCACTCCTCTTTTTCCTTCACCTCACTATACACATTTTTTGTTCTTCCTTTGTTCTCAGCAGTACACATTACACGCTGCTCTCGATCATGGATTCTTCTTGCCTTTTCCCATTTTCATTGTTTCCCTAATTCCAATTTCACTAGTTTGAATTTGAACATTTAATATAATATATAATATATACACTTTATTTCTACTAATGCCACATTCTCGAGAAAATCTCACACTCCCTCACCTTTTTTCACAGTACCAATTAGATTATTTGGCATCTTTTAGAGGACAAAATAGAAACATTCTTTTCCTTTATTTTGAAAATTCATTTTTCTAGTTTTGGTACTAAGCTTGGGTTGTGCCCTGAGCTTTCTCCTTTTGATGATTTTATTCTTCAATTTTGTCTTATCTTGGAAATGAGGGCAACCATGTCGCCGGCGAGTAAAACGACGGTAACCGACGACAGCGGCGGTGTCCAGTATTCGTTTGCCGTAGAGTACGACGGACCGCCGCCGGCCTACGATCTTCCCCAGGCGGTGCCGATAAGTGTCGACGAGATTCCGGTGGCCGCAGTGGTGGCGCAGGTTCCTTTCTCCGACACGTTGTGTTTGCCGGTGGTGCAACCGCTCTTCGCGGCGGACCACCACCGGAACTCGAAATTCTCCAAGGAGCTCAAAACGAATGGCTCCGGGCAAACGGTTTCTCTGAACACTTCGGTTATCGCCACGGTGTCTCCGACGTCGGTGATCGCCTTTGAAGACGGAGCTGCGCAGAGGAACGGTGCTTGTGAGTTATCCGGCGAGTTGAGCAGCTCCGTTAGCGGCGGCGAACGTTCGCGTGAGTTCTCCTACAGTTTAGGGAGAAGCTCCAGTGCGGTGAGGAATTCGAACGGGGAGAAAGAGAGTTTCGATTTCGATTCAACCGAGTCTGTTTTTGAGGGTTTAGATTATTTGAAGAATGAGAATTGTAGCGATAAACCTGAATGTGATGTTAAACGAGAACCTGTAGTGAGTTTCGATGTGGATTTGGATAACGAAGATGATTTGGGTGATGAATTCGAACACGAGGACTCCACTGAAACGACGCCGTTTAAGAGAGAGCCTTTAACCAAGGGGAAGAAGGGGTCGTGTTATCGTTGCTTTAAGGGGAATAGGTTCACGGAGAAGGAGGTTTGCATTGTTTGTGAAGCTAAGTATTGTGTGAATTGTGTGTTGAGAGCGATGGGTTCGATGCCAGAAGGAAGAAAATGTGTTACTTGTATTGGATACCCAATTGATGAATCGAAACGAGGGGGTTTGGGGAAGTGCTCGAGGATGTTGAAGAGATTGCTTAATGATTTGGAGGTTAGGCAGATAATGAAGGCTGAGAAGTTTTGTGAAGTGAATCAGCTTCCACCTGAGTATGTTTGTGTGAATGGAAAGCCTCTTTGTTTTGAGGAACTTGTTACATTGCAGAATTGTTCTAACCCTCCAAAGAATTTAAAGCCTGGAAACTATTGGTATGATAAAGTATCTGGTTTTTGGGGGAAGGTATGAATATATGTTTGTTTGTTTGGTTTTTTAGCTATTATGAACTTTCGAGTTTTACTGGGGATGATGAATGTTTGCATGAATCTCACAGGAAGGACAGAAGCCTTCTAAAATTATCAGTCCGCATTTGAATGTTGGAGGTCCTATCAAACCGGATGCTAGCAATGGAAACACGCAGGTTTTCATTAATGGCAGGGAAATTACGAAAGCAGAGCTTCGGATGTTACAGGTTGAAAATTCGATTTCTGCAAATACATTTTTTAAAGGCTCTATCTTAATAACTGATTTTTGTTTGTTGATGAAACTTGAAAGGATGTTGTTTTGGTTTGTGCAGTTGGCAGGAGTTCAGTGTGCTGGTAACCCACATTTTTGGGTCAATGAGGATGGTTCATACCAAGAAGAGGGACAGAAAAATACAAGAGGGTATATATGGGGAAAGGTAACCTTTTCTTTGTATCTGTCTCTTATTTTATTATGTGCCAATGTTCATTTGCATTATTACACACTCATTTATTTATTTCACTTGTTAGGCTGGAACAAAGCTTGTATGCACTTTCCTGTCCCTGCCAGTTCCTTCTAAATTTTCAAATTTGTGTGGGGAACAACACTCCAATCTAGTTAGCAGATCACTTCCTGACTACCTCGAGCATGGAATAGTTCAGAAGCTCCTCTTAGTTGGTTACAATGGGTCTGGAACGAGCACCATTTTTAAGCAGGTGATCTTATTATTTTATAATTGTGTCTGTTAATTCTGTCTACTTTTAGTGTCATACTTAGTACTTGCTTGTAGTATGGAAGGTTAAATTGGACAAAATATGGTTGGTAACTTGGTAAGCACGTGTTCATCAAAATTATCATTTGTAAAGCCACTTAGAAAACTGACATGAGAAAAGCTTCTGGGAGTAGTCTAAAGTCTAAACATGAACATAAATATGAACCTAGTGAGTCAGTCAAAAACTCAAAATATATTGTGGATGCTATGTTATTGTCAATCCTGTTGGGTGTTTTGCTGTATATGTTATTTGGATGTGCAATTTTGTTAACTCTCGTGTCTCCCACCACTGACTTCATAGTTGGACATACTGCATGATTATACATAGGCACTTGAAGCATTGTTGACTTACAAGTGTTGGACTGATTTTTGTCAACATGCTTGTTGTTGCTAAAAAGCTAAGAAATCAACGTATTTATAGAATTTTAAATGCATATGTCAGGCCAAGATTCTTTACAAAAGCATCCCCTTCTCAATAGAGGAACGTGAAAATATAAAGTTGACCATTCAGACCAATGTCTATGCCTATCTTGGCATACTGCTTGAGGGTCGTGAGCGTTTTGAAGAAGAAAGTCTGGGGAACTTAAAGAATAGTCAATCTTCTGTACTTGACACCACAGGTATGAGTTCATTTTTCTCCTTCCTTTCCATTCCTCCGACTGAAATATGTTTATTTTTATAATTTTATTTAATTTTGACTCAGTAGCCAAGCTTTCTCCCTTTTAAAGCACCATATACATGGCTTAGTATGCAACAAATGTGCACCATCTAGGCATTGGTCCAAATTGTTTGCAGCATGCTTAAGTGGGTTTAAGGTGTCATGATGTTTCTTAGCTTTTAGCTTTTTACCCCCTTCCCCTCAAGAAGAAGAAGCACAGTAAACCCAACTCATTCATATTGGTTTAGTATAAAATGATTTTATCTTTGTTGTTTATTCCAAGTCACAACAGTGGATTGAATGTTAAAAAAACTGTCATATGTGCACGCACGCATATGAAACACTGGTATATGTCTCTCAATGTTTTAGACCGCCACACCTAGTGATAGAATGCTTTTGTTGTTGTTGATGGTGACTGGATAGTAGTTTAGTTTCTTTTCTGAAGTTTTAGTATATTATTAGTTATAACTATGAGATGCTATTTTAATTAGTTTTCATGTGTTTTACATCAACTCGGATTGTACATTTTGTAGTTTGTACGTTTATGTTTTAATCATCAATGTTTAGCTTTTTATTTATTTAAATAGATAATTTTAGTTTGGATTGAAGTTGGATATATTTATCCCAAGGACTTAAAAATTATGAATATTATACTTTCCAAGTTTGTTCACATAGCACAAGCTGTTCATTTTTGTATGACTTCGAAGATGTTGACATGCAACTAATGATAATCACTAAAATAAGAGATGACTAGAAATTGCAGTATAGGACATAATTATATTTCACCTTTAACCAGTCTATTTGTAAAAGATTGGCTGGTAACATTATGGTTCACAACAGGAGGCAGTCCGAAACTTGATGACAAGACAATTTATTCCATTGGCACAAGGCTAAAAGCATTTTCGGATTGGCTACTGAAAACTATGGCTTCAGGCAAACTTGATGCTATCTTTCCAGCTGCTACTCGTGAATATGCACCATTGATTGAGGAATTGTGGAATGCTGCAGCCATTAAGGCCACCTATGAAAGAAGAATTGAAATAGAAATGCTACCCAGTGTTGCCAGTTATTTCCTAGAACGGGTATATGATCATGCTTCTGTTGAGTTTATTTTTATCAACATTGTACTTTGTTCATTTGCTCTCGTCAACTTAATTGCACATGACCTTTGAGCTGAAGATGGGCATATTTATTTGTTATTCACTTGCAGATAGAAGAAAATTTTAAGACTTCGGAGCATGGTAATTTTTTTGGGGGGTGGTGGCGGAATAATTAAGGAATATGTGGCAAATTTTGTGACTATTAAAGATATTGGGATCCTCCATTAAGCAGCAAAATCTTTTAAGTCTGTGATATGTGTGAAATACAGTAAGAAAGGGGACAACTAATTGAGGCAAGCTGTAATTAAGAACTTCAGGCTCGTAAATTAGTGGTTAGGATCTTCTGAAGTGTAATCATTTCATTAAGAATGTCTGGGTAATAGAAATCTTAACAGAGCAAGAACTCTTCAATCTTCACAACATAATAACTACATTTTTTATCATGGTTATTTGCTGTAGATAGTATTATTTGGATTTCTGCATAAATATCATTGAGAATTACAGTAATGAAAATGCCTTTTGTTGTATCAAAGGAATTTAGCTTTGATCATTTAGGTGAATTGTAGATTTAACTTTTACGAGGTGCTTAGGTGAATGCTAGGGAGAGTAGGCGGTAGTTGTGGTGGTCCATGTAGTTATATACCATCATAAAAGGATCTTTTCGCGGGTAAGGGGAGTGACGGTTCTGCAATGGACATTGGATAGAAGCATTTAGCTTGAAGTATTAAGTTCAATGTACTGAGGCTAAAAGAGCTTGGCAGATGCTTTTTGCTCTCTCAGCTCATTTATTTGGCCAGACTTAAATTCATTTTGCAGGCTTGTTGTTAATGCTAGTTAATTCATTTGTTAACAAGCAAAACTCAAAACTGCTTTATATCCATATGTTAAGCATTAGCATGCTTCATAAGGATTATCTTTTTGCAAATATTTGCACCATGTTGCATCCTTATTTTCTTATATGTTTCCTTTCTATTTGTTTCTTCTTGAAAAAGAATGTTGGGTTAGTGTCTTTGAGAATCTTGTGCTGTTCATGGACAATGTTTCTAACATGGCAATTCTTTGTTTAGGCTGTTGAGATATTGAGGCATGATTATGAACCCTCAGATCTTGATATCCTCTATGCTGAAGGAGTAACTTCATCCAATGGGCTGGCATGTGTGGAGTTTTCATTTCCCCTTTCAGCTCCTGAGGAAATTGTCGACACTGCTGACCTTCATGATTCTTTAGTTAGGTAGGTCAAAATATTTGCACCTATTGTTATATGTCAGAAATGTTCTGGGTAGCCCTGAACCCGATTAACTCAATTGCTGTTATATTTTCTCTTGGGGAATAATAACATCACTGAAAATGCCAAGGCATAAGACAAGTACACCAAAACCAGAAAACAGAAACAAAATAGAGAATAAGTATGGTACCTACTGTTGGGATTTAGGAAGGTGATAGAGACCAGAGGTAAGAAAATGGAAGAGTATGTATTATTTACTGTCTCAGAAGGAAAACTTTTGTAATCCTATAGCCTAGCTCCTCAGAGGAATGCTTAGAGCACTCTGTGCCCAGCAATAGCCGAAAATTAACAGAATACATAACTGATTCTTACTGTTGCACATCCCACTTCATATGACCCCCCATACATGTGCCTTCCCTCTCCCGGCCTGTAACTAACTTGACAGCTCAGATACCCATCCTTTTTCCTTTCCTTTCTTTCCCTAACTCATAAACCTGCCAGACCTTACTCCTTAGGTCCATTAGTGACTTGTTCACTCCCAGCCCATATGTTACTTCATTTGGGCCTTTCTTCTCTCCACGGGGTTCATCTTCGAAATTGAAGAATAGTCTATTCCCACCAAATATTATGAAAATGCTTATGTTAAGCTCTGGTTGTGTTCTTGCTGACTGCTGTTGTGATGTTTAGCAAACACAACGGAGTTTCCTTCCACCAGCATGAATGCGATATAACAGTCATATAGTGGATGCACCGGAAATACAATAACCTCATGTGCTCTATACATATAATTCCTTCTCTTTGGCTGGTTTGCAGGTATCAACTACTTACAATACATGCAAGAGGGCTGGGAGAAAATTGCAAGTGGCTAGAGATGTTTGAGGATGTTGGAATGGTCATCTTCTGCGTTGCCTTGAGCGACTATGATCAATTTTCTGTTGACGGAAATGGTTGTCTCGCAAACAAGATGATATTGAGCAGGAAGTTTTTTGAAACCATTGTCACTCACCAAACCTTTGAGCAAATGGACTTCCTATTGATATTAAACAAATTAGATCAGTTTGAGGAGAAAGTAGAACAAGTTCCACTGACCCAGTGTGACTGGTTCTCTGATTTTCATCCGGTAATTAGTCGCAACAGCAACAGCAACAGCTTTAATAATAATGCCTCCCTTAGTCAGCTGGCTTCCCATTACGTAGCGGTTAAGTTTAAGAGGCTTTATTCATCTCTTACAGGGCGAAAGTTGTATGTGTCCCTTGTGAAGGGGCTGGAGCCAGATAGCGTTGATGGAGCACTTAAATATGCTAAGGAGATTTTAAAGTGGAACGAAGAGAGACCCAACTTTAGCTTAAGTGATAATAACTCGATATATAGCACTGAGGCGAGTTCATTCTCTCATTGATTGCTAGTTCAGACAAAGGTTGTAAGTCATGCTGATGCATGGCTTGGATTCTGTCCGTGTACATATATAGTACTAAGCTACTAGGAGTAGTGACACAGGCTATCGAGTTGTAATATGCACTAGACACCTGTAGGTCTCACGCTGTTATGTTGTTTGTTAGCACAAACCACACGGATCAAGGTGTAATGCTCAAATTCATTTTTTCACATGGTAAAGTAATATTTTAATGTTGTCTGCATGAGTTAGCTTATTTGGCTGCGAGACATTAATTGTGATTGTGTGCAGGTTTAAATCCCTGGTAATGTCCTCCCACCTTCTCATTCCTTTCTCCCCTTTTCCTTTCTCCTCATGTAAAACCTACTATGATCCTCCTCTTCACCAAAAGAGAAAATATTTTGATGTTTGTATTTGTCGCCAGCCTTCAACTTACAAATAAGTTGCAAATAGGCTGTTCTTTATGTTTGGATGGAGGCATATAATGGGGAGGGGAAGGGATGGGAGGACAAATTTCTCATCTTTTGTTATTTGAGAAAATTTTAAATAAAAGGGAAAAAAGGAAAGAATAAGACGCAAATTGCAACCTTTCCATCATTTATTGATTACATTTTTTTAATTCTTTAAGTAACTTTTCTTTTCCTTCCAAATTCTTCCATCTAATTAAGCACACATAAAAAACAGTAATGTTGTACATCTTAAATTTGACAACTTGAGATACATGGTTAATAGGATTAAAATTGTAGTTAATGATGTTTTGGACTTGATTAATGGATACACATGTACTTGTATTAGATGGGTAATTTATTAATAAACAACTCGGTTAGTGATATATAAAATTTTGATTAATGAAGTTGCACCGCAATAAAACCTCGAACCCAACAACTAACACCCATAATTTTGATTTGTTGGGTTGTGACTGTTACAAATTCCAGTCTTTAGTTTCTTGAAAGTTTTAATAAAATAAAATATAAAAATGAACTAAAACGTTGTTCATTTTTGTCTCAGTAAAACGAGATTATTTTTTCTAATATAGAAGGAAAGATAATGTAGTTTAAGTATTTCTAGTGGGAGTGAACTTAAAATTTTTAGGCTAAATTAGACTTTTGATCTTTTGTATTATTTTTTAGATTCGGCGTGATTCTCTATCTATAAAAAGATTTGTTTTAGTCCCATGAGTTTCAAACAAACATTAGCTAACACCATCCTTTCTCTCACCTCTGTTAGTAACATTGTTAATTTTAGTGTACACGACATTTAAGTGCTGATCTGGTAGCTAAGTTGGCATATCCTCCATGTAGCAGCCACACATATGACCAAATTGAATCCAAATAAAAAGACGAAAGACCAAATCAAAAATTTAACCATTCTTTCCCGATATTTCTTCCTCAATATGTCTTTTTTCCCCAAGGACTATAGCAGCAATGAATTACCCTTCTCCACCCCAGTACAAAGTTGTAGAGAAGGTGTGACATGGATGAATTGGTTGTAACAGTTTTGGAGAAAATTCTTGTGTAGGTATGTGCGAACTCCTCTTTCACTCTCCTCACCCTTCCTCAATTGAGTGTTTCGTGCTTGAGGGTTTGACGTTTGTGTGAACAAAATAATCCACTCATGGTCTCATTTTCTCCACCAACCAGCAACTGAAACTTATCTAAAAAATTACCATGGAGTTCTTTTTGTTGAATTTTTGTGTAGAAAATAGGGGAAGATCTTTTCTTAGCAGAAATCATCCTTTCCTTCTATTTTTATTTCTCCATTCATCCTTACCACATACATTTTCTCCCTCCTTCCACTTTTCTCCCTTTCCTATGAGTAATGATATTCCAAATATTTTCACTCCTTTCCTATTTCAAATCCCTTTTGTCCAAAGTCTTCGGAGTGTTTCGTCCAGTAACTATTGCGCGACCAACTAAATTTGGGCTCCTTCATGCTGCACCAGTCACTAGGTTGAAGAAGAGACAATCATGGTTGCTTGCAACCCTTAGGGAAAGATGACATATTGAGGAAGAATGCCTAGAAATACAATTTGGTTCTTTATTTTTTTATTTGGTTTCAATTTAGTCCTCACACTTGGCTCCAACACATATTATCACGTGAATAGCATGCCAAGCTCGCTGCTCATATCACCACTTAATTGCCACTTACATAAAAATTAATGATGTTACTAACAAAGGTGACTGGAAAAGTAACTTTGACTAACGTTTCATAATTACAGAATTAAAATAAATTTTTTTAAAGATATGAAATCAAAATAAATATAAAAAATAAGATAAAAAATCAAAATTCTAATTTAGGCAAAATTTTAATTTCAGAATCAGGACCTAAAGATAAAACCCTTTCCAAGCAAAAATAACATTTTTTTCAAATGAAATAGTCATTTTAATTCCCAAATCCATTATATATATACAAAGTTAAATGTCCTCGGGGGGAATTCTCTTCTCTGGACGATGACACATCATCAAGCCTTATGTGTCAACACGAGAGCGATTCAAGGAATAAATATTAATGCACCTTAAATTCCTAATCTGACTTTGATTGGTACCTTCAATTTCTAAAAATATTCAAATTCAAATATGGGTGAATCTCTAAAATTTCGTCAGTACCAGTGAAGCACACTATTGCGAAATTGATACCAAATTTGAAATTAATTATTGCGAAATCTCTAAAGGTGAAATCATGTGAAAATAAATTAATAATCATGCAAAATTATGCTAAATTGATACCAAATTTGAAATTAATTATTAGAACTTATGTTGATCATGCGGAATCATGCGAGAATGATACCAAATCATATTTGAACAATCATGCAGAATCAATTAATAATCATGCAAAATCATGCGAAATTGATACCAAATTTGAAATTTTCAATTAAACACCAACTTGCAGTTATAATATATCGGATACTTAATGTTATTTAATGACAGAGTAACTCAAAATATGTGCAATAATCTAACCCAATAATGACCTCAATAAATCACGAATTACAAGATCAGGTAAATATCAAAAATTGTGGAAGTATAATCTATAGAATCAGCAAATATTCGTAAAATTTTGAAATCTGATATATTATTTTTAATGCAGTACAAACTGAAATTTTAAATGCACACTTGATTATAAATAGGTATGCTAATACCCAGCTCAATTGCACCGACCCAACATTCCCTCCTCTATTACCTTCTTTACTTTGTTGCCTTCTTTGCTTTATTTGTTGCATAATCAATGGCTGCCCAATGGCTTTTTGCAGGAATGTCAGAAATGCTTCAATTCTGATTGTGATGATAATTGCTTATAGATGATAGTAGTCATAAAATATGTATCACTTTTGTATTGCTTATTTTTTGTATGATTTTGACAGTTTTGATATGATTGAATGGTTAAGATTTCTGTTTTTCTTTCCTTCATCTTTTAGAGACTTATCCTCTCATGCACAACTCCACATCTCCTCCTAACTATACATTTCCTTTGTCCATTCTTTTTCTTTGTCCAACTCAATTGAATCACCCCCAATTGAATGTAATTTTGATTGTGATGTTAATATAGTGTTTGTTTTTATCAGGTCCTTCAAGTTTTAAAGAGCATGAACATTGTGTTGACAAGCTCCGTCTGCAACTAACACGACATTAGTAGTGATAACACATTGAGGAATTTGTACCTCATCCCCACTTCAAACACTTTATGGTACAATTTCTTTCTCATCATCTTTATTTATATTATCATTTCCACTGGGTCCGTTAATTTTAGCTCCATTTCTTGGGTTTGCTTCTCCTCAAGTAGATTTAACTATGTATTGGTGGCATACAACCATGAATTTAATTGCAACAATGTCCAAGACAATGCTCAAGATCTTCAAGGACTGAAAATGAAACGGGGTGAAGAATATTGTTCTTATGTTTGATTTTCCCTCATTTTCTTTCAATCTTTTGTTTTTCTATAATTGTTTATGGCATCTGATTTTTGTTTTTTGCCCACCCGAATGTAAATTTTTTTTTTTTGTGGAATGCATTATATAATTTGTTTGTAATATTTTATTCATCTAATTAATGTCATTATATACTTTTTTTTATTTTAGTCCCCGAAAAGATATATTTGCTATCTCTATACAGGAATTTGTTTAAATTAGTTTGTTGATATTCTATCTCGGTCTATACAACCACTTGAGGAATTTCTTTAATAATGTCACTCGCGAACCCTTTCTACTTTATTTGATGCTCATTTCAAGAAAGATTTCACACTATACCATTATAAGTTAATTTTCGTGGGCTATGCTTGTCTTCTTATAGAAGAGTGACTGATTCCATATGGTATAATTAAGCTCCTAGATATTATTTCGCATTGCCAAAAGGAAATCCCGTCGAGTTTGGATATTTAGCAGTCCCTTATGAAAAATATGTTAAGGTTCCCCACATCTTCCTCCAAGGTCACTCATAATCAACAGCGGTATTTAGTGAATAATCAAAACATTCAGAATTAATCATTTTACATTAAAATATATTAATATCTACATGAAAATTTATTAATATTTAAATTACACAATAGAAGTATTATGGAAATATGTATACATATGAATTACTATGAAAATTTACACTTTAGTATAATTTAAGTACTATTTTTATAATTTATTGTTTCAGTAATTTTAACATTAATATAATAATTTCTTTATTTTTTATATTATCAGGTAATTATTTTATTGAATCAATTGAAGATTTTCTTATATCTACGAAAATCTAAATTTTATTTTACCTAATTCATCTAGATTTAGTTATATGATAAAAAAATCAAATTCATATGATTGTTTTTTTTTATCTTCTCCTAATAACATTTGGAAAATCAATATTATTTTCTTATTTATTATATTCTCACCTAATTAAGTTACAGAAGATATTTCACTTAAGCATATGTGAATTCTTTTACACATTGATATCTATATGTAAATTAAAAATATAAAAATTATAGATAGGGAAAACTCCCAGGAATGAATAAATTATTATTTTTTTGTTGAGACACATGATGAATTGCTATGATTGCTATGATAAAATTATACTTTATTATTTTAGTACTTTTTTTGATGAGTTGAGATGAGTTTTTTTTTTATGAACTGCATTGAGATGGGTTGTTCTTATGTTATATGTTTTTGAGTTTATAAAATTATTGTTGTTATTAAAAGTATATATATATATATATATATATATATATATATATTATTTTGGAAAATTAGAAGATAATAATTTTGTATAAATATTTATATTTCTCAGTTATTATCTTCGCACCAAATGATTTTTTTTGAAGGTTTTCTTTTAATTATGTGATAGAAAACCAAATTAAATTCAGCTTTTTTTATCTTTTCCTTGAAAATTTGAAATTTAAAATCCCTTTAAAAATATAAATATAAAATACGAATAATTTTTAGAGAGATTAATATTCCTTTCTTTCTTATTATCTCCTCACCCAACTAATTTTTCAAGTTCCATTTATTCTAAACATATTTATTTTATGACTAATTGATTTAGATTTAATTGCGTGACAAAAAAATAATGTAAAAATTTTTATGATTGTTTTTCGCCTTCTCCATATAAATATAAATTCAAAGTCTTAATAATTCTAGACAAATTAGTATTTTTTTTACTGGGAAAATTAGTATTTATTATCCTCTCACCTAACTAAATTATTAAAGATTATTTATATGAATAATTTTTAATTTTATTTTATTAGTTAATTTCTACATATAAATAGGTTAATATAGAAATGACAAAAAATGAATAGAATAAACAAAGATAAATATTACACGTAAAGGCATGCAAGAGAAAAAACACAAAAAATATAGGAATGAATAATTACATAAAAACATACTTACGTATAAATTTCCTTTTGACAAGTATACTTCTAAATGTTTGGAATGATCCTTGGGTTCGGGTGAAATGAAATAATTTTATTCCTCCTCAAAAAAAATTATATATTTAAGCACCAAAAAATACAAAGAAAAATAAATATACTTTATTAATAATTTCAACATTAAGATAGATCTTTCTTATTTATTATCTTCATAATTAATTTATTATATATATTTTATTATGTAAGTAAATTTGAATTTTATTATAACAAATTAATTTAGATTTAACTACATTATAGAAAATAAAATCAAATTCAAATGTTCGTTATTTCAACCCTTCCTTAGTCCTTACAAATTCAGGATTTTAAATCTTAATAATTTTAGGCAAATCATTATTCCTTATCAATTATCTTCTCACCTAATTAATTTATTGAAGATTTTTTAATTTGAGCAAATTTTGATTATCTTTTACCAATTAATATCTATATAAATTGATCAATATAAAACTTATAGATAAAACATAACACACGGGAATGAATATTTACATGAAAATAATAAGAAAAAATTATACCACACATAATACATGATGATGAATATTTTACATGTAATCACATATATGAATGAATTGTTAGAAGAAATTTATACTTTACTATAATTTTAATACTTTTTTAATTTATTGTCATAAATAAAAATATAATAAACTAAAAGCAAAAATATATATACCACAAACAATTAAACCAATCATATTTATATGTAATGAAATAATCTTAGAATTTAAATATATTAATATCCATATAGTTATTAAACCATAATTTATATTTATGTTTCCCCTGTTTGAGTTGATAAAAAAATAAGGTATTCAACTAACTATTTACAATAGAGGGTTGGGCTAAGGTGTACCATCCATATTTTGCACCACCCACTACACCACCCATATGTGGCAAATTTTGGACCAATCAAATTGCCACATGGGTTTGGTCAAAATTTCAAACTTTCTAGTTGTATTATACTGTAGTCAAACTATATGAATACGGTATATTGTAGTATAGTATATGTACTCTTTGTATTCGCAAATTTAACCCATATTAAAATAATGTTTTTTGATTAAAAAACCGATTATATTGTAAATTAATATTTTAATATGAATTAAAATAATGTTCGTTGTCAATAATATTTTGCAATATAATCAGCTTTTTTTAATCAAAAAACATTATTTTAATATGAGTTAAATTTGCAAATACAAAAAACACATATATTATACTACAATATACTGTATTCATATAGTTTGACTACAGTATAATACAACTAGAAAGTTTGAAATTTTGACCAACCTATGTGACAATTTGATTGGCCCAAAATTTGCCACATGAGTGGTGTAGTGGGTGGTGCACCATAGCCCAACCCTTACAATAGATAATAATAATTAATAACTTAAAAGTTATCACGTTTTGTGATTCATGATCAAAATAAAACAATTATAATTTTTGGAACATAATTAAAATAGACAACTATAAACACGAGAATGTGGGTTGAATTGTGTTTATCAGAATTTAAGCAAAGTTGAAATCTTTTCGAAAACAGAAGCTAGGTTTGGACAAGTGGAATGATACAAGATGGACGGGTGACTTTTGGCAAACACACCACTTGATAGACGTAATACAACTAAAGCAAGTACAGAGTTTAAGGAAAGAGAGATTGACACAGTTATTTATCCTGGTTCACTCTTCAAAGCAAAGAGCTACGTCCAGTCCTTGGCAGCACCAAGATTTATCCACTATAACTAATCAGGTTACAGACTCAAGTATTGTTTGCACATCTAGCCTCTTCAGGCTCCAAGACAAGTATTCTTTACACACCTAGCCTCTTCAGGCTCAAGACAAGTATTCTTTGCACACTTAGCCTCTTCAGGCTCACTCATGTTTGTTTGAGAGATTTGGTTTGTAATATATACAACTTCTCACAGACAGATCCGTCACTAACACTCAAATAGTGGTTTAAATGTAAAGCTTAGAAAAGTCTACGTAATAACTTCAAATGATTGAAGAATACAAAATGAAATAATGAAGATATTAATACGCAGAGTAATGGCTCTTTGATGCTATGTGTATTCTCTCTTCTCTGTGCTTCATCTTCAATGACTTCTGTATTTATGGTCTTCAAGCATTTATGATTCGTTAAAGACATTCCCTCAGATGTTGGCTTCAAGCAGAACTTCATTAAATGCAATAGAGTCATTTTGGGCAGCCACTAATGCAATAAGAACGTTGGTTGTACTCTAACATGAAGGATCATGGCTTTATGCATTGTGATACAGCCATATCATAGTTGTGCAGAGAACTTTTTGTACTTTGCTGAGTACAATTCCCTTTTCCTGTAAGGACTAGAGGTACTAGGGAATAAAGCATGTTGGAAGCATTCTTTAACTGGTCTTTGGTTCTGATATCCGAGGTTGCTTGAGAGAGTAACTTCTGACTTTTCTTGATTCTGGTTCTTGAAATAAGATTCTGATAATTCTAAGAGAATTCGCGTCCATCTTGAAAATAGTTGCGTCCATCTAGGCATTTAAGATTTTACATTCGGGCTAGTAGACGAGCTCCAAATGCTATGTCCTTAGATGGATACTCCTTTAACTGATTGAACGTAACCTAGTAGACGAGCTCCATGTTAAGGACTCAGCAAGTCCAAAGACTTGTGTGAACGAGCGCTTCTGTTACCTTAGTGGGCGAGCACTTCTATCACTTCAGTAGACGAGCGCTTCTATCGCTTCAGTAGACGAGCGCTTCTATCGCTTCAGTAGACGAGCGCTTCTGTCACTTTAGTGGATGCTGGCTTTTACTACTTTAGTAGACACTGGCTTTCATCACTTTAGTGGACACTGGCTTTTATTTTAGTGGACGCAGCTTTCATCACTTTAGTGGACACCGACTTTCATCAACTTAGTGGACGCTGGCTTTCATCACTACAATGTTGGACGTACGTTTCAATCACTTGAGTTGGACGGATGATTCTATCACTTGCGTTGGACGGATGATTCTTACAGTTTTAATTTGCACACTAGATTGACAGG
The DNA here is from genome assembly GCA_030762895.1 of Sophora flavescens. Classification (NCBI taxonomy): domain Eukaryota; kingdom Viridiplantae; phylum Streptophyta; class Magnoliopsida; order Fabales; family Fabaceae; genus Sophora; species Sophora flavescens. Next base: position 174,661,783 of record CM061064.1, read on the forward strand.
TTAGCAACCAATATGAAGGTTAATTAAATCATTAACCAATGTTTAGTTCTCATCAAAACTTAGGGAAATGCACATCAGCCATTTTAGAGACTTAACAATCTCCCCCTTTTTGATGATGACAAACATTGAGATGATTTAATGAACCTCAAAATATCAACAAAGAAAATAACATATATCAGATAGGTTGAAATTTTCTTAAGCGGACAGGTCATGCAGATGCTAGATCAAACATTAAGTTTGACTTGTTTTAACTTTGAAATTATTATCAGAGCAATCTTACTTAAGATTTATCTGAGCAATTATAGCAACTATCAGAGCATACATGAGTCCATGTATTATTTAAGATTCATATCATATTCATTCATATTCATTCTTGTATAACACATTTCTATTACATTTCTCATTTCTCATTTGTCCCATTATTCATTCTTCTATAACACATTTCTATCACATTTCTCCCATTCTCATTTCTCTCATTCTCCCCCTTTTGTCAACATCAAAAAGGGTTATCAAGTTTTATTTATCAAAATCATAGTAATGAAGCAAGCATATGAGGGATACTCCACTTAAACTATTGTATCATCACTCCCCCTGAATTAATGCTTAGTTAAATGAACATGTATATAGGAGTAATGACAGATTTAGCACAGGCAGGTTAACGTTCAGACATATCATTCAACAAGGCAAATCATGTTTAGATTATCTCTAATAAATTAAACCTTTCTTCTGCCAGGGGTTTAGTGAAAATATCAGCCCATTGATTTTCAGTTTTAACAAACTTAATATCAAATATGCCTTTCTGAACATAATCCCTAATGAAATGATGTTTGATTTCAATATGCTTAGCCTTATAATGCTGAATTGGATTTTTAGTTAAGCATATAGCACTGGAATTATCACACCATACAGATATGTTATGTTCATAAATAGAGTAATCCTCAAGTTGATGTTTTACCCATAAGAGTTGAGAGCAGCAACTAGCAGCAGAGATGTATTTTGCTTCAGCAGTAGAAAAGGCAATGGTTGTCTGCCTCTTGCTTGACCATGAGACTAAACTTGATCCAATGAAGTGACATCCTCCAATGATGCTTTTTCTTTCTATTCTGTCTCCAGCAAAATCAGCATCACAATATCCCACTAATCTGTATTCTTTTGATCTTAAATACAGCAAACCAAGATTAGTAGTTCCAAGCAAATATCTAAATATTCTTTTAACAGCCTTAAGATGAGATTCTCTAGGATCATATTGGAATCTAGCACACATACAGACACTAAATTGAATCTCAGGTCTGCTTGAAGTTAAGTACAGTAGAGAGTCAATCATACCTCTGTAGACAGTTTGATCTACCTTTTTACCTTCATCATCTTTGCTTAGTTTTACATCGGGTTGCATAGGGGTTTTCATGAGCTTTGCATTTTCCATTTTGTATTTCTTGAGCATCTCCTTGGTATATTTTTGCTGATGAATGTAAATTCCATCACTTGTCTGGTTGATTTGTAATCCAAGGAAGAACTTCAATTCTCCCATCATGCTCATCTCAAATTCAGCTTGCATTAGATTTGAAAATTCCTTGCACAGCTTTTCATTAGTTGCTCCAAAAATAATATCATCAACATATATTTGAACTATAATAAAGTTCTCTTTAGAGCATTTTTTGAACAGAGTAGTGTCTACTTGTCCTCTAGTAAAACCATTATGCATGAGAAAAGAACTGAGTCTATCATACCATGCTTTAGGTGCTTGTTTCAAACCATATAATGCCTTTTTAAGTTTGAAAACGTGATCTGGTTTATTAGTATCCTCAAAACCTGGGGGTTGTTTAACATACACTTCTTCTTCAATTATACCATTTAGAAAAGCACTTTTTACATCTATTTGAAACAGGGTAATTTGGTGTTGTGCAGCATATGACATTAAAATGCGTATGGCTTCTATTCTAGCTACATGTGCAAAGGTTTCAGTATAATCAATACCTTCTTTTTGGTTATAGCCTTGAGCTACTAACCTTGCCTTATTTCTGATAGCTTTACCATCTTCATCCAATTTGTTTCTGAAGACCCATCTTGTTCCAATAACTAACTTGTTTTTCGGCTTAGAGACAAGATTCCAGACATCATTTCTGGTGAACTGGTTAAGTTATTCTTGCATAGAAAGAATCCATCTTTCATCCTCAAGAGCTGGTTAGGCTCCGAATCTGAAATAAAGGCCACATTACTTGATTCTCTTAATGTGAATCTGGTTCTTACTCCTTCAGAAGGATTTCCAATAATAATATCCTTAGGATGATGAGTGTTGAACTTCCAATCCCTTTTGAGATCATCATGAAGATTTTGAATTGTCTGCCGACTCGTTTGTTCCACTTGTCTTTCAGCCTCAAGCACAGGTTCTGTTTTGGTTAGATCGGGTTGTTGACTTTCTGGCTTGGTTATATCAAGACCTTCAAGATCATCTTCTAGATCTGATAGTTCTTTATCAGTCTTTAATCCATCATTGAATTTAACATGAACAAATTCTTCAATAATACAAGTTCTTGAATTGTAAACTCTAAAAGCCTTAGACTTTTCAGAATATCCTACGAAAATACCTTTATCTACCTTAGAATCAAACTTTCCAAGATTATCTCCGGTATTCAGAATAAAACATTCACATCCAAAAACATGAAAATAAGATATGTTGGGGCTTTTTCTTTTCCACAATTCATAAGGAGTCCTTTTTAGAAAAGGTCTAATAAGTATTTTATTTTGTACATAACAAGCAGGGTTTACAGCTTCTGCCCATAAGTACTTAGGGAGATTATTTTCATTGAGCATAGATCTAGCCATCTCTTGCAGAGATCTGTTCTTTCTCTCAACCACTCCATTTTGCTGTGGAGTTCTAGGTGCAGAGAAATTGTGAGAGATTCCATTCTCCTCACAGAACTGTCTAAACTGCTCATTTTCAAATTCTCATCCATGATCACTTCTAAGGATAGAAATACAGAAACCCTGCTCATTTTGTACTCTTTTGCAGAATACTGAGAAATCCTTAAAAGACTCATCCTTGTGTGTTAGGAAGAGTACCCATGTGTATCTGGAATAGTCATCAACTATGACAAATCCATATTTTCTTCCAACCAGGCTGGCAACACTAACTGGTCCAACCAGATCCATGTGTAACAACTGAAGAGGTCTAGAGGTTGATACTTGGTTTTTAGATTTGAAACTTGATTTTATCTGTTTACCTCTCTGACATGCATCACACAAGACATCTTTCTTAAAACTAATATCAGGCAATCCTCTCACGAGATTATTCCTTTTTAATTCAGAAATTAGTTTCATACTAGCATGTCCTAGTTTCTTATGCCATAACCATCTCTCATCCTCTTTAGACATCAGACAGGTTACACTTTGATCTAAGAGATCAGACAGTTCAATCTTATAAAGATTTTGTTGCCTTTTAGCTGAAAAGAGGGTTTTGCCACAACAATCTTTAATTATGCATACATCCTTGGTAAAGGAAACATCAAAACCACTATCACATAATTGACTTATGCTAAGCAAATTGTGTCTTAATCCTTTAACCATGAGAACATTAGATATAGAGGGAAGATGGGGTTTACCACCAATAGTACCAATTCCTGTAATTTTCCTTTTTTGATTCCCTCCGAAGGCAACGTGTCCTCCTTTCTTAATTTGGAGGTCTAGGAACATAGACCTTGCTCCTGTCATATGACGCGAGCAGCTACTGTCCAGGTACTAGCAGTGGTGTTTTCTTTGTCCTGTTGAGGACATCTCATCGTCAGAGTCTGAGCCAGTGTTGGCCATCAAACAGAGATTAGCTTCTTCCTCTATTTCTTCATCAGAAGATGTTGACTCCAGATCCTCCCAAGTAGCCATCATTCCTTTCTTCTTCTTCTTGAAGAATTTATTAAAAGGGGCCTTCTTGAGTTAGGGACATTCAGCCTTGATATGACCAGGCTTCTTGCACTCATAGCAAACAATTGGACTTTTGTCTGTTGAGGTGGATTCTTTGAAGTTCTTGTCCTTGTTGAACCTTCTGAATGGCTTATCCCTCTTGAACTTCTTTTTCTGTAGGAGAAGCTTTATCTTCCTGGTCAGGAGAGACAATTCTTCATCACTCTCAGAATCCTCAAGTTCTGATAGGTCAGTATCACTGGATGACTCATCTTCCTTCAGAGCCTTGGAAACTTTTGCTGACTTTTGATCAGCTTTCAGAACAATTGACTTGCCCTTCTTTGGTGCAACTTCATCTCCAAGTTCTTGCTCATGAACAATGAGTGTTCCAAGAAGTTCATCCATAGTCAAGGTAGTGAGATCCTTGGCTTGAGAGATAGCAGTGACCAAAGGTCTCCACTGTTTAGGTAGACTTCTCAGAATCTTTCCAACCTTCTCAGCATTGGTATAGACTTTACCAAGAGATTTTAAACTGTTGACTATAGTTTGAAATCTTCCTATCATTTGAGCAACAGATTCTCCTTCCTCCATGACAAACAGTTCATACTTTCTGACAAGTATGACAATCTTTGACTCTTTGACTTTGGTTGTTCCTTCATGTGTGACAGCTAAAGTGTCCCATATTTCTTTGGCAGAGTCACAAGCACATACCTTCTCAAACTCCTCCGGACTGAGAGCACAAATGATGTTCTAGCTTTGTGGTTCAGCTCCCATTTTGTCTTTTCTGCAGTAGCCCACCGAGCTTTTGGTTTGTCAGTGTTATCATCATTCTTGGGAATGAATGGACCATCTGTAATGACATCCCAAAGATCTGAGTTTGTAGATAGAATGAACCATCGAAATCTATCTCTTCCAATAGTTGTAGTTTTCTCTATTGAAGTAAGGAGGTCTGGTTAGGGAAGCTCCTTCAGTCTGGTAACTTCCACTTGAACTAGCTCCAACAGTCATGTCTATTCTTCAGGACCTTTTACCTCTACACTGTTAGATGCTCAACCTAGAGGCTGAGCTCTGATACCAACTGAAATAGACAACTATAAACACGAGAAGGGGGGGTTGAATTGTGTTTATCAGAATTTAAGCAAAGTTGAAATCTTTTCGAAAACAGAAGCTAGGTTTGGACAAGTGGAAGGATACAGGATGGACGGGTGAATTTTGGCAAAGACACCACTTGATAGACGTAAGAAAACTAAAGCAACTAAAGAGTTTAAGGAAAGAGGGATTGACACAGTTATTTATCCTGGTTCACTCTTCAAAGCAAAAAGCTACGTCCCAATCCTCGGAAAAGACCAAGATTTATCCACTATAACTTATCAGGTTACAGACTCAAGTATTATTTGCACACCTAGCCTCTTCAGGCTCCAAGACAAGTATTATTTGCACACCTAGCCTCTTCAGGTTCAAGACAAGTATTCTTTGCACACTTAGCCTCTTCAGGCTCACTCAGGTTTGTTTGAGAGATTTGGTTTGTAATAAATACAACTTCTCACAGACAGATCTTTCACTAACACTCAGAGAGTGGTTTAAATGTAAAACTTAGGAAAGTCTGCGTAATAACTTCAAATGATTGAAGAATACAGAATGAAAGAATGAAGATATTAATGCGCAGAGTAATGGCTCTTTGATGCTATGTGTATTCTCTCTTCTTTGTGCTTCATCTTCAATGACTTCTGTATTTATGGTCTTCAAGCATTTAGGATCTATTAGAGACATTCCCTCAGATGTTGGCTTCAAGCAGAACTTCATTAAATACAATAGAGTCGTTCTGGGTAGCCATTAATGCAATAGGAATGTTGGTTGTACTCTAACATGAAGGATCATGGCTTTATGCATCGTGATACATCCATATCAGAGTTGTGCAGAGAACTTTTTGTACTTTGCTGAGTGCAATTCCCTTTTCGTGTAAGGACCAGAGGTACTAGGGAATAAAGCATGCTGGAAGCATTCTTTAACTGGTCTTTGGTTCTGATATCTGAGGTTGCTTGAGAGAGAAACTTCTGACTTTTCTTGATTCTGGTTCTTGAAATAAGATTATGATATTTCTAAGAGAATTTGCGTTCATAGGATAAGCGCGACCATCTTGAAAATAGCTGCGTCCATCTAGGCATTTAAGATTTTACATTCTGGCTAGTAGACGAGCTCCAAATGCTATGCCTTTGGACGGATGCTCCTTTAACTGGTTGAACGTAACCTAATAGACGAGCTCCATGTTAAGGACTCAACAAGTCCAAAGACTTGTGTGGACGAGCGCTTCTGTTACCTTAGTGGACGAGCACTTCTATCACTTCAGTAGACGAGCGCTTCTATCGCTTCAGTAGACAAGCGCTTCTGTCACTTTAGTGGATGCTGGCTTTTACTACTTTAGTGGACGCTGGCTTTCATCACTTTAGTGGACACTGGCTTTTATTTTAGTGGACGCTGACTTTCATCACTTTAGTGGACGCTGGATTTTATCACTTTAGTAGACGCTAGCTTTCATCACTACAGTGTTGAACGTGCGATTCTATCACTTGCGTTGGACGGATGATTCTTACAGTTTTAATTTGCACACTAGATTGACAGTTTATCAACCAATATGAAGGTTAATTAAATCATTAAGTTTAGTTCTCATCAAAATATAAAGAAATGCACATCATATGTTTTAGAGAGTTAACAATAATTTCCCATACAATTTTTTATAAATAATTTAAAAAAATATTCAAAAAACGACCTATATCCCGTGCATTGAAGGAGTTACTATACTGGTTATTAAGAAAAACAAAAATGTGACCATGGCTCTCTGTTTATTCAATATACGTTTTTAAGCGAAAACGAACGGTCTCTACCTTTATGGTGCGGAAAGATTGGTCATTTTCTGTATCTCTCCTATATTAGTTTCTCTATCAAAACCCCCTTCCCTCCGTCCCAATACTGACACACCACCCCACAACCAACCATGCGCCACTTGTTCCGTTTCGGCGCCGTCATTCGCCGCGACCATCTGCTCCGTCACTACAAGGCACCAAAGGGAGCAACGGCACCGTCAGCGGCGACCCCTCCAAAGCCTCCGAAGAAACCGCAGAAGTTCAGCTTCCACGGTGCGACGTGGGAGGACCCGTACAGCTGGATGTCGAACCTGAACGACAAGGTGGCGATGCGGCATATGGACGTTTACATGGAACAAGAGGAGAAGTACACTGAGGCTGTCATGTATGACACTGAACGCTTGCAGAACAAGCTCCACTCCGAGATGGCGTCCCGAATGGCCTTCGACCTTTCAACTCCTCCACTTCGCTGGGGCCCTTGGTAATTTCCTTCATGCTCTTTGCTTCTTCTTCAGCCAAAAAAGAAACACTTTATTTGGACATGGACAACAATTGACCAATGTTAGTAGCAGTGTTGAAATTGGTCAATGAGTTGTCTTATTTGAACACAAAAATTAGACACGTTTATTCTTATCTCTTATTTACTTTTTATCACATCTGTAGACACGTATAATGAGAACACATCAAAAAAACAAAGGGTTCCCCATTTTGATGTTCTAATAGATACATTAATGACTAACTCATTAATCTTCTACTGAGCAGCATTAACCATTTTATATATCATTAACCAAGTCATCAGTAGGAGTTTGCTCATCTACTATAGGTGTACTCGTTAACCACCACCACTATTAACCAATTGTCGATTTTTGCCCATTTTTTATGTCCAAACAATTTTTTTTTCCGAAAAGAAAACAGTTTTATCAAAATCTTACTGTTATTTTTACACTGGTTAATGATCTCAACTATTGGTTAACAAACCTAAAATGATATTTACACATCAAAATTCTTGCATTTTTGTTGGCATTTGTTTGGGAAAATAAAGGTAGACAGTGTGAGAGAATATGTACGTTTCTTGCTTAACAAATTTTGTAGATTGGTTAAAGAGTTTTCAGCTCCTGATGATATGAAGCACGGATAGTTCAAAATAGTTGCTGTGTGTCCCATTTCGGATACTTCATTGTTTCTTTTGGATACTTATAACTGTATTCTATAAATTTTTTACTTTTAATTCTAAATTTTTATACTTATACAAATGAAAATATCGTAATAATTAGATGAATATTAGTATTTTGTTATATTTTAAATGATTTATGTTAACCTTTTAAACATTATATCTCTCTTTTAATTAAAGATTTGTGCTCTTCTGTTAATTTTGTACTGATTTTGTATATTGCACCGTCGTATCCAATGATTTTTGACACTTGACATATTCTTATGTCCGTTCCATATAGTATCCATGCTTCCTAGGAATACAGGTTACCATCATTTTGAAAACAGGTTTTTAGTCCAAATTTATGCAGTAGATTGATATCTGCACACCAGAATTTGCACATTAATGAAAATTTGGCTAACGGGCAACTAGCTTGTACACATTAACCAAAATTTTGTACATCGTTTAGCATTATAAGACGGGTGTAAGTAACATGGTGTGTAAGTGTCATTTTTCATTTATACACCGTGTTATTCAATAATTGAGATATCATTAACAATGTAAAGAATATTTGGTGCAAGAATAATTACTGAGTGAAAAATTTGAAAACTCGTAGCTTGTATTCACAGTGTGGTTGGGCAATGTAGGTTGTATTATCGACGTGTTGAAGAAGGAAAACAGTACCCGGTGCTGTGCAGAAGATTGGCGAGCTTGAACGACGAGTTCATATCACATAAACATCCTTCTGCCGGATTTGATTTTACCACAGGGAAGAGAATTGAGCAGAAGCTGGTTGACTACAATCAAGAAGCAGAGAGATTCGGAGGTAATGCCAGTTATTATTTATTCTTAGCATGGATATAGACACTGGACAGACATACATACAATGACAGGTGGATATTGCCCATTCTTAAAATTATAAAACATTACACAGCTAAGATACAATTTACATAAAAACACAATCCTAAATTAGAATAAAGACATCAATGTTTCATAAGTCATCATTAGTCATGCTATATGCAATTGAACTCTATTATTTATCTATGATTGTTCTATCCCACTTGTGTTGATACCAATGTTCCAAAAATAACTGAAAGATGTATGCTGGAAGCATCCAAAGGTATCCGATGTGATATGTATCTAATATTGGTACAGCAACCATTTTGAAGCATTGGTGCTTCAAATTATTGTTTTTAGCTTTTTGTATTAAATATAGAAAATGAGTGAAATGAAATTGGAGGTTGAAGTTAGATGCTAGTTACAGAGGAGAAAGAGAAGCTGTGGTTCTATTGCTAGTCAATGGAGTTGTTCAGGATTGCTAAGAATTCTTTTCCCTAACTTTTGTAGGTTATGCTTATGAGGAACTGTCTGAGGTTTCGCCAAACCATCAGTTTCTTGCATACACCATGTATGATAAAGACAGTGACTACTTTAAGTTATCTGTAAGAAATTTGAATTCTGGTTCGCTGTGTAGTAAGCCTCAGGCTGATCGAGTTTCGAACTTGGCATGGGCTAAAGATGGGCAGGCGTTGCTTTATGTTGTAACAGATCAGAAAAAGCGGCCATATCGGTGGGTAAACTAAAACTGGATTTTATTGATTTATGGGTGCCTTAGTGCCCTTTAAGAATTAAAAGAGAGATCCACTTAGTTTATTACTTGCTTATGATTGTTAGCATTGAAATCCATGTAATCTTCCTAAATCTCACCTCTCAATTAATGCTGCAGGATCTACTATAGTCTGATCGGATCAACTGATGAAGATGTTTTGCTTTTGGAAGAATCGGACGAAAATGTTTACATTAATATAAGGCACACAAAAGACTTCCGATTTGTGACTGTGGATACATTCTCTACCACATCTTCAAAAGTAAAAGATCTAATCTGTAAAACTGTGTCAAGCTAAGATCCTTCCTATTGTATAATAATTGTAACCATTTTTTAGGTCTTTCTAATAAATGCAGCTGATCCATTGTCTGGCTTGAATCTAGTTTGGGAGTGTGATGCTCTAGCTCACTGCATAATCGAGCATCACCAAGGATACCTTTATTTATTTACGGATGCTCCCAAAGGTGGGCAACCAGTGGATTATCATTATCTCCTTTGTAGTCCAATTGATGCTCCTTCAAATACAAGAAAATGGGAGGTAATTTGGAACAACACTCCCCCCTATTGTTGGCTTATTACATTTTTGTTACTCTTACATTATAATCAGAATACGGGTTTAGTTGTGACAGTGAGATATGTTATTATTGCAGTTACTTGTTTTTTTCCCCTCAGTTTACTTGCTTGTCAGTCAGGTTTACCTAACATGTCATATTTTGCCTCATAAACTGCAGGAGGTATTTGCTGACGACCATGATTTGATTGTTGAGGATATTGATTTTAGTGATAAATACTTAGCACTCGTTGTAAGGGAAGGTCGAAATTTTAGACTTTGTTCTGTTCAACTGCCATTGCCCTTTGGGAAGGTAAAGAAAGAGAATTTGCTATATCATGCTATTGCAGATAAACTCTTATTATGATTATGATTATATCTTCTTATTGGAATATCCCTGTAGTCCATCTTATTTTTGTGATAGGGGGCAGTTAAAGTGAGGAAGCTGGAGCCACAGTACTTGTCTCTTCCAAAACATGTTTGTCAGATTTCACCTGGACCAAATTATGACTTCTACTCATCAGTCATGCGCTTTATAATATCATCACCTGTGGTATGTAAATGAACGCTTCCCTATTTTGGGTAATTTTTGAAGATGGTTTCTCTTCATGTTTCTGTGAACATCTGTTTACCTTCATATCGTAAAGGACCATTTAACAGACCTGTAAACATGGACCATAGGAAATTATGAGAAGATGAAAATGAAACAGCATTTTGAAATAAATTTGTTTTTCATTGTTTATTCTATTGATTTAGCTCAACAATGATGTTGCAACTTGCAAGATGGAATTCAAAATAGAACTTCAGTGAATACTTAGATATAGAGATGATGTTCTTTATCCTTAGTTTCTGATCAATTTGAGCTTCCAAAAGATACTTAATGATGTATTTTCCCAGTATGCCTGGCATCATTGATTTAGGCTTTCCAAGTTTTCTCTACCTATTATTTTCCTCCTTGTTAGGTGTTTCCTGCTTTATATCAAAATTTGTAGTGTCCACATTGTTACTTATATATTTGTACATAATCATTACGATATACTTTTTCATATATTTTGTCTTGAGAGGTCATATTTTGTTCAGTTCGACCGGGAAGAAAGACCCCATCTCCAAATTCCATTATGTTCACCATAAGTTTCTTGCAGATGCCTGATGCTGTGGTTGACTATGACCTGGCAACTGGTAGGTGGAACATCATTCAACAGCAAAATTTGCTTCATGACAGAACACGGATACTGTATGGTACAAATTCTACAAGTATTAGCATGGACAACTCAAATTCAAAATGCTTCAGTCCTGTGAATGCCAAATTGGAAGATGACCACTTATGGAATGACCTGTCTGAGTTTTATGCCTGTGAACAATATGACGTCCCTTCATCTGATGGGGTTTTGATTCCTTTGACTATTGTTTTTGCGCGTAACAATAAGCCAGAGGATAAAAAACCTGGGATATTGCATGGACATGGTGCTTATGGTGAGTTGCTTGACAAACGGTGGCGTAGTGAATTAAAGAGCCTCCTGGATCGCGGTTGGGTTGTTGCCTATGCTGATGTTAGGTAGGGCTTCACATTATTTGGTGGCCATGTACAAAAATGCATATCCATATGGATATACTTCTTTTGTTATATTTATGAATATAGTTGCTTATTTGTTTCTAAGTCCCTGAAAATTGTCCAAATAAAGTTTTATTTTTCTTGTGTCTAATCTCTTACCTATAGTTTGGGTGGTCTGTTTCAGAGGTGGAGGCGGTCGCGGTAAGAAATGGCATCATGATGGTAGACGTACAAAGAAACATAATTCAATCAATGATTATATTTCTTGTGCCAAGTTCCTCACTGAAAGAGGTTTTGTGCATGAAAACAAACTGGCTGGTTGGGGATATAGTGCTGGAGGACTTTTGGTTGCTTCAGCCATTAATCATTCTCCAGATTTATTTCGTGCTGCTGTCTTGAAGGTTTCTATGAATTTGCATACCTGCTTTTCGGTTTTGCATTTCTTAGGATCTGCTTTTAATGTGTCAGCTCAAATACTCAATGCCTTCTTTTGTCTTGTTTCTGCTATAGGTTCCGTTTTTAGATGCAACCAACACTCTTCTGTATCCCATCTTACCACTTATAGCTGTTGATTATGAAGAGTTTGGCTACCCTGGGGACCTCGATGATTTTCTTGCTATTCGAGAATATTCTCCATATGATAATATTCAAAAGGATGTTTTTTATCCAGCTGTATTAGTAACCTCATCTTTCAATACACGGTAAGTTCCCGATGAATTTACATTTCTGCCATGGTATCTGTGGTTTCCTACCTGGTTGATTTGTAGAGTAGTAGTACAAATGAAATTGCTTATGATAAAAGTGGCAATCATTGAAGTACAGAGTACGGACACTTCAAATGGGTTCTGAATTGGTGTTGCATTTGTATCTGTGTTAGATACTTCTCAGACAGTTATTTTTTTCTTTGATTTTTTTTCCCACTATGATTGTGGTGTCATGAGAATTGGATAAATTGTAGTCTTTTATTGTGTCTACATTACAATGGTGACTTTTGAAACATTGATATCTCTGTTTTTATTTTCTTTGGGATTTGTGCTTGTGGTACTATTTTTTTCAACGAGAACAAGATATGTGTAATAGCTCGTGAATGAAACTATAACATGTAATAGTTGTTGCATTTTATTCTCATTTGAAAACAACACCATAAGTACTCAAAGAACAACACTCAAGTTTTCTCCTATTTAGAATTGAGTTTGATTTTGATACAGTGTCGTTGTAAATATTTTTACACTATCATACATCACCACCTGTGACTTTTAAGATAGTTATTAACTTATAAGAGTTAAAAGATTCTTTGTGATGTGGCAATGCATGATTGGTGATAATATAAAAAAAAAATTACACTAACAATGCATTACAATTAAGAATTTAATTTCTATACACTGTCAATGTAAAGGAGTTTTACACTGACATCCAATGATATTTTGACAAATTGGTATTAATGTTTCTCTTAGTTTTTAAAATAAAATCACAAATGTCAAAATATTAGTGAACGTCAGTGTAAAACTTTTTACACTGACAATACGTATTACTTTAATCCTGGAATTAAATCCTTTAAATTTATGTGTTGTGTTACTCTTATAATCATTGTGTTTTGTTGTATTTATCCTATAATTTTTTTTCAGAATTTCCTGTCCTGTGTTGTAATTAATACTTCGGAGGTGGCAACAAAGTTACTTAAATTAGTTAAATACTTTCTTTATTTCATATTTCCCTTTTCCATGAAATTTAATTATGCTTGTTTAAGGTTTCTTAGCTGGGATTACTATATAGGAATTGGTGTATTGGTGTTCATTGTTAAGTTCTCTCTGGGTGGCTTTTAGATCATCATCAAATGATGAGCTTTATATCCACCATCCTAATATACTCTGATCTGCCTATTAGGATCTAAAGATTGTTATCTGTACATTAGTTTTCTTTATGTGTATAGTATAAAAGATCAGACAAAGAGGTCATTACTGTACTAATAGACCTTTGTTTTTTTATTTTCCTGACTCAGATTTGGGGTATGGGAAGCAGCAAAATGGGTCGCGCGAGTTCGTGACCTTACTATTTATGACCCAAAACGGCCAATCTTGCTGAATTTGACCACTGATATAGTGGAGGAAAACCGTTATTTACAGTCCAAGGAGTCAGCATTAGAAGCTGCATTTCTCATTAAGATGATGGAATCTTAGATATATCAACTGATCATTTACTCAATCTCTAAAACACAGTTGGCAATTGTGTGAGATGGCTTCCCTATGGCAAATAAATTGAAATTGTTCTTTGGTTGAAGCAAGATCCACTCAGGAGCTCAGCATGTGAAAGTGAAATACTTACCATCCAATATCTTTTCCAATTGTTTGTAGAAGTGTAGCTTTCTTGGGGTCATGGATGATCTACCCTGAATTGGTTCTGTGCTAAACAGCCAACCAAATAGTGACGAGCCTTTGCTGATTTATTATGCACTGATGGGACCTTATAGCTTTCTTGTAAGAGAATTTGTAGTTCATATATGTAAATGTCGCTGTACCTTATTGTATAATAAATAACATAATTCAATTTTGGTCTTAACGATAATGACATGCATGTCTGATGTTTTTTTTAATCATGATAATGGTTTTTTTTTCCAGATCATGGATCCTATAGCACCATGATATTCTCCCACGTTTCTCCCGAGTTTGACAAAAGTATGGTTACATCCATGATCTCCAAATCAATCCACTATCAATTAAGTTTTCGACAGATATCACAAGATTGTACAAGCCCAAATTGTGATATACAAATATAAATTATCTTCCAATAACTACCTTACTTGTGACCTTGCACATATACTCGACATTTTGTAAATAAATCATCCTATGGCAATACCACATACATCAAAACATTTTATTATAAGGACAAAAGTCATAATTTTGATGACAACCATTTTATTGTAACGCCAAAAGCATCACACGCCAACAACCTAGCCTTTCTTTCTCTCCCATTTCCCTTTTTTTAATTTATTTTTCCTTTATCTACTTTTACACAAGAGTCACATCACATTCATTTCTTTCCTTTTCATCACGTCTCACGGGTTAGCTTCTCAGTACATGACCAATTCAAGCCAAACTCAACAAATTCTTTCTATCTAGTGGAAAAGTAGAGCTCAGTTATTTGTCAACTACTGGATGGAAGAACATCATAATAAAATACTTTATAATAGTTCCTTTGTGAAACAAAACTTAGTGGGTGAGCCCCAACTATGATTATTACTCCTTATAAAAAGAGATATCATTCGTTTAACCTCAGATGCTTCGTGTTGGTTGAGGGGAGGGGCCAAGCATGGACGCACTATCTAGTTTGTTTAAAGGTTTGCCAAATTATTTCTGAAAATATGAGGATGAGAATAAGAGAACGAGCTTTTTTTTTTTAAAAAAAAATTGAGTTATTAATTTTAGAAAAACTTACATTCTCATTATTTATTTCAATTTTATTCACACCAAAAGCGATGGGTATGATATTTGAAAATAAAAATATATTTGTAAATGACTAAAAAAATCTCCAATAACTTTTAATTTCATGTCATTTGACTTTCTTCCTTTTGTTAAAAAATTCTAAATCCATAAAAAAAAACATTCTGAAAAATAATAAATACTAAATAAATAATTTTTTTTTAGAGAAAAATAAATATATTTTTGATTCTCTATGCATTGACTATATTTAATATAATAATGTTATTTGTACATCCAAAATTTTGACATCATTAACCAAGATTTCGACATCGTTAACTAATTTGTTAGGGTTTATTTTTCAATTGCAAACTTAAGTTTGCCCAACGCAACAAATTCTTTCATATTGGATCCACTTTTTATTACAAAAATGTCATTGCAAACTTAAGTTTACAATCCCAAACATAGCCTAACCTTATCCATTTGGACATCATCAACAAAGATTTATACACCAATGATCAAGTATGAGGATGAGTAGACAGTTTAATTAAACATTTATTCAATCAATTTTTTTCTTCAAATAAGCTAAAAACAAATAAGCTTCTCTAACAAACTTATTGAAATAAGCTGAAAAGAGCTTACTGGAAAATCATAAACTATTTATATAAGTTTATTTTCATAAACCATCCTCGTAAGCTCTCTAAGCTCTTCCAAATGCACCTAAGTATACAAATAACATTTTTATTTATTTAATAATATAACCCAGGATGCAGCATGTACCATATCTTATTTCATAAGAGGCGCATACAAAGTGTATTATTTTCTTGTAGTACCACATACTCATAGAACTTCACAAAAATTACCAAAGTTTTATCCTTTCCGGTAGCGGGTACCAAAAGCAGATTCTGCTGATCTGCTCTGCATATGGATCCATTCTTACCACATTCAAATTCAAGTTTCAATTCTCACATCTAGGAAGTAGGAACAAAAATTGAAACCAATAAAGAAAACAACCACTGGTTGGTCTCGTGAGCTATATAGCATGAAATGAACACTGCATTTTTACAAAAGTTGGAAATCCTGTCGTATGCAACAGAAGCAAAGTATTTATAAATAGAAGTTCTAGTTCTACCCATACAATCTCGCTTCAAACTACACAATGGCTTCCCAATATGTAACAAATCTCTAAAGCCAACTCTACAAGAAGCTCAACAAAACAAAAAGAGAAAAGTAAAAAATGTAAGCAACATGAAACGTTTGAATTAACAAATCCACCCACTTGCCTTGTCTGTCTATTTAGCAGCATACAAATGATCATCGATCCATTCTTCCTGCAGCTTCCCGATGCCGCCACTTTTGACAACCTCTCAAAAATTTTCTTTCATGTTCAGTTTCCAAAATCGAATAAAGCAATCGGCAACTTTGTCATCTTATGTCTCGGAACCTTCTTCGACAGTAGGAAGACCGCCTTCTTGGATAAATGCTGGGTTAAGAAACTTCGCCACAAAAGCCCACAATTTATACACATCCTCAAAATTAGTCAGAAATCCCAGTGAAGCTGTGACAGCTTCAAGTCTTACAAAGTTACCCTTTCCATCGCGCCGTCCATTCTCCATCGGCCTGCAAAGAGTTGTCTCTTCAAGATTCAGAGCTCCACGTTGCTGTCTTGAGCTATCAAGTATCCGTATGTGACTAAGAAAACCAATACCGAGAGAGATCCCTTCTTTTTCAGCCAGCTTTTGAACAATCTCTGGATTGATTAGCCCCCTACTTCTGTCTCTCACATTGAAAGCCACAGCTGCACCTCTCTCATATTTTATTTTTGGGCCATAGATGTGGACAAGACTTGCTTTTACATCTCCATCTGAAACAGGTAACTTCAGTTGCAGTAACGAAGTAACAAGCCAGTTTACCAAAAACCGAAGTCTGAGCGTAGTTTTGTTGAGACCAAGCATATTAACATGATCAATATGTCGGCACAATATCTCCGGTTCCCTCCTTCCCCAATCCTGTCCATCTCCATATTCTCCGTCACTTGTGCCCTCTTCGTCATCTAAACTAGCTGCTGATATATCCCCAGGCTCCAGGGTCTGGCTTAGGTACTCTTTACGATTATCTTCCATGCTAAATGACACTCTTCTTCCCCTGCTGTTGTGTTCATTCTCTTCCAAACCAAAAAACCTACCACCGCCATATTGATTCCCTTCTCTCCTACCCAACAACCTAAATTCACCTTCAGTTTCCCTTCTTATGGCACTCTCTTTAACATCAGGACATATTTCAGAGGTAGAGCCATTCCCTAAGCTTTTATGCTGAGCAAAAGTTGAATCATTGAGACAAGATCCTCTAAAAGCAGCAGATCCATTATGAACAGCTTCACTGGTACTAGGTTCTTCCACAATCTCATCAACATGCAGATGGTCTGACCCGTTGCCATTTCTTGAATATTGATCAACTTCATCAATGTTTTCTTCTTCAGGGACCTCTTTGACACGGTCTAATTCTTGTGACATTAGAACAGCAGCATCAAATGACAGCACATGGCTGTCGTCACGAGGACCAAGGTTTACCTCTCGGTCATCATACATAGGGCTGCTATATGTCTTGGAAGATGGTTTTGGAGAATGTTGCTTCTGGTTCCTCCTCCCATTGAACCAGAAGTGCGGTAAAGGAGAAGCTATCTTCTGTTTATTGAATTGACCTGCATTGTCAGACCCTAATGGACTCTGACCCAAATCAATCCAAAATGAGTTGTCGGATGATTCATCCTCACTGAAGACAGGGCTCTTCATCACCTCCCCAACGGATATACTCTCAGTCTCTTCAAATATAGTGCTAGTTCCATCTCTTTCAGAGCTGTCTTGATCCATTTCAGTCTCGAATACATCTCTGACCTGAGCAGATGTGTATGCACCAGAGAAGGCAGGTAATTGTGATCCCTGACGATTTTCAGATGTCTTATCCCCAGCTCCAGCGACTTCATCATCTTCAATCCCAGCCAATCCATCCAATCCATCTACAGAATCGCTCAAGCACAATGGATATTCAGGTGTGATCTTTACCATTCCAGACCCAGTACTCCCAGACCGATTTTGAAGGCTTGCCATAACCGATTTCTTGATCAGGAGACAGCCAAAACCTGTGGGATCATACCCAAATACCCTGTAAAATGATGTAATTATAAAATCTGGCCTGAATAGGGATAAGCCAAGTGAATCCATGTCCTTGGGGCCCAATGATCCAGCATCAAGCAACACGTGCCAGTTGTTCTGCTGTGCCAGGGCCATCCACTGATATGAATACTTAGCCCCGGTTACTCTAGACTGCACTGGGAACACAAAAAGACCTGTAGCTGAGTCCTTCTTCCTCCTCTTCTTGCTGGAAATCTGTTTTCTCAAATCAGTGGAGCACAGTTTGAGGGTTGGCCATTTAAACCATGCACTGTACACTTTGGCACCTTTCTCCTTGGCACTCTGAGCCATCCAAGCCACAGACTGGCTCTCATGGTCAAACATGGTCAACAGTTTTTTGTTTGTATGGAAAGGGTAAGATTCAGACAGCAATTTAAAAGCTGATCCTCTACTGACAGTAAAAACAAGACCATATTCATTCTCAGGGATATTCAGATAGTCCATAATTCTAGTCTTTATATCATGCTCAACAGTTCCTTTCTCAGCACCACCATAAAGTGCATGATTACTCAAATTTGCAGTTATCTCAGACAAGCTAAATGTGGAAGACTCCCAATAGTGAATGGTCTGAACAAAAGAAAAGAGTCCAAATCCACAGTAATCAAGGCATACCTTTGGTGACAAATGTGAATATTCATCAGACCTCAACTGATCAACCATCTCAGAGGACTGGTACTTGGGATACATAGTGAGGAACTTGGAAAATGCTTCTTGGAGGCTGGGAATTGACTCCTCAGACTCAAATATGCGCTCGGCCGCAAGGGCCGTGGCACGAAGGAACTCACGCTGAGCGTGCAGCCGGGCCAGCGATCGGGATCTCCCAAGGCTGTCATCCTGGTTGCCAGCAGAGTCAGGCTCCATGTCTTGAGATTTGGAGAGTGAGCCATCTTCAGAAGCCTCTTCAAGAGCTTCCCTAAGCTTGTTTTCTTGAAGCTTCCGGAGCATTGATGGGTTTCTCTGTTCATCCACCATGGATGATTCATCTTTCCTTCTGCTCTTCTTGTCCATGATCAGAGAAGCACAGTGAGAAATGGGCTTCCATAGTGAGAGATGCATGATACCTTCCTCCTCAGTCCTCAAACTAAGCAATCTGAGATGAGAACCAGGAATCTTTGTTGAGGAAATTCAAACAACACAAACAAAGAGGGTTTAGCCCATCAAACTATAACAAATTCAGCATAAACTCCATGACCCCCAAAGCAGAAATGCTAGATGATAGAGAATCTAGAATCTTAAAGACCACAACTTTGGATTTCCCCAACAATCAAATTCAAGAAAGAATAGATTTTTAAAAGAAAAAGTAAATGACTCAGCTTACCATTTCAGGTGAAAACCCAACGAATAAAGAAATCTCTTTTTTTAAAACCCCAAAATAGGTTTCAATATCCAATTTCTCAGGAAAGGAAAGACAGAGATAACAAATGGAAAGAAACCCAAGAGAGAGAAAGTCAAAAGCTCAAACCCTTCAAACCCTAGAAACCCAGATCCCAGAATTTCCAAAGCAACTCACTTCTACAATAAACTCAAATGAAAAATATGAATATTGGAGAAATGGGTTTGGAAGAGAATCCAAAGACAAGTAATAAAAACTGCGAACTTCTTCGATCATGAGCCAGAGACACTCCACAAAACAACCTCAATAGCTCTCAAAGGTTAAGATTAAAAAGGAAAGAAAGACCCCCTCTCTCTTCAGTTCTCTCTCTCTCTCTTCAGTTCACTGCAGAACAATTAAAGCAAATCACCTACATCAAATGCTCTTTTACTACTACTTTGATTTTCGATTAAAATTATTTTGGAGGTGGTTGATTTTATAAAATTAATTTGATTATAATTATATTTGAATTGAAGTGATTTATGTTTGGATATTTTTATTTTAAAAGTAAGTTTGATATAAAATTTAGTGTAAATGTCCCACTCAATTTAAAAACTACTTTTTATAGCTTTTAGTCATAATTGTTTCTGGAGTCAAAATCAATTTTAATTGATAATAATTAAAATCACGTTTGACAGAGGACATAATCAATTCTGGAGACTTCCAAGTCTATTTTGAAGGAGCGTTTGACAAATATGTTTTTGGTTAATATTGATTTCCAGTACAAGTGAGTTTCTGATTTATGTTTGAATGTTTTTATTTTAAAAACAAATTCAAAGTAAAATTCAGTGTAATTTTTTAATTCAAAAGTAAAAGATACTCAAAATTGTTTTTGATAGAATTGATTTTAAATATAAAATTATTTTCAAAATATATAATCAAACATTTCTTTTTTTATTAGAATCACCTTTGAAACATGAAAACATTGCTGATATCTTTAGAAACGGAACCAAATACGTACAAAAGATAGTAAAACCAAAACATACCGGTAATGAATATGATACATCTTCACTTTACAATTTTTTTTCTTCATGGAAATCAAAAAGAAAAAGGGAAAAAAAAAGAGAAAAGAAAAAGGAGTTAAATTTCAATTCATATCAAACCCCATTCTTTTCCCTTTCTCTTTCTTTGACCCAAAACTCCTGACTCCCAATCTTTCAGTTTCGTCTGTGGAAAACACCACACCCTTTGAAACTGCCAGGGAGAAGGGACATTTGACCCTCGCAAAAACCAAATGGTTAACGATATTAAAAATCAATTGTTGATTATTTTATGAATTGATCCTTTGTCCTACGTTGAGGGTGGGACCCACAAGGTGAAGTCATGGCCAAAAGTCAAATAATCAGCTGGCTTGTAAAAGCTGTTATCTGTCCAACTGTGCAAACCACAAAGTCCAAAGTCCAATCCCACTCAGCCTTGGATTTGTGAATCTCAAATGGAATCAAATTACCACCCACGATCACAGTTTGTAGTATTAGTTGCTAGCATTACATTAGTGTTACAAATTCGGATTTAATTATAATATACAATTAGTAAAAAAAAATTATAATATCAATTAATTATATGAGTTTGATTTCAATATATTATTAGTGTAAAAACTTTTACACAATCAACTAATCAATCACATCAATACTAATATAAAAGTTGGATAGCCTATTTTACTGTACATTGAGGTGACATTATGACATTTTTTTGAAAAGTTTTACTTTTTAATTTTTATTTGTTAATTGTTATTTTATTTTATTTTTTGCTTCATCTACAAGACTTGCATTTATTAGAATTGTACATTTGATAATCATCAATATGTTTGACTAAACTTTCTTTTCTCTCTCTATTTGGGCTCTTGGCTTTTCCTCTTCTTATCAATATCTATATAAATAAATAATAAATATTATAAATACATTGATATCGAATATTATCAATAATTTCCAATGTAATTAATTTACTTAAAGCAACTAAAAATAAATTAATTGTTGCTAATAAACTTTCCTCTCTTTTTTTGGGCAAAAAAATTATAATTAACTAATCCCATCCAATCCATGCTAGCTAATCTAAGTGAAAGTCGATAATACTAATATAAAAATTGGATAGCCTATTTTACTGTACATTGAGGTGATATCATGTCATTTTTTTTTGAAAAGTTTTACTTTTTAATTTTTATTTGTTAATTGTTAATTTTTTTTTTACTTCATCTACAAGGCTTGCATTTATTAGGATGGTACATTTGACAATCATCAATGTGTTTGACTAAACTTTCTTTTCTCCCTCTATTTGGGCTCTTGGCCTTTCCTCTTCTCATCAATATCTATATAAATAAATAATTAATATTCTAAATACATTGATAATGAAGATTATCAATAATTTCCAATGTAATTAATTTATTTAAAGCAACTAAAAATAAATTATTGCTAATAAACTTTCCTCTCTTTTTTTCGCCAAAAAAATTATAATTAACTAATCTCATCCAATCCAACTAGCTAATCTAAGTAAAAGTCGATAGTTGGGTCATTATTATCTTCGGTTATCTAATGTATGATTTTGAGGAAGACATGAGAGAGATTATTGCGGAAAACTTGATTTCAAAGCAAAAAATGAGAAGAACAAGTAGTGATACCAATAAAATATGACACTTATTTCCAACATTATATTTTAAAGCAAATAAAATAATTTTTTACATTTATAATTTTTTGTTATAAATAATTATACGACGTTTGTGGAAAATAAGACTACTTTATAGATATATCATTTTTTTTCTTTGACATGAACTTTAGAGATATATGTTAAAATCCATGTTTGAACTATTAATAAATCTATGTAATTAGAATATTTATATATTTATATATATTTTCAAAGCAAATAAAAAATTCCAAGATGATAAATGATTTCCCAATGCAATTTACTCAAATATTTGATTTATTTCTCATACATTTCCGATGTTAGTTTACTATTTATCCAACCTAAATAGAGGTACCATAAATGTACACAATCAAATAAAAATATAAAATTCACTTAAACATATGCTGAGAAAGTTTATTCATCTAGAGTTTGTTTTTATATCTTCCGCTCATGGCTAAAATTAAATTTATCAGTAGCCTTTCACCATCAAAAGATAAATAGAAGATTAAAGTAGAGTGCTACAACTTTGGAAAAACAACCAAATTTCTTACAACCTCAATTGAGAGATAATGTAGATGTGGTGTTTTTACATGAGAAAGTGCTATTTATAACTACTACTTAATATTTTTAACTATATATTTTTTACAATTTCTTTCATGACTAATATTTGAACTTCTTGAATTTTTTTAATGTAGGGGAGGTGGATCCAACCTACTGCTAGAGGTACTCTTCAGTGTGATGGTCTTTTGATTGAATGCAATGATGTGAAACATTTAACTTTGGAGTGACTTGAATACTCAGCTATATAAAATAATAACGCTTGCATACCAGTTGACCCTCAACTTAAGAACAACCGTAACCTTTATACTAGCATCAATAATTCGTATGTATGGATTTTCCTGTGTCAATTTTGACAAAATTATAAATGAAATGAAGGAAAATATATATTTCTAAATAAAATACAATAAATATTTAACAATAAATGTCTAACAAAAAAAAAACTAAAGTGCATTTGTTTGAGACTGATCTAAGACAATAAATATCACCATAGCTCGTGAAGTTTTCTATGCTCTCAAGAAGATGTTTAAATGTATTGTGTGCATTTGAGAAATATGTTTAAATACATTGGTTTCCAATATCTTTATAAAAAACAACAAAATAAAAATACGAAATGAGAAGGACACAAATGTTGCTTGGGAGAGCATTTAGTGAATTTGAGAAATTAAGTGAATTGTCCCAATACATTGGAAGAAGTAGATAAATAAATACACTAAATAAAAAGAACACAACTCTTGGAAATGGTTATTAATGTTATCGAACATGACACTCAAAGTTAGAGCCCAATGGCCCTAATGGAAATAAAGTTATGCTAAAAGATTTGAATTGAGGGAGGAAGAAAAAGGATGTTAAATTTGGAAACAGGTGAAAGAAATTATTCCCTAATAGCATTATTACTAATATGACATCATGTTCAAATTTGAAGCATCTTACACGGGGTTGAAAATTTTACATGAAAACATACTTATATGTATACCTAGATGTATATGATTATGTACAATCTATAATATTTGTATTGAAGTTAATATTTTAAATGTGAAGATAATAATTTAAATATTTTTATCAACGGGGCTAATTTTTAAAATTAGTATATTTATAATATATTTTCACATGATTTTTTTATATATATCTTCATTTTGATTTTGATTGGATCATATCAACGTGAGTTTGAGTAAAAAAACTGTGAAAAAAAAAACATATTTTAGTTGTGTGAATTTGATAAAGGTGTTTGAACATGCCGTGTTCCAATATATTGAAACAAGTAAAATAAAAAAAATAATGATAGGGAATTGAAATGACACAGCTCTTGATTGAAAGAGCGTTAAGTGAAAACAAAGGCCCTAATGAAAACAAAATTATGTGAAAATAATCAAAATTTGTGTTATGACATCTAACTATCTATCAATATATAAAGACATAATCCATTTTGCTACTATGAATGACTCAGTAAATGGGGAGGTGGCAAGCTGTAGAAGTTTTGGGAATTTTCTTATTTAATATTAAAACGATTTTTTAATTAGTTATGTCCATCTAATGCATGTGCCGCTGTCGTGTTTTTCGGAGATGACCATCCCTCTATGAGATGATTACTCTCTGCTATCGAGAGCAGACAGAGTCTATCTTTGCAGTTCCTTATTCATCTATCCATAATCTTAAATTTCTGAAAATCATTTCTTCCTCAATCTCTCTTTCTCTGTTTTAATTTCCCTCTCCATTCTAATCTCAATTTCTCAAAATTTTGTCATTCTTTCTTAATATGTATTTACATGTTGATTATGAATTTATTTTCTCATCTTGAGTAGATTTTCCGGCATCAAACTCTTATGATATCTGTATGTATTTTAATCGTCATTTTCCAAAACCAAAATCTTTGATAATCATACTAAGTTTCCCTATTCCACTCCATCATATTGATGGCAAGGAGGATATGTACATATTGTTACATTATGTATTGTAATATCATTTTAAAATAATAAAAAATCAATTTTTTTATGTTCTCAAATTATAGACAAGATTTTTTAAGGCTTTTGCTTATCACTTCTGTCTATTAATTAAAACCCTTGGAGACGAATGGGTACCAACAATGTGGGTGAGAAGAAAAAGTTGAAGCCAAATTGTGAAACAAGTAAAGAAAGGATTTGAAACGTTGGCCTTAATTTGGGATAAAGAAAAAAAGGGTTTGGTAGATTTAGAGGCACAATTCAAGTTATTAATGATAACAATACTACCAATAATAATAATAATTGAAGACCCGTGCATCGCACGGATGCAAACAAGATAGGTTTTTATATTTGAAGCAAAATGAATTTAGTCGAAAGCACTCAAACTGAGATGCGTTGGCGAAAATCATGGAGAGTTGAAAAGTCAAAAATAGATAAATGGAAATAATTAGCAAATAAAACCGTTCTTACTGATTTTACGATCAATCTTATGACTAAAACAACAAAAGTCAAAGACTTTTTAACAAGGCTAAATCCATATTTTTGTCCCTTATCTTTATTTAGTTTTCATTTGAGTCACTTATCTTTTTTTTGTTCTGTTTTGGTCCCCTATCTTTCAACCGTTAGCCTATTTTGGTCCCTTTCGTCAGTCTGCCGCCGTCAAATGCCTGAAACCGCCACAGTCAATTGCCAGAACCGCCACTGTCGTCGGAATCTGGGTTTTAGAGAGAGAAAATCTTGTTTTCCTCTCTCTCTCTCCCCTTCATTCTTCTTCCTTTCTTCCTTCCTCCTCCTTCTTCATTCTTCCTTCTTCCTTCTTCCTCCTTCCTCTCCCCTTTCTTAAATCTCATTGATGTTGTCACTGTTTCGTGGAGGAAGAAGGAAGAAGGAGGAAGAAAGAAGAAGGAAGAAGGAAGAAGGAGGAAGAAAGAAGAAGGAAGAAGGAAGAAGAGAGGGAGAGAAACAAGTTTTTATCTCTCTAAAACCCATATTCCGGTGGTGGTTTTCGGCGACTCATGATGGTTACCTAACGCCGACAGTGCAAAACTGACGGAAGGGACCGAAATGAAACCTAAAAAAAAGATAAGGGACCAAAACGAAACAAAAAAAAGATAAAGGACCAAAATGAAAACTAAAATAAAGATAAGGGACCAAAACAATAATTTAGCCCTTTTATAAAGGTAGTTGAAAGATACAAAATGCACCAATCTAAACCTGTGGGAACACCTTTGGGATAGCATGCCAAACTTTCTATCAAACAAGGACCAAAGACAGAAGAAGAAAGGCAAAGAATGCTCTCAGTTCCATATACAAATGGTGTAGGCAGCATTGTGTATGGAATGGTGTATTGCAGACCATATTTGGCATATGTTGTAAATATGATTAGTAAGTTCATAGCAGACCCTGGACAACCTCATTAGGAAGCATTAAAGTGGATCTTAAGATACTTGAATGGCACACTAGCTTCTGGTTTACTTTTCAAAAGAAATTCACAAGGAAAGGAGGTGATTCAAGGATATGTAGATTCAGATTATGCTTGGAACATTGATACTAGAAAATCACTCTCATGGTATGTGGTATATGGCACTGTAGTGAGTTGGAGATCAGTTCTGCAATCAGTATTAACTTTATCAACTACTCAAGCTGAGTTCATAGCTCTTACAGAGGGTGTGAAGGAAGCAATATGGCTAAATGGAATTATTGGTGAACTTGGCATAACACAAGACAGTGGTACAATTTTCTGTGATAGCCAAAGTGCTATTCACCTTTCAAAGCATCAAGTCTACCATGAAAAATCCAAACATATTGATATTAAACTACACTTCATAAGGGATGTAATTGAGGCAAAGGAAATCCTTGTTGCAAAAGTTTCAGACCGAGGATAATCTAGTCGATGCTTTAACTAAGTCCCTACCCTTATACAAGTTCAAGCATAGTTTGTACTTGATTGGATTCCATTAAAACTTTGAAGACTAGTGAGAGGGCAAAGTGTATGGAGATATGGTTAAATTGATTTAGAGACAAGGTGGAGAATTTTTAATTGGATGTCTCAAAATTAGTTACAAGTGATCAAGCTTTCAAGTCTGTTAGAGTCAGTTATTTCGGTTGCAACCAACTTGATGCAGCAGCCTTGAATGGAGCACGTGCAGGATTCTTGAAGACTGATTTGTATATATACTAGCATAGGTAAATTGGCTAGGTAGTAGTATGTAATTGAGACAATATAGTTGTTGTAATTTATCTGAACTTGTGTGCATCAGTTAGAGTGGAAAGTTCAAGAGGGTTCTGTGAAAAATAGAGGGAAGAGAGACTCGGGAAAATTGCTGTTGTATTCTCTACAGGGGCTAGCAAGAGACCAAGGGAAATCTCTATTTGTTCCTAGCTTGATCTTGTACTAGGTTTAATCACAACGGAATATTATTTTCTCTCTACTCGTGGATGTAAGCCCCATCGGCACCATGTTAAATTCTTGGTGTTAATTCTTCTCCCTTTACATTCTAAATTTTGTGTTTTAGTTTGTGCACTGTTCTTGGTTGTTTTTCTGTTGTGCTTTTGGTCTATTTGTTTCAGTTTGAAACCAACAGAAGGAAATACACATCATTGATAGGCCATAAGAGTGCACATTACAATTAGGAAAAACATGAAAAATATAATTAGTAGGAAAGGAAAGAGCTGAACGAGCTAAAAAATGGGCATCCCCATTTGCATGTCTCCTAGTAAAACTGACACTACAAGAGCTATTACTATGAAGAAGTTGATGACAATGTTTTATAATGGAACCAAATTCAGTAACTTCATCATAATGACCATTAGTATTGTCAACCACAATTTTACTATCCATCTCAAACACTACTTTGTTGAGACCCATTTGTTGAATCCACTGTAAAGCAAGCACTAATCTGGTTGCCTCGCCTTCACGAACTAGAAGTAGATAAGGAACCCAAGTAGATTTGGAAATAATAAAAGCACCAGAATCATCTCTAAGACAAAAGCCAAAACCTGTGTTTTACTTTTACCTTCTACTTTAAAGAAAGAGGCATCATGATTACATTTTAAGTACCTAGCTCATGGTCTCCTCCAAAAAACTATATTACTACAAGGCATGGGATCTGGCTCGAGAAATGAAGTAGAGTGTTGGACTCGGACATAGTCTTGGTAAATAGCAGCAGGTCAATAAAGAAGGTCATTGCTGTCTTCAATCTTTATAGGTTGCTGAGGAGAACCTTCCAATAGATGCTGCTAGCAAACGCGTGGTGAAGAGACTTTAAGTAACTCATGTAACCCTAAGTAGCCATTTAACAACAATGACAAGTATTTCAAATGACAGAGGTGGAGAGACTTACCAAAGAAGACAGAGAGAGTTAGTTTCTAGGTGGGAGAGAGAGCAAGCGTAATAGAGGGAAAGAGTCATTGATGACTCTCAGAAATGACAGTTATTTACTCTTTCTTAGCTTGAGTTTTTGTAATCTTTAAGTATTTTATGTGGATGTTTTAGGTGTTTTAAGTTAGTTTAGTGTAATATGTGTCTTTTTATAAATTTCGTTTGATTTTCTGTTTTTGAGTGTCTAGGAATATGTTTAATGTGTTTCTTGAGTTTTGTTAGGCTTTTGTTGAAGTTTAGACAAGCTGCAGAAAATAGCTCTGGGCATGTTGCAGCATCTGGGCGCAAACTGCTGACAAACTGCTGGAAATTGCTTTGGTCATGTTGCAGCATATGGACGCGCAGAAAAGGACAAAAGTTGAGTACATTTTCTCTCTCCTGCTAGCTGTCATAAAAGTTGATGACGTCCTTGCTGATTTCTTTAGGTTTTGTGGTGGTACATTTGAGGAAATGGGCCCAAGCACTTATTGTAATATCATTTTTAATGGCCCAAAAGTAGGAAAGACAAAAAGGCCTTTGTAAAACCCTAAAAGGTGATATTCACTTACTTTTTAAGGAGGGGCTGCAGAAGACAACAGCTAAGGAGGACACATAGCAGCAGCCAAGGGTCATCTTCCTCCTCTCCTTTGTTCCATTTTCGTGCTCCATTGTAATGGCTTTCTTCTCATTTTTATATTTTACGTTTATAAGATCAACATGAGCTAAACCTTTTAAGCTTTAGGTATGTTATTGTAATGAATGCTTAGCTCTTTTTATGCAATGATATGTTCTGCATTTTCTTTTATTATGTGTTGAATGTTATTTAGTTAAGAGTGGCCAACTTAATTAAATATCTAGCTTGCTTGGTTTGGAAAAATTGAGTCAAGTGGAAATTGATAAAAGATAGGGATTAAATCATTAATTGGAAAATTAAATGGTGTTGAATGAACTAGTAATAGTTATTCAAGTCCCTAAACTAACTGGAACATGGTTATTAAGAGGGTGGTGTAATTAATCTGAATCTAGGAACAGAAAGAAGTTAATGAACCTAACCCTTAAGTGTTGGAAAACACACTTTTATTTCCTGAAGTTAAATGCTGCAGCATATGCAGAGCATAATCTAAGCTAAGCAGGATTTATGAGGCAGCATACCTAGAGCTATTTTATCCAAATTTGACAACATACTCTCTTTTTTGTTTGCTTGCTTACTTTCAGTTTTTATTTCAAAGCTTCATTTACTTTATTTTGCACACATGCCACTATTTTTGGTTACCTACTCTAACTCCTTGAACATATAATCTAAACTGGAATTTGTTGCAGCATTACAATCCCTGTGGGAACGATATATGAACTTAATTTCTATATTACTTGATACGATTGTGTATACTTACACAAGCTTAAAGACATCTGTTTTTGAGGCAACAATCATAGAGTTTGAGTTTGAGAGAGAGAGTGTGAGAGTTTGAGAGCGTGCGCTGGTTTGAAAGAGAGAGAGAGAGATTAATAGTGGTCACATTCTTTTAATATAGCAATTTTGGTGGACCAAACCTTTAATAGCGCCTTAAGTGAGAAATGTTATTTAAAATTATATATTTAACATCACTTCACTGGAGACACGCTATTATATCTTGATACCACAAATTTTAGCGGAAATGATACCAAGTCACAACGCACGACTGCACATCTTCCTGACTTCTTCTTCTCCATCTCCACTAACGTATTAACTTCTATTAATAGTTTCTCTTTGAAAACGCACGACTGTACGTACAACTTCCTCTTCTCCATCTCCACTAACGTTGTAACGTTATATTTATGGCATCTCTTTGAAAACGTATGATTGCTCTTCTTTGCACGTCTTCTCTATAAAAAGAGCTCTCTTTGGTAAACCAAGTAACCATTCCTTTACTTCGTTCTCAGAATAACTTCCCACAATGGCCACCGAATCTTCTGCTTAGAACATTACACCAATAAAGGAAATTAATCTTAAAAATCTCAAAAGTTATGGATTTGATGTTACTATAAAGGTCGAGGCTCAAGGATGGAAATATTTCTTCGACATTGATCATGTCATCCCTATGATAGAACTTCAGGAGTTCTGGTCCAACGTTGAAATCAAAGCTGATGGATCCATCAACGCGGAAGTAACTGAAAAAGTTGTGACAATCAATGAGGGTTTTATTGCTGCCATAACAAGAGCTTCACAAAGCGGTTTGATGAGTTATAGAAGCCTGGAGTGGATAAAGGAATATCCAAGTTTTTCTTTGAAGAATATTTATCGAGCCATATTTAGGAATAATGCTGAAAAGAAGAAGGCTCAAAGGCAATATATGACCAACAAGGCTCAATTTCCTAGATTGTTGTCTCTCTTTCATTATTCTTGTTGCCCACTATCCCCTAGAGGTTTCAAAAACTGAATTGACCATCATTTATCACCTCCTCACTTGCTCTCAAATTAATCTTCGATTCCTTGTAATGGAACACATGAAATAATGTCTCCGTAGGAATACTGATATCCCCTATGGACATCTCTTTCAAACTATCTCCAGGCCTCATTTTGTCCACATGCATGATGTTCCTAAAATGAAACCTTCATCCAAACCTCTCACCTCCAACTACCTCATTAATCAACAAATTCAACCATGGGAAGGGATGGAAAATCCTAACCCTGTCATTCTAGATTCTTCTTCAGAATATATGTATCTAGAACCAAAGTCACCAATGTTTCCAGTCAAAGAGAAGGCGTGCCTATAGCGAGGCATTTGGAAGCGCACCAAAACTACATCGCTTATTGGAAGAAGATCCCAAGAAGAGAAAAGTGACTCAAGAGGAGTGATGTTCTGTGAGGGCAATAAGTTCTGACAACCCCTCCTCTTCATTGCCATCTTCTGATGCTGATAGTCAAGACATCGTTGGTGTGGTGGAAGTTTTCAAGACAGCAATTATAGAAAAGTTTGATGAACTAATTGTTGTTATTAGAAATCGTTAGGAATTATTCCTTTCTACAATCAATGAAGTACTAAATTATTTATTCGTTTCCTGAATATAACACATGCACACACACACACACACACACATATATCAACTATTTATCATTTAGCTATAATAATAAATGAAAAGAACAAAATATTAGCAACAACAATTGTATATGAATAATTTAAAAGATTTAAGGAAATTAATGGTCAAGATACAACTCTAAGGGTATACGTGAGAGAACAATGATATTTATAGGTTAATAATAGGGAAGCAGGAGCAATAATTTGAAGTTTGAAGTGTGAGAGTATGGTTATAGCGAAATGTTTCAATATTAAAGTAGAGAAATGATAGCTCATATAGAGAAAGGTTTCTGTATTAAAATAGAGAAATTATAATCGCTATTTAATAGCACATTCTAAACGAAACCCTATTAATGGTGGACCTTTTAATAACACTTTCTCGATTATGCTCTATAAAACCATTTTCTTTATTAAGGGCATATGTGAGAGAACAATGATATTTATAGGTTAATAGGGAAGCAAAAGCAGTAATTTGAAGTTTGAAGTGTGAGAGTGTGGTCATAATGAAAGTTTTCAGTTTTTAAATAGGGAAATGGTAGCGCTTATTTAAACAAGCACTATTATAACTAAGCCTCTTGGCCCAAGTGGTTGTAAGACCTGCCCTACGACATTCCTGGGGTCGACTCCGTTTGCTCCCGAATTCGATTCCTGGCGGTGTTAAAATAATGCTTGGCCAGATGTAACACTCCGAGTTTTCGCTGCTTTCAAATATCGGTAATAAATATATAAATGTTATATTTTTATCTGAGACTCAAAATGATTTTGGGTAAACCACTATCATTTTCATATCATGCTTTATATTATAGGGTTACGATAAAATTTTGGGTTGAAAATTCAGACGGAACCCGGTCTGCGTTTTCACTGACAATAAAAATTTACTGGTAAGAAAAACTAATTTTAATTCATTAATGAGATGAATAATGATTTTATTGTATTTGCTACGATACTGGAAGTATTGAAAATTTTAGCATAAAAATATAATATTATATTTGCTGCGGGCGAAAAACGTTGAGATATTTCTAAGAAAACTTGAGTCAGATGAATCAAGGAGTCAACAACGGAGCTGAGATGACTGATGTGACTGAGATGGTGAGTAATTATGATGATCCTATCCGAGTCATAATGGTCATAATGGCACATTTATGACACTTAGATATTTTTGCATGGAAAAGACTATTTTACCCCTAGCTTCACATGATTTTTACAAGCCTCGCCATTGGTATTTTGGACAAAAATGCCCCCAAAACCCATGGCCCCCTTCACATAACCATCGCTTAGGCAATTTTTCGTTTCATCTTTCATGCTTTCTTTCTCTCCAAAGTTCAACCTCCAAAGTTCAACCTTTTCTTCAAGAACACCTTGAGAACATCATAGTGATTTGTGAAGAACATCATCCAAATCATCCATTTCTTTGAATTCCAAGAGGTAACCTCTCTTAATATTGTCATTCTAAGTCTTTCTCTTCACAACTTTTATGAGTTTATGCCTTTAATCATCATGTTCTTCATTTTGCTTAAAGTTCATGAAGATTTCTTCAAATATTCATAACAAATTATAGAAAAATCCTTTTGACTTGAAACCAATTTCTATAATCTCATAATCATCTCTGTATTCATCATCTAGAATCATGTGATCAAGAGAAATTTCTTTCCTATTTTTCTAAGCTAGGCCGAACCTATGTAGGTTAGGTGTTCTTGGATTTTGTTTCAACTTTAAGTCATGATTCATGATTTAATCTCTTAATACCATGATAGCTCTTGTATGTAAATAATTAGAAGACCAAAAATAAAACCCTAGTCTATTTTATTCAAAAGGGTCGAAACCCTAATGGCCGCGCTGTCGCCACGCACCAAAAAGAACGAGCGTTTACAAAAATAATGCAGATAGGGAGCGACAACTCGAGTATCGTCTCTCAAGGACTCTTTAGTTGTTGTTGTTATTAACAGAGAATTAGTAGAAGTCAGAATTTGGGGGGTTTTGGATTGAGACAAAATAAAGAAAACAAAGCAATAAAAACAGGCAGTTTAAAAGACTAACAAATAAGCTAAAGAACGGTTAACCTACTGTTCTTGGTTTCCCACTATCATTGGTTCAAATAAATCCAAGCCCTAAGCGGATTCTAATCCCCTCCCGGTTGTAGCAACAAATAACAAACGAAATTCGCTACTACGGATGTATGTTCTTATTCCCGAAATAACAAACGGGGTTAAGCCCTCATGAACAAACGAACATGAATGAACGCACGCGAAATAACAAACGCGATTAAGTATAAGAACATAGCATCACCGAAATGAATCAATATAATACTATACATTCCTGAAATAACAAACAGAAACATGTAGCATTGCATTGAAAAGAGAATAGCAAATGAAAACAGGAAATACAGAACCTCAAATGTAAATGGAAACCAATCCCAGTAGATTAATCAAGGAGACTAGTTCTCCATTACAAAGGAAAAACAAAAGACAAGAATTAAACTACTGAAAGCTACTACTACTGTCTAAGACTAGCCAAAACTGGCTAACTCTGACTAACTACCTTCAGTTCTGTCTAAAACGCTTAAATACAATTTCTGGAATCAGCTTTCTCGCGAGGCGAAGCCTCTCTCGCGACGCGAATCTTGTGAACAGTCTGCAACCTTTGGTATTCTCGCGAGGCGAACAAACCTTCGCGAGGCGAGAATCTGAAGAGCCTTCTTATTACGCCCGTTATGAACATCAGGGGCCAACCGTGATGGTTTCTGACTTCGAGGCTCGCGAGGCGAATTGATGCTCGCGAGGCGAACCAGAATTATTCATTTTTATTAACCTGAAAATAAGAAATAACAGTAAGTATTTTATTTAACTCTAAATCAACTAAATTAGCTTAAAAATACTTTACAGACTCAAAATCTTACTTCAGGACAATCAAGTCTAATTTGGGTGAAAATGATATAAAATTAGCACAAAGCCATGGTCTTTACTAGTTATAAAACCAGTCAAACAGAGGCTCATCACCTAACTTTGGGTGTTGGATGAATTTTTGATTCAAAGTTGTCTTATGACACTTAAATCCAACTCTATGTTATGTATGTTTGTTGAATCCAAGAGCTGAGAAAATTTCAAAATCCCTAGCCTATTGATCTTGTGAAAACCGAAACCCTAGTTCATGGATCTAGATGAGTTTCATTCAAAGTTCTTAGTTCATGATCTTGGATTAAGTGCTTAATCATGTTTAAGTTGCTTAAGGATCATAAATCCCTAAGTTATAAAATTTTTAATTTTCCTAACCTAGAATTTTAGAAGAGACCGAACCCTAACCCTCTTGATTAAGTGTGTTTTTGTTTGATTTTGATTTATTTTGGTTGCAAATCGCTATGAAGGAATCGATCAGGTTGGTTTGATCTAAGCCGACGGAGGAAACCGGATCAAAATCGGGAGATTGCTTGAAACCGTTAGTTCGAATCTCCCAGAGGTAAGGGGAGTATGCCTGAGGAGTTTAAGATAACCACATGCTTATTGTTGAAGTTGTCTGTCAATTTTCTATAGTAACATTTTATGATTTTAAATTGTTTACTGTTAATTGTTGGATTGATTTTATGCTTACTTGAGTAATTGAGATATGTTGTCTTACATGATTATAATTATTTTGTTATATTATAATTGTGATGCATGTCATGAATTGGATATACGTCATGCTATTTTGTGATGAAATTATCTCCCATTGAGTCTTTGACTGAGAAACCTGACATTGGTGAGTGTTTAAATTAATTTGAGGATAAAATCTTAATAAGCTTGAATAATTAATCAAAGCGGTATCAAAGCGGTTAACTTGTGTAATTTTGAGAAAAAGTGGAAAAATATTATCTTAATAATATTTTTGTGGAAATTGTGTCAATGAGTGACAGTAAAGGCGAAACTGTGAAAATTTTTCACAGGCTCTAATTTTTCCAAAATAAATTCAATTTTATTATAAAATATTATTTGAAGTGATTAAGTTCCGAAAATAACGTAATATAGTTGTCAGAACAAATACTTATGACAGAAAAGTCATTTAAGTTATAAAAAGAATTTTATTAAAAAAATTTAAGAAAAAGTTTTATTTTATTATTATAGATTTTATTTAGTAAGGACTTTTTGAAAGTTGACTTTTATGAAGAACCATTTTCAGAAATAAAGAGATTGGAAAGAAAAGAATTTATCAATGATTTTTATGTTTTATCAATGTTTTAACATAAAAGAATTTCTGTAAGATGATTTTTATTTAGTGAAATTATTCCGTTAAACTTGGATAGGTTTTCGGATAATTGGTTTTGTATTTGTTTTTCACTGAGTGAAATGTTTTACAAAGGAAAAACGAACCTATGAACCGAGACGTCGGGGTTCTAGTGTTAAGTGGACACGTAGATCAAGGATCTGTGTCATTGGACTGAGTGTCCTGCAATGGTTTTGTGGACCGTGTGCCCTAAATTTGATGTGGAAAATGTAAGTTCCATCTCCGCGAGCCTAAGACTGGTGCATCAGTTTAGGGCTTTGCGATTGAGCACTCGGACCGCGTGTCCTGTGTTGAGTTTAAAACATTTGGACTGTGTGTCCTATGCTTGTTTAAAGTGGAAAGTCTTAATATGAAATTAAGCATGGCCGTGAGCTTTGTGCTTCAACAAGGAAAGATTATTACTACAAAGAAAACAAAACGAGAATAAAAGTTTTTCTCATGCATTTTTGATAGACGTGTCATATGTTATGATCATTGAGTCCTGAGTGGATCAATGTATCTGTTATGGACTATGTTTCCATTTGATTATTGGGATTCTGATTGAGCTAATGTATCTTTACTGGACTGTGTGTCAAATTTTATGCGATAACTATTGAGGTTCTGAGTGATGCAATATGTTATGGGCAATAAATTCCATTGATCGCAGTGACCATTGTGTTCTGTGTGAGCCAATGAATTACATTTTTGAACAATAACCTTGGTGTACTGAGTGTTACCAGTGTGTTATGTGTTCTCTTGGACATTGTTTTATTTCGTTTTAGAATGGGCCATGTGCAGAGCTTGATCAGCTTAAAACGAAACAGAAAGTTGTAAGATCTACGGGGATTTGGTATCAAAATAGGGCCTGAATATTGAAGTGTCATGCATTTTTATAAAATGACGATGACTGTCGGATATGAAATCCTTTGAATAAAATTATTCTACTGCTTGGATAATTTTTGTATGCTGTGAATATATGGTATATGCTGTTTGTGTTGTGCATGGGGTTGTCTTATCAAGACTCATATATTGGTAACTCACCCTTGCATATATGTTTGTTGTTTCCTCTACTATGTGGAATATATATATATATATATATATATATATATATATATATATATATATATATATATATATATCCGGGAGCAGCGGATCTGAACTACTCGGGGGTCCGAGCCCTGATGTTTGACAATGCTGATCAAGGGAATGCATGGGTGATCAACCCAGGGGCTCGGAGTGCTACCTACACTGGTTCGATGAGGACACTCCGATGGACTGTAGCAGACGGACCACAACAACTTATTCATAGCAGGGAGACGATCGAGGTTTCACTACCTCCCATTTGGATGATCCTACGATATCTGGTACAACACGAGGACTTAGAGCATCAACCACCTCCGTACGTTCAACCGTTACGGCAGGTAGCCCCGGAGACACCTCCTGGGCCTATCGTTTTGATTCCGGATGATGCTCAGGTGGAGATGGAGGAGGATCTTGAGGAGGATCCGATGGTTGATCCAAACTATGTTCATCTGGAGGATGGAGTAGTCCCAGATATTGGAGAGGGGGCTGATGTATCCTCTCCAGATATACCTCCTGGAGGTGGGGGAGTTTATAATGGACTCTATAATGGGTTTATGTAGTGATGACCAACTGTAAGATGTAGTCTTTATGGGTAGAGTGGGATTTTAGATAGTCTGACTTAGTGGCTACTGAGAGCCATCTTTTTGAGTAGCGTCTTTCAGACTCCCACTATGACATAGTTAGGATGTTTTCAGGTTGTTGTAATATATGTGTGATAGTAGATGGTGACCTGGTAGGAAAAAGGTCTTCTGTAAAACTTTGATGCATATGTCATATATATAGTGATGTATATTATGTTACTGGTGTTTGGATATGTGTACCGTAAAGAAAAAGAAAAAAATTTATCAGTATTTTGACAAGAAGTATAAGGAATTAGTAACTTTTATTTTGTTTTTCGAAGGAAACCAACAAATTAATATTTTATTAAGTTTGATTTGATTTTTGCAACATGTTACGTAAATGTGATACCTAGGGAATGGGGTGTCGCAAGCAGATGCCACGTCCTGCGAACAGTGATTAGTCCTTCGTTGACAGCGTTGGGATACACTGGGTTTAGACAAAAAAAACAAGCATTATAATTTTTATATAATAGTGCATTCTATA
This sequence comes from Sophora flavescens, assembly GCA_030762895.1. Taxonomy (NCBI): domain Eukaryota; kingdom Viridiplantae; phylum Streptophyta; class Magnoliopsida; order Fabales; family Fabaceae; genus Sophora; species Sophora flavescens. Next base: position 174,699,320 of record CM061064.1, read on the forward strand.
CGAAACGCTATTCATGATGGACCTTTTAATAACGATTCTTGAATAAGCGCTACTAAACTATTTTGTTTCTTTTTTTAAATGATTATTTTTTATTCTTTTAAATTTTTAATGCAAGCAGAACATTTCATTTGTTACATTTTTCACATGAATATTTTTCATACCTTTAAATTTTTAATGCAAGCAGAACATTTTCTTGGTTACATTTTCACATGAATATTTTTCATTCCTTTAAATTTTTAATGCAAGCAGAACATTTCCTTTGTTACATTTTCACATGTTTAAAATTTGTTTTTGTATTCCCACTACTAGTAAGTAAATGGATAAGGATTGCAGTTAATGAGAACAAATACCTTCAAAGAATATTTAATTTCTATTTTATTTTACTTCAAATATACATCTTTTGAGTTTAAATTTTACACTTCAAATATACATAATCTCAACAACATGTTAATGGCAATGGAGAAAACGGAATGAAGCTTTGCTTTAGTTTGTCTTCTGCCCTCCCTTCAATATCCCTTATGTGTCATTATCTACACATAGGATCACTAGGGCTCCCTCGTTTCTCATATATTTTTGTCGTCTGTCATTCCAAAGAAAGTTTTGTTGCTTGAAAGACCCCTTCTGTTCTAGGTCGCCACCGCCACCGCCACCTTCTTCCATTTTATGCGGGCACCTTATGGATGCCCCTCATAATGGGTATGCCACTCAAATATCTTTTTAAAAGGCTCCCATTTTGTTTTTGGTCACCAGTGACTCTTTGATAATCCTCATATAGGATTAGAGCAATACTTGGGCGTCAAGACATCTCATTTTGTAAGGTATTTGGGAGAGACGATGACATTCACATATCTTCTTGTCGTCTGTCATGACATTTAGGATTGGCCCTCTTCTGGCTCTCATATGGACATTAGTCATGACACACGACAAGAAGATATGAGAGTGTCAGCCTCTTCTAAATGATAAGAACATAGAAGAATACACGGGGGGATTTTATAAAATTTGTAGTGTGGGATAAGAACACAAAGGAGGGTTATTTATAGGAGAAATTGGCTTAGGTTTAGGAGCGTTAGTTCAATAACTATTAAGGCCAAATTGATTAATTTCTAATTTTCTGTGCATTGAAGGTTGAATATTGGGTGTTTTGTGCAGAAAGTGTACTTTCACCAGTTCCATGAACTATGTCAATGCCCAACGACTACGAGCAGATAGTTGGTCACCTAGAAAGTATAGTTTTAATTCGAGGAAAAGATTGTGTTTTTCAATTCAAACGCTATAATAGTTACAACTTCCATAGCGTCTGTATATATAAACACTATTAAATTTGTCTATTATCATAGCGCTTTAACTGTTACGTGCTATTAATGATGTATGAGGTAAAGATCGTTTTTTTTTTTTGAAAATAGGTTACGGCATAAAGATAGCTTTTCCTCGGTGAACCACTATTAAAGGTTTATAATTTAGTATAGTTTCTAATGGTTAGGGCTATTAAATACTTCCGAACATTTTTTTAGAGCACCTCTTACCGAAACTGATATTAAGTGTCCGCTATTAAATCCCGAATCTAGCATGATGATACCACATAATATTAGCAAACCACCATCATTCAAGACATAAAAAAAACCATTAAATCAACATGCGAGTAATAAATATATGAATTTTCACACACCAGCATGAGGGTTTTTCCCACATGAACATAAAACCACAATCAGAAAAATAAAAAGACGAAAGGGGGAGAAAATTATAAATCATAACCGATGGGTGAGAAATGAAAAAAAAATATTACAACCCAATCAATGGAAAACAACGTCAAACGTTTCTTTATTATGAATATTACAGTCCATTTTCAAGCCTTAATTTTGAATAAAGACCTCCTCCCCCACACTACACTTCCGCTTTGTTTGTTTCCAATGATTTTAGCGAGAGAGAACTTGAGCAGTGGGAACTGACGTAGAAGATTGAGAGTTCTATCATTTGGATATGCAAAGAAATGTGGAAAGATGGAACTTTTCTGTGGGAACCAATGGCTAAGTTAAAATCTCTCCTTCCTTGGAGAGAGAATGGAGATTCTGAGAAAAAAATGGAAATGACAGTTTTGTCTTTTACTTTTACACCACACACATATATTATTAAGGATAAATAAGTCATTACAATAAAAATTAACTTTTCTTTCTCTTCCACTTCTCTCCTACTTCTTTAAATCCAAACAACTTAACAATCTATTCATTTTCAACCCATTTTCTCTTCTTTTCTACTTTTCTCTTCTCTACTTTTCTCTTCCATACTTATCTTTTCATCCAAACAATACCCTCAAGTAGTATACAGTGCTAGGGTTTTAGGTGTAAGTTATTATAAAAATAAAATAGCGAAAAAAGTGATACATGCGGACTCGAACTCGGGACCAAAAAACACGGAAATGTTAGTGACCACATAAGCTCCGCATAAGCCATACCATAAGCTTGTCACATGAGCTTATGAAAATAAGGTATAACAGCTTATGAGACAGATATAAGCTCTTGCGATAAGCTCTCCCAAACACCTTCATAAGTACTTATGTCAGTAGATAAACTCGAATAAGCTCTTTATAAGCCAATCCAAACGGGCCTTTTATCCATTTGAGATGTGATTGGCTTTATCATAGGGAATTTGTGTATTTAATATTTAAAAAATTGAAACATGACTCTTTAGTATATGAGTACTACTCCATCCGGTCCTTAATATAAGAAACAAATAGGTACATTTTTTTGGCCCAAAATATAAGAAACGTACATCAATTTTCACATATATTAAATGTTAACTTCCAATATTGCCCTTATTAATTACTGTCATTAATTATGGACCCTCGAAATATTAATTAAGATAAGAAGGGGGTGTTTTTGGAAATTTATATGAATATTAATTACAATTAACTCATTTCAATGTATTTCCTTAGTCTCTATATTTTAGGGTTTTATTTATTATATTAAAGGACCGGAGGGAGTACTACGTTATTAGTAAATACACAAACCATTTACTAACATGCATAAAAATCAACATGAATGAATGTAAGAAGACCCAGTTAATACTCTATCTAAATCCAATCCATTGTGATCCATATCTAGGGGTGTTCATATCCAAACCGATCCAAAAGGAAACCGAAAACCGATAAAAAAAAACTGAAAACCGAACAAAACCAATGTCTATTAGATTTCTTTGGATCTTGTTTTGTGAAAACCACTTGGATCAGATCGGATTTTTGATCCCTTTTCTAAAACCGAACCAATCCAAACCAAACCGCATATATAAATTTAATATATGTTTATTCTATTTTTTGCACTATTAATTTTTTTACTTGTTGCCTTTTTTCCTAATAATACTTACTAGTATTTTTAATTATTTCTAATGTTCAAACATAAATAAAAGATTTTTTGATAATAGATGATGATGATATTTATTTATTTTATATATATTTTATGAAATATTTTTACATGAATGTATCAACAAGTATATACAGGTTTAAGATTTTGTTCAGTTTAGGTTGTAATTTTTATTCTTTGATGTAATATAAATATGTAATGATGTGTTGGTAAAAATCGAATCAACCGAACCAATCCAAACCATATTTTATCAGATCGGATATTTTTAAGGAAGTCATCCAAACCGAACCGCATATTCATTTTATCTTTGAATCAGATGACTTTTTATCTCAAAATCGATTCAAACCTAACCAAGAACACCCCTCCCGTAGACAGTGCATTCTCCATGTTTATTTGGTAAGCGGAGGGGAAGAAAGAAGCATTTATGATGAGCACGTGTGTACAACCAATTTATTATGTAGTCTTGGAGTTAGGACACCAATTTAAGACGTTAGGTGAAGCTCCTTTCCCCGTGAACGGGTTTTTTTTTTCTTCTTCTTTTTTTTTTTTTGCTTTTCAATATTTAATAAAAAAAGAATGCTAACGAATGTCTTTAAAATATCTATTAAAGAATCAAGAAAAGAAAGATTTTATGAAAAATTAATGTATTTAATATTTGAAAAGGTGAAATACATATTTTTTCAATAAAAACCTACTTTTCTTGGTTCTTTAAAAAGTACTCTAAAGACACTCGTTTGCATGATCCTTAACAAAATACATTTAATACTTAATATATAAAATAGGTGATTTCTCTGAGCAATGATAAATTTTGGGTAACATTTATCCTGGCAAGGTGATCCAATCATATGGTATCATGTCATTTATAATGTCATACCTAATATTTTAATTTAACAACTCATTATAATTTATTTAAAAAATCATTCAATTTTCTTATTTAATTTTAGACCCAAATGTACCTAATTACCCCCCCCCCCCCCCTTCCCCTTCCCCTTCCCCTTCCCCTTCCATCACTTTCATCCACCATGCCCATCCATCCTCACCACCACCACCTTCAAACATAACCACCATCACTGCAACCAAGCGTCCATCAGATCTAAACCAATACCGTCGCTCCTGTAACGATTCCGGCCACCTACCATCTGTCGTGCATGGCACTATCTCCTCCACACGTGGTGCCGTCACGCCCACAGACCAAACAAGATTGCATGACCCGCCCTTTGTAGCGCCACCCCATCGTAGACACATGAACCACCGCATCCCACAGCTTCTCCCCCCATCGCCGTGTCATCCGCCGTCTAGCCGCCGTCACAAGTCCTCCACGAGCTGCATTTCAGAACTTGCAGCATGCCGAGAATTGGTGGTTTAGGGGGGATGAGTGCATTTCGGTCATTTTAAATGGGCCTAGAGTCTTTTGGGCTTTTTTCCTTTCCTTTTTCCTTAGGCAGAAAATTATATAATAAGAAAAAAATAAACATTCCCTCTTCTAAAAATAAATAAAAATCACATTAAAAAAATCATTTTCAAAATAAATAATTTAAAAATTAGAATATCTTATAAAATTTATAAATAATATTTAAGTTTATGCATAAAACTTGTGAATAAAAAATTAAAAATATTATTAAATATTCTAATTCTAACTCTAACCCTTTTTTTTTTGACAAATTCTAACTCTAACCCTAACATATTAAATACTAGGTATTTAACATATAGTTTTATTATCCAATTCAAGTAATTATCATAAATATTTGTATATATGTCGAATTATAATTTATATTTTCACATATTTGTTTAATAATATTTTAATTGGTATTTTTTAGTTTAATATCATTATATCCTAATCATATTCGTTGTATTATTTGTATCAACATTGAACAATTGGACATGAACATATATCCTAACCCGAACCTGATGTTCTCAATTCAATTCTTGAAAATTAACCCAGGGAATCACTGCAATCAAATTAGCTGATAAATCGACTAAGCACTAATTCGTATCAAAGAGTATGTTGGCACATAGTGTATACCAATTAAACTCGTATTTTATCCTACTCTAATTTAAAACTTCAAATGAAAAATGTTCTTAAGTGAATAATGTAAACCCCAATTAAACTAATAAAATACAATTTAACCCATAAATATTAACAAAAAATATTTTAGAAATTTGAGTTTCCTTTTTAAAAATATCAAAGTGAGGAATCAATGCCTCACCAACCAACACCCCACTTTACTTAAAAAAATTTGGTGAAAAGGTAATACCAATAAATTTCTTACCTTAAATTAGAAAAAGAAAAAAAAGAGTAAAACTTGATTCCATAGTTTTGAAAATCAGACCTGACCAGCCGGTTTGATTGGGAACGGATTAGGTGTCGAAAGCTTTCAACGTAAAAAATAACTGATTATGTGCAAGTTGAATACAATATAGCAGATAGAACCTAATTGATTTTGTATAGTTTCAATTTGTTAATTAAGGGGTTAAATTGGATGATAATGCATATTAATGTTGTGGTTGAATGTGTTGACCTTATATGAAGGTCTAAATTGGAGCCATTTGAGTGGAATGAAATTTAGAGTAAGCACTAAAATATGGGAAGGGAAGGGGCACTGATATGAGTAGAGATTTTGTTTCACCACATACCATATTTAAGTACTCATGCCAATATTTTTTATTCAGATTACCTTTTCAATCATTATTATTGTCATTTGATTGCCATTCAATTGCTCAATAATTAAATTATAATTTAATAAATTAATACCATAACACTTGAGTGTGAATTATAAATGGTGAATTAAGATCAATTATTATTCGAATATTTAAATTTTGTAAATATCTCCTTTTAGGTCCATTTAAATATTTGTCTAGTCATCCCTTCTTTTGTGCATTGATCGACACACAGGATTCTGATGATGTGGAGGTGTCATAGAGCGACACGTGCGAGAAATGTTCACGCATACATTTTCATATGTATATATTATTATTATTATTATTATTATTATAGATTATAAATTATAGGTATATAATAACTTTTGTTCTCAACTCAATTCTTGAAGATTGACTAGGGGGAATCATTACAAGCGAATTATCTGATAAATCGACTAAGCAGTAATTTACATCAAAATAAAAAAAGTTGAAATAAAAATTTCAAAAAAAAAATTTAATAAAAAATAATCGATTCAAATTAATTCTTGACTAGTTTTCATCAATTTTGGATCGATATCGGTTCTGACAGACGCTCTAAAATCAGTTATTTTTTGGGTTGAAAGCTTTGGACACCTGACCCATTCCCAATCAAACCGGCTGTCCAGGTCTGATTTTCAAAACTATGGAATGAAGTTTTACTTCTTATTTTTTCTTTTTCTAAGTCAAAGTAAGAAATTTATTGGTATTACCTTTTCACCATTTTTTTAAAGTTAAGTGTGGTGTTGGCTGGTGATGCATTGATTACTCACTTTGATATTTTTCAAAAAGAAACTCAAATTTCTAAATTATTTTTTGTTAATATTTATGGGTTAAATTGTATTTTATTAGTTTAATTGTGGTTTACATTATTCACTTAAGAACATTCTTCATATGAAGTTTTAAATTAGAGTAGAATAAAATACGAGTTTAATTGGTAAACACTATGTGCCAACGTACTCTTTGATACGAATTAGTGCTTAGTCGATTTATCAACTAATTTGATTGCAATGATTCCCCGGGTTAATTTTCAAGAATTGAATTGAGAACATCAGGTTCGGGTTAGGATATATGTTCATGTCCAATTGTTCATTGTTGATACAAATAATGCAACGAATATGATTAGGATAACGATATTAAACTAAAAAATACCAATTAAAATATTATTAAACAAATATATGAAAGTATAAATTATAATTCGACATATATACAAATATTTAAGATAATTACTTTAATTGGATAATAAAACTATATGTTTTTTTTTATAAAAATCAAACTATATGTTAAATACCTAGTATTTAATATGTTAGGGTTCGAGTTAGAATTTGTCAAAAAAAAAAAGGGTTAGAGTTAGAATTAGAATATTTAATAATATTTTTAATTTTTTATTCACAAGTTTTATGCATAAACTTAAATATTATTTATAAATTTTACAAGATATTCTAATTTTTAAATTATTTATTTTGAAAATTAATTTTTTTAATGTGATTTTTATTTATTTTTAGAAGAGGGAATGTTTATCTTTTTCTTATTATATAATTTTCAGCCTAAGGAAAAAGAAAAAAAAAAGCCCAAAAGACTCTAGGCCTATTTAACATGACCCAAATGCACTCATCCCCCCTAAACCATCAATTCTCTGCATGCTGCAACGTTTTGAAGTGCAGCTCGTGGAGGACTTGTGACGGTGGTTGGACGGCGGACAGCACGACGACACGGCGATGGGGGGAGAAGCTGTGGGATGCGGTAGTTCATGTGTCTGCGATGGGGTGGCGCTACAGAGGGCGGGTTGCGCGATCTTGTTTGGTCTGTGGGCGTGACGGCACCACGTGTGGAGGAGATAGTGCCATGCACGACAGATGGTAGGTGGCCGGAATCGTTACAGGAGCGGCAGTATTGGTTTAGATCTGATGGACGCTTGGTTGCAGTGATGGTGGTTATGTTTGAAGGTGGTGGTGGTGAGGATGGATGGGCATGGTGGATTAAAGTGATGGAAGGGGTAATTGGGTACTTTTGGGTGTAAAATTAAATAAGAAAATTGTATGATTTTTTAAATAAATTATAATGAGTTGTTAAATTAAAATATTAGGTGTCACATTATAAATGACACGGTACTATCTGATTGGACCACCTAGATAGGGTAAATATTACCCTAAATTTTTCATTGGCACCGGAGAATTCACCTATAAAATATAATAATGACTTTTAACTTGTTTAATTTAACTAGTATTAAAAATTGAGTTTAATTTTGATATACAATTGATGTAAAACTTTTTTACAATTGTCAAACAATTACAGCTAATTTTATTTATGATTTTTAAGATAATTATCATAAGAGTCAAATATTTTTACTAATATGACGTTTTATAATTGATTGATTGTGTAAAATATCTTTATAATGATATAATTCCTACCAAATAAATCCTTAAAAATTCAGTAGTTAAAGAAAATACAAATTATTAATTTTACAAATATTTTCATTTTTTAAGCTTTGTTTAAGCCCGCAGCCCGAGAGAGAAGAAACAAACAGATAAAAAAGTTATTTTTCAATGAGTAATGATAGTTGTACACATTTTTGGTGTCCAACATCGTATATATATATATATACATATATGTATGTATTTATATTTGTTTATTATTTTCTCTTTCTCATCATATGTATTTAACACTTCAAAGTAACTCACCACTATATGATGTCTATAAATGATATCTATAAATGATATCTCAAAAGTGTGTACAATTATCGTTTCTCTTTTTCAATTTGGTAAACCTTGTATATCTGCTAGAGAGAAGGGAATGCTCACTAGAAATTAAGTTTTTCTGAAAATATACAATAACACTTTAACACAATGTAAAAGTTGGGGCACTTTGCTTTGTGTTCATGATGATTGCTTTTTTGTCCGTATAAATTAAAGACACCAAGTCACCAAGAGCATAATACATGCATGCTCGAACTAAGGTCCTTTTTTTTTTGGTTGATCCAAAGGGGGTTAGAACCCCAACAAAGGTCCTTTATAATATGGTGGAATCATATCTGCAATGATTCAATGAAAGGATTGAGTCATGGTGAATGTCAATGGGGTCACACTATTATAAAAATAATATATATAAAAAAATGAAATGTAGAAACAAGAAAAGTACATATAAATTATTGATCGTATGAGATGCTAAAGACATTATCTTTAAAAGATATTATCTTCGGCCGTCAAAAAAAAAAAAGACACCATCTTCATAAGAAAAATGAAATGCAAAATAATAGTGTCAAAATCTCTTAGGATATATCGAGTTATAACTCCCGCACACTCAAAAAGAAAAATATAAGAAACTTTTAAAGGAATTACCATTTTATTTTTCTTTCTCTACAGGCAATTTTAGACAAAAGGAAAAGGCTTGATATTTTCTCCAAAAACATGGCGTCCCTTATTTTATTTTATTTTTATCAAAAGACTAAAATATGCAAAGGTATCTCAATAGGAAAAATCATCCCAACTGTTGGTACCAGATATCCTAACAATCATCTGCAGCACACCAATGAATTATTCAATATCAATAAAAAAGAATACAAAAAGATATGGGGGGGACTATGCCAAAACCCATGGAAGAATCATCTATAGTTAGGCATTCATAACTTATTTCTAACAAATTCATCTCTAATGAAAACAAGAGGTAAATCCCACAAATAAAAACCATGATTATTTACACCGAAATTGGCTAAACTATCTGCACAAGCGTTTCCTTCTCTAAAAACATGAGAGACCACAAACTGCATCTTAGAAACTAGAATTTTGCAATTATCCCACTTATTTTTTAGTTTCCAGGAGACAATCTTATCTGATTTGAAAGCTTGCACCACAAGTTGAGAGTCACATTCTAACCAAAGCCTATGTCACCCTCTTTGATAGGCCAATTCAATAGCCAACATGGCTGCCATCAACTCAGCATAGTGGGCAAAAGACACTCCAATATATAAGAAAAGCAGCTAGCAATTTCACCTCTATAGCCTCTAAAGATGCCTCCACTGGCTGCATGACCAGGGCAACCTCTTTCGAGCCATCTGAATTACACTTAATCCAATTACAAAGAGGGGGAATCCAATTGGCTGAATGATTTTAGGAGCTTTATCCTCTTTGCCAGAAATACTGAAGGCTTTAAGAACCTGAAAATCTGCCATGGAGTTGGAAGTGAACCCCTTTGACAGTCAACCTGTGAGATTGGTGGCTGCAATAATTGAGCTTATAGCAGAAGCCAGAGGAACTCTAACATTTTGAAATCTGGATTGATTTTTGCAGTGCCAGATCCAGTACAAGACATTTATGATTACTGCTGTGATGACATCAAGCACTTGACTACTCCAATTGCCATTTAAAATCTTAAACACAATGGAGAGTGAAGTGAGGTCTAAGGAGCAGTTGAGACAGTTCTCTAGCCAAAGCCAGATAGATTTAGCAAATCTGCATCTAAAAAATAGATGGTCTGCAGATTCATCCAATTCCCTGCAGAGATCACACATTGAGACCACTATGTGTTAGAAAAGGGGGTATGGATTTGCAACAAAGAAGAAGAAAATAATGGTAATGCGCAATCTCCAAGGCGTGTGAGGACACTAGGCTTTAGGTTCGATTCACCCCCACCAATCTCTCCTCGTAGATTGGATACAACAGGTGTAACTGGCGAATCCCCTTCAGGATACAATGGAGAACCTTGGTTTGGTTTGCACACCCTAAACCAAGCGTATGGACAATGGCAGTTTACAGAACAATAGTCTCCTTAACTCTCTCTGCGCATAAGGGAGAAAAGAAGGTGATTTGGAGTGAAGAATGGTTGAGAGATTCTGAGTTTTTCGTGTCAATTACTGCATGCAGATGGTTCTATTTATAGACCAACTCATGTCACTTGGTGAAAGAAAGCAACTCTTCAAGTGTTTAACCAACAGTCAAATATAACAGTCAAGTATCATTAATATTCATAACATGACAAAATATATCCGTTAGCCCAGTTGGCCAGCGGTCGTGTCCCATTACCTTTGATAACCATGTTCGAATCCTCACAACTGCATTTTCCCAATTTTTAACGTTTTGATAAACATTAAAACATATACATCGTATAAAACACTCCACATGAGATTCGAACTACGAACCTCTTGGCTGTAAGGCATGCAACGATGCCACTGAACCAAAGCAACACTTGATGCAAGTTGAAGCCATTAATTATATTTAACTGTTATATGCAACCTTAAATAAGGTGCTACCTTTAATTTGAAAATCTCTCACAATCCCCCACCATTTTCAAAATAAATCCAAATTCCATTATTCCAGAAATCGCATGCTTTCAGACAAAGGTATCTTGGAGATTTGAACCTTTGCTTAGTAAGCCATGGGTTTCACTCATCCCCGAATAAAATGGTAGACAAGCTTTGAACCAAATATTCATTAGAACAAGCGTGCATGACTTACACATGAAATCTCGGTACCATTGAACGACGTGGTAGTGTGACATATTTGGTAAGGCCTTGTGTCGTGTATCCTTTTCATGAGAGCTTACAGAGTCAAGCCCAACTCTAAGAAGCGGCCCCACTCCACTCTCATATAGGTGGACTTTACCAAAAGCACCCCCATAAGTTGGGCACCTCAGCACACATATGCTATAGGTCCATTAAGAGCAAAAGCTCACCCTTTTCCTTTTGTCCTTATGGTATCCAAGTACTTTTAAACCTTGGGATGTATCTATTCGTCAAGTACTTGCAATCACTCTCATAGTGTACTTTGGCCCATTGAACTCAAGACTTGATGTTACTCAAGTGTGAGTCGGGTTTCCACCATTGGTGATCATGTAGATATGGGCTTGAGTCCCATCCCTAATGATGTTTTCAACACCATATCCCTTGTCAGTCCTTTCGTCAAAGGATCTGCAAGATTCCTCTCTGTTTTCACAAAGACTATGGATATTACTCCATTTGTAATCAAATCTTTTACATAGCTATGTCTTAGCCCAATGTGCCTGGACTTTCCATTATAAACCTGACTATATGCCTTTGATAGTGTTGATTGACTATCACAATGTATGGATATTGGTGCTATTGGCTTTGGCCAAATTGGTATCTCATACATCAAATTTCTAAGCCATTCAGCTTCTTTGCTTCCTGCTGCCAATGCTATGAATTCTGCAGCCATGGTGGAGTCAGCAATGCAAGTTTGTTTCTTGGATCCCCAAGAAATAGTACCCCCACCAAGTGTGAAGACTCAACCGCTTGTTGAAGCATGATCTTCTGTATAAGTCACCCAACTGGCATCCGTATAACCTTCTAATACTGAAGGATATCCATTATAGTTCAAACTATAATTCATTGTCCCCTTCAAGTATTTCAAAACTCTTCGGACAGCATGCCAATGGTCTTTGCTTGGATTACTTGTATACCTACTTAGTCTCCCTACAACATATGCAATGTCTGGTCTAGTACATGTCATGGCATACATTAGTCCATACAATGCCTTATTCAATTTACACACCTTCTTTTCTTGACCATTAACCACAAACCCTTCAGGTTGTGACATATACACCTCTTCATCTAACTCCCCATTAAGAAATGTTGTTTTCACATCCATTTGATGATTGACAAACTTATAGATGGATGCAAGTGCCAATAGCACTCTAATTGAGGCAATTCTTGCCACAGGTGCATATGTATCAAAATAGTCAATACCGTCTTTTTGTGTAAATCCCTTAGCAACTAGTATTGCCTTAAACTTATCTATGGTTCCATCTACCTTCATTTTCCTTTTGAAAATCCATTTGCAACCTATAGGTTTGGAACCAGGTGGGAGGTCTACTAATTTCCACGTTTTATTCCCCATTATTGAGTCTATTTCCTCTTGTATAGCTTCCTTCCAGAAAGTGGCATCTTGAGACTTTATTGCCTCTTCGAATGTTTCTGGATCACTTTCTGTATTATAACATATTGGTCCATAACTTTCTATGGACTCTCTTGTTCCTTCAACAAGGAATATGAAAAAGTCTGGTCCATACGTTTTCTCTTTCCTAGCTCTCTGACTTCTTCTAAGTTCTGAACTCTCTAAAGTATCATTATTGAATACATTGGTTTCTAGATTATGTCCATTACTATGAACATCATTTTTGTGACTTGGAATTGAGTTAAACCTATCTTCTTGAAGGATAGCATCCCTGGACTCAATTACTGTATTTACAGGATATGAGTCATTAGATTCTATAACCATGAATCTATATGCTTTGCTATTTTTAGCATAGCCCAGGAACACACATTCAATTCCCCTTTCACCTAATTTCTTTCTTTTTGGTTCAGGAACTTTTACTATTGCCCTATAACCCCAAACTTTGAAATAGTCAAGGTTGGGCTTTCTATTTTGCCAAAGTTCATATGGGGTTATTTTGTTCCTTTTGTTTGGAACTCTATTCAAGATATAACAAGCCATCAACAAGGCTTCTCCCCAATAACCCTTTGCTGGACCAGAATATGATAACATTGCATTTACCATTTCTTCTAATACCCTATTTTTCCTTTCAGCTATGCCGTTTTGTTGTGGGGAATAAGGTGCGGTTGTTTGGTGAATTATTCCAGTAGACTCAAAGTAACTAGGGTTATAAAACTCTCCTCCTCTATCACTCCTAAAACATTTAATAAATGTTTCGTGTTGAAGTTCTACTTCTGTTTTAAATATCTTAAATTTATCTAACACTTCATCCTTTGAATGCATTAAATATACATAGCAATATCTAGTACAATCATCTATGAATGTCACAAAATATTTTTTACCACCTATAGTGGGCCAACCATGTAAATCACATACATCATAATGAATTAAATCTAACACTTTAGAACTTCTTTCAACTCTACGAAAAGGAAATCTAGTTATCTTAGTTAGCATACAAGTTGTACATGCATCCGAAATCCTACTTGTTTTAGGAATTAAACATGAATTCATCATTTCATCAATTTTCCTAAAATTAACATGTCCTAAACGAGAATGCCATAAACTACAAGACTCAACAATATAAGCATAAATAAATCCATTATCATTAATAATATTGAGTTTGAACATATTCTCACAAAGGTATCCCTTTCCTACAAACATTCCTCCTTTAGAGAGAATAAACTTGTCTCCCTCAAATACACATTTGAACCCGTACTTATTAAGTAACAGTACAAAAATTAAATTCTTCCTAACATCTGGTACATAATAAACATCTGTAAGAGTGACTACTTTTCCAGAAGTGAATTCTAGTTCCACCCTCCCTTTGCCTTTAACTTGGACAGTTGATGCATTTCCCATATATAGAACGGTTCCATCTTCTTCATTAATTGTCTTGAAGAGATCCTTGTTCTTACACACATGGCGAGTTGCACCGGAGTCAATCCACCATGATCCAACATCTTCTATCATGTTGATTTCGGAAATGACCGCAACAAGATTGTCCTTTGTTGCACTATATTCCTTCTCTTTTTCCTTTTTCAGGAGACGGCAATTCCTCTTGAAATGTCCCGGTTTTCCACAATAGAAACAACCAATTTTCTTTTTCTTTTTCTTTTAGTCATTCTCATTGTTGTTTTCATGAGATTTTCCAAAATCTCGATTCCTCTTTTTAGAGGACTTACCAAATTTCCCTTCCTCTACTACATGCACCTTCTCATGAACAGAATGTTCTTTAGTATCATCTTGTTTACGATACTCTTCTTCTAAACGAAGGTGATTACCCAATTGTTCAAGAGAAATGTCATCTTTCCGATGTTTAAGACTTCTTTTAAAGTCTTTCCATGAAGGAGGAAGTTTGTCAATGATTGAGGAGACAATGATGGTTTCATCCATGTGCATATTATGTTGTTTGTAGTTATTGAGAATACGTTCAATTTCATGCATTTGTTCCATGATAGGCATACCATCAACCATTTTATAATTATTAAAACGACTAACAAGAAATTTCTTACTTGTTGCATCCTCCATCATGTATCTTGCCTCAAGTTTCTCCCATAGTTCTTTGGAGGATCCCACATTTTGATACACATCGAACAATGAGTCGGTCATGCCATTCAAAATATGCCCCATGCAAATGTAGTCATCATTAACCCACTTGTTCCTTTAACGAGTCTCATTGATGGTCTCATCTTCTCTTTCCTCTGGTCTTGGTGTGTTCAACACATAGGCCACCTTCAATGTTGTAAGAAGGAAGTGCATCTTCTTTTGCCAACGATGAAAGTTTTCGTCTTCGAACCTCTCAAGTTTCATAAACTCAGAAGTCATCTCCTTCAACGTTGCAGCCATTATTACAGAAATCGAACCTATAGAATGTTAGAAAAGGGGGTATGGATCTGCAACAAAGAAGAAGAAAATAATGGTAATGCGCAATCTCCAAGGCGTGTGAGGACACTAGGCTTTAGGTTCGATTCGCCCCCACCAATCTCTCCTCGTAGATTGGATGCAACAGGTGTAACTGGTGAATCCCCTTCAGGATACAATGGAGAACCTTGGTTTGGTTTGCACACCCTAAACCAAGCGTATCGACAATGGCAATTTACAGAACAATAGTCTCCTTAACTCTCTCTGCGCATAAGGGAGAAAAGAAGGTGATTTGGAGTGAAGAATGGTTGAGAGATTCTGTGTTTTTCGTGTCAATTACTGCATGCAGATGGTTCTATTTATAGACCAACTCATGTCACTTGGTGAAAGAAAGCAACTCTTCAAGTGTTTAACCAACAGTCAAATATAACAGTCAAGTATCATTAATATTCATAACATGACAAAATATATCCGTTAGCCCAGTTGGCCAGCGGTCGTGTCCCATTACCTTTGATAACCGTGTTCGAATCCTCACAATTGCGTTTTCCCAATTTTTAACGTTTTGATAAACATTAAAACATATACATCGTATAAAACGCTCCACATGAGATTCGAACTACGAACCTCTTGGCTGTAAGGCATGCAACGATGCCACTGAACCAATGTAACAGTTGATTCAAGTTGAAGCCATTAATTATATTTAACTGTTATATGCAACCTTAAATAAGGTGCTACCTTTAATTTGAAAATCTCTCACACTATGCACCCTTTTTTCCTAAGGCAATCATCAGTAGGCATTTTGCAGTGGAACAACCTCCAAGCAATAAAAGACTTAGAGGGAGGAATGCAAGGTTTCCAAATGATTTTTGACCAATTGCCAACAGCAGCAGACAGATTAAGAAAACTGAAAGCATCCTTGAATGATATGCTGCCAGATTCTGAATAAGGCCATACTAAATGATCCTTTGCTTCAGCAGATATAGGAATAACTACTTTCTTATTTGCATCTGCTACACCTGAAGCATTAACACAAAAATCCTGAGGCAAGTTCCAAACTCCATCTCTAATGAAATCACTGACTCTGGCTTTGAGAAGGCCATACTGCTCAGTTGGAAAGTTTAACTGATCAACAACTGATGAATCAAGCCAGCAATTTGTCCAAAAGTTTATACTTTTACCATCCCCAATAGACCATTTGAAAGAAGCTTGAACCATAGGCAAAAACTTGTTGATTCCATTCCAAATAGAGGATTTGATTAAAGAGGCCATTTGTTCTTTTTAAAGAATCTAGCTCTAAGGAAATCTGCACAGTATGATTTAGATGATAAAACCTCCCAAGACAACTTCAACATTTCAGCTTCATTAATATCCCTAACTGATTTCAACCCCAAGCCTTCTTCCTTAAAACTCCTACACAGTTTTTTCCTGGCCACAATGGACACTTTCCTGGTGTGAATACTGCCAGACCAGACAAAATTTTGGATAGCAGCATCAATTTCCTTCAACAGAGAGATAAGCCTATGATATATATAGAAGCTATAGATCAGCATCCCATCGATGACAGAGTTAACAAGCTGAACCCTTCCCATTATGGAAAGGATTTGACCTTTCAAACTGTTGGGAATTTGCGTATAAAACAAAATAACGCAGTGGAAAAAAAAATTCCCATCGAAGGATCCTTGCGACTGGTCATGAAATCGTCTATCACGAACACCGCACGAACGATGTCTCTAAGGTATCCACACGAGCAGATCCCGTGAACGTCCAACGTCACGAACCCGAAGCATCTCTGCCTCACAGTGCTAGCTTTGAAAACAGAGACCTGCTGCTCACTGTCACTCTCTATGTGCGGCTGGGGTAAAAACCGTGTATGCACAATAGCTTAAGTGGTCTACTTATAGTAGCACCTCCTTAAGTGAGTTAGTGAGCAGCGTTTGACCTAAGCCCCATGTACTATGCGCTAGGCCCAATAGAAAAGTCCAACTCTCCTTTTAATGCTTCTTTTAATCCGCTCTTATGTGTATGACCCTATAGGTTCCCAAAACGTTAGTAGTAATATTAAATCCCATTTAATATTACAAACAGTGAGCGGTATCTAGCAATACATCACTGCCACCTAAGTAGTGAGAAAGTCAGTGATTTGACGAAACCTTTCTGTGACAAATATTCATGTGCATTATTATCCCTTTGTCCATATATCTATATTGAACACAAGACATAGAATGTGTCACCCTTGTATGGTTCAATATCATGTTCCCTGATACCCGAGTAGACTTAACAACAAATGAGGTCAATATCTCATATTGACTCATTTCAGCACGACCATGCATTTTACAGTCTCACTCTATCAGGGGGCCCACAGATATTACTCCTGTTATGTAGGAGGGACAAATTCCATCTAGGTCACTCACATCCCTCTGCATGGCTCGTGGTATGCCCAATGACCGTCTTTATAATCATCCTATTACAGATGACGTTTGACGATATTAAAGCACACGACTCCTCATGTAGGGATCGTAGTGATTTCAGGTCGAAGGATTGCATACACCATTGTCACTATGAGAACTACTTATGACACTCACATAATGCTCCATGTAGTGTTCTCATGGTGGGTCAATCCAGTAGAATCGACGACTGTCTCCTGCTTTGAGCTCTTCCAGCTCACTGCCCCGCCATTCAAGAAGAACACATAACCAGATTGCGATCTGGAATCATCCTTATCGGTTTGGAAGCTAGCATCGGTGTAACCTATTACAGCAAGCTCTTCCTCGCCTCCATATACCAAGAATGAATCCTCAGTTCTTCTCAAGTACTTAAGGATGTTCTTGACAGCAGACCAGTGACTTTCACCGGATCGATCGGTACCTCTCGTTATGCTTAAAGCATACGATACATCTGGTCGAGTACATAACATGGCACACATGATAGATCCAATTGCGGATGCATATGGAATCTTAATCATGCGATCCCTTTCTTCTTGAGTGGAAGGGGATTGTGCCTTTGATAGGCATATACCATGTGACATAGGCAAGAGTCCTTTCTTGGATTCATGCATGTTAAAGCGTCTCAACACTTTGTCTATGTATGTACTCTGACTTAGGCCAAGCAATTTCAGCGATCTATACCTATAGATCCTGATTCCCAATACATAGGTAGCTTCACCCAAATCTTTCATAGAGAAGCAATTCCCTAACCATATCTTTACATTTTGTAGTGTAGGGATGTCATTTCCAATGAGTAATATGTCATCTACATATAACACCAGAAAAACAACAATGCTCCCACTAACCTTCTTGTAGACACAAGGTTCATCTTCATTTTTGATGAATCCGTACTGTCTTACAGCATCATCAAAACGAAGGTTCCAACTTCTGGAAGCTTGCTTCAATCCATAGATTGATCGCTGCAATTTGCATACCTTTTCGGCATCCTCTGAAATGTCAAAGCCTTCAGGTTGTGTCATGTAAACATCCTCAAGAAGCTTTCCATTAAGGAAACCAGTTTTGACATCCATCTGCCATATCTCATAATCATGGTATGCAGCGATAGCAAGTAAGATCCGGACGGATTTAAGCACCGCAACAGGCGAAAAGGTCTCATCATAGTCGACACCATGAATTTGCTTGAAACCCTTAGCGACCAATCGCGCCTTAAAGGTGTGTACCTTACCATCCATGTCAGTTTTCTTTTTGAAAACCCACTTGTACCCTATGGGTTTCACCCCTTCAGGTGGCTCTACCAAGGTCCATACCTGGTTGGTGTACATGGAATCCATCTCAGATTTCATGGCCTCAAGCCACTTCTCAGATTCTGGGCCAGTGATGGCCTCCTGGTAAGTCACAGGCTCATCTTGATCCATGAGCAATACATCACCTTGTGGAGTCATGAGAAATTCATATCTCTCAGGCTAGTGACGTATCCTGTTAGACCTACGCTGGTCTTGTGCTACTGGAGCAGGTTGTTCCTCCACAGCATTTTGTGAAGGTTGCTCCTGTTCCACCAATGGTAGGTCACTACTCTGTGACTCTTGAATTTCTTCAAGTTCTATCTTCCTCCCACTGGTTCCTATGGAGATAAACTCCTTTTCTAGGAATACACCAGTCCGTGCGACAAACACTTTGCCTTTGAAAGGATTATAGAAATAGTATCCCTTGGTTTCTTTGGGATACCCCACAAAGAAGCATTTATCAGATTTGGGATCAAGCTTATTAGAAACTTGACGTTTTACATATGCTTCACAACCCCAAATCTTCATAAAAGACATGCTGGGTCGTCTACCAGTCCATATCTCATATGGTGTCTTTTCTACCGCTTTGGATGGAACACGGTTAAGTGTAAAAGCTGCTGTGAATAGAGCATGTCCCCAGAAAGAGTTTGGAAGGTTTGCATGACTCATCATAGACCGAACCATGTCCAACAAGGTTCGATTTCTCCTCTCAGAAACACCATTCCATTGTGGTGTTCCAAGTGGAGTGAGTTGAGATAAAATTCCACACTCTCTCAGATGATCATCAAACTCTAGGCTCAAATATTCACCACCTCGATCTGATCGAAGAGTTTTAATATTTTTACCAAGTTGGTTTTGTACCTCATTTTTGAATTCCTTGAACTTTTCAAAGGATTCCGATTTATGTTTCATAAGATACATAAATCCATATCTACTGAAATCATCAGTGAATGTGATGAAGTACTGAAAACCACCTCTAGCTAATGTGTTTAGGGGTCCGCATACATCGCTATGTATAAGATCCAAAAGATCGTTAGCTCTTTCACCTTTTCCGGTGAATGGAGCTTTAGTCAACTTTCCCAATAAACAAGACTCACATATCTCATATGATTCATAATCAAATGAGTCCAAGAGTCCATCTTTATGGAGCTTCAAAATGCGCTTCTCATTTATATGGCCTAAACGACAATGCCAAAGATAAGACGGGTTCAACTCATTTGGTTTGAACCTCTTAGTATTTATGTTATAGATGGGCATTTCAAGATCAAGGACATAAAGCCCATTATTCATGTGTGCACTAGCATAGAAAATATCATCCAAATAAATAGAACAACTTTTGTTCTTTATTATAAAATAAAAACCAATCTTGTCCAAACAAGAAACGGAAATGATATTCCTGCTAATTGCAGGCACAAAATAACAGTTCTCTAACTGAATAGTAAGCCCAGTGGGCAAAGTCAATACATAAGTCCCTACAAAAAAAGCAAAGAACCTTTGCTCCATTTCCAACTCGTAGGTCGACTTCGCCCTTTGCCAATGGTCTACTCCTGTTTAGATCCTGCACATTTGTACAAATGTGAGAACCACATCCAAAGATCTAATACCCATGATGCGAAGTAGATAAATTGACTTCTATAACAAACACACCTGAAGTGGAAGTCTCACTTCCCTTCTTCTTCTTGATTTCTTCCGGGTATTTTGGGCGCTTCCTCTTCCAATGTCCTATTCCACCACAATGGAAGCAATTGCCTTCCTTAGCCACACCACCCACAGGCTTCAAGCCAGAAGCACTGGGCTTGATCTTGTTGATGGCCTTGCCCTTGCCCTTGCCCTTTCGTTTGTGCGTGGGCTTCTTGGGCTACTTCTTGCTATTTCCAGCCTGGACCATCAAAATGGCCTTCCCCTTTCCTTTGTTAATATTTTGTTCAGCAGTTCTCAACATGCTCAACAATTCTGGCAAAGGTTTGTCAAGATCATTCATATTATAGTTCATGACAAACTGACTATAGCTCTCAGGCAACGATTGCAGAACTAAGTCGGTGGCCAACTCTTGGCCTAAAGGAAATCCCAGTCTCTCGAGATTCTCAATGTACCCGATCATCTGGAGTACATGAGGACTCACAGGGCTTCCTTCTGCCAATTTACACTGGAAAAGGGCTCTGGAAACTTCGAACCGCTCATGCCTTGCTTGCTCTTGGTAGAGCAACTTGAGGTGCACGATCATATCATACGCCTCCATGGTCTCATGTTGCTTTTGCAGCTCAGAGGTCATGGTAGCAAGCATAAGACAGCCGACGTCTAAGGCGTCATCCTGATGCTTCTTATAAGCATCCCTGTCAGCCCTAGGAGCACTTGAAGTCGGTGGCTCCTCAGGAATAGGCTCCTCAAGAACATACAGTTTTTTCTCATGTTTGA
Source organism: Sophora flavescens (assembly GCA_030762895.1). Lineage (NCBI taxonomy): Eukaryota > Viridiplantae > Streptophyta > Magnoliopsida > Fabales > Fabaceae > Sophora > Sophora flavescens. Next base: position 174,720,793 of record CM061064.1, read on the forward strand.
GGACAATCCTCAAGTTTCTGTACCAGTCCAGAAAATTTGTTCCGGATAGTTTGTCCTTCTCAAGGACGGATCGCAATGACAGGTTACTTGATGTGTTTGATGCCATGGTAATCTACAGAGATAAATATGCAAAATATAAGTATCATGCCATGAAGTTATTTAATAAGGTCTTTAATTAAATACGCCTCCCACTATTTTACTCAAAACAATGACCCTCATCATTGATTCGGAAAATCCTGCTAGAAGATTTTCTAGTGGGCCAAGATCCATATTTCACCTAGCTTTAAGTCAGCTTTGGATGATCACTCAAAATTCGGTTATATAGGTAGGAAACACTTTCCGATTGCATCTCATGCAACTCTTGGAGAGTTGGGTGAATAACTCTTATTCTAATCCATCACTTGGACTAAAGCCCAACTTTTAAGCCTCTAAGCCTTTCAATCCTATTGAAGTTGGCTTAGTTAAGTCAGACCCAATGGATAGCAGTTGAACATTACATTTGTCCCATCGCGTCTTACTAGTATAGATAAAGGTACCCCGATTTGGTGGGCCCACACTTAATCGATCATAGTCTTGACGAGTGCCATGCATTGGAAGGCCTTTAAATGTGACTTAATATTTCCTTTTGAGGGATTTGATTAAAATTTGATCTCATCATTTTTTAAACTCTTTAACTTACTATTTACATACATGCATCTCATACATATATTAGTTAAACCCCTTTTAACATACTATATACATTCACGCATCTCATACATATATAAGGCAAATAAATGTGATATGGTTATGGCCCCTAACGCATTGATTCTCCCAAGCCAATGAGAGAATCTAAACTGAAACCTAGGAGCGTCCAGGCTTCTCCAAGCATGATCTCCCACAGGATAACGTCTTCTTGTCTCCATCATTACATTACATAAACAGAAACCTCATTTTACATATGAGGGGAGTGAGATGAGAAATGAATATACATATGGAATATAAGAGAAAGGCATGGCACGCAGGCCGTATTTCAAAATATAAACCAAAAGATTAAAGGACTAAGGCCATAACCATTCACCATACATTACCAAATAAATAGTAATAACCAATAATAATACACAATTATTATTATTGTTATTATTTTTTTTTAATTAGAGATTTCAAAATCTGAATTTTGAAAACATAACATATATACAATAAATCACATTTATTGTAATTGATGTTACTATAAATCACATTTATTGTAATTGATGTTACTATTAGTTAAGTATTTCAAAATCTAAATTCTGAAACCATATCATATATAACAAATCTCATTTATTATAATTGATGTTGTTATTAAATGGTGACATAAAAGATTTCAAAAATTGAATTTCGAAATAACACACTACGCAGAGGTAGCACGTGGTTCCCGCTTCCTTGGCGGCTAGGGCTTCAACCTCTCAACCCTAAAACCGCAAGGCCCGTGAACACTTCACGCTGTAAGGAACGGCGGCTAGGGTTTCAACCCTTGGAACCTCAGCCGCAAGAACATGAACTTTTCATGTCTGACACCCTTTAACGTCGCCAACAGAGAACTGAAACCGATCATGTTTAACATCAACACTTGACGCCATCGTAGAACATAATAAGGATTCCAAAACCAATGTACATATCGCATATATACATAAACATGCAATAGATGCATATATCATATACATACGAAAATTACAGAAACAAGGTTTCGCAAAAACGGATGCAAGCGATTTTCAGAAAACAATTTTCAGAAAAATGATTCACATTATTAACATGTTATCATACATAACAGGTAAACCACGTAACAGAATCATGGTTTCGCAAGCGGCTCTAATACCACTGTTGGGAATTTGCGTATAAAACAAAATAATGCAGCGGAAAAAAAAATTCCCATCGAAGGATCCTTGCGAGTGGATGATTCATGGTTAGAAGATTTACCTCTTGAAGCGATGACAATTGATTGAAATCGTCTTTCACGAACACCGCACGAACGATGTCTCTAAGGTATCCACACGAGCAGATCCCGTGAACGTCCAACGTCACGAACCCGAAGCGTCTCTGCCTCACAGTGCTAGCTTTGAAAACAGAGACCTGCTGCTCACTGTCACTCTCTATGTGCGGCTAGGGTAAAAACCGTGTATGCACAATAGCTTAAGTGGTCTACTTATAGTAGCACCTCCTTAAGTGAGTTAGTGAGCAGCGTTTGACCTAAGCCCCATGTACTATGCGCTAGGCCCAATAGAAAAGTCCAACTCTCCTTTTAATGCTTCTTTTAATCCGCTCTTATGTGTGTGACCCTATAGGTTCCCAAAACATTAGTAGTAATATTAAATCCCATTTAATATTACAAACAGTGAGCGGTATCTAGCAATACATCACTGCCACCTAAGTAGTGAGAAAGTCAGTGATTTGACGAAACCTTTCTGTGACAAATATTCATGTGCATTATTATCCCTTTGTCCATATATCTATATTGAACACAAGACATAGAATGTGTCACCCTTGTATGGTTCAATATCATGTTCCCTGATACCCGAGTAGACTTAACAACAAATGAGGTCAATATCTCATATTGACTCATTTCAGCACGGCCAGGCATTTTACAGTCTCACTCTATCAGGGGACCCACAGATATTACTCCTGTTATGTAGGAGGGACAAATTCCATCTAGGTCACTCACATCCCTCTGCATGGCTCGTGGTATGCCCAATGACCGTCTTTATAATCATCCTATTATAGATGACGTTTGACGATATTAAAGCACACGACTCCTCATGTAGGGATCGTAGCGATTTCAGGTCGAAGGATTGTATACACCATTGTCACTATGAGAACTACTTATGACACTCACATAACGCTCCATGTAGTGTTCTCATGGTGGGTCAATCCAGTACATCATTACTCTAATGTGTACCTATGTGGCGACTCGATATCTCATATCCATGACCCGTGAGATATGGTCATCAGTCTGCACACATAATAGTCTCAATGTATTATTATTGTCCTTATTAATAAAATACTTGACTACGGATATTTAAGAATAAGATTTCATTGTTCAATAGTGTCTCACGATCAAGTCATGTACTTGATATTCTATTAAACTGAAATTTCTATTATAAGGACTTTATTATGTTTAAACAAGTAACACAATAAACTGGAATGCCTCATATCATATATATATATAATGGCAAGATACAAATGTAAGTCTAAGAAATACACTGGCCTCTAGGGCTTACACCAACACCAACCACTCAATTTGGCCTTAATCCTATCAGCTAATGGCTGCAAATAAATGGCTTTTGGTTTACCTTTGAAAATGGGAACTCCTAAGTAAGTAAAAGGAAGTCTCCCTGCAGAAAAACCAAGAGTAGCTTTGTTCTCATTAACTCTCCTAGCATTCATTGAGCCAGTGAAGAACTTGCACTTCTCCAAACTCAAGTATTGACCAGACATATCCCATAAGTTTTTAACAGTTGCATCAGACATGCTAAATTCTTTCTACTTCCTTTGCAAAATACCATGATGTCATCAGCATGTAGAACATGGGTTGGAGTCTGAAACCCCCTAGGACCTGCCATAGGTAAAAGCTTCTTAGCTGCCACTAGATGAGAAATACCTCTGCTGAGAAAGTCTTCTTCCAGACAGAAAAGCAAGGGAGAGAGAGGCCTCCCTGCCCCACACCCCTTTTATAGGCCATATAACCCTTTTTACTTTTGAATCAAAAGAAAAAATGAAAACCAAAAAGCTTTATAATTTTAGATCTCATTCTTGATCATTTTGCATGTTGCTAACAAAGAAGGTCACTAGGCAATGCAATTAATAGCAACAAACTGGAATTAAAGAGTTAACAAAAAAGTTGGAGAAAATAAATGATATTAAAAAGGAATTTAGAATATGTATAAGCTCTTGTCATGATAATAACTAGATTCTTCTACCGGTTCAAAATGCACGGACTTGATAATCTAATTTGTGTATTATATAAGTATAAATGAGCTAAAATAATGAAATATGAAATAATTATAATTTAAAATTATAAAAAATAATTGTGTGACATTATATTAGTAGTACTTCCTTCGTTCCTTTTCTTTGGTGTTTTTATTTACTTGTTTTTGTTTCAAAACAATGGGTGTTTTATAAACCTAAAGTATAATTGATCAATTGTTTTCCATGTATACCCTTATATAGAACTAAGTTGCTTTGCCTTGAAAATATACAAAACTTTCCATGAATGGTCTAGTGGAGTATGGAATATTCACTAGTGCATGAAGCACTTTTTATGTCTGTTAAAAGTGTTTTTTCACGTCTCAAAAAAGCCAGACGTTAATACAACAAACATTAAATGTGTGACTTTTAACGTCTGTTTAGAACATACATAAAGGTTTACAATTAACGTCGGTTCTTTTAACGTCTTTTGAATAAAAGACAGACGTTAAGAGTAGGTTTTTTAAAATAAAAAAAAATTATGTTACAGTATCCCTTCTCCCAGCTAGCTCCCTGCATTCACTAATTCCAGAATATAGAATTTGCACACACACTCATCACTAACAATTTCGTATACATTAACTCATGCATTTGCATTTGCATTCCAATATATATTTAGAACTATTACTAGGTAATTAACACAATTCTTAATTAAAACAATTAGAACTATAACTATCTTAATTAACACAATTCAGGCCACAATATATGAAAAATTCATAACATAATAATACATATATATTCTATACAACTACACATTATGTATCTTCTAAGTATATAAATGTAAATTCATACAAACTACACATCTTCTAAGTATGCATGATGTATATTTTTTATTCCTTTTTGTGTAGCATACTTAAAAAAGAATTCTGCAAATTACGTCCTCAAGTCTTTAATATCGTCTTTCTCAAGAGGAGCTTGAGTGCTGAAAGCCTGCACAAGTTAAATAAAATACACATTAACTCAAGTCATCACCAAAATAAAATATATATAATTAAATAACTTGTTTAATAATACCTTCCTCCATCCCTCGGTAATAGATTCCGTGACGATGTTCAACAGATGATGTATCACATAATAGGCACACGACCAAGTATCTATCTGATAACGAGACTACAAAAAAAATGAAATTTAATGTCAATTATATATATATATATATAGTAATTATAATATTAATTACTATTTAATAAACTAGCAACCTTGAGGTTAATCCATTCTGGATTTCCTTTAAACTTTGAAGACCTACTCTTCTCGTTGGCGCTAGATATGCTGCATGCCTTCATCGCGCTATCATAAACAAAATATTCATGTCAATTATATGTTCATCATGTGTGTAATAAAATAAAATCAAATGTTACAAATTTAATTAAATAGAAGACTAATTACTTACGTATTGATAGAGGTCACCACATCCTTCGGCGGGTCGTTGTGGAGAGAGCATAAGAATATGACAATATGCCTAGAAGGATGAAGTATGAGCATCTGTCAATGGTTATCCTTTACGTAGGGTGCCAGATATATGTTTTTCCGATCACTTCCTCCCACTAAGGCGCCAAAGGTATTTAATAAATTTACTGTCATCGGACAAGAACTGAGATATGATAGTGGGGTCTCGGAATCCATAAACATTGTCGCCCCTGTCAATTAGAAGGCGATGCAGATACCTAAGATATGAAATAAGTAATTGTTAATTACGTAATAAATTGAAATTTAAATAAATTATAAAATTGAAATAAAATATAAAAATTAAATGAATTATAAAATTAAAATGTACTTACGTGCACTACATACTCAGAATCGTGATGGCTATCCAATGGCCATTTGTGCAAAAATTCCCAAGATCATCACCACATAATTTAAAAATAAATGCTTGGTCTGGGCGTGTCCTCCATCCATCATGTTCCAGCGGGCATTCAAAAACCTCGAACTGAAAATCCTGACCAAGAGGGAACATACGAGTAACGAGAGACTGACGACGTGGCATCAGCTTCTGTTTTGCCTTCAATTTTAAATAAAAAAGTATAATTAATTGAGAATAAAGAAAACATAAGTAATTGATAAATATGATCATTATGAATATACCTGGGTCAACTCGAACTCCCGCATCGCCAACTCCAGCTCCCGCTGGTTCACCTCCAACTCCCGCTCCCTCTCTGACAAAGTATCCACCTCCACACGTGTCTTTTGACAGCTCTCTTTTGTGCTCACATGTGAAGGTTAGGCAACTCCCTCTGTTTCTTGGGAACCCACGGAGGAAAAATGCTGCCTAAACATCTGCGTGATATCTGGGTCAGTTAGAAACTCTCTCAGTAGCTCTTTCTTAAAGACCGGGTCGGCAATGAGCTCCGATTTAACCTCTTCTCTGAGCTTCGCCCTATCGATCGTCTGCTCGACCCGCCTACGTGACGAGCATTTCCCATAGAATTTCTTGATGTCCACCGTCCCTGGAACACCAATGACCCGACCAGGGTGGTCGTCTTTGCCTAGGGTGGTGATCAAGATATCCCGATGTCCATGTGGGACAAATGATCCCTGCGAGCTTTGTTCCTTAAGCTCCTCCTACAAAGACGAAATTAAAAACGTATAAGAAGACAAGGTGTTACAAATATCAACTAGAAATGCGGTTAGTTTGTTACTTACAATCTTTTCTTCCACAATGCGTGTAGCTTCAACTTTAAAATCTCCTTTTTTTGACTTTCGGTCCTCCACCCAACAATCCTCGCGTGTGGGTGGAGACGGAGGATCAACAACTGAGTCCTCAGGTGCCTCTCCTGCTGCTATCTTTTCATTCAGCTCTTCTTGCCTCTCATTTAACTTAACCTCCATCATACCCTTTATCAAAGTGGGATACCCACCTTGAGACATGGTGTGGGTGTGGACATTCTTTGCTTGATTCCGCTTACCCTTTTCCCTTTTATCCTGTTACAAATAACACATAATAAATTTAGTTAAATAAAATTTCTTTACTTAAATGTACTTTAAAATGGATAAGTAAATTAACTTCGACTACCCTGAAAGGCAGGTGTTCCTCGGCTCCTAACATAGGCATCCCACATATCCTTATCTAGGTATGAGTAGCAAGCAAGATGAGATTCGGAGCTCTTCGCTCTGAATATGTAATGCCTAGTCAGATCCTGCTTGAACCCCTTACAACGCATAGCCACTAGTGAAAGCCATTTCTGCCTATGCTGATCAGTATTCGGCACAGTCCACGTGATCTACATTAATTACATAACAAAAAGGAGGAATTAGAACTCAAATAATTCTTTAATAATGTACATCAAAAGAGTGTAAAAGTAAAATACCTTGATTGACTCCCAAATCTGATCCTTCACATTCTGCGGTACGTGTTCCCAATCATCATACAGAATGCTAGTATGCTTTTTAGCCTCCTTATCCACCCAACTGGTAAATTACTTAGCAAGGGGTCCTTGGGGAGTCAGTTCATGATCAAACCAGATGTGATACCCTCTACCCCGCATACATATAAGGCATTAAAGGATAATATAGTTAAAATAAAACATGCATTGATTGATAAAAATTTAAAACCAAACAACGGGTAGAGAACACCACATTGTGTCAAGTCTCAAAACGCGGAAAATAAAACATAACATAATATTAAAGAAAACCCAACCCCGACGTCACATTACAGAGCTGGTGTAACCAATTCGGAATAAATCCTCGGATACAACTGAAAACAACTAACTAAACAAACTACTGGAAATCCTAACTACGAGTCGCAGCTTCTCAGAGTCACTCCTCAACTGGCTGTTCACCGTCCTCTGCATAAAAGATACATGCCACAATAAGAAACATAGAGGTAGGGAGTAAGAAACATGTATACGAATATAATGGCAAGGAAGCAGTTAGCCAGACGAGCATACATCAAACAATCATGTTATAGCAAACAACAGTATAACATATCAATATCATCATGCAAGCGTGTATGTTATGCAATGCAAACTCTACTCCACTACACCACTATGCTCTTGGATCCATCTATATCTGGAAGTCAATTTCGGAGTTACATTTTCACATTGACCAATAAGCACCAACATCGGGGCAATCCATCAAACCTTAGGTGGACCCCTAGGATAGCTGTTGCGAATTCGACAAGTGTACCGGTTCGTTGCAAGTAATAAAAAACACGGTAATCAATACCGAGGTCGAACATAAGGATTGGGAGACCAATTTAACCAAATTGTCGAGGAAATTCAAAGCATTGACCAAGTCAATAATGGTTTGTTGAGAAGAGAGAGAGAATTAGATAACAAAAAATATCAAGAACAATTATCTAAAATTTCTAAAAGATAACAACAAGATAAAATTAATGGCTAAGGCTTCTAAGGTTACGAATCCACCTACCCAATCATGTAAGTTACCTAAGTGATTATTCTCTTACCCCTATGTTCAAATTCTTTGCCAATCAGGATCCCTTAATTATCCTAATGTCACTGTCGCTATTCAAAAGGAAATACCTAAACATGCAAATTGACAATCTATCGATCCGAACAACCCATAGTTAGATTCATTACGTTTTTGGTTCCTTATTGTGATTGCACCGTTTTCCTATTCTATGCCTAGATATATTCAAACAATATTCTGAATTCAAGTCCTAAGTACGAATCTCCTGCCAGTATCAACGCACTAGACTAGTTAACCAATGGCCATTATGATTACACAAGCAAAACAGAATTAAGAAACAAGAAAAGAGAGAAGGGAATAAGAAAACATCACTTGAATTCACTATGCCATCAAAGGTGGCTTCATCGTTCCCTTAGAATAGGGAATTAGTTCCTCATAATCACCGTAACAACGCAAGAAATACAAGAATTCATCCTAGAGGCTAGAAAAAAAGTGTAAAACTCAGCGAGACGCAACTCCTAGGAAACTAGGATTAGCCAAAAACAAAAGCTCTCTCAAATTGACCTAAAACAAGCTATTTATAATGGGCCGGTCTGCGTGCGTTTGCGGGGCGAGCAGGGGCTCGCGACGCGAATATTAAGTTTGGTGCCAGTTCAAAATTGTGTGCTCGTGAGGCGAGCAGATGCTCGCAGGGCGAGACTAAGTGGCCTTCCATTCTACTACTTCTGGCTCGCGAGGCGAGCATTTTCTCGTGAGTCGAATCTGCCCCTTTTCCCTTTATGCTTGTTTTCTTCAATTTTCCTTGCTTCCTCGAGCTTCACTTTTAACCTGAAATATAAAAATATCATTTTAATGCTTTATTGATGCAAAAATAACCAGAAATTCCTAAAAACTCTCTAAGAACTCAAAATGTTGCTTAGGGACAAAAGGAGCCAAATTCGGGTGATTAGTGAGGTTAAACCGCTCAATTAGCACAAAAACCTTAACCTTTCTAGCCATAAAACTAGATAAGCTAGAGGTTTATCAAAATACCCCAAACTTAAACTTTGCTTGTCCCCAAGCAAACTAAACATAAAAAAGACTCCAGACAAGGTAAGATTCTTGGATTCAATCAAATTTAACCGAGCTTCATGCATTTGTTTACAATTTCTTTTTCAACTTGATGCCCCCGCCTCCCCCCCCAAAAAATTATTCATTATGGTCACCCCCACATGCATCTACTTTTGATAAAAAGATAAATTCATCATCAAACCAATCTGTACTCTAAGCCAGGGATCCAACATACACACAAAAGGGTGATCACCAATTTCAAACAATTGCCTTCCTCACAAAGGGCATTTAGTAATTCACTCATTTGCTCAATTTGTCCAGGCTATCAATTTCACTCAATTTTACATTTCAAGGGCACTTTCCATGAATTTGATTTTCATCTAAAACAAAGTTCCCAAGAAAATATGCATGCATCATCAAAAGGTCTTTCAAAGGTTGTAATGTGGCCTGACGAAAGGTAGGATATGCAAAGGTACTAGGCTAAGTACCTAGGATTTAAAAGAGCATGAAACTTTTTATACTTTTATTTTCACTCTAATTCCTTTTTCCATTTTTCTTTTTCACTTTTTGGGTGGCTACAACCTATTTCCCTTGACACCCTTTTTACATTTCCCTTTTTGGCATTTTTGTATTTTTCTTCTTTTTCTTTTTCACTTTTGCCTTTGGCTTCACCCTTTTTGCTTTTTCTTTTTCTCAACCCATAACAACATAATAAACCCTTGTAGCCACCCCAAACTTAGTTTCCAAACAACACTTACATTGCTAAGTTTCCATGCTCTCCTAAATCCTAAGGATTGGGTTAACATGGTTTTTCCGTATTTATGGCTTGTATTGTAAGGTTATTAAGAATAATAGGCTTTAAGGCTCAAGGTGACAAACTAGGGATCATGCATCAAGGTTGGTTCATTTATGTCCAAGTAGCTAATTCAAAGAAAATTGCCTAAATCATACGATGCAACATGAAGACATGCAAATCATGCAAAGATTCAAGAAAATCCGGGAAAGTGCAACTTAAAAGTGATTCACACAAATTTAAGAACATGTTGGAGGCTCAAATTCCTCACCCGAACATTTTTTCAAATTGTTTAACCGAGATACAATCCCTAGAGTGTGCACCTTTTCACCCCAAACTTATCATAAATCATGCAATCACAACAAAAATCCTCTAAGTTCTTATTTTCGATTTTTCACATGTGGATTTAACTTTCAAAACGTCGAAGGGGGTTCATCAAAGTGGTTTTCACAAGAACTCATGCATTCAACCAAGTTGTATTCAATTTAAATCCCAAAACTTACCAACTAGCCTCGATGACACTATGAGTTTTTCTTATTGACCAATTATTCACATGCAAACTAAGAGATTCAAGATAAGGAGAGGGGAGAAAAGTGGAAGAAAATAATAAAACGAAAAGAGAAAAGAAAAGAAAAGAAGGGTTAAAGAAATGTTATCTCAAGTGGTCCGAGCGGACCCCGAACTCTCATTAGAATTTCTCGCTTCTTCTATCTTTCTTCTGGCCTTTTTCACCAATTGTCTAGGTTCGGTTTCATCCAAGTACTTAGCCCAAACAATTTTCGGGCTTTCAAATGTACTTTCTTCTCTTGGAGCTTTTCCTTTCGGAATTCTTTCCTTGGCTTGCCTCATTGCTTCCATTTCCACCCATGCGCAATCATTTGCCCCTTTGAACGTGAGCAACTATACCAGATTCCATTTATCCTCTTCCTATTTGCTAAAAAATTCTACTTCCGGGAATGGGATTCGGTTGTTCTCTACCGCTTCCTTGACTTTTTCATACAATGCGTGCTCGGTAGATATGTGCATCGGATAGTCTCGATGCCTTTCCTCGACCTCTAGATCAATTTCCCTCTGAACATAGTCATTCACACCCCTATCAAAACTCAAGTAAAACGGATCCTCCTACATCTCTTGTTCTTTTGTAAACCTTTCTAGGTCAGGGAAAGGGATCCGTTTTTCTCGAATGCAAAGTTTGATATACTCATACTCTGGGTGGTTCGGAGTGATATCCTTTTCATCAACTGGCATTCTCACATTACGCAAGTGACTCAAGTTGATTATCTACTTATTCACAATTAAAACAGTGGTCAATATTATAATCAAAATCAAAATTAAAGAAAAACAAAATGGAAATGAAAAACATGCACCATCAATATATAAGAATCCAAGTGTGTGTGCATCAAGTATCAAAATGACCCATGAGTTTCTAGCTGTCGATCATAGTACAACTATATCGAAATAAATAAAAAAATAGATAGAACTAAAAAATAAATGGGTAATGGGTAATGGGAACCAAAACTGGTATTGGTGGGGCCCGGATCAATCAAAATCAATCTCGTCCATCGGGTCACCCTGTTGAACTGCTGCTGTTGCCTCATCCTCCTGAGGTACCTTGGGCACCCCTATGTGGCATGGCATCCTGGTCCCCATGATAATCCTGCCACCCAAACCGAGGTGCCAAATCCTCCTCGGAAGGGTATAGGGGTACCCAACCTTCCTGCTGAGCTAGGGACATCTCCCGAAAGAACTCCCTCAGCACTACCTGATCCCTCCTCATAGCCTGTTAGTTCTGCAAGAGCAGAACCATGTCAGAATATCGTGGCCTTTGAGGGGGCCGTGCTGCTGGCCTCCTGGGTGGTGCTGGCTTAACAAAGCAGTGGCGGCGTATGTACTCTCTGTCAATCGGCCGACGGGGGATCTTCTCTACTCCCTCAGTCACTGGCACGCCTACCCTGCGGATCATCTCTGTGATTAGGAACCCGTGGGCTAAGACCTCCTTCGGTGCCCTCGAGTTGGCCTTCTACTGGATGTCATGTGCTATGACATCCCCCACATCAATAGTCTTTTCCTTCATGATAACATATATCAGATGGGCCCGGTAGCAGTAATGGTAGACTCGTGAGAGATAACCATCAGGTTGACGTGTACAAACGCTGACCATACCCGGGTCACCGGTGTCAGATCCTGCCTCCTCAACCGCAGTAGGTTCCCAGAGGTCCCTATTTCCCACTGGGCCCCTGGCCTACAACAGGTCTCCAAAATATCAGCATCCAAACTCTACACTGCCGGCATCAGCTGATCCTCACTCCTATCCTCCCAAGTGATGGGGATGCTCAGGCAGGTGTTAATCTCCTCCGCCGTGAAAGTCACAAGCACTCCTCTGACTATGGATATGCACCCGGGGTCATCTATGTCGGGGTTGAGAGCGTTGGCATAAAATTCCCCACAAGGACCACCCTCCTCTCCAGGACCATCTCCTTCTACATCACCAACTCCCAATGCTTCTCATGAAGAGAAATTCAGAAGCTGGGAGCAGAGGAAACATCCCCAGAGGAGGAACCTGGTCCCTCAGAGAACTGCCAGTCATCCTCCTGAATAGATTGGCGCTTCTCACGCTTAATGGGTTTTTCCTCCACATTCTTTGGCGGAGCCATGACCTGAAAACCAAAAAGTCCCAATACAGTTCATATCACAATATCCATACCAATCAGTTATTACCCAGGCAGTTCATACATCATGTCAGAACACAGAATTCCGTTCCTAAATTTCATAAATTGAACCCAAGCCTCACTTAACATGATTTTGTCTCTAAAAAATTCCAAAATACCCCAAACTTTGATTTTTTTATAACAGTCAGTTCATCCACTAGAGTAGTTAACATTATCATAACAATTATCAAATTCCTCACCACACTCATATTTTCATAACCTTGAAAAATTTGAACTTCAAGAACTACAAAGCATGTATCAAAGAATACTAATGGGGATTCAAATTTGGCATGCATGTTCTCAACACAGTGCACATATTTATAATCACCCCTAAATCATCCTAATATCATGATCAGAACTTTTTTTTAAAAAAATTTTAAATTCGGACCAAGAATGAGTTTGAGAGATATTGATTTAATCCGAAACAAACCCATTAAGGTTGAAGTTCTTACCTTGAGAGTGAGTGAGATGTGTTAGAGTGAGAGAAATGATGATGAATATGTTCCTGCCCCCTTGAGTTCGTGTGCATGAGATAGAATAAGAGAAGTTGAAAGTTTTTTTGGTTGCCTAAGTGAGCAGAAACTGCTAGCGAGACGTGTAAATCTCTCGTTCGAGGGGTGAGACAGTGTTAGTTGGGCGAACACTTAGAAAATTCCCAATTGAAAACCCTAATTTTTGTTCTTGAGGGGTGAACCAGGTTTCATGGGGCGAATTTGGTTTTTCAGAACCCTTTCACATTCACAGATTCACGAGGCGAGGGATTACTCGTGGGGCGATTCTGGGTTTTCATCCCAGTCTTCAAACCGCCTATAATCGCGAGGCGAGCCAGGTGCTCGTGATGCGAGGCAGAACGAGGTACAAAACCTCTAAGATTCTGTCATTCAGGCTCGCAAGGCGAACAGTGATTCGCGAGGCGAGCCAGCCAAATCTGACTTTTCCTATTTCTCCAGGCTCGCGAGGCGAGGCCTGGATTCACGGGGCGAGCCAGAGACAGGGAATTTGACACCCCTCTGGCTCGCGGGGCGAATTCCTGCTCGCGAGGCGAGTCAAAACAGAATTCTGCCCCTCTATTCCTAAATGCATCTAAGTTCTACATGCTTTCTAATGCAATTTCCTAACTACGGACCCTATATGAAGACTCTTTTTATTATTTTGTGACTCTATAAATGCATAAAAGGATATCAAGCTTCGGTTGCCTCCCAAGTAGCGCTTTTTTAACGTCCCGAGCCTGACAAAAGTCACTCCCTTTTATGGGTCAGTCAAATTGACCTTTTGGTTGCCTGTTGGAATTGGTCCCCCATGATAGTGCTTGATCCGCTGGTCATTCACTTTGAAATGTTCTCTTTGACCCTCTAGCTCCACCGTTCCATGTGGAAGAACATTTAGAATCTTGAAAGGTCTGGACCACCTTGATTTAAGCTTTCCCGGGAAAAGTCTCAACCTTGAGTTGTAGAGAAGTACCCATTGTCCCGGCTCAAACTTTCTAGGTAAAATGTGCTTGTCATGCCATGCCTTAGTCGGTTCTTTGTAAATTCTTGCATTCTCATAAGCTTGCATGTGGATTTCAAACAATTCATTCAAGTCTAATAGCCTCTTTTCACCGGCCTTCTTCAAATCATAGTTGAGCTCTCTGATTTCCCAATATGACTTTTGTTCCAACTCTACTGGCAAGTGTCATGCCTTTCCAAACACCAAGTTATAAGGAGATCTTCCAATTGGTGTGTTGAAAGCGGTCCTATAGACCCACAAAGCATCATCTAACCTCTTTGACCAATCCTTCAGTGAGGAGTTGACGGTTTTCTCAGGAATGCGCTTCAACTCCCGGTTGGAAATCTCCGCCTGCCCATTGGTTTGTGGATGGTAGGGGGTTGATACTCTATGTTTGACCCCATATCTTGAAAGTATATGGTTCATTTGTTTGTTGCAAAAGTGAGATCGACCATCACTAATCAAGACTCTAGGAACCCCAAATCTTGAGAAAATGTTGTGCGTTAAGAATTCCATGACTACCCACGCATCATCCGTTGTTGTTGGAATTGCCTCCACCCACTTTGACACATAATCTAACGCTACCAAAATGTATTGATAGGAGAAGGAGGGTAGGAGTGGTCCCATGAAGTATATCCCCCAAACATCAAAGAGTTCTACTTCAAGCATGCAATTAAGAGGAAGTTCATGTCGCCTAGATATGTTTCCAACTCTTTGGCAACAATCACAATTCTCAACAAAAGTGTGTGCATCCTTGAAGAGTGTTGGCCGATAAAACCCGCTTTGGAGGACTTTTTTTGCGGTCTTCTTTCCCCCAAAATGCCCACCGTAATCCGAGCTATGGCAATGCCACAACACATTTCTGATTTGGTCATGATGAATGCACCTTAAGACCTCATCCGAACATTGATGGAAAAGATAAGGGCCATCCCAGACATAGTATTTTGCATCCAAGAAGAACTTCTTTCTTTGTTGCATAGTCCAACCTTGCGGAACCACATTTGAAGACTTGAAGTTGGCCATATTCGCAAACCAAGGAGAAACTTTTTCAAAGATTGAAAATAGTTTTTCATCAGGAAATTCTTCCTTGATGTCTAGCAATTTCTCCTCGGTGTTGGGATTGACCAACCCCGACAAGTGGTCTGCCACACCATTTTTCGACCCCTTCCGGTCCCTAATCTCAATATCAAACTCCTGCAAAAGAAGAATCCACCAAATTAATCTAGTTTGGGCCTCTTGTTTTGTCATCAACTGTCTTATGGCCGCATGATCGGTGAAAACAACAATTTTAGACCCTACAACATAAGATCTAAATTTATGCAAAGAAAAAACCATCGCAATGAGTTCTTTTTCAGTGGTGGAATAGTTAGCTTGTGCCTCATTTAAAACTTTACTTGCAAAGTAAATCACATGAGCTAACTTTTCCACCCTTTGTCCTAAAACAGCCCCCACCGCATAATCATTTGCATCACACATGATTTCAAAGGGTAAATTCCAATTAAGTACGGTGATTATGGGTGAGGTCACAAGCATCTTTTTCAAAATATTGAAAGCATTTAAACAAGAAGCATTAAAATCAAAGGATACGTCCTTCATAAGAAGGTCACATAGCGGTTTTGTTATCTTGGAGAAGTCTTTGATGAATCTCCGGTAGAAGCCGGCATGTCCCAAGAAACTCATCACTCCCTTTACATTGGTTGGTGGGGGTAGCTTTTCAATCAACTCTATCTTGGCTCGATCCACTTCAATACCCTTTTAGGAGATTTTGTGCCCCAAAACTATACCTTCCTTGACCATGAAATAACATTTTTCCTAATTGAGTACAAGGTTGGTTTCTTGACACGTTTCTAGCACGCAAGGCAAGTTCTTCAAGCAATTATCAAAAGAGGTCCCAAAGACCGAGAAGTCGTCCATGAATACATCAATGAATTTCTCCACCATGTCCGAGAAGATGGAGAGCATACACCTTTGGAAAGTAGCGGGAGCATTGCACAATCCAAAGGGCATCCTCCTATAAGCAAAAACTCCATATTGACATGTGAAGGCCGTCTTCTCTTGATCTTGAGGATCCATCACAATCTGGTTGTAACCAGAGTAACCATCCAAGAAACAATAATACTCATATCCGGCCAACCTCTCAATCATTTGATCAGTGAAGAGAAGAGGGAAGTGATCCTTCCTTGTTGCGTCATTTAGTTTCCTATAATCCACACAAACTCTCCATCCCGTGACGGTTCTTGTTGGAATCATCTCATTGTCTTCATTGACCACCATGGTTATGCCACCTTTCTTTGGGACCACATGAATTGGACTAACCCAATTACTATCCGAGAATGGATAGATGATTCCGGCATACAAAAGTTTAATCACTTCCTTACGAACCGCTTCTTTCATGATGGGATTTAGTCGTCTTTGTGGTCGAACCACCGATTTATAATCATCCTCCATCAAAATTTTATGCATGTATAAAGAATGACTTATTCCTTTAAATCCGAAATATTCCACCCAATTGCGGATTTGTGTTCCCTAAGAACCCTTAAGAGCTTGTCTTCTTCATCTTTTTCCAAAGTATTACTAATGATAACCGGGTGATGTCCAACCTCACTGAAAAATGCATACCTTAGATGAGTGGGGAGTTGCTTCAACTCCAGTTCCTTGTTGTCCTCTTCCACGCCTTCCTTGTTAAGCTTTTCTTGTTGGCATTCATCCTTGGGAAGATTTGGCAATGCTTCCATGTTCTTCAAACACTCCAGATAATCATCAACTTCTAAGAAGTCCCCTTCTTCATCTTCATCATGGGATTTTACCAACACTTTTTCAAGTGTACAACCATGGGCTTCATGTGTGGCTATAGATTTCACAATTGGCTCCACCACATCCACACTATATGTATAAGATTTCTCAATCGGATGCTTCATTGCTTCAAAAACATTGAAGACTACATTCTCATCTTGCACCCTTAGTGTGAGCTTTCCTTGTTGTACATATATCAAAGCACATCCGGTGGCCAAGAAAGGCCTACCCAATATAAGAGGGATCTTAGCATATTCATCCATATCCAGAACCACAAAGTCCGTCGGAAAGATGAATTTGTCCACTTTCACTAGTAAGTCCTCCACCACCCCATAAGGGTATTTAATATAACGATCCGCTAATTGGAGTGACATCATAGTCCTTTTAGCTCTTGAATGCTAAACTTCCTCATCATTGATAGGGGCATTAAGTTCATGCTTGCCCCTAAATCACACAGTGCCTTCCCAATAGTCATCTCTCCAATGGTGCATGGTATGCTAAAGGAACCCAGATCCTTCAACTTAGGAGGTAGTTTCCTTTGGATAATTGCGCTACACTCCTCGATCAAAGCAACCATTTCCTCATCCACTATCTTCCGTTTCTTGGAGAGAAGCTCCTTCATGAATCGAGCATAGGCTTCCGCAAATGGAATATTGATTTGAAGATTACAGAATACATCAAGGAACTTATTGAATTGCTTATCTTGAAACGGCTTCTTCAATCTTTCTGGATACGGTACCTTCATGAATGGAGGGAGATCTTGAGGTTCAACCCACTTCTTTCTTCGAAATTCTTCATATACTAGTTTCAATTTCCCCTTTGCTCCGACACTTTCTCACTAGCTACCTCTTCTTCCTTTGCTTGCTCTGTTTCCACTTGTGGTTGTTTTGAAGTTTCACCTTCGTGAGAAATAGTTGCTCCCCCATTTGATTCCAACACCTTACCGCTTCTAGTGGTCACGTCACTGCATTGATTCTGGGGATTGTTCTCTGTATTACCTGGGAAAGATCCTGGAAGATGCTCATTCAGTTGTTTTGCAAGTTGTGCTACCTGAGTCTCAAGATTCTGAATTGCTTCCCCTGTGTGAGTTGCCAATTTGTCAATGGTTGTGTCTGTATGCACTGTTAACTTCTCAATGGCCGTACTAGTCTTTTCAATAGCCAAATCCCATGGTTTCTCCCCACCATCTGTGATCTTTAATTAATTAGGCTTAGGGAGAGCTTGCTGAGTATTGTGCTGTTGAATTCCATAGTTCTGCCTCTGATTCTGTTGTTGTTGCCCGGCCAATCCACCACTGATGTTACTCCAAGAGAAACCAGGATGGTCTCTCCCGACGTTCCAATTTCGCCCATTGTGGTAGTCATTCTGTATGATCCTCTGATAATTATTGCATTGTGGCACTGTGTCGTAGAAATTGTGACACGAGTCCACATACTCCTGAGAAAAGTTACCCGGGCAATTTTCTATATCATGATCGCCATTGCAAAAATCACAACCCGGTGGCAATCCGTCCCGTACTGCGTTCACCTTCATATTGTTATTAAGTGCCTCATTTTGCATCTTTAGAAGTGCGTTCTGCTCAAGAATAGCTTCAATAGATGATACATTAAGTTCCGATGAATTTTGTTGAGATGCACTATAAGAGTGACTACCATTACGGTTGTAGTCATTCCTAGACATATTCTCTAATAATGCCTATGCATCCTCCGCTGACTTGCAAGAGAAAGAACCGCAAGCTGCGGCATCACAGTTCATCTGGTAGCGACCCTTCAACCTATTGAAGAAATGTTGAACCTTTGTCACCAAATCAAAGTAGTAAGAAGGACATATCCTCAATAGCACATTATACCTCTCCCAAGCTTCATTGTAAGTCTCATCCCCATGTTACTTGAATGAAGTAACGGCTATCTTCAGTTGTGTCGCCCTCTAAGGAGGAAAGAACCTTGTGGAAAATTTCTGAGCCATATCCTCCCAAGTAGTTATGCTTCCTCTATCCAAATTTAGATCTAGCCAATCGCATGCTCAATCCAGAAGAGAAAGAGGAAATAGTCGAAAAGGAAGGCATCATCTGAAACTCCAAGAGTCTTCAACATATCACAGATCTCCAAAAAGTGTGCAATATGCCTATGACGATCTTGGCTGGCACTCCCATCAAAATGATTCCTTTGCACCTGGTTCAGAACCGATGACTTGATCTCAAAAGAATTGGCTGTGATGGTTGGCCTGACAACAGTAGAAGCACGATCATCTAAGTTAGGACGATTGTACTCATAGAGATGCTTGTAAGTCGGAGGATCTCCTTCTGCCATCCCTTCAAGATTGATGGGTTGGATTTCTTCGAGTCTCCTTTTATCTCTCAATTCCTTCCTCAACTGCTTCTCGGTCCGTCGAATCTCTAGGTCATTTAACAAATCTCCCGGTGGAACGGTACCTCGCATACAAAAAAACAAGCCAAGACCAAGTGGATCAAAGAAGTTGAAAAAGATAAAAAATTTAGAAATTTAAAAGCAAAAAATTACTTAATCTAAATTTTGAAGTTTCCTAAAATTTAGGAAAATTGGTTGCGCCAGTCCCCGGCAACGGTGCCAAAAATGGCAAGTGTACCGGTTTGTTGCAAGTAATAAAAAAAAATGGTAAGCAATACCGAGGACGAACACAAGGATTGTGAGACCAATTTAACCAAATTCTCAAGGAAATTCAAAACGTTGACCAAGTCAATAATGGTTTGTTGAGAAGAGAGAGAGAATTAGATAACAAAAGATATCAAGAACAATTATCTAAAATTGCTAAAAGATAACAGTGAGAAAAATTAACCACTAAGGCTTCTAAGGTTACAAATCCACCTACCCAATCATGCAAGTTACCCAAGTGATTATTCTCTTATCCCTATGTTCAAATTCTTTCTTATCCTAATGTCACTGCCGCAATTCAAAAGGAAATACCTAAACATGTAAATTGACAATCTGCCGATCCGAACAACCCACAGTTAGATTCATTACGTTCTTGGTTCCTTATTGTGATTGCACCGTTTTCCTATTGTATGCCTAGTTATATTCAAACGATATTCATAATTCAAGTCCTAAGTACGAATCTCATGCCAGTATCAACGCACTAGACTTGTTAACCAATGGCCATTATCATTAACACAAGCAAAACAGAATTAAGAAACAAGAAAAAGAGAGAAGGGAATAAGAAAACACCACTTGAATTCACTATGCCATCAAAGGTGGCTTCATAGTTCCCTTAGAATAGGGAATTAGTTCCTCATAATCATAGTAACAACGCAAGAAATACAAGAATTCATCCTAGAGGCTAGAAAGAAAGTCTAAAACTCGGTGAGACACAGCTCCAATGAAACTAGGATTAGCCAAAAAAAAAGCTCTCTCAAACTAACCTAAAACAAGCTATTTATAATGGGCTGGATCTGCGCTCGCTCGCGGGGCGAGCAGGGACTCACGACGATGATATTAAGTTTAGCACCAGTTCAAAATTGGGTGCTCGCAGGGTGAGACTGAGTGCCTTCCATTCTATTGCTTCTGGCACACGAGGTGAATCTGCCCTTTTTGCCTTTATGCTTCACTTTTAACCTGAAATACAAAAATATCATTTTAATGCTTTATTGACTCAAAAATAACCAGAAATTCCTAAAAACTCTCTAAGAGACTCAAAATGCTGCTTAGGGACAAAAGGAGCCAAATTCGGGTGATTAACGAGGTTAAATCGCTCAATTAGCATAAAAACCTTAACCTTTCTAGCCATAAAACTAGATAAGCTAGAGGTTTATCAATAGCCAATGCACCTTACTCTCGGATGCGTCACCACGGTTGTACATGATTCAATTGAATCGCCGCGAACGACCAGATCGCCTTACTCTCGGACAACCTCCCCTATGTTGAACATCCTCCACTAACATCTCCAATGCGTAAATGCATGCCCAACAAAACACACAAGCACAACCACCACCTCCGCTTGGGCCATAGGCTACCCAATTTTTAACACCAATTTATCGTTATCTTCCGTATTCATTAATTAAACACTCTAGTCGTTCTGCACTAGAGATTACCACCTTGACAATCAAGCGTCAAGGCCCCCTTGCCACTAGGCTACCAAGGTACCATGTCATCATTAACACTCTAACCATTAAGCACTAGAGATTACCACCTTGACCATAATGCATCAAGGCCCCCTTGGCCACTAGGCTACCAAGGTACAGTAATCTTATCACTTGTCTTTGGTCTTTATGTTCCGTTGGTATTTTGTTAAGTCTTTTAGCGCATTCGGGGTCAAACACCCATAACTCAGCATTCTACGTCTGTTCTATTTTCTGTTATGGACAAGTGAACACGGGCGTGCTCACCCTCAGCACGGGCGTGCTGGTCCTACAGGCAAGCACGGCCGTGCTGGCTATTAAGTACGGGCGTGCTCAAAAGCGTGCCCAGTTTCTGGGTTTGAATGGGACCACGGGCGTGCTCGAGTGCATGCCCTGCTGGTCTGGGCAGAAGGGTCACAGACCCCCTTGCCAACACATTGGGAACAATTCAGATTCAATCCTAAGGGTTCTTACTAACCTATTGATCATCAGTTTCAATCCTAAGGGTTCAAAGGGGAAGAATGAGAGAGGTTGTCGTCACACTTAGAATTTCCTAAAGTGCCAATTTTGAGGGTTTCATTCGTAACCCTCGCTAATCACTGTCTATATATAGACTCTGACCCGAGAACGGTCGTGCTCCACTTAGCGTCAGTGAGACGCGTTTGCACCTAAGCACGGTCGTGAAGTTGGCACAGGCAAACACAAGAAGGGGGGTTGAATTGTGTTTGCTAATTATTTTCGCAAAAAAACCCTTTTGAACAACTTTTTCACAAGCAGAAGATAAAAAGATAACGCACACAAGAAAACCTTTTTAAAAGATTAAAAAAATTAATATCAAAACCCCACAGTTAGTACAAGCAAATAAACTGAAGAGTTTAGGGATAGAAAATTCACACAAGAGATTTTATCCTGGTTCACTCTCTTCCAACCAAGAGCTCTGTCAAGTCCCTTCTACTTGAAGGATTTTTCCACTATTTCTCCAAATAGATTACACAACAAGTATTCAACACCTCTTCAGGCTACAAGTATTCCTTTCTTACCAAGCCTCTTCAGGCTCTAACTCTATCACAGAGGTTTAAGTTTAAAGGTTGATCTTCTTAACTCACTATGGGTGAGAATACGACAGTTTAAGATCAGTTGAATATTACAACAATATTCAAACTAAACGATTACAGACTTTTGCTTTTGAAAGAATGAAAGAATATGAGCTTGTCATCTCAAGAATTGTATTGGCAGAGGTTGGGCTAGCAAAAGTTTTTCTTCAATATCTGAGGTCTTCTACTTATATAGTGAGCTTCTTCTGCTCTTGTAATTCTTCAACGGTTACTTTGAATAATCCCGTTTAGAGATATCATTAAATGCATGATATCCTTTGTGACTGATAGCTTGATTTTGGCGAGTTGAAAAGTATCCTTGGTTATCAGAAAATCACAAAATGGAGGCTCACTGTTCTGAGCAATTGTACCTTAAAAACTTTCTTTCCTCCTTTGTGTATAACCTAGCTTTTGTTTAGCAATAAAGATGTCATCGTACAGAACGTTTTGCAATTCCAATTGTACTATTTGATTTTTGTATATTTCTTGATAGTACTATGAATTTTCTCAAGGGAAATAAAACATTAATTCGGATAAAGACAAATGATAAGAACAGATATTCATTTGAAATAAATATCAATCCTTTGAAATAAATTCATTCAAAGTAGTAAAGATATAAAACATATAGAACTGTCTACTTAGTTTTAAGAACGCGTCTACACAAGATTTTAATTCTGCTCGTCCACTGATGTGGCAGAAGCGCTCGTCCACTAAAGAGGTAGAAGCACTCATCTACTAATGTGGTAGAAGTTCTCGTCTACAAAAGTATTTGGACTTGTTAAGTCCTTAATGAGAAGCTCCGTCCAGTGGCGTGGCACTATGGAGCTCGTCTACTAGATTACTTTGTGTTTTAGTTCTTTTTCTTAGCTAATTACTTCCGTCTGCTGATGTGGCAAGATGGACGCGCTTATTTTCAAGTCTTTGGACTTACTGTACCTAACAAGTTATTTAGGTATTCATTTATAGCCTCGTCTACTAAAGAAAATAACAAGGTAATTTTACCACAGTTCTTGAGCAGCCCGTCTACAGGGGTGGACGCGTATTTTTAAAATGAAACTTATCCCAAAGCTTATTTTACTTATAAAAGCGTTCCTGCATAACTGAAAGCACTAGTTAGATCTCAACTAATACTTTGCCAAGCAAATTTAATCCTTTTGTTAGCATCAAAACTTAGAGATTATTAAATCCAAAACCACTTTGGTTCCAACAATCTCCCCCTTTTTGATGATGACAAAAACTGATTAAATTTAAATAACAAAGTCCAAGAGAGCTTGCAAGGCTCCCCCTAAGACAAAGCATTCAAATACTTAAGCAGACTAACAGATAGATAAAAACACTTATCATTATATAAACACAAGTATCAGAGTAAATAATATAAGTAAAGCAGATCAATGCAAATGCAAACATATAAGAGCTTTTCAACAACTGACTTTTTATATATAATTCTTTTTATTTTCCTTTCTCCCCCTTTCTGTCATCAGCCAAAAAGGTAAAAAGGGAGTGAACCATCATTGTCAGTAAAATAAAATAAGAAATAAGAGATTTTAAGAAGAAGGAGGTGGTGGAGGGGGTTGGTTTGGATTTTTATTTTTCTAAAATTCCATTAGCAAGGCCAACATTTGAGTCACCATGGAATTTGTAGGAGCCAAGGTATCTTGCACTTGCTTTTGTACTCTTTCTTCAATTTGTTGTGCCATCTGCTCAATCTTTTCTTCAACTATTTTTCCAACTAATCATCAACAATTCTTCCAATGATGTCTTCAAGATTTGATGGCTGGGATAATTGTCTTGAGCTTTCAGCGGAGTCTGAGATAGTGTCTTGAGCTTGGGCTGGCGGATGAACCATAGCAAGAGCTAATGGTTGAGAAGATGTCTTAGCAGACTCATCATCTTGCTTAGAAGCACATATCTCACTAGACTGTTCTGTCATAGTTGGCTCAACAGTAGTGACGGCATTAGCTAAGGGAGTTGAAGACTCAGAAACAGGTTTGGAAAGGATTTCTACATTCAGCTCAGGTCTTTCCACAACTAGTTCTTCAGATGTAAGCTCAGAGGGTGAAGTTGAAGCTGTGGCAAAAGCATATTGTATAACTGGCTCAGGAATATCCTTTGCCCATCTGACAGGGTAGACAAATTCCACATTTCTGCTATTGATAGGAAGTCCCCAGAGGTCTTTATATATCATGTACCTAAAGTGTGAGAGTCCACACTTTCCTCTGACCTTGGGAATATCTTCCTTTTCTTTATCAGACAATCTAGAGGAAGATGCCTCTCTGGTGCCGTGAATTAAGAGTGACTTCCAAAAATTAGCAGCCTTGTGCTCATTGATTAACTCAATGGATTCATGATTTTGAAGGAAATCCAACATTGAGTAATCAAAAGTTTCTTGATCAAGGTCAAGCAATGCTGATTCAGCTTCGGGCATCACTCCCTTGAACCTTCTGTTTTTCAAGTCCTTGTCTTTGTTGAGATCCAGCATTGGCAATCTCGAACAGATTCTGTAAGGCTTGATTCCAATCCTGGTTGTTTCCTTATGCCTCAGCCAGGATGGAGGAACAAAATTTGCAGCCCTATCAGCTCTGAGTTGGCTGAACTCCCATTTCAGCATATCAAGGGAGAGTTGATCCATGAACAAATCAGCAGCCCTCCTATAGATTCTGGGATGCTCAAAGGACATCCATTTTGTATCCCTTGACATGATCATGGGGACATGCTTAGATGATCTAGCTCTCCTCTCAGTAATAGTAGAAAGATTCTTCCTCTTCGGGTCAGTCTCCCAGATGGGTATAATGTGTCTCTCAACTCCATCAGTAATTGGCATGAATGGAAGAGTTTTGACAAGATTTGGATAAATTTTCTTGGGAGGGAATTTGGCTAAAGGTAGTTGGGTGACTAAAGGCCCTAAATTATTGTACATTTGAGAAGGTACGGTTTTGATTAGTTGACACTCTGGATGAGATAGGTAGAGGGGTTCAATAGATTGGCTAACTTTTTCCTCATATTCAGGTAGAGGATACCATCTGTTTAGGATGAGTTCTGGTTCATGTTGGTGAGAGTGAAATAGAATTTTCCATTCTCTTTTTACTTTGGCCCAATCCTCAGATTGGCCATTGTAAAGGATGGAAGTTGGGATGAGGGGAGGAAATAGGTTTCTCAGAGGTTTGGGGAAAGGTGCACCAGGGGAAATGGCTTCATCTGGTTGATTTAACCAGGGATCATCGGATTGTGAAGTGGTTGTTTGTGTTGGTTGAGGTGGTGAAGGAATATATACATTTGAAGATGGAATAGGTATACCATCTATCCTAACTTCAAAACTAGATACAAGGTCATCTACTGCTAATTGAACAGGATAATTAGCAGAGGTAGTTACCTTAGGAATTTTGGTTGACCTAGCTTTTCATTCTAGTTCTCTCCTTGGTTTTGTTGGAACAATTGAAGGATCAGGCACAACGGCCTCAGCAGCAGCAGCAGAGATCTTCTTCTTCTTTAGGATAGAGCTGATAGGAATGCTATCCTCATCAGCTTCCTCATCTTCATTATGAGAGAGGATAATTTTCCTTGGCCTCTTTGTAGCAGGGCAACAGAAGGCTCCCTGATAGCAATCCCACTTGTTGGTCTTTTGGGGGCAAACTTTCTTGTAGCAGATGTCTTTTGCCTGGTTACCCTTCTAGCCCCTAGGACTTCTGCATTATTCTGTTCAATCATCTCTTCTTTAGCCTCCATTAATTCCTCAGTTTTAGCCATTGCAGCAGCAACATACGTACTAAGGTTCATGTTGGTTATGTTAATCTTTCCAAAGTTTGCAGCAGACATTGGTTTATCAGTCAGTAACCTCGCTTGCTCCTCAGGAGTCTTGGCAGCAAGAGACTCATATACTCCTTGAGCCTTGAAAATCTTCGAGAGAAGGTGGTAGAAGGGAAGTGCAGAGAGTCTCTTATTGTTCATTACTGCATCTCTGAATCTTTCATAAAGGATTCTTGGAAGATTGATTCTTGTCTCTGTGAGAATATAGCAGAGACAGAACTTGTGAAGAGATGAAAGGTTGTCCTTTGATCCAACCTTGTGAAGCAACACTTTTTTGAGAAGCTGGTGAAGGACACGAACGATATCCTTCATTTCAACAACCTTCCACGAGTGAGTCCTGACCATGTCCTCCTTCATGAGACAGACTTCTATAGTCTCAGAACTGACCAAATCTTCTTCCCAAGTCTCAGTGAAAACTATTCCTTCCTGAGCACAAAAGATTGCTTCAACAATAGTCTTCTCGAAGACTGTAATCTTCCTTCTTAATACGGTTGAGTAGATGTCAGTTTCTGTCAGTTGGATGTTTCTCCAAAAATCCCTGACAAGATTTGGGAAAACAGATACTTTCTCTGTGAAGAGTCCTTCCCAGCTAGTAGCATTGACATATTTGCTTATGTCAACATTGTAGTCTTTTAGCACATTAAGATTGAAATGGTGCTCTATAGCTAAGTTGAGTTTGTCCACATTGAAGGTTGAAGATGCCATTGTAGAAGATCAACGAGCTTAGGGTTTAGAGAGCAGAGAGAGGTAAAGAGAGATAGCTCGAGAGATTATGAAAGCGTAAAGTCTTTCTCAAAGGGAAAAGATTTCTTTTAAATGAATCTTGAATATCATAAGGTTTTAAAAAAAAAACTTTTGACATGACATGTCATAATGACAAAACGGTGTTGGTAACTTGGGACCATAAAAAGGTCTTGATGGGACTGATGAGGGTAGCTGACTCATCAAGGAAAGAGAAGTGTTTTATATAAATGTGTTCAAGAACAAATTAATATAAGCAATTAATGTGTGCATAGACGAGTCCACACAAGACTAAGAGTGTAGGTGAAAAGACTTGGGTAGTGGACGCGTAGAATCCACTTGCTCTGGACGTTATGACTAGTGGACATGTAGAGAGAGCATGCAATGGATGATCAATTTAACAATAAATATACTAGTTCAATCCACACACAGCATATTTAAATACTTTCTTATAAAGATAAATCTGTCCTCAACAAGAGGTTTAGTGAAGATATCTGCCCATTGGTGGTCAGTATCTATAAATTGAACATCAAACACACCTTTTTGCACATAATCCCTAACAAAATGATGTTTGATTTCTATATGCTTAGCTCTAGAATGCAGTATTGGATTCTTAGATAAATTGATTGCAGCAGTATTATCACACATAAGTGGAATACTACTTACAAATATATTGTAGTCCTCCGATTGATGTTTGATCCATAGAAGTTGTGAGCAACAGCTTGCAGCTGATATGTATTATGCTTCAGCAGTTGATAGAGCATTGGTATTTTGCCTTTTGCTTGACCATGATACCAAGTTAGCTCCAATGAAGTGACACCCTCCACTGATCCATTTGCTTTCAATTCTATCTCCATCATAGTCAGCATCACAAAAACCAACTAATCTGTAATCATCATTTTTCTTAAAGCACAAACCCAGATTAGTAGTACCTTTTAAATATCTAAATATTCTTTTAACTCCTGAGAAATGAGACTCTCTAGGATTAGATTGAAAATGAGCACACAAGCAAACACTGAACATTATATCAGGCCTAGACGCAGTCAGATATAAAAGAGATCCTATCATACCTCTATATACCTTTTGGTCTACCTTTTTATCTTTATCATCTTTGTTCAGTATTGATGTAGGATGCATAGGGGTATTCATTGGTATGCAATCTTCCATCTTAAACTTCTTTAGAAGTTCCTTTGTATACTTAGTCTGATGGATGTACACCTCGTCCATAGACTGTATAACTTGAAGACCAAGGAAGAATTTGAGTTCTCTCATCATGCTCATTTCAAATGTTTTCTGCAATAACTTGGAGAATTCCTTGCACAGAGATTCATTAGTAGCACCGAAAATGATATCATCAACATAAATCTGTACTATAATGAAATCTAACTTAATAGATTTTCTAAATAGATCAGTTGCATCTACTTTTCCTCTGTTAAAACCACTTTCCATTAGAAACGAACTTAACCTATCGTACCAAGCTCTAGGAGCTTGCTTAAGTCCATACAATGCTTTCTTAAGCTTATAAACATGTTCAGGGTGATTTGTATTTTCAAAGCCAGGAGGTTGCATGACATATACTTCTTCATTAATAGAGCCATTTAAGAAGGCACTTTTAACATCCATTTGAAAAAGCATAAAGCTATGATGTGCAGCAAATGATATTAAAATTCTTATAGCTTCTAGTCTAGCAATCGGTGCAAAAGTTTCAGTGTAGTATATTCCTTCTTCTTGAGAGTAGCCTTGAGCAACAAGTCTTGCCTTGTTTCTCACAACCTTACCATCATCATTATGCTTGTTTGTGTAGACCCACTTTGATCCGATGACTGACTTGTCTTTAGGCATGGGTACAAGCGTCCAGACTTCACTTCTCTCAAAATGATTTAGCTCTTCTTGCATAGCAAGAATCCATCCTTCGTCCAGTAGAGCTTCGTCTGCTGTCTTCGGTTCACATTCAGAGACAAGAGCGGAATCACTTTGTTCTCTGAAGGTTGATCTAGTTCTTAGCTTGTCATTGGGGTCACCAATGATTTGATCTTGAGGATGGTAATTTCTGAAATACCAAGATTTCTGAGCATTTTCCTGTTAAGAGGTAGAAGTTTCAGGTTGTTGTTGAGAAGTGTCATCTTCTTGGATATCAGACTTGATTTCTGGTTTCTCTCCTGAAATGTTTAGATCAAGATCTGCAAAAGCTTCATCTAGCTCTGATAGACTCTTATCAGGCTATTTGTCATCAAATTTCACATGAATACATTCTTCTACAACTAAAGTTCTAGAATTATAAACTCTAAAGCCTTTTGAAGTTTCAAAAAATTCTAGAAGGATTCCATTATCTACTTTAGCATCAAATTTACCAAGTTGATCTTTTGTATTCAAAATATAACATTTACATCCGAAAGGGTGAAAGTATGAAATGTTGGGTTTTCTACCTTTCCACAATTCATAAGGAGTCTTATTCAGAATAGGTCTAATGTATATTTTGTTCTGAATGTAGCAAGTAGTGTTCACAGCTTCAGCCCAGAAGTGCTTAGGGACAGAATTGTCATTGAGCATAGTCCTAGCCATCTCTTGAAGAGATCCGTTCTTTCTCTCTACCACACCATTTTGCTGTGGTGTTCTTGGTATTGAGAAGTTGTGTTGAATACCACTTTCTTCACAAAACTCATGGAATAGCTCATTGACAAATTCTCCCCCATGATCACTTCTAATTGAAGCTATACACATGCCTTTTTCATTTTGTACACGTTTGCAGAATACAGAAAAGACCTTGAATGACTCATCCTTGTGAGCAAGGAACATAACCCATGTCCATCTAGTGTAGTCATCTACTATGACAAGACCATATTTCTTCCCACTGACAGAAGCAGTCCTTGTTGGACCAAAGAGATCAAGGTGTAGCAATTCTAGTGGTCTGTTGTTACTAACAACATTCTTAGATTCAAAGGAACCTTTGACTTGTTTTCCCTTCTGACATGCATTACAGAGAGCATCAGATTTGAAACTAAGGTTTGGTAGTCCTCTTACAAGGTTATGCTTTTTCAGTTTTGAGATTAATCTCAAACTTGCATGACCCAACCTTTTGTGCCAAATCCATCGCTCATCCTCAATGGACACTAGACAAGACACACTTTGATTTGAGAGATCCTCTAAGTCAATCTTATACAGATTGTTTTACCTCTGAGCAGTAAATAAGAGTGATCCAACATCTTTCTTGACAAAACACATGTTCTTATTAAATGAAACAGCAAACCCACTATCACATAATTGACTAATGCTAAGCAGATTGTGTTTAAGACCATTTACTAACTGAACATTATCAATGGAGGGAAAATGATGTTTACCAATTTTACCTATACCAATGATCTTTACTTTTTGGTTTCCTCCGAAAGTGACCCAGCCACCATCTTTGGGCCTAAGGTCTTAGAACATATACCTTTCTCCTGTCATGTGTCGTGAGCATCCACTGTCCAAGTACCAGGACTTCTGTTTCTTTCCTGTTGTTAAGAAGCTCTGCAACAGGGATTATCTTATCTTTAGGTACCCAAATTGACTTGGTTCCTTTCTTGTTAGTGATCATAGGTCGTGAATGCTTTGCATGCTTGTTATGTATGCATTTAGATGACACATGCCCACTTTTTCCACATACTTTGAAGTAGTAATGGAAGGGCTTGGTTTTGACTTAGTATGATGTGGACGGACTTTAAAAGCCTTATATTGTGTATGAACTTTTGGTTTATTCAGAGATGCATTCTGCTTCTCTTTATCATAACCAATGCCAGATTTGTCATGTGGTGATCTAGAATATTTTAATAAAAGATTTAATTTATCTGAGCTACCAACTAGTTTTGACAAAGAGTCTGTCAAGTATGTCACATCTTGTTTCAGTTTTTCAACTTCACAAGAGCTATTAGACTTACACTTAGTTGTGTCAGTCAGACTAACATTGTTTGATTTTAATGTTTCATTCTCATCCCTGAGGTTTTGATTTATTGTGCATACCTTATCATAGTCTCTAGAAAGTTTAGTAAACTTCTTTTTGAGACTTTTATACTCTTTAGACAGTATGCATGATTCATGCTGCAATTCATCAAAAGCCGTTTGAAGAGTAGATGGATCAGATTCTATTACCTCAGTATCAGTGAATTCACTTTCTGATCCAGTGTCAGCCATGAAGCAGATGTTTGCTTCTTCTCCTGCTTCATCTTCTTCATCTGAAGAAGACAAGTCAAGATCCTCCCATGTAGCCATCAAGCCTTTCTTCTTTTTGAAGAATTTCTTTTTCTCCTTCAGCTCTGTGCAGTCGGCTTTGATGTGTCCTAGTTTCTTACATTCAAAGCACAGGGGTGGGCCTTTCTCCTTGGAATCTGACTTCTCCTTGGTGAATTTTTTGTTGAGATGCTTCCTTCTGAATCCACCTTTCTTTCTCCACATGTGTTGGATTTTTCTGGAGATGAAAGATAGTTCATCCTCATCTGAATCATCTTCATTATTTGATGAATCGGCTTCATCTGAAGACTCAGCAACTTTAAGTATCTTTGAGGAACTAGCTTTCTTTGCCTTTAATGCAATTGACTTTCCTTTCCTGGAGTTTTCCTCTTCATTAAGTTCAAGTTCATGAACTTTTAATGAACCCAGAAGCTCTTCCAGAGAAAGTATTCAGATTCTTTGCTTCCTGCATAGCATTTACCTTAGGTCTCCACTGTTTGATTCCTTCACTTGTGAGGAACCTTCATGAGCTAGTGCAAGAGTATCCCAGATTTCTTTTGCTGTGTTGCAGCTATGAACCTTGTCATGCTCAGATCTGGTGATAGCACACATGAGATAGTGCTTAGCTTTCAAGTTTAGTTGATGTTGGCTTTTCTGCTCTTGAGTCCATTCAGCTCTAGGCACTACAGCTCCAGCTTCACTCCTTGGCTCAGTGTAGCCATTTTCTATCATTTCCCAGATGTCAGCATTCTGTGCATCCAAGAATGCCATCATCCACTTTTTCTAATAATCATAATCAGTTCCATCAAAGAGAGGAGGTCTGTTGATAGCTTGTCCTTCTGCATCCATGATTGTAGGATCGTACTGCCTAAGCACTTGTTAGATGCTCAACCCTATCAAGGCTGAGCTCTGATACCAACTGAAGTTGGCACAGGCAAACACAAGAAGGGGGGGGGGTTGAATTGTGTTTGTTAATTATTTTCGTAAAAAAACCCTTTTGAACAACTTTTTCACAAGCAGAAGATAAAAAGATAAAACACACAAGAAAACCTTTTTAAAATATTAACAAAAGTAATATCAAAACCCCACAATTAGTATAAGCAAATAAACTGAAGAGTTTAGGGATAGAAAATTCACACAAGTAAACTTGAAGGATTTTTCCACTATTTCTCCAAATAGATTACACAACAAGTATTCAACACCTTTTCAGGCTACAAGTATTCTTTTCTTACCAAGCCTCTTCAGGATCTAACTCTATCACAGATTTAAAGGTTGATCTTCTTAACTCACTATGGGTGAGAATATGACAATTTAAGATCAGTTGAATATTACAACAATATTCAAACTAAACGATTACAAGCTTTAGCTTTTGAAAGAATGAACGAATATGAGCTTGTCTTCTCAAGAATTGTATTACCAGAGGTTGGGATAGCAAAAGTTTTTCTTCAGTATCTGAGGTCTTCTACTTATATAATGATCTTCTTCTGATCTTGTAATTCTTCAACGGTTACTTTGGATAATCCCGTTTAGAGATAGCATTAAATGCATGATATCCATTATGACTGATAGCTTGATTTTGGCGAGTTGAAAAGTATCATTGGTTATCAGAAAATCACAAAATGGAGGCTCACTGTTCTGAGCAATTGTACCTTAAAAACTTTTTTTCCTCCTTTGTGTATAACCCAGCTTTTGTTCAGCAATAAAGATGTCATCGTACATAACGTTTTGCAATTCCAATTGTATTATTTACTTTTTGTATTTCCTTGATAGTACTATGAATTTTATCAAGGGAAATAAGACATTAATTAGGATAAAGACAAATGAGAAGAACAAATATTCATTTGAAATAAATATCAATCATTTGAAATAAATTCATTGTGGACCAGATTGCATTAAATTCATTCAAAGTAGTAAAGATATAAAACTTATAGAACCGTCTACTTAGTTTTAAGAACGCATCTACACAAGATTTTAATTCTGC
Organism: Sophora flavescens; assembly: GCA_030762895.1. NCBI lineage: Eukaryota > Viridiplantae > Streptophyta > Magnoliopsida > Fabales > Fabaceae > Sophora > Sophora flavescens. Next base: position 174,753,875 of record CM061064.1, read on the forward strand.
TCGTCCACTAATGTGGCAGAAGCGCTCGTCCACTAAAGTGGTAGAAGCGCTCGTCTACTAATGTGGTAGAAGCGCTCGTATAAAAAAATCTTTGGACTTGCTAAGTCCTTAATGAGAAGCTCCGTCTAGTGACGTGGCACTATGGAGCTCGTCTACTAGATTACTTTGTGTTTTAGTTCTTTTTCTTAGCTACTTACTTTCGTCTGCTGACGTGGCAAGATGGACGCGCTTATTTTCAAGTCTTTGGACTTGCTGTACCTAACAAGTTATTTAGTATTCATTTACAGCCTCGTCTACTAAAGAAAATAACAAGGTAATTTTACCATAGTTCTTGAGCAGCCCGTCTACAGGGGTGGACGCGTATTTTTCAAATGAAACTTATCCCAAGTTTATTTTACTTATAAAAGCGTTCCTACATAACTAAAAGCACTAGTTAGATCTCAACTAATACTTTGCCAAGCAAATTTAATCCTTTTGTTAGCATCAAAACTTAGAGATTGTTCAATCCAAAACCATTTTGGTTCCAATAGGTCGTGCTTCCTAACAAGCACGACCATGATTGTGGCTCTGGCAGCCACAAGACACGTGCATCAAGCACGGGCGTGCTGATACATGAGCATTGGCGTGCTTATGCATCAGGAAGGGATTTAAAGCCTAAAATCCCACTTAGCCCCTTCTAAACAGAACTAAAGCAAACAAGGCATACACAAAAGTACTTATACAAAAAACGGGGTGTTACAATTCCACCCCCCATATAAAAATTTCGTCCTCGAAATTTCTATTCACCTCGAATGAAAAGATGCGGGTACGCCTCCATCATCTTGCTCTTAAGCTCCCATGTGGCACTCTCCTCAGTCACCCTGCTCCAAACAACTTGAACCAAAGGAATCTCTTTGCCCCTGAGTTACTTCACCCTCCGGTCCTCAATTTGAAGGGGTTGTACCTCGAAAGTCAAATTCTCTTTTAACTGAATCGTGTCGGGAACTAGCACATGGTTTGGGTCATGAATATACTTATGAAGTTGTAACACATGAAAGACATTGTGAAGTTTAGACAAGAGAGGTGGCAATGCAATTTGGTACGCAACTTCACCGACTCTTTTAAGAATTTGGTAAGGGCCAATGAATTTAGGAGTTAGTTTCTTCGCTTTCATCAGCCTACTGACCTCAGTTGTTGGTGTAACTCTCAAGAATACGTGATTGTCTTCCTGGAATTTGAGTGCCTTCCTCCTTTTGTCATGGTAGCTTTTCTGCCTACTCTGTGCCGCATTCAACTTTTCCTGAATCATCCTTATCTTTTCTGTGGTTTCCTGCACTATCTCAGGTCCTAACACCACATTATCACCAGGTTCACTCCAACTCAAAGGTGTCCTACATCTCCTCCCATAAAGAGCTTCATAAGGTGCCATCCTAATACTGGAATGGTAGTTGTTGTTGTAGGTGAACTCTATTAGGGGAAAAAACTTGTCCCAACCACCTGACTGTTCTAGCACACAAGCTCTAAGCAAGTCCTCTAAGGACTGGATGGTTCTCTCAGACTGGCCATCCTTCTGCGGGTGATGGGCTGAACTTAGCCTAAGCTTGGTATCTACCGCCTCATGCAAACTTGTCCAAAATCTAGAGGTAAACCTCGGGTCTCTATCTGACACTATGCTAGAAGGTACACCATGTAACCTAACTAACTCTTTGATGTACAACATGGTTAACCTTTCCAAAGGGTATTCCATGTTCATAGGGATGAAATGGGCAGACTTAGTCAATCTATCCACAACAACCTATATCGCTTCATAACCTGCTGGAGTCCTCGGGAGTCCATACACAAAATCCATGGCAATACTGTCCCATTTCCATTTTGGGATACTCAAAGGTTACAACTTTCCTGATGGCTTATGGTGTTCTATCTTAGCCTTTTGGCACACTAAACAAGCATACACAAACTCAGCCACATCTTTCTTCATCCTAGGCCACCAAAACATCCTCTTTAAACCCTGTTACATCTTAGTGGCACCTGGGTGCACACTTAGTCCACTCATATGTCCTTCCTCAAGGATCAACTTCCTAAGCTCCGGGACGTCTGGTATACATATTCTATCTTTGAACCTCAAAACTCCATCATTCCCGTCCTTAAAACTAAGGTCTCTACCATGAGCAAGCAACTCCCTCTGGTCTAAGAGAAACTTATCTAACTTTTGGCCTTCTCTAATCTCATCCATCAAACTATTGGTAACCTTCAAGGTTCCAAGCCTAATGCTCTTAGGGGTAACTTCCCAAGCTAAACTTAGGTCTCTAAACTCCTCAATCAGATCCATCTCTCTAACCATTAAAGCAGAGACGTGCAAGGTTTTTCTACTTAAAGCATCGGCCACTACATTGGCCTTTCCTGGGTGGTAGGTCAAATCAAACTCATAATCCTTTAAAAACTCCATCCACCTATGCTGTCTCATATTGAGCTCTTTCTGGTCAAACAAATATTTCAAACTCTTATGATCACTAAAAACCTCAAACTTAGCTCCATACAGGTAATGCCTCCAAATCTTCAAGGCAAACACCACAGCTCCTAACTCTAGGTCATGGGTAGGGTAGTTCTTCTCGTGGATTTTCAACTGCCTAGAAGTATAAGCTACTACCTTACCATCTTGCATCAACACTCCACTTAAACCTTGCTTCAATGCATCACAATACACTACGAAAGGTTTACTAGGGTCTGGCAAAACTAACACTGGTACTAATGTTAATCTATCCTTCAGGGTTTGAAAACTCTCCTCACACTTAGAGTCCCACACAAACAACTATCCCTTCTTGGTGAGACGGATTAAGGGTAATGCTAACTTAGAAAAGCCTTCTATAAACCTCTTATAATATCCTACTAAACCCAAGAAACTCCTAGCCTCGATCACTGACTTTGGCGCTTCCCACTGGAGCACCGTCTCTACCTTAGCCGAATCCACGACTATCCCACCTTTAGAGATCACGTGACCTAAGAAACTCACCTCCTCTAACCAAAACTCGCACTTAGACAACGTAGTATACAGTTGTTTCTCTTTAAGGGTCTGCAAGACAACCCTCAAGTGCTTATTCATGTAATCTATGAACACAGCAGGAACATTAGTCACACTAAAGGGCATAACTAAATACTCATAGTGACCATATCACGTCATAAACGCTGTCTTCGGGATGTCCTCAGACTTAAGCCGAATCTGATGGTACCCTGACCTCAAATCTATATTCGAGAAAAGACAAGCCCCTATCAACTGATCCATAAGATCATCAATCCTAGGGAGGGGATACCTATTCTTAACGGTCACTTTGTTGAGCTGCCGATAGTCGACAAACAACCTCATACTACCATCTTTCTTCTTCACCAACAACACTGACGCTCCCCATGGGGATACGCTAGGCCTGATGAACTGTTTCTGCATCAGATCTTCTAATTGTTCCTTTAACTTAGCTAGATTTAGAGGAGACATTCGATATGGTGCTATGAATATAGGCCCAGTGCCAGGAACTAAGTCTATGGCAAACTCCACATCCCTCTCTGGGGGTAGTTCGTAAACATCCCTCGGGAACACTTCAGGAAATTCTCGCACAACAGGTACGATGTCGATATCAGAAGGGTTCTTAACTTCTAGGGAAGATAGCATCATGTACACTTGGGCTTATTCTTTCATCGAAGCCTTAATTTGGTTGGCAGAGAGAAAGGTCGGATCCCTAGACTCCACTGGAGTTCCAAAAACTATGGTTTTATCGAAGCAATTCAGAAGAACGTGGTTGGAAGATAACCAGTTCATGCCAAGAATAACATCAAGGTCTTTTAGAGGCAAGCATACAAGATCAACAATAAAGTCTCCACCATCTATGGTAATAAGAATATTCTTGCATGCAAAAGAAGTAAGAACAGGTTTATTCGTGGGTGTGGCAACAACTAAATCACACTCAAGAAGTGTCACTGGCAATTTAAGACTCTTAGCACATTCATATGAAACAAACGAGTGAGTCGCACCCGAATCAAACAATACAGTCAAACGAACTTTATTAATGAGGCACATACCTTGGATCAAATCTTTGGATTCGGAAGCCTCGGCTCCACTGAGAGCGAAGACTCTCCCTGTTGTCTTCAGTTTGTTGGGTTGAGGCTTCTGACCTTTGCTGACGCTCTGTGGCTCTGACTTTCCTCCCTCGCAGTTCCGGCTGATGTGGCCATGCTTGCCACACTTGAAGAAGATGATGTTCGTTTCCTTGCATTGGGTAGTGAAGTGGTTCTGTCCACACTTGCTGCAACGAAGAGGTCTAGAATCCGAATAATCCCATCTCCTGGACCTGTCTGAAGAAAACTGAGACTTCTTGCCATCCCGCTTGAAGTCCTTGCCAGTTGGAGCGAGACACGGCTTCCACTTGTTTCCATGATCATTCCTGTTGTTGCTCTGGTTGTATGATCCCTTGGAGTCTGACCCTCCATATTTGTAGGCATCTTCATAGATCCTTCACTTGTTCACGAGAACTGGGAAGACTTTGATCTCTTGGTAGCTGATAGCCTGCTTGATCTCTGGACGAAGACCATCCTCAAACTTCACGCATTTGGAACGATCGTCCGCCATATACTGATACAGTGTATAGTAACGGGCGAGCTCCTCAAACTTAGCCGCATACTCTTCTACCGACATGTTGCCCTGCTTTAGTGCCAGAAATTCCATCTCCTTCTTGTCCTTTATGTCTGCCGGGAAGTACTTCTCGAGAAATCTATCCTTGAACACAGTTCATGTGATCATAGTACCCTCCTCCTACAAGCACTGACAACAGTTCTCCTACCAATAATCAGCCTCCTCAGTCAGTATGAAACTCCCAAAGATGACCTTCTGCTGATCGTTTCATCCCATGGCTCAGAAGATCTTGTCGGTCTCCTTCATCGACAACAGGGCACCCTCAGGATCGTAAGCTCCCTTGAAAGACGACGGATTGTTCCGCTGGAACTTGTCGAGACCCTGGAACTCAGCTGGTCCCCCGTTGTTGTTGGCATTTTGGTTTTGGCCTATCGCATTGGCAAGGAGTGCCAAAGCATCTGCGATATCCTGGTCGTTTATGCCTCCTATTCCTACCATAAGTTCCTGTAAACGCCCAAGACAACTTGTTAAACACAGGGAACTTAAAGTAGGAAAAGCTACATCTTCTAACATGTAGCATCATTGTCTACAACAAGTATAGACGATTCAAACAAGAGCACACAAAAGACTCACAATAGATTCATACCACGTTCGGACAGGGCCGAATTTCTCTGATACAACTAAATGTGACACCCTCTACCCCGCATACATATAAAGCATTAAAGGATAAGATAGTTAAAATAAAACATGCATTGATTGATAAAAATTAAAAACCAAACAATGGGTAGAGAACACCACATTGTGTCAAGTCTCAAAAAGCGGAAAATAAAACATAACATAACATTAAAGAAAACCCAACCCCGACATCACATTACAGAGCTGGTATAATCAATCCGGAATAAATCCTCGGATACAACTGAAAACAACAAACTAAACAAACTACAAAAAACTGGAAATCCTAACTACGAGTAGCGGCTCCTCAGAGTCACTCCTCAACTGGCTGCTCACCGTCCTCTGCATAAAAGATACATGCCACAACAAGAAACATAGAGGTAGGGAGTAAGAAACATGTATACGAATATAATGGCAATGAAGCAGTTAGAAAGAGGAGCATACATCAAACAATCATGTTACAGCAAACAATAGTATAACATATCAATATCATCATACAAGCGTGTATGCTATGCAATGCAAACTCTACTCCACTACTCCATTATGCTCTTGGATCCATCTATCTCAGGAAGTCAACTTCGGAGTTACATTTTCATATTGTACGATAAGCACCTACGCCGGGGTAATCCACCAAACCATGGGTGGACCCCTAGGACAGCCGACTCACCTTACTCTCGGATGCACCACCACGATTGTACATGATTCACTTGAATTGCCGCGGACGACCAGATCACTTTACTCTCGGACGACCTCCCCTATGTTAAACATCCTCCACTAACATCTCTGATGCTTGAATGCATGCCCAACAAAACACACAAGCACAACCACCACCTCCGCTTGGGCCCATAGGCTACCCAAGTTTTAACACCATCAATTTATCGTTATCTTTCATATTCATTAAACACTCTAGTCGTTGTGCACTAGATATTACCACCTTGACCATCAAGCGTCAAGGTCCCCTTGGCCACTAGGCTACCAAGGTACCATGTCATCATTAACACTCTATACACTAAGCACTAGAGATTACCACCTTGACCATCATGCATCAAGGCCCCCTTGGCCACTAGGCTACCAAGGTACATTAATCTTATCACTTGTCTTTGGTCTTTATGTTCCGTTGGTATTTTGTTTAGTCTTTTATCGCATTCCGGGTCAAACACCCCTAACTCAGCATTATGCATATGTTCTGTTTTCTATTCTATGCTCACCCTCAGCACGGGCGTGCTAGTCTTACAGGCATGCACGACCGTACTTCTTGTTAAGGCGTGCTCAAAAGCGCACCCAGTTTATGGGTTTGAATGGGAGCACGGGCGTGCTCCCTATTGAGCACGGGTATGCTCGAGTGCATGCCCTGCTGGTCTGGGCAGAAGGTGTAACACCCTACTTTTTATTTTTCGATTTTTATTTTTTTCAGTAAAAATATTTTCGCTGTATTAACCGATATAAATGTATTTATTTATAATTTTATCCGAGTTCATGAAGATTGATTTTTATGAAATAAAAATCATATTCATACTCTATCTTAGGGTAGAAGCTTAGGATAAAAATTTGGGATGAAAATTCAGACGGAAACCGGTCTGCGTTTTCACTAACAGTATAATTTTACTGAGCAGAAAACCTAATTTTGACTCGAGAACAAAATGGTTTATATTTAAATCATATTTCCAACGAGTTTGGTTAGTTTGAAAATTTTCAGTCGAAAACGAAATATTACGCTTTTACGCAGGCGTAAAACCCTAATCGGGGAACCGACGAAGTCGACAAGGGAGGTGCAGAGACAAAACCGGACATTGGAGGAGATAAGTCATGGGAAGAGTCACCACCATGACTCACCAAGCATTTATGAGCATTAAATGCAAGTAATCATGACATTTAGGTAAAAAGACCAAAATACCCCCAAGCTTTCGCGGGTATTAACAAGACGCATCTACGTACTCTTAACCACTCATTTTACGTGGTTGAAAACCTCCTACATCTCTCCAATTTCGTGCATCCACCTCCAATAAATCTTACCTATTTCATTTTGCTTTCGTTTCATTATTTTCCTCTCAAAAACCGAAATCGGGTAAACGACGAGTCTGCGTCATTTAATTTCCGGGAACCGCTAACGGATAGGATCGGTGACTCATTAGTGAGTCACTTTGTGTGTCCCAAAATCAGCCTCATCTCCATCAAATGTGAGCCACATATTTATTAACCATAGTTAAGCAAAGTAACCCTAGTTAAGTTAATTATTAACTATGGTTAAGCTTATATTAATTAATTAATCAAAAAACCCATTAATCTAAAAGTTAAAAACCAAACAAGGCCTAAGATTTCCCCTATAGAATCCCTTAAAAACCGTGGCCTCCCTCCCATTTCACTCATCTTCTTCATTTTTCTTCATTTCTTCACAAATCACCAAAACTCCATTTTCTTCTTCAAGAGCTCCAAGTGCTTCCATTGAAGAACTTGTCAAGATCATCATATTTTCTCCATATTCTTCATACACTTGAGGTAACATGATCATCTCATCTCTTGTTTAAGCTTTTGTTCTTCATATTTCATAGTTTTCCATTTCTAGATCTAGAACTTGTAATAATTCTAGAAAATTGTAGAAAAATCATAAAAATGTGAAACTAATTTCTATGATCTAGTTATGATCCCTACTTTCATTATCCAAAAGAATGTGATCAAATTCATTCTCCTTCCCTATTTTCTTTAAGTGTCCGAATCTCACTCAAAGGAGGGTTTGATGATTTGGTTTTCATTTTAGAAATCTATTAGCTTGATTTAAACTCTCTAGTACCTACATGATCTAAATCCAAGAGCTTGAATCCAACTAAATTTCCTAGCCTATTTTCCTCATATGGGCCGAAACCCTAACCCTAAAGGTTAGAGGATTTTGTTTCAAATTTTAGTCTTGTAATAAGTAATCTATGTTAGTTAAGACTCTAGTAACTAGGATCCAAAAGATGGCATTAAGAAGATAACCCTAAACCTAATTTCTAAGTCTTGGCCGAACCTAGCCCTGAAGTGTCATAGTTGGTTGTTATTTGATTAATTATAGTTATGTTGTTTGTTTCAAGGTGAAACTATTAAGCCGTGGTGTGATAGCGAGGAACGTCGAGTTCAAGATTTCGGTGCTAGCTCAGGTGGGGGAAAGAACCATTCCATCGTCGGAACCGATAAGTGGTATATAATTTATAATAATGGTGTAGGGCGACCTAAACCCTACTAGTAGTTGAGTAATCGACAAGACCAAAATCCCATTGGAAACCTTTTCTGTAAAACCAATGGATTCAGGGATTGTAGGTTTATCGACATTAAGTTGATTTTAAGTATTTGAGGATGTTTGATTTTATGTTATCAAATTTACTGTGATATGCTGGTTGAGGTATTCCATCTGCATGTGACGTATTATTTCGGTGTTTGAATATTTAGGATATTGAGGATGTTCAGTGTCTGTCAGGGCCGTGACAGAATCTGACTTGCATTTGTTGTCTGTCACGACCGTGATGGCTATCACAGCCAGACCGTGACAGAGTCTGACTTTGTTATTTATTTGATTGGACTATTATGAGTTGGTTGTGATAAATCGCCTTATATGATATTGAGATGTTTGAATATTCTGTTGATTAATGTGTTATGCATGATCTGCCTGGGTATAATACTATGTTTAGATGATTTTAAGGAAAGATATATATTGCTCGGAGGTATTTTGTTTGGGTGAGAGTTTTGAATATGAATTAGTGGTGCCTCGCTATTATTTTATAGAAGTGATGTGATATAGAATGTAAATGGAGGTTGTGAGGAAAAGCTTGAGGTACTAGGTTGCTATTGATAAAAGTCAGTGAGAATCATATGTTGCATTGTTGTTCATAACCGTGTATTTGAGATACACGAGGTCCGAAGTTCTCGTGGACCGTTCCAAATTAGAATTTAAGTTGTGCAACTATAGTGTCATTGCTATGCATGAGCACCGTTGACTGAGTTGAGAGAGAAAATCAGGGTGTGCACCGACGGTACTGTGCAGCTATAGTGTCATTGCTTTGCATGAGCATTCTCACCATGGATGAGAATGTGCACCGGTGTTGGGAACGTGTCACTTGGACGACTGACTGACATTCCTAACGAGGGATGTGTGACAGGATTAGCAGTGGCCACATCAGCATAAAGGTTTAGTTGCATGAGTTGGAGGGTAGAGGATGATGTTATAAAGTATGGATGATTGTAGATTGTGAGTGATGCATGTTTGTGACTATTATTGTATTATATGCTATGAATCTTTTCCATTTATGATGATAGAACTATTTCTTATCTCCCTATTTCTGTATTTTTGTGTATGTCTACTTTGTTACGTTAGAAGACCATATGTGAGACACCCCGTTGTGCCCCACTGTATTATTACATTAAATCCTTAATTATTTATTTACCTAATCGCGCGCTTAACGTTGAAAATACGTAAAAATTAAAACTTAATTAATAATTATATAACTTATGCAGATATAAAACACACCAAACTATTTTACATAAATACACACATGAGTATCCTTTATTTTACACAACCTGCTTATAACTAACTGAAACAAAACATCTTATGTGACTCACTGGCCTTAAACTAACTACGCCACATTATTAGTATCAGTAGGTTGTTCTTCAGCGTCAACTTCATACGGAACATCGTTCAACTCTTCAACAATCTCCATCTCGTATGGGTTTCCATCCATCTCCTCCATAACATAGTCGTCCATATGGTCTTCTAACGTAACAAAGTAGACATACACCAAAAATACAGAAATAGGGAGATAAGAAACAGTTCCATCATCATAAGTGGAAAAGATTCATAGCATATAATACAATAACAGTCACAGACATGCATCACTCACAATTTGCAATCATCCATACTTAATAACATCATCCTCTACCCTTCAACTCATGCAACTAGACCTTTATGCTGACGTGGCCACTACTACTCCTGTCACGCATCCCTCGTTAGGGATGCCAGTCAGTCGTCCAAGTGACACGTTCCCCACACCGGTGCACATTCTCATCCATGGTAGGAATGCTCATGCAAAGCAATGACACTATAGCTGCACAGTACCGTCGGTGCACACCCTGGTTTTCTCTCTCAACTCTATCAAGGGTGCTCATGCATAGCAATGACACTATAGTTGCACAACTTAAATTCTAATTTGGAGCGGTCTACAAGAACTTCGGACCTCGTGTATCTCAAATACACGGTTATGAACAACAATGCAATATATGATTCTCACTGACTTTTATCAATAGCAACCAAGTACCTCAAGCTTTTCCTCATAACCTCCACTTACACTCTATATCACATCACTTCTATAAAATAATAGCGAGGCACTTCTAATTCATATTCAAAACTCTCACCCAAACAAAATACCTCCGAGCAATATATATCTTTCCTTAAAATTATCTAAGCATAGAATTAAACCCAGGCAGATCATGCATAACACCTTAATCAACAGAATATTCAAACATTTCAATATCATATAAGGCAATTTATCACAACCAAATAATTAACTAAGTCAGACTCTGTCACGGCCTGGCCGTGATAGCCATCACGGCCGTGACAGACAACAAACATCCTCAATATCATAATATTCAAACACCGAAACAATACGTCACATGCAGATGGAATACCTCAACCAGCGTATCACACACAGTCAAAAGTAAATAATTCAGACATCCTCAAATATAAATAATCAACCTAAGGCGATAAACCTACAATTCCCAAATCGTCATTGGTTTTACGGAAAAGATTCCAATACGATTTTGGTATTGTCGATTATTCGACCACTAGTAGGGTTTAGGTCGCCTTACACCATTATTATAAATTATATACTACTTATCGTTTCCTACGATGGAATGGTTCTTTCTCCCACCTGAGTTTGCACCGGAAACACGTACACGACGATCCTCGTTATCCCGCCACAAGTTAACACAACCACCTTCAACCAAACAACATAATTATAATTAATCAACTAACATCCATCTATGACACTTTAGGGTTAGGTTCGGCCAAGACTTAGAAAATAGGTTTAGGATTATCTTCTTAATGCCATCTTTTGGATCCTAGTTAATAGAGTCTTAACTAACCTAGATTACTTATTACAAGACTAAAATTTGAAATAAAATCCTCTAACCTTTAGGGTTAGGGTTTCGGCCAAGGGCTGACTTTTAGGGTTCAAAATCCTTAAAATTCCTAATCATGATTAAGTCATGGATTAATGATCCTTGATTAACCTAAATCATGGATTAGTGACTAAACAACTAAAGTTGAAACTCAAAACTTCCTATCTCTTTTATACAAGGATTCGGCCTCAATAGGTTCATAGGGCTAGGGTTCTTAGTTTAATAAACCAACTTGGATTTATTAAGCATACATACTAATAGCTTGATTAACAAGATCATTAAGGAAAACTTTGAACAAAACTCAACAAATCTAACCCACCTCGGGTTTCGGCCAACACAAAGATTTTTGAGTAAAATATTCATTTTAAGAGACTAACATGGATTAGAGTGTGTAGTCATACATGCCATATAGAATACATGATCATACATGACAACACATGGACAAAACTCTACCAACCCTAATGTGATAGATTCGGCCAAGGCTAGATTTTTAGGAATGAAATTTTTTGATTACATCATGCTCTTGGATTTAGATAATATGCATGATATCAAGAAGATAGAAAGTAGTTTCATCATCATTAGATTTTTCTAGAATTTATTATGACTTTTCAAAGTTCTAGGGTTAGAAACTTTAAAGTGATGAACAACTATGATATAAGCCTTGAATCAAGAAACTTGCTAAAGAACATAGGCATGATTAAGAATGAAGATTTTAATTTACCTCTTGAAGATCAATGACAAAGTAAATCCAAGAACTTGTTTTACAAACTTAGCACTAAGAGACTTGTGAACTTTAGGGTTTTGGAAACAAATGGCAAAAGAAACTAAGTGAAAAGTGAGAGTATGGTATTTATAGAGGTAGTGGCTCCATCTTAGGAAGGATCTAGATGATGATGAGTTGTCTTGCTAAAGGATTCAAATGCAATTAAGTTCTAAGGACCAATTTACAAAGATTCTAAAAGTTGAAGGACTAGTTTGCAATTTGTCAATAAAGTTCCATGATGATGATTTTGCCACATTTAATGCAAGCTTATCTTGACCAAAGTTGGCTGATTTTGTGAGTCAAAGATAGGTTAAGAAGAATCAAGAAACTTGAAGAAGATTTGAGAACATTGGAGAAGAAGATGAACATGATGAGGGTTTAGAACAGTTTTAGTAATTTGGGTATATATCTCAACATACTTGTCCGTTTTGGATGATCTTTATGTCGTTGGAAAGAAGAGAGAAAGATGAACAACTTTCATGTTGAAAGTTTTTCGAGATTCAGATCATAAACTGGTCAGGATTTCGTGGCAGTTTCGGGTGATTGATGAGAGAATGGCTTTGCCTTATAACTCATCCACTTAACATAAATGTCATTTATGGCTTAGGAAAAGTGATGTCCAAGTGATTTGAATGGATGAAGGAGCCGTGAGTTTTGGGTTGGATTTGGTCAAATGTTCCAAGGGCATGGCTTGTAGTTGTCATAAAAAGACAAGGGTAAAATGGTCACTTTGTCATAAATGCGCCATTATGGCCATTATAACTCGGATAAGCTCGTCAAGTCGGTCAAATCCATTATCTCAGCTACGTTGCCGACTCCGGGTTTCATCTGGTGCAGGTTTTTCCTAGAGAAAATCTCGACGTATACGCCCGCAACAAATATAATATTTTAATTTTATGCTAAATTTTTTAAAACTTCCAGTATCGTATTAAATACAATAAAAACATTTTTCATCTCGTTCACGAGTTAAAATTAGGTCTTTTGAGCAGTATAATTATACTGTCAATGGAATTCGCAGGCCGGGTTTTGCCTGACTTTCCAACCTAAATTTTAATCGTAGCTTCCTACATTCAAGTAGGATTGAGTAGTAAACTCCGTTTAATTAAAATAATTTTCTAAAACTCAAATAAATTTATAAACATATTTATATGTATTACTGTTATTTCAAACAGCGAAATACAGGGTGTTACATTACTACCCCACTTAAAAAAAATCGTCCTCGAAATTTATATACTTCAGAAAAGATGTGGATATCGTTGTTGCATATCTACTTCACGTTCCCAAGTAGCACCTCCAGTAGTTTCATCCCATAAGACCTTAACCAAAGGAATTTGTCTACCACGGAGCTCCTTAATCTCTTTATCTGCTATCCTTACAGGTAGAGCCTCATACTCTAGATTCTCTTGCAGTTGTATAGACTCAGACTCAACAACATGTGAAGGATCAGGATAATATTTTCTCAACTGAGACACGTGAAAGACGTCATGAAGGTTAGCAAGGTTAGGTGGTAAAGCAATATGATAAGCTACTGGACCAATCCTTCGAATAATCTGGAAAGGTCCGATGAATCTAGGAGTAAGTTTTCTAGTTTTGATAGCCCTGCCAATTCCGGTCTTCGGAGTGACTCTCAAAAACATGTGATCGCCCTCCTGGAATTCTAAAGGCCTCCTTCTCTTGTTATTGTAGCTCCTTTGCCTATCCCGTGCCTCCTTTATCTTTTCCCTTATCTTCCTAACTTGTTCCGTAGTCTGTTGCACCACATCTGGATCCAAGACTTGATTTTCACCAATCTCATACCAACATAACGGTGTCCTACACTTCCTACCATACAAAGCCTCATATGGTGCCATCCCTATACTACTGTGAAAACTATTGTTGTAAGTAAATTCAATCAATGGCAAGAACTCATCCCAACTGCCAGTGTGTTCCAAAACACAAGCTCTTAAAAGGTCCTCCAATGATTGAATCGTCCTTTCTGACTGTCCATCCGTTTGGGGATGATAAGCAGAATTCATCCTCAACTTGGTCCCTAAAGCATGATGCAACTGTTTCCAAAATCTAGATGTAAATCTAGGATCTCAGTCTGAAACAATGCTCGATGGCACACCATGCAACCTAACAATTTCTTTGATGTAGATTTGGGTCAACTTCTCCAAACTATAGCTTTCACCCATAGGTAAGAAGTGAGAACACTTCGTCAACCTATCAATGATAACCCAAATCGCATCATGTCTCTTAGGAGTTCGTGGTAGTCCAACCACAAAATCCATAGCTATACTATCCCATTTCCATTCTGGGATATCTAATGATTGCAATAAACCAGCTGGTTTTTGATGCTCTATCTTAGCCTTCTGACACACTAGGCAAGATAAAACATACTCTGCTACCTCTTTCTTCATCCTCGTCCACCAAAACAATTTCTTTAAATCCTGATACATTTTAGTGGATCCAGGATGAATACTCAACTTACTCTTATGTGCTTCTTCTAATATCAACTTCCTAAGTTCTAAATCCTCGGGCACACATATTCTATCTCTAAACCTCAGTACACCATTTGTTCCTCTACTAAACTCAGAATTTTTACCTTCATCTATACCTCTACTTATCTCCTGTAAATATGGATCCTGAGCCTGTTTATCCTTAAGATCCCTCATAAAATCACTACTAATAGTGATCATACCTAAGCAAATTTTATCCTCAACCAACTCCATTCCTAAGTTCAAATCTCTGAACTGTTCCAGTAATTCCAACTCTTTAACCATCATTGCGGACACATGTAATGATTTCCTACTCAAGGCATCCGCTACTACATTCGCCATCCCAGGATGGTATAGTAAATCAAACTCATAATCCTTGATAAACTCCATCCATCTTCGTTGTCTCATATTCAACTCCTTTTGGTCGAACAGATACTTCAGACTTTTATGGTCACTGTAAACATTAAATTTTGCCCCATAGAGAAAGTGTCGCCATATTTTTAATGCGAACACTATGGTTGCTAATTCCAAATCATGAGTCGGATAGTTCCTCTCATGAATTCTCAATTGTCGGGAAGCATAAGCCACCACTCTTCCCTCTTGCATTAGAACACAACCTAAACCTTGGTATGACGCATCACAGTATACGTCAAACGGTCCTAATGGATTCGGTAAAGTCAACACAGGTGATGTAGTCAACCTTTCCTTCAGCTTTTGGAAACTCTGCTCACAATTGTCCGCCCATACAAAAGTTGTATTTTTCCTCGTCAATTGCGTCATAGACAATGCAATCTTCGAGAAACCCTTTATAAACCTCCGATAATATCCAGCTAACCCTAGAAAGCTTCGTACTTCACTTACTGACTTAGGACGTTCCCATTTAAGAACTGCCTCAACCTTTGCTGGATCTACTGCTATACCTTCCTTGGTAATCACATGTCCTAGAAATTGGACTTCTTCCATCCAAAACTCATACTTGGAAAGTTTAGCATAAAGTTGCCTATCCTTCAAAACTTGCAGCACTATCCTTAAATGTTTCTCATGATCTTCCCATGTACGAGAATAGATAAGGATGTCGTCGATGAATACAACCACAAACTTATCAAGAAACGGTCTAAATATCATGTTCATATAATCCATGAACACTGCTGGCGCATTAGTCACACCGAATGGCATAACTAAATACTCGTAATGTCCATACCTTGTTCTAAAAGTCGTTTTTAGTATATCTTCCTTCTTTACTCTAATCTGATGGTATCCAGATCTCAAATCAATCTTGGAAAATACTGCGGTTCCTTTCAATTGATCCATCAGATCATCTATCCTAGGCAATGGATACTTATTCCTAATTGTTACCTTGTTTAACTGTCTATAATCTGAGCACAACCTAGCACTTCCATCTTTCTTCTTAACAAACAACATTGGAGCTCCCCATGGTGAAACACTCGGCCTTATGAATTATTTTCCCAATATATCATCCAACTGTTTCTTCAGCTCCGTCAATTCTATAGGTGACATCCGATAGGGTGCCATAGATATAGGTCCTGTCCCTGGTACAAGATCTATGGTGAATTCCACTTCTCGTTCTGGTGGTAAACCTGGAACGTCGGGAGGGAAAACTTCAGGAAACTCTCTCACGATAGGCATAGAATCTATACTAGGGGTCTCAATAGTTTCCACCGCGAACAACATCACGTACTTCCAAGAATCGTCACTCCTCATGGATACTCCTTCATTGGTAGTGACTATACTAGAAGACTGAAGAAATGATAAGGTCTTACTAGAACAGTCTAGCATTACATGGTTAGCCGAAAGCCAATCCATGCCAAGAATAACATCTATCTGTTGCATAGGCAAACAGACAAGGTCTACAATAAATGTTCTATTCTCAACAACTATAGGACACTGTAAACAAATAGACATAGTAGTCAAAGGATTACTAGTTGGAGTAGATATTGTAAGGGTATAAGGTAATTGAGAAACAGTTAATTTTAATTGATCCACACATTCATACGAAATAAATGAATGTGTAGCGCCTGAGTCAAATAACACGTACGAGAGTCTACCAGCTATCCAACACATACCTTGTATAAGATCAGCAGATTGAGAGGATTCAGCTCCCTTCACGGTAAACACTCTTCCAGTGGCCTGAGGTCTTGCTCCCTGTTGCCCTGCTGATATTACTCCTCTCCCAGCTCCACCCCGATTGCCTCCATTTCCTCTTCCTGCAGCTATCGGCGGTCGCTTAGCCTGTTGTCTGCAATCTCGGGCCATATGACCTTTTTTACCACTGTGAAAACAACTAGGTCGCTCCATGCAGTCTCTAAGATAATGCGGTCCGCCACATCTAAAACAAGATAAGCCTTGCTGCTGTTGACCAGCTCTAACCACTGGTGCTGGTGTTGGTGTCTGCACTGGTCGGGCATACGGTCTCTGTCTCCATTGAGAGTTACTACCTCCTCGCCTCTGAAAACCCGGTCAAGTAGGACCCTCACTTCTTAATTGTTTCTGCTCATTAGCCAGCCTCAGATCTAGACTTTCGATTGCACTGCATCGTTCCACTAGCTCTGGAAAACTCTGGATATCAAGAGATCCTATAGCCCTCTGGAGTTCATGTCGGAGTCCTTCCTCAAACCTTCTACATTTCCAATCTTCATCTGGAAATCTCTGATAAAATTCAGAATACTTAATCAGAGCCTCGAATCATGAAGCATAATCACCAACAGTCATGTTGCCCTGTTTGAGACTCATGAATTCCCTTTCTTTCTCGCGTCGAACTAGACGCGGAAAATACTTCTCAAAGAAGCAGTCACTAAACAGCCGCCGGTTGATAATTCTGCCTTCGGCATCCAGCAATCTTCGCTTGCCTCTCCACCAAGACTCTGCTCCTCCAGTTAGCATGAAGGCAACATACGTCACTTTCCAATCCTCTCTGCAGCGCATGGTATCGAATATCTTCTCGATCTCTTGTATCCACCATTCTTCCTTCTCTGGATCATAATCTCCTCGAAATTGGGGTGGCTTCCCTTTCAGGAAAGTAGCCATTCCGGCATCTTCAGCTGCAACAGCTCTCCTTTGATTCTGTTGTTCCTGCTGTTCTTTGTTCATCTGTAGCATCTCAGCATTCTGCTGTGTTTGTAACAACAGAGCAGTAACTATGTTTTCATGGTATCTTGAGTCTCAGATGACTCTCCTCAACTTCCGGTATGATTATTTTCCACGTTGTTAGCTCCCACAATTCTTTCGGAGGTCAGTTCTCATTGATCAATCGGACGTCCTCTTCCACGAGCCATGATTCTGTAGAAGGAATCATTCGCTCTTATCAGTATGATATATAATACCACATAGACAAGTATATAAATACCATATGCCACACTAATGTTATTTATCGCGTTGGATTGGGACACACTACCCATCTTCTAAGCATAGTTAAAATCCGATGTGGATTCAACTAGACACGGCCAGTAACAACTTCCTAGACCTCACAGTCCGATTAGAATCGAACTGCTCTGATACCACCAAATGAGACACCCCGTTGTGCCCCATTGTATTATTACATTAAATCCTTAATTATTTATTTACCTAATCGCGCGCTTAACGTTGAAAATACGTAAAAATTAAAACTTAATTAATAATTATATAACTTATGCAGATATAAAACACACCAAACTATTTTACATAAATACACACATGAGTATCCTTTATTTTACACAACCTGCTTATAACTAACTGAAACAAAACATCTTATGTGACTCACTGGCCTTAAACTAACTACGCCACATTATTAGTATCAGTAGGTTGTTCTTCAGCGTCAACTTCATACGGAACATCGTTCAACTCTTCAACAATCTCCGTCTCGTATGGGTTTCCATCCATCTCCTCCATAACATAGTCGTCCATATGGTCTTCTAACGTAATAAAGTAGACATACACCAAAAATACAGAAATAGGGAGATAAGAAACAGTTCTATCATCATAAGTGGAAAAGATTCATAGCATATAATACAATAACAGTCACAGACATGCATCACTCACAATTTGCAATCATCCATACTTAATAACACCATCCTCTACCCTTCAACTCATGCAACTAGACCTTTATGCTGACGTGGCCACTACTACTCCTGTCACGCATCCCTCGTTAGGGATGCCAGTCAGTCGTCCAAGTGACACGTTCCCCACGCCGGTGCACATTCTCATCCATGGTAGGAATGCTCATGCAAAGCAATGACACTATAGCTGCACAGTACCGTCGGTGCACACCCTGGTTTTCTCTCTCAACTCTATCAAGGGTGCTCATGCATAGCAATGACACTATAGTTGCACAACTTAAATTCTAATTTGGAACGGTCTACAAGAACTTCGGACCTCGTGTATCTCAAATACACGGTTATGAACAACAATGCAATATATGATTCTCACTGACTTTTATCAATAGCAACCTAGTACCTCAAGCTTTTCCTCATAACCTCCACTTACACTCTATATCACATCACTTCTATAAAATAATAGCGAGGCACTTCTAATTCATATTCAAAACTCTCACCCAAACAAAATACCTCCGAGCAATATATATCTTTCCTTAAAATTATCTAAGCATAGAATTAAACCCAGGCAGATCATGCATAACACCTTAATCAACAGAATATTCAAACATTTCAATATCATATAAGGCAATTTATCACAACCAAATAATTAACAAAGTCAGACTCTGTCACGGCCTGGCCGTGATAGCCATCACGGCCGTGACAGACAACAAACATCCTCAATATCATAATATTCAAACACTGAAACAATACGTCACATGCAGATGGAATACCTCAACCTGCGTATCACACACAGTCAAAAGTAAATAATTCAGACATCCTCAAATATAAATAATCAACCTAAGGCGATAAACCTACAATTCCCAAATCGTCATTGGTTTTACGGAAAAGATTCCAATACGATTTTGGTATTGTCGATTACTCGACCACTAGTAGGGTTTAGGTCGCCCTACACCATTATTATAAATTATATACTACTTATCATTTCCGACGATGGAATGGTTCTTTCTCCCACCTGAGTTTGCACCGGAAACACGTACACGACGATCCTCGTTATCCCGCCACAAGTTAACACAACCACCTTCAACCTAACAACATAATTATAATTAATCAACTAACACCCATCTATGACACTTTAGGGTTAGGTTCATCCAAGACTTAGAAAATAGGTTTAGGATTATCTTCTTAATGCCATCTTTTGGATCCTAGTTAATAGAGTCTTAACTAACCTAGATTACTTATTACAAGACTAAAATTTGAAATAAAATCCTCTAACCTTTAGGGTTAGGGTTTCGGCCAAGGGCTGACTTTTAGGGTTCAAAATCCTTAAAATTCCTAATCATGATTAAGTCATAGATTAATGATCCTTGATTAACCTAAATTATGGATTAGTGACTAAACAACTAAAGTTGAAACTCAAAACTTCCTATCTCTTTTATACAAGGATTCGACCTCAATAGGTTCATAGGGCTAGGGTTCTTAGTTTAATAAACCAACTTGGATTTATTAAGCATACATACTAATAGCTTGATTAACAAGATCATTAAGGAAAACTTTGAACAAAACTCAATAAAATCTAACCCACCTAGGGTTTCGGCCAACACAAAGATTTTTGAGTAAAATATTCATTTTAAGAGACTAACATGAATTAGAGTGTGTAGTCATACATGCCATATAGAATACATGATCATACATGACAACACATGGACAAAACTCTACCAACCCTAATGTGATAGATTCGGCCAAGGCTAGATTTTTAGGAAAGAAAATTTTGATTACATCATGCTCTTGGATTTAGATAATATGCATGATGTCAAGACGATAGAAAGTAGTTTCATCATTATTAGATTTTTCTAGAATTTATTATGACTTTTCAAAGTTCTAGGGTTAGAAACTTTAAAGTGATGAGCAACTATGATATAAGCCTTGAATCAAGAAACTTGCTAAAGAACATAGGCATGATTAAGAATTAAGATTTGAATTTACCTCTTGAATATCAATGGCAAAGGAAATCCAAGAACTTGTTTTACAAACTTAGCACTAAGAGACTTATGAACTTTAGGGTTTTGGAAACAAATGGCAAAAGAAACTAAGTGACAAGTGAGAGTATGGTATTTATAGAGGTAGTGTCTCCATCTTAGGAAGGATCTAGATGATGATGAGTTGTCTTGCTAAAGGATTCAAATGCAATTAAGTTCTAAGGACCAATTTGCAAAGATTCCAAAAGTTGAAGGACTAGTTTGCAAATTGTCAATAAAGTGCCATGATGATGATTTTGCCACATTTAAAGCAAGCTTATCTTGACCAAAGTTGGCTGATTTTGTGAGTCAAAGATAGGTTAAGAAGAATCAAGAAACTTGAAGAAGATTTGAGAACATTGGAGAAGAAGATGAACATGATGAGGGTTTAGAACAGTTTTAGTAATTTGGGTATATCTCTCAACATACTTCTCCGTTTTGGATGATCTTTATGTCGTTGGAAATAATAGAGAAAGATGAACAAATTTCATGTTGAAAGTTTTCCGAGATTCAGAGCATAAACTGGTCAGAATTTCTTGGCAGTTTCGGGTGATTGATTAGAGAATGACTTTGCCTTATAACTCATCCACTTAACATAAATGTCATTTATGGCTTAGGAAAAGTGATGTCCAAGTGATTTGAATGGATGAAGGAGCCGTGAGTTTTGGGTTGGATTTGGTCAAATTTTCCAATGGCATGGCTTGTAATTGTCATAAAAAGACAAGGGTAAAATGGTCATTTCATAGCAAAAATTCACTTTGTCATAAATGCGCCATTATGGCCATTATAACTCGGATAAGCTCCTCAAGTCGGTCAAATCCATTATCTCAGCTACGTTGCCGACTCCGGGTTTCATCTGGCGCAGGTTTTTCCTAGAGAAAATCTCGACGTATACGCCCGCAACAAATATAATATTTTAATTTTATGCTAAATTTTTCCAAACTTCCAGTATCGTATTAAATACAATAAAAACATTTTTCATCTCGTTCACGAGTTAAAATTAGGTCTTTTGAGCAGTATAATTATACTGTCAATGGAATTCGCAGGCCGGGTTTCACCTGACTTTCCAACCTAAATTTTAATCATAGCTTCCTACATTCAAGTAGGATTGAGTAGTAAACTCCGTTTAATTAAAATAATTTTTTAAAACTCAAATAAATTTATAAACATATTTATATGTATTACTGTTATTTCAAACAGCGAAATACAGGGTGTTACAAGATGGACGACTATGTTACTGAAGAGATGGATGGAACCCCATACGAGACGGATGTTGTTGAGGAGTTGAATGACGTTCCATATGAAGTTGACGCTGAAGAACAACCTACTGATCCTAATAATGTAGCGTAGTAAGTTTAGGGCCAGTGGGTCATATAAGACGTTTTTGTTTTCCGTTAGTTATAAGCAGTTTGTGTAAATAAGTACCTGTGTGGGATCCTACTGAGAGGATACCCTAAACAGTGTTGTGTAAAATAAAGGATATTTATGTGTGTATTTATGTAATATAGTTTTGGTGTGTTTTATATCTGCATAAGTTATATAATTATTAATTAAGTTTTAATTTTTACGTATTTACAACAGTAAGCGCGCGATTAAGTAAATAAATATTAAGGTTTTAATGTAATAATACAATGGGGCACAACGGGGTTCTCAGAAGTGTCACGGACCCCCTTGCCAACACATTGGGAACAATTTAGATTCAATCATAAGGGTCCTTACTAACCCATTTGATCATCAGTTTCATTAGTATTGATTAAATGTCCATGTCTTATAATTAAAGGGGAATTAATCCTTTAGTTTCATTCCATTGATTATCCCTAATCGCTCAAGATCAATCCCTACGGTCCTTGACTAAGACATTGGCATAATACTCACTCATTACTAACATTCAGTCTTATGAACAAGGGGAACAACCTCCCTCAACATTGTTTAACGGTTTTATTGTGTTTATGCCATGTGTTCATAATACCCAACAACAGCCAATATATCAAAATATCATAATTATGATAAAAACACTCAATCATGGCATCGTTACGTCAACATGAACAGAACTGACATCAATAAATAATTAATAATAGTCATGCCAATATCATAACAATAAACGGTTTAACATCAGATAACAATTAGGCATATAGGCATACAACATGTTATCAAACAGAAAGGGTTATGGGAACCCTTCGTCTTACGCTACCCCTAAGCCTACATACTCATACTATTCCTTCTTCTCATACCTGGTATGAAGAATTCCCGTTAAACCGAAGACGCTCCTAGACCGGTTCCCTTGAACGGCTCGACGAACGATTCCAAGCCTTGGTCAACACAAATAAGGTTACCCATTAGTTCCCAATTCATGAAAAAGAAAAGGAAACAAAAAAGGGAAAGACCATTACCTTTGCTAATTGGCACTAGTGCGTCATTGTACTCTCTCAACTACGAACGGAACACCAAACAAGGATTGAGTTCAAAGGGGAAGAATGAGAGAGGCTGCAGTCACACTTAGGATTGCCTAAAGTGCCAATTTTGAGGGTTTCCCTCGTAACCATCGTTGCTCACTGTCTATATATAGACTCTGACCCAAGCACGGTCGTGCTCCACTTAGCGTCAGCGAGACGCATTTGCACCTGAGCACGGTCGTGATTCCTAACAAGCACGGATGTGCTTGTGGCTCTGGCAGTCACAAGACACGTGCATCAAGCACGGGCGTGCTGATACATGAGCACAACCATGCTTATGCATCAGGAAGGGATTTAAAGCCTAAAATCTCACTTAGCCCTTCTAAACAGAACTAAAGCAAACAAGGCATACACATAAATGTTTATACAAAAAACGGGGTGTTAGACCAGACCTCAAGCTTCTGATCGCTAAGCCTAGACTTGTCTAATTTTTTCAAAGCAGTGACTGCTCTAACCCATTTTTTCGAACTCTGTGATGCCTGTTTGGACAAAAAAAAATGTAAATTAGAGGGTTAGGTATAACATGGATAAATAAAAATATAAACCTAATTAATTAACATTATATGTATAAATAAAACTTACACTATCAGCTGGCGTAGTCTCCACCGACCCCTCCGGTGCATGAGGGATGTCAGCTGAATTAGCCATGTGTATGCCTGTTTAGATGAAAAATAATAATAAATTAGGTTAGTTTGCTGAAATCATTGTTTTTAGACATATACCAATATGAAAAAAAATACATCCGTTCCTCCCCGTTTTGAAACAAAACAAAACCAAGAAAGAGCTTTAACTATATTTACAATATAAAGAAAATACAGTGAGTGTAAAATCATATTTTGACTTGGCAACCATCTCAATGTGTAAGACATAAAAAAAATGACAACCAGACATGAAAAAAAATCAGTGCCACCTCTACTTCCCATTACTAATTACTATCTACATCACTAATGGGTCTCACAAATCATTCATACAACCAATGCAATATATAATATTTGAAAACATTAACCAAAATGACAAAAAGCAAAAAAGAGGTTTAGGGCATTACCAGGTTCACAAAGAGGATAGGGAGAGTGGCTCGGTGTTGAAGGAGAGTGGCTCAAGGGTTCTTCCCTTGCGCGTGGAGAACCTTAAATGAGATTGAAAACACCAGAGACGTTAGGGCAGAGAGAGACAGAGTAGAGAGAAGAGAGAAGAGAGAAGAGAGAAGAGAAGAGAACTCACCAGAGAATAAGATCGTGGTGGTGGTGAAGACCCTGGTCGCTGTGGTGGTGGAGAAGACCACGGTCGCGGTAGCGCGGTGGTGATCACTCAAAGGGTTAGGGTGAGAACAGAGGCAGAAAGCAAGTGAAGAAGGCAATAATGTGCGTGCAAGTATATGTTATTAATCACTAACTTAAATATCACCTTTAACGTCTGTTGTTTAAAAAATAGACGTCAAAGGTCATCTTTTACGTACTTTTAATGATTGTTGCTTATAAAACTGACATAAAATATGATTTAAATGAACCTCATATTTACGGTTCTGCCACTGCCTCCTTTTTAACGTCCACTTTTAATTAAACAGACGTTATATCTGATCGTTTATTCCATATTTTCCAATAGTGATTTATTTAGATTGGTAAATGTCATTGGTACTTGTAAACAATTAATAATATAAATAAGGGTATTTTGGTACAAATATACACAAATTAATGATTTCTTAATCCATGTGTAGAAACCTTAAAATACCAAAAAAAAGGAACGGAGGGAGTAATTAATTAATTAATTAAAATAGAATGATGTCTTTATTTTTTTTTATATTGATGTCTTTAATTTTAATTTTAAGAGGATAGTAGTAATTAATATTTATTATAACAAAGATAAAATTTATAACCATACATTAACAGAGTTGAATTTCATTAGGCAGTAGGGTGTTATTAATTTTTTTATAAAAGTAAATGAATCCATTTAAAATATTTTATTTGAAAATTTAGTAATACAAAATATATGATTACCTTTAAAATAACTTAATATTTAATTAATTCAGGCCTAACTTTTCAATATTGACTATATTACTTACAAAAATTCAACAAATTATAATTCAAAAAGGTAGATAAATAACTGAACAATTATTTGTTCAAAAAAAAAAACTGAACAATTATCTAAAAACTTTCTGGAAAAGTAAAAACTCCTACCTAAAAATATTGTGTTAGTTATTATGCACTACATGAAAAGAGTTCAAATTTCAAAACTTCAAATATGAACAACAATATTATGATAACTATTCTTAATGATCTAATTAGTAAAATTTCTTTATTATTATTTTAATTGTATCTTTTTGTTTGTCTTATTTGTCATTCTTTTTATAATTAATTTAATGAATGACTTTTCACGCTCAATTTTTTCTCCTATTTTTTTACGATCCTATTTTATCTCCTAGTATTTCATTATTAATTCGAATATTCACTTTTCTATTCAATTTCATATTTTATTTTGTAAATTGTTATTATTTCAAAAAGTGAATTTTATTATTATTTTAAATAATGTATTTGTTTACCAAGTTCATTTTCTTATTTTACTTTTTATTTCAAATAATGTATATTTATTACCCAAAGTAGTCACTTAATATTTTTCTTATAAATCATGAACTTTCTACACAATTTAATATTTTTATTATCATTATTATTATTATCATTATCTAATATACTAAATTCAACTCTCAGATTTATAAAAAAAAATGATAAATTAGATTTTTTTAGGGAAGATTTAACCCCTAATTTTATTAGGAATATTTTTTTTTTCAGAAATAGGATTGGTCTCCCTAGTTTTAGATTCAGATGATTTTTTCCATGGGTTTGTCCCTCCATGTTTCTTTATATTCTTTCTTATTTTTAAATAAAATTATAATGTGCTGCAAATGTTGGATGAATGCAGGGGTGCCAACAGAGTTGGGAAGTCTGTCTTTATTGTGCCGCCTCTGCAGGCCATTTTGCCTAAAAATTAATTAATATACTAAATTCAACTCTTAGACTTTTTCTCTATTTAATGACTTTTTCCACTAAGATTCTCCATTGTTACATCATTATTATGCCAAACTTCAAATTTGATGTTTGGTCACAACCACCTCCTTTACGCCGCAATCGGCCACCAAATCATTGTCTACGACCGCCAAACCTGCACCAAATCAACGTCTCCCCACTGTCAACGACCGTCATCGCCGTTGATTCCTCTCATAAACTACGTTATTGTACATCTCCATTAGGAACATTTCTGGATCGAACAATCTGACGCCGTTACCGATCTCACAACCTCCAATGTTAACGGCATCCTCCACTCTGTTTCGTGGAATAATAACTAGAAGATATGGCGAGCCTCTGTTCTTCACCGTGTAGAGTATCTGAAGGCTCCAAAAGACATTGTCAACGCGGTTGCAGTGGGAGGAATGAAGGTGACAACATGACTTAATGTTTAATGATTGGTTTCAATTATTGAAGGTTTTGGGAATGGAGGCAAAACATGAAATGAATAGATGTAATACACTAGAAGGGGGGTTGAATTGTGTTTTAATTTTTTTTTTGAAAACTTTGCAGTTAAACTTGTAAGACACAAGGATGCATCTATAAAGAGAAGATTTACTATTCAACCCAGTTAGCACAGTTAAATTAGAGCGAACTGAAGAGATTAAGCTAAGAAAAGAGACACAAAGATTTATACCGGTTCACCCTAAACCTTGGGCTATGTCCAGTCCTTGGTTTCACCAAGTATTTGCATTATAACTTGATCAGGTTACAGAAGGTATTATTTGCACACCTAGCCTCCACAGGCTCAACTAATAAGTATTGTTTACACACCTAGCCTCTCCAGGCTCAAACAAGTATTCTTTCTTCAAGCCTCCACAGGCTCGACAAATTGTAGGAGTTGGAATGAAGCAGCACCTTCAAGGATTACATCTATGCATATCTACCGAGTAACACTCACAGAGTGAATAAGTATTTAAGGTAGGTGAGATCGCAATAAAGACTTCCTAATAAATACAAATGATTTGAGCAGAGAAGTTCGTGTAATGAAGAACTCAAGAGAGAGCTTTGAGAGTATTGAATACTTGAGTTAATGAGTTCAGGTGTGTGTCTTCAATGATCTTCAAAGTCTTCTATTTATACTCAAAGAGATAGGTCTGCTGAGGAGAGTTCTTCAGCTGAGTATACTTTTTGTTCTTCTTCAATAAATGCCAATAGAGTCATTCTGGTCTTGCATTTAATGTTTATGATCGTTGGTGAGCTTCAAGATAAATTGAACGTATAGACATAGCTTTATCATAGTGTAGTTTGATTCAGAGCAGCGTTTCCTGCTTTATCAGACTTGGGCAGCACGACTTTCCTTATTTGTGCTAAGCGGGTCTGCGTTCAAGTAAAGTTCATTTTGCTGTTTGCAACAAATAGATTCTTCAGGCAAGGAATGGTGCTTTGAGCTTTCTGATATTGAATTTCTTTATTGGAGATATTATGAGAATATTCGTTGAGTTTGAATATAGTTGAAGTGAGGAACTTTCAGTCACCTGATCAGAATTTGTTAGTGATCGAGTCAATCTTCAGACGCATCATACTACAGACGCATCATTAAGACTTTGTTTCTTTGTCATGAGACTCTTGTATACTGATCTGCACACTTAATAGACATATTAGTAAACTTCATAAGGTTCACTTAAAATCATTCTTTGTTTGGATTCATCAAAATCAGAGATGGCTAAAGATGTGATCTTAACAATCTCCCCCTTTTTTATGATGACAAACATTGTCTTATGATTTTAATGAACTAAGGATAAAAGCAGATTTAAACACAAAAGGGTCATATCAAGCTTTTAAGAATATTTAAGTTAAGTTTCTTATGCTCCATAAAAAGCTTCTCAAGCTCCCCCTGAACTGATGCTTCTATAATGAACTCAGACGCATGATTATGGTAGCGTCTTATCTTTAATAGATAGATATTTATTGTTCTATTTTCTCATTCTATTTTCTCCCCCTTTGTCATCAGCAAAAAGATAAAGTAACACAGTAAAGATACAACTGAAAATAACATTTATTGATTAAACCATCATTGACTGTAGTACATTGCAGACAAAGATAAAGGAAAACTAAAGTTGCTGTTTCTCAACAATCTTGGTGAGAAGAGCCACAACAGTTTGCATTGTCTCACGAAGACCGCTGATTTCTACACAAGCTACTGGATCTATTCCAATAACATTGGATGTCGGTGCAGCAGGATCATAAGGCAGAGAAGAAAAAATAGGGTCCAGGGTCTGAGGAGGTGGCAGTCGAGGGAGGTTCATAAGGAACAATTTCCAGACAATGCCAGGGAAGAGAAAATAAAAGAGAGATTAATAATAATAGGGAACAAAGAGAGAGTTAAGGGAAAGACTGAATGCAACAAACCAAAAGGTTGCAGACAAAGAATTTTGAAAGAGGGGATTTCTAGATTTGACAAAGAAATGAAAAGAGGGGAAAGATTTTTGAAAAACCAAATTAAGTTTTCAACGGAAATTGGTAAATAAAAAGAGTAAATAGAAAAGGGTTTTCATAAAAAGATAAAGGTAAAACGAAAATAAAAAGAGTGAAAATAAGAGTTGGTTGGAAGGGATAGAGTTGCCTTGTGCTTGCTCTGCCTTCATCTAGATATCCGATCCAGGGAATCTGATAAGAACTTAGTCGAGCAGTATCTGTAGACGTCTTAATTTTGTCAAGAAGAGAGAGTCCACAATGATGAGCTGGATCTTGAAAGATATGAGGCTCAGGGTGGCTAAAAAATGAAGTAGACCAGCGAGGGAACTTCAGTTTTTGATATTTTCTTTTCAAGAAGACAAAGTTCTTCTTAGACTTTGGATTCAACTTTGGTTTCGGACAGACAGATCCTCTGTCGGGACAGATTTTCAAAACTGTATTGGGCTTCATGCAAGCAGATAGATTAGGTCTGCGTTTCCAAGAGGCTTGATTTAGCCTAACTACAGCCTGTTCAGCAACAAGATTATTGATTGATTTTAAATAATCCAGACTAAGAAGATCAGCATTGATTTGATCTATAGGTACAGGCTCAGAGGATTTGAAAGAAGTAGGTTGGGGTCTTTGTGGTGAGGTTTCAGGTGATGAAGAAGAGTGAGAAAGAGGTGATAGAATTAAATAAAAAATTCTTGAAACAGGAACAAGAGATTTAATTTCCTGAGTTGGTGAGGAAGAGAGTGATGAATGGTTGGATATGTGATCTGGTGAGTTATGAAGAACGAGTTATGGTGAAGGGTGATCTGGAGTGATATTTAAATTGAAATTTCGGACAGATAAAGCAAGAAGATTTTCAGTATTTGAAATCTCAAGGTGTATAGGGGAATTTTGGGAGAAGAGGATGATGAATTAGATGGTGAAGATGAAACAATCGGTGAAGAAGGTGAGGGTTCATATGACTTAGGAGGTGATGCAGTAGTTTGCAAAGAAACTTGAACAGATTCAGCCAGCTTCAACCTTGTACATCTTCTAACTGATGTAGCTACAACAGCCGCTTTCCTCTTGGGTTCCTTCCGAGGGGCAACAGTAGGTATTGCAATCATTTCCTTTTTCAAAACCTTTGAAATAGGTTGGTCATCATCATCATCAGATGCTTCTGAGATAACCAACTTCCTTTTTACTTGAAGCTTTGTTCTGACCTTGGGATTCATAGGTGTAGACACTTCTGTTGCTTGAGTCACCAGACTCATCAGTTTCTTCTTCAGATTCTTCTGATGATTCCTTCTTCTTTTCATCTTCATCAGAATCAGGAATCTTTCCTGAAGGTCTCAGCTTCATCTGAGAGAGGGTTCTTTCATAAATGGCAATAGCCATATCAACCTTTCCAGTAAGGGGAATGCCCTTGAGATTTAGCAGTTTGGTAATCAGCATCCCATAGGTGTATGAGGTTCTGATTTGGGGCTTTGCCATCCTCAACATATACTTGAAAATCAAGTCATTTATGTCAACCTTCATCAGATTCAGGAGATGGAATAGTGCAAATCTGTTGATAGGCTCCGGCAAGCGTATCGGATCGAAGCAAGTAATAATTAAAATGGTGAGAAACCGAGTATCGAACTTAGGGATTGGGAAACTAAGTATCACTTCACAAATTAAACAACTATTTAGACTAAGAAATAGGTGTGAAAATATTTCAAGAAAGTAAAATAAACAATAAAAGAAATAAAATATTTTTCGGTTTTTAAATCTGAAAAGAGATTTCCAGGATTGAGGTTACCACAATAACCAATTATGAATCCTAATTGACTACCCCTTTATTAATATCTAAAGGAATTGAAGGTGAATCATCCTAACTTAGTTAATGTTCCCTCTCGAGATACAAGAACCGTGCTCAATTAAACCAACTCCTACTCTCGTAGTAATTGTATTTAAATTGAACACATTACGATTTATGATAATTCAATGGTACCCTCGAAGGACCCGCCTCGAAGGACCGCTTCTAACTCTCGTGATTTAAGTCCTAAGTTCAATTCCTATGGATCCAATACCTAGGTTCACTTCTCAGTTCATCCCTAGAATATCTAAGACGGGCAAAAAAATGATCAATCAATTCACATTAATAAAGCACAATAAGAACCAAATCAATGAATCAAACATTAACAAAAGGGAAAAAATAAATATTCATCATAATAATGTCAAATGACATTGTCTAATCCTAAAAACAAAACAACTACTCAACCATAAAAGAAAGAACAAAAGAAGAAAAGAATAGTAAGCAGAATCCATTGCTGCACTGTGGCTCTTGCGGTCTGTATTGCTACACTGCGCTCGTTCCTGTACGGCGCTCTCTTGTTACCGACTTGCACTGTGAGGCGCTCTCCTCCTTTATTACTGTGCGGTGCTTTATTATATATGCAATCAGGATCCCTATTCAATTTTGAAAAACAATCTTGCGTGGGCCCTTGCACATCTTATATTACATAGGCTTGCTCTGGACTTTCTAATTCCAAGTAACAATTCACTTAAAATCCTCTTACAATTCCATTCTACTATCCACTTTATAATTAATAAAGACACGGGCCCCACACGTTGATTGAGTCCAACTCCAAACAGCTGTGCTAAACGGACACCTTTTTTTTGACACAAATACGACACATGCTACTGTAGTGTTATTGTAGCATCATTTTTTCTTTAATTTTGACTTTTTTAAAAAAATAAATATTTTATTTCTAAAAAAACTCATTCACCAGATAATAAACTGAATTCACCATATATTTGTACATGATTCACCAGATATTTGCACATACTTAACCAAAAAATTTATTTATCAAAAAAACTCATTCACCATATATTTACACATACTTAACCAAAAAATTTATTTATAAAAAAAACACATTCACCAGATAATGAACTGAATTCACCAGATATTTATACATGATTCACCATATATTTGTACATACTTAACCAAAATTTATTTCTCAAAAAAACCCATTCACCGATAAATAAATCGAATTCACAAGATATTTATACCTGATTCACCAGATATTTGCACATATTTAACCAAAAAAATTATTTCTCAAAAAAACTCATTCACCAGATAATGAATTGAACTCACCAGATATTTGTACCCGATTCACCAGATATTTACGCATACTTAACCAACAAAATTTATTTGTAAAAAAAAAACACATTCACCAGATAATGAACTGAATTCACCAGATATTTATACCTCATTCACCATATATTTACACATACTTAAACCACAATTTTTTTCTCAAAAAAACCTATTCACCAGATAATGAACCGAATTCACCAGATATTTATACCGGATTCACCATATATTTGCACATACTTAAATAAAAAAAATATTTCTCAAAAAAACCCATTCACCAGATAATGAACTGAATTCACCAGATATTTGTACTCGATTCACCAGATATTGACACATACTTAATCAAAAAAATTAATTATAAAAAAAATTAAATTAAAAAAAAAATCGCTACAGTGCCGCACAGTGCAGTAGCTACAGTGTCTCACTGTGCGGCACTGTTCATACGGTGTAGCCGTATGATGTCCGCAAAAGTGTGTCCGTTTAGCATTATTGAACTCCAAATACCTTCACTTTGCTGCAATTTTGATAAGCCAAATTTCCTACTTTCCATTCCAATTCAGATTACATGGGTCCTAGCTTTTCAATTACAAAGTCATTCCCTGTATGTGAATTGCCAAACAATTTGTATTGGGTCTTGACCAAAGTTTCTCTTCAATTTTTATTTCAATTCACGTAGCTTCTCTAGTTGAGGCTTTATCCTTCAATTTCTCTTTTAATTGTTTCCTTCTTTTCTTTCTTGACATCTTCCTAAAAATTAAAATTAAAATATATAAGAAAATTAACTAAAATCTAATTACAATTAATTAAATACACACATTGACTCTAAAATAGCCAAAAGAAGAAAACAAAGTCTAATTTGGGCAAAATCAAGTATTCAACTCAATTTAATTGATGAAGTCCGCTCTAAAATAATAGATAAAACATGATAAGTCAGCGGGTTATCATCTGTCCATCTTGTTGACATTGTCACAAGAACTTGTTCTTGGCACCACACAGTTTATCAGCAAGACATGCATAAATCTTCCTTTTGGAATCAGTTTGGATGCAACTTTGTTTGTAGGGTTGGATACCCCATAAAGAACTTGGTGAACAGTTTCTTCACCATACTCATCTTCTCAATCATCTGTAAAGGCGGCACCTTGTCTAGGGCAGTCGATTATTTTCTGAATATTGTTGAGAGTGATTGAATAGGGTTTTCCATTACACTTGGTCCGAATGGAAATTTGAGTCTGAGAAATTCTTTCTTCAGCATTTTCCCAAAATTCTTGAAGTAGCAAAGGGTAAATGGGTTCTTGTAGTGAGAAAAAGTTGACCCATTGTGAAGCTTCCAGTTCTGCCATAACATTCATTCCTCCTTTAATGATCTTTTTCATCTTAACAAATCGTCCAGGGACGATCATAGATACATCTTCCAAACTCATCCCTAACTGAGCAGCAGCACGGGCAATTTTCTGAGAGGGTGCTTTGAGTGCAATGGATTTAGGTTTGAAAGAGAGAGAGAAATGAAAGGGTTTTGAAAAGACTCGTTTGCAAGAGAGAGAGATAAACACTTTTGAAATAGTAAAGTGTTTTGGAGAGAGAACAAAAGTTTTAAAGAAAGAGGTTTCGAAAAGTGCTTGTTAAATAAAGACAAAACGTTTTGAATTCAAAAACATTTTGGAATAACTGCAATGTAAAGTCTCAGTAAATAATCCACGTCAGCAGACGCTTCATCGAAGATCAGACGTATTATTCATTTATGTAATGCATGTTCAAATTATCTCTAATATAGGTGAATCTTTCTTCAGCTAAGGTTTTTTTTAATATATCAGCCCATTGATTTTCATATTTAACAAACTTAATATCAAAAACACCTTTTTGAACATAGTCTCTTATAAAATGATGTTTAATTTCTATGTGCTTAGCCTTAGAATGCTGAATGAGATTCTTACATAAACAGATAGCACTAGAATTATCACACCAAACAGATATATTATGTTCAAAAATAGAATAATCTTCAAGTTGATATTTTACCCATAAGAGCTTTGAACAAAAGCCTGCAGCTGAAATGTATTCTGCTTCTACAGTGGATAAAGCAATTGTAATTTGACGTTTGCTTGTCCAAGAGACTAAGCTTGCTCCAATAAATTGGCATCCTCCACTTGTGCTTTTCCTTTCTATTCTATCTCCGGCATAATCAGCATCACAGAATCCTACTAAACTGTATTCTTGTGTCCTCAAATACATCAAACCAAGATTAGTGGTTCCAAGCAAATATCTTAATATTCTTTTAACGGCCTTGAGATGTGATTCTCTAGGATCTGATTGGAATCTCGCACACATACAGACACTGAATTGAATATCGGGTCTACTTGAGATTAAGTACAAGAGAGAACCAATCATACCTCTGTAAGTAGTTTGATAAACCTTTTTACCTTCTTCATTTCTGCCTAATTTTGCATTTGCTTCCATGGGAGTTTTCATAGGTTTAGCTGTATCCAGCTTGTATTTCTTTAAGATTTCCTTGGTATATTTTTGTCAATGAATGTAAATTCCATCATCTATCTGTTTGATTTGTAGACCAAGGAAGAACTTCAATTTCCCCATCATGCTCATCTTAAATTCATTCTGCATAAGCTTGGAGAACTCTTTGCAGAGCTTTTCATTAGTAGCACCGAATATGATATCATCAACGTAGATTTGTACTATAATGAAATCCTTTTTAGAACTTTTTCTAAAGAGAGTTGTGTCTAATTTTCCTCTAATGAAATCATTTTTCATAAGAAAAGAACTTAGTCTGTCATACAAAGCTATAGGTTTTTGCTTTAATCCATAGAGAGCTGTCTTAAGCTTATAGACATGATTTGGTTTGTCATTATCCTCAAATCCTGGTGGTTGTTTAACATATACTTCTTCTTCAATAATTCCATTAAGAAATGCACTTTTAACATCCATTTGAAATAAGGTGATTCGATGTTGTGCAGCATATGACATAAGTATATGAATTGCTTCTATTCTAGCTACTGGTGCAAAAGTTTCAATGTAATCAATACCTTCTTGTTTATTATAGCCTTGAGCTACTAACCTTGCTTTGTTTCTGACAACCTTACCGTCTTCATCAAGCTTGTTTCTGAATACCCATCTTGTTCTAATAATTGACTTTCCTTTTTCATTTAGAACTAAGAGCCATACATCATTCCTTTTGAATTGATTTAGCTCTTCTTGCATAACTAAAATCCAGCTTTCGTC
Source organism: Sophora flavescens (assembly GCA_030762895.1). Taxonomy (NCBI): domain Eukaryota; kingdom Viridiplantae; phylum Streptophyta; class Magnoliopsida; order Fabales; family Fabaceae; genus Sophora; species Sophora flavescens. Next base: position 174,788,853 of record CM061064.1, read on the forward strand.
TTCAAGAGCTTCTTTGATATTCTTTGGTTCAATCTCAGATAAAAATGCTGTAATGCCCCGATTTTTGTGTCTTTCTACATCAGTAGATACATAATTATATGTGTTTATTTTTATTAAAATCCAGAGGATGATTTTAAATAGACTAAAGTCATTTTATTGTGTTATCCTACCGTAAAAAGTCACGGTTAAAGTTTCGGTTGAAAAATCAGACGGAAGTCGGTCTACGTTTTCACCGACAGTAAAAGTTTACTGAGCAGAAACCTAATTTTGACCTGTGAACGAAATGGTTAGTGTTTTTATCATGTTTCCTTCAACTTAGGTTATTTTGAAAATTTACGTTCGAAAATAAAATTTAATATTTTATTCGGGCGAAAATGTCAAAAACTACAATCGGAAATGCAACCGGATACGAAATGGAGCAGATTAGGGAGCACAAAAGGAGTGAAGTGACATGAGGGGATGTGATTGACAAGGGTTATGACACACTCAAAAAGTACCATCATTACACATTTTCAAATTATATCGTATTCTAATCAAAAACTCATTTTTCTTGACTTTTTCCAACCAAACACCTCTTTAACTCCAAACTTGCTCTCCAAGCTCACTCTTCCTCCCTCTTCACACCACTCTCCCTCCCTCACTCTATAAATACCCACTTCATTTCGTCTCATCCATTTTCTTCTTCTTCTCCATTCTTACTTCAAGTTTCTAACACTTAAAGCTTCCATTTTTATTCATTTTCAAGCTTCAAGCTTTCACAAGTTTTCTTCATAGCTTCAAGGGTAACTCTCCCATGCTCTTATTTTTCAAATCTTGCTTTTATTTCATGAGTTTACTCTATGTTTTCTTAAAATGCTCTTAAAGCTCTTTTAACTTCTAAAATCTCTAGAAAATTATAGAAAAATCCATTTGAGTTAAAACCAAGTTAAAACCAATTTCTACGAACTCCTAATGATCTCTACTTTCATAATCTAAGAGATTGCATCAAACTAAAATTTATAGCCTATTTATCCAAGGATGGTCGAACCTAGTAGGTTTTGGACCTAGGATGTTTTGTTTCAACTTTTCAAATATGATCATGGATTTGAGCTTCTTAGTACCTTTTAATGCTAAATCTAAGAGCTTGAAAAGTTTGAAAATTTCTAGCCTATTTTTAAGGAAAAGGTTGAAACCCTAAGCTAGTGACTTAGATGAGTTTTTTTCAATCTTTGAAAAATGATCATTGATTATGAATTTCTAACACTTAAGGATCGTTAATCCATGAGTGGTATGATTTTTGAAAATCTCAAACCCTAATATTTTGAGAAGGCCGAACCTAGACCTTGAGAGGCTAGTGTTCTTGGTTGATTTTTAACTTGTGGTATTGTGTTGGTATCTTTAGACTTTCATAGCGAAGCAAGCGAGGATGTTCGTGGTTCGTTACTTCAAACACCAAGCACTTTTACCTTCACCAAAGGTAAGAGGGGACAGCCTGAGGGATACTCAATAACTGTGCGCATGTGTTTATATGAACTGTTGATTTACTGGAATTCGTTAGAACGTTTGAATCAATGTTTGAATGACTGGTATATTTGGACTGTTGTGGTAATTGTCTGGTAGTTGTTTTATTACTTGATTATTTACTGAATTAAAGTGTTATGAAACATGTATGACATGAACTGTTATTAACTGTTATATTGTCGATCGTTATTATATTGATGTTTGATTGATACCTAAGAAGTCTGACATTTGTTGGTGCTCAAATAATGATAAGATTAAAAGCCTTGATAAGCTTTAAGAAAATCTATAAAAAAAATGTTTTGGTGATTTCTTTAATTAAAGAATGTGGTTTGGAAAGGAAGAATTCATGTAAGGTCATTATTTTTGAAAGATGAGAATTTTTAGAACACCTGTTAAAAATATTTTCAAGATAAAAAGGACATCATTTCCTTATGAATAAAGATTTTCGCATAAGAGAAAACCATTTAGAAAATATATGTTTTATGGAGGAAAAAACCTTTGGAAAATATTTGCCTTTATTTAGAAATGAATTTAAGCAAAGGATTTCAAGAGAAAATGGATTTCTCATAATATTTTACAAATGAAAAGATTTTATATAAAACTGTTTTCGAAAATATTCCGGTAACTTGGATAAGTTACCGAGCCTTTTATTTTGTATTTGCACTGAACAAAAAGTAAGAAACATGTTAAAAGTGGATCTAGTTCGCATTACACGTAGATCTTTGATCCGTTCCCGATGTTATGGACTGGATGTCCTACTCACAAGGTGAGACAACGATGTTAAAGATGAATGATGTTTTCTATGACCACAAGCCCAAGACTGGTGCATCGGTCTAAGGCGTTGTGATTGAGCACTCGGACTGCGTGTCCTGTGTTGATGTTGGATAATTTCAAATAATGAAATTTATGAATAGTCGTTAGCTTTTAAGCTTCGACTGCGAAAGAGAATGATCACAAAGAAAAGTGTGTAAAATGAAAGGTTTTCTCATGCATTACTCCCTTTGGCAGGTGTGCCTGTTATTTTGAATGGCCTGATAAATGAGGCATTAGAGACGATGTTATTCCGAATGGCCTGATAAATGAGGCATTCGAGACGATGTTTATTCCGGATGCCTTGGTGTCGAGGTGTACGAGACGATGTGCCCGTGTGGCAATTGAGCCTGATCAACTCCTTATTATTCAACGATGAAAAGGTGATGATATCTCATGAGATTAAGATAGAGCCTGAATATTGAAGTGTCATGCATGCTTTTATAAAAGCTAATTGTGCGGGCATGAGATCCCTTGATATTATACGTGTTTATTTATGATAAATTACCTGGTAAATGCTTAATATGCTTATATGATGCATGTATCATGCATATGGTTATTGTGATCTTCCATATATTGGTATCTCACTCTTGCATATTCTTTTGTTGTTTCCTCCCATATATGGACTTGTTATATATATGAGTTTAGATGGATCCCAATATCCCCCTGGCACCAGTGGGAGTGCGGACCACAGCGTAATTCATCCGGGATCCCACTCCGCTACTTATACCAGACCGATGACTTCTCTTGAGGGACCAGCAGAAGGCGGACCATAGCGTAGAGTAGATACGGTGGAGTCGGTGAGGATATCGCTACCACCTATCTGGTACTATCTCCAGTGTTTGACCAATCTGGGGCTGTTGCATGAGCATCCACCTCTTGGGGTGCCCTTACCCGGTGTCGTTCCTGCATCACCACCGGAGGAGGATCCGGAGGAGTTATTTGAGGACGATGAGGAGCTGGAGTATATGGTAGCTGACGACGATGAGCCGGAGCATGCTGCACCAGATGACGAAGATGATGAACCGAACTACGTGGTACTTGATGAAGATGAAGAATTTGACTCCCTTGATGAGGGAGGAGACGTCATTGATCCTGAGCCCACTTCATCTTCTGGGAGTGGGGGTATTGTTTTCGACTTCCCTAATGGCTACTTATAGATTGACCAGCTGTAAGTGTATTTTGGGGTAGTGTATCCTTGTTCGGCTTATTTCTGGCTTCTGAGAGCCAAGGTGTTTGGAAATGTGGTTCTGGACCTTTTTGCTTTTGTTAATACTATGCTCCTTACTACTTTTCCTAATTCTACTAATGGCATGTTCCTGTAAAGGCCTTATGATTATGTTGTAATTGAGTACTTATGCTACTACTGTTAATGTTTACATATATGTGTGTTTCCGTTATTCATGTTCTGAGTGTTCATCCATCTTAAAAAAAAACATTTCATCACTATTTTAACGAATTTTGACGAATTTTGTAACCAGCAATTTAACGAATTTAACGAAAGTAACCAGCAATTTAACGAATTTTGTTTCCGCAATGGGTAACCATGTGACGCCAAGTTTAGGGTGTTACATTAGTAGTATCAAAGCTGGTAGAGTCTTTCAGGAATCTTTGGGTTTAGGTCTGTTGTGTTGATATTGTGTGTGCTCTGATTAAGTCTTTTTTGAATTACTTCTTAGAAGTAATGTGTGATGACCGGCGAGTTATGTTCCATTTTCGGGGTATCATCTCATTGATTGTACCTTATTGGTCAGTATGGAACCAGGAGGTGCGCGCGGGTGTGGTGGTCGTGGCAGAGGCAATGGCGGGATGGACTTGACTGCCCAGGCAATGGCTGGTGTGGCTGCAGCAATTGCTTCTCAGACCGCTAAGATGACTGCCCAGAACCAACAGGAACAGCTAAGGGCTGAGCAAGCTGCTGAAGGAAAGCATCTGAATGCTTTCAGACGTCAGAATCTGTCTCAGTTTGATGGAGACATGGATCCTACGAAAGATGATCTATGGATCTAGGAGCTGGAAAAGATCTTCGAGCTAGTGCATACACCGGAAGGAGTTAAGGTGTCTTATGCAACTTTTCAACCGGTAGGAGATGCTGAATACTGGTGGAAAGGCACTAGGCAACTGTTGGAAGCTGAACACCAAGAAATCACTTGGAATGTATTTCGTAATAAGTTCTTGGATAAGTACTTTCTCCAAAGTGCTAGGAATGAAAAAGAACAAGAGTTCCTGCGTCTAAAGCAGAGGGATATGACTGTTGGGGAATACGCGGCAAAGTTTGAATCACTTGCCAAGTATTTCCGATTTTTACAAGGCAATCCAAACGAAGAATGGAAGTGCGAGCAATTCGAAGACGGGCTGCGCTTCGAAATCAAGGAGTAGGTATTGCCGCTGGAAATCAGGAATTCCCAAGCCTTGGTAGAGAAGTGTAGGAAAATAGAGCGGATGCGGAAGGGATGAGACAATAGAGGGATTGCCAATGATCAACTGTTCAGGATGATAAGTTTTGAACTTCCAATCCCGTTTGGGTTCCTTATCAGACGATTGTTGAGTAGATGGATCAAACGCTTGAGTATGAAATTTTGAATCCTCGTTCTTTAAGTCATCTTGAGTCTGATTGCTTTGTTTTCTAAGGTCCAATCCTGCAAAATCATCTTCGAGATCTTATATTTTCTTATCAGTCTTTAAGCCATCATTAAACTTGACATGAATAGATTCTTCAACCACTTCTGTTCTAGAGTTGTAAACTCTAAAAGCTTTAGAAGTATCAGAATATCCAAGGAATATAGCTTTATCTACTTTTGGATCAAACTTTCCAAGTTGATCTCTAGTATTTATAATAAAACATTCACATCCAAATGCATAGAAATACGAACTGTTGAGTTTTCTACCTTTCCACAATTCATAAGGAGTTTTGTTCAAGAATGGTCTTATCAATATTTGTTCTATACATAACAAGCAGTGTTTATTGCCTCGGCCCAGAAGTACTTTGGGAGTTTATTTTCATTGAGCATCGTTCGAGCCATCTCTTGTAGATATCTATTCTTTCTTTCTACTACTCCATTCTATTGTGGAGTTCTAGGAGTAGAAAAGTTGTGGGAGATGCCATTCTCTTCACATAATGTATTGAAGTGCTCATTTTCAAACTCTCCCCCATGGTCACTTCTGATAGTTGAGATACAAATTCCCTGCTCATTTTGAACTTTCATACAGAATATAGAGAACAATTTGAATGACTCATCCTTGTGGGTTAAGAAGAGTACCCATGTATATCTAGAATAATCATCGACTAAGACAAACCATATTTATTTCCTGCCTTACTAGCAACACAAACTGGACCAAACAGATCCATATGCAACAACTGTAAAGTTCTAGAGGAAGATACTAGATTCTTGGATTTAAAACTAGATTTAACTTGCTTTCCACATTGGCAAGAATCACATAAGACATCCTTTTTGAAACTTATATCAGGTAAACCTTTTACGAGTCTATACTTTTGAAGCTTAGATATATGTTTCATACTTGCATGTCCTAGCTTCTTATGCCATACCCATCTTTCATCTTATCTTGACACAAAACAAGTCACATTTTGATTTGTCAATTCAGTTAGATCAATCTTATAAAGATTTTGTTGCCTGTTTGCTGAAAAGAGAGCTTTGCCATTAGTGTCTTTGACTACACATGCATTCTTAGTAAAGGAAACATTATATCCATTATCACATAATTGACTTATGCTTAACAGATTACATCTTAATCCTTCAACTAAAAGAACATTAGAGATAGATGGTAATGGTGATTTCCCACCAATTTTAGCTATCCCGATGACCTTTCCTTTTTGATTCCCACCGAAGGTAACATGTCTACCTTCTTTAGGTTGGAGGTCTAGGAACATAGACCTTTCCCCTGTCATGTGTCGTGGAGCAGCCATTGTTCGGAGTACCATGATAGGTGTCCTTTTGTCCTATTAAGGATATCTGCATCGGGAATAATCAAAGCTTTAGGTACCGAGTATTCTTTTGGGTCCTTTTTTGTTAGTTCGTGAAGTTGGTGACAACTTCTTTCTTGTGTGAATACACTTAAACGTGATATATCCAGTTTTTACAACTACTTTTGTAAGTAATGACTTTATCATAAAGAGTTTTAGGTTTTTGTCCTAAGACTTTGTTAGATACTTTATGATGTGTCTGGTCAACGAATCCTATACCAGTTTTATCAAGAGAGGGTCTCTGACTTGCTAACAACTTAGTCAGGTTATCTCTTCCATTGACAAAACGAGCAAGATCATAGGTGAGCTCTTCAACCTTCTGTTGAAGTTTGACAACTTTTTCAGATTGTGGTGTCTCAACTGTGATCTTAGCCTTAAGCCTTTCAACTAAGCTTCTTCAGCTTTCCTGAGACAGTTAGTTACACTCTTGAGTCTTATGTTCATGCTCTTTTAAGAGTTTCACATATTGCCTCTTAAGTATTCTAAAAGCCTTAATTAAACAGTTAGATTCTTCAATCAATTCATCATAGGCATCTTGTAAATCCTTAGAATCAGAAATTACCTCAGAGTCTGAGTCGTCATCTACCATGAGACATAGATTTGCTTCTTCACCTTCATCACCAGTAGATGGGATGCCATCAAGATCTTCCCAAGTAGCCATCATCCCTTTCTTTTTCTTTTTATAGAATTTTTTGAAGGGTTGCTTTTGCAGCTGAGGACATTCAGATTTAAAGTGTCCTGGCTTCTTGCATTCATAGCATACAATAGAACTTTTGTCAGAGCTATTGTTTTCTTTGAAGGATTTTCCTTTGTGGAACTTCTTGAAAGGTCTATCCTTTCTGAAATTCTTCTTCTTCCATAATTATCTCATTTTTCTGGTCAGTAATGACATTTCATCATCACCGCCGTAGTCTTCTTCAGAGGCGTCTGACTCTTGATCTGATTCTTCAACCTTTAGGGCTTTTGAAGATTCTTTTTCTGCCTTGAGGGCAATGGTTTTTCCTTTCTTATTTGAGTTGTCTTCATTCAGCTCTTGCTCATGAACTTGTAAAGTTCCAAGAAGATCACTCATTTGAAGCATCGTGAGATCGTGGGCTTGAATTATTGCTATAACCAGATTATAACCAATTCTCAGCATTGGTATAGATTTTTCCCGGTGACTTCAAATTATTTGTGATAGTCTGAAATCTTCCTATCATTTGAGCAATGCTTTCTCCTTCTTCCATGATAAATGACTCATACTTTCGTACAAGCATGTTTTGTTGGAACCAAAGTGGTTTCGGACTAAATAATCTCTACGTTTTGATGTTAAAAAAAGGATTAAATTTGCTTGGCAAAGTGTTAGTTGAGATCTAACAAGTGCTTTCAGTTATGCAGGAATATTTAATTATATGTAATAGAAACTTGGGATAAGTTTTCATTGAAAAATAAGTGTCCACCCTTGTAGACGAGTTGATCAATGTTTTGGTAAAAGTTATTTATTTATTTATTTATTTGAGTAACTGGTTTTCTTAAGTAGACGAGGCTCTAAATGCTTACTAGACGGAAATCAAAATATACTTCTTAGATACAGCAAGTCCAAAGACTTGATAGTAAACGTGTCTAGATTACCACGTAAGCAGATGAAAGTAATTGGTAAAATTGAATGAACTGAAAAATAAAGTAATCAGGAAGATGAGCTCTATCTGCCACGTCACCAGACGGAGATCTTTATAACTCATTGAGGTATAGCAAGTCCAAAGACTTGGTAGACGAGAGGATATGCCGCGTCATCGAACGAGCAAAAGAATTTGTTGAAACAGACTTGGTCTCACATATAACTAAGTAGACGGAGTTTTTAAGTAGATGAGCTCCATCTTTGAATAAATAAATGCAATATGAATCTCTTGAATTTATTTCAAATGATTAATATTTATTTCAATAGAATATTTGTTCTTCACATTTGTTTTATCTGCTTTAATGTTTTACCTTGTTGTAAAAGAAACATAGTACCATCAAGAAATGCAAAAAGCAGAATCGTACAATGAGATACTGCAAAACGATCTGTACGATGACAACTTTATGGTTGAAAAAGCTGGATTGTACACAAAGGAGGAACAACAAGTTCTCAAGCAGAAATACTCAGAGAAGTGAGCTTCCAATTTCATTCTACCTCGATAACCAAGAGTACTATTCAGCTTGGCACCATCAAGCTATCTGTCACAATGGATATAATGCATTAAATGCTATCTCTAAACGGGATTATTCAAAATAACCGTTGAAGAAATACAAGTGAAGAAGAAGGTCACTATAAATAGAAGACCTGAGATACTGAAGAAATACTCTTGCCAGCACAACCTTGCTAGCTCAACTTTTGTCATTCAATAATCACTCATTCTAATATTCTTTCAAAAGCAAGAGTCTGTATTCTTTAGTTTGAATATTGTGAAAATAGTCATCTGCTCTTAAACTTTCATATCCTCACAAATAGTGAGTTAATAAGATCAAACGTTAAATCTTTTTGTTCGAGTTAGAGCCTGAAGAGGCTTGGTAAGAAAGAAATACTTGTAGCCTGGAGAGGTGTTGAAAACTTGGTTGTAATCTATTTTGGAAAATAGTAGAGAAAAACCTTAAAGTAGAAGGGACTGGACGTAGCTCTTGGTTGGAAGAGAGTGAACCAGGATAAAACATCTTGTGTGATTCTTCTATCTCTAAACTCTTACTGTTTTATTTGTTTTTACTGACTGGGGGGTTTTGATATTACTTTTGTTAAAGCTTTCTTTTTTTTTAAAGATCCTTTTCTCTGTGGTTGCTTCTGATTTAATCTTCTTATATGCAAAATAGTTTTAAAGGATGTTTTTGAAAATTATTAACAAACACAATTCAACCCCCCTTCTTGTGTTTGCCTGTGTCAACTTCATGTTTATCTTTGTTTCTTTCACTTTTGTTGTTCCTTCGTGAGTAACTTCGAGGGTATCCCAGATTTCTATAGCAGATCCACAAGCATGGACCTTTTCAAATTATTCCATACTGAGAGCACACATCAAGATATACCTTGCTTTATGATTTAGCTCCCACCTAGTCTTTTCTACTGCAGTCCACTGAGCTTTGGGTTTGTCAGTGTTATCATCATTCTTTGCTATGTAGGGACCACCAGTGAAAACATCCCATAAATCAGAATTTCCTGACATGATGAACCATTGAAATATTTCTTTCCAATAGATTTAGTTTTCTCCATCAAAGTAGGGAGGTCTCGCCATAGATGCTCCTTCTTTAGTGTAGCTTCCGCTTGTGCTAGCTCCAGCTGTCATGATATCTGTTCAACAAGATCTTTCCTCAACACTGTTAAGTGCTCGACCTAGAGGTTAAGCTTTGGTACCAACTGAAATGAATAGATGTAAAACACTAGAAGGGGGATGAATTGTGTTTTAAAAACTTTTATGAAAACATTACAGTTAAACTTGTAAGACACAAGGATGTGTCTTATAAAGAGAAGATTTACTTTTCAACCAAGTTAGCACAGTTAAATTAAAGCGAACTGAAGAGAGTAAACTAATAAAAAAGACACAAAGATTTATACTGGTTCACCCTAAACCTTGGGCTACGTCCAGTCCTTGGTTTCACCAAGTATTTGCACTATAACTTGATCAGGTTACAGAAGGTATTATTTGCACACCTAGCCTCCACAGGCTCAACTAACAAGTATTGTTTGCACACCCTCTCCAGGCTGAAACAATTATTCTTTCTTCAAGCCTCCACAAGCTCTACAAATGTAGGAGTTGGAATGAAGCAGCAGCTTCAAGGATTACAACTTTACAGATCTACCAAGTAACACTCACAGAGTGAATAAGTATTTAAGGTAGATGAGATCACAATATAGACTTCTCAATAAATACAAATGATTTGAGCAGAGAAGTTTTCTAATGAAGAACTTAAGAGAGAGCTTTGAGAGTATTGAATACTTGAGTTAATAAGTTCAGGTGTGTGTCTTCAATGATCTTCAAAGTCTTCTATTTATACTCAAAGAGACAGGTAAGTTGAGGAGAGTTCTTCAGCTGAGTATACTTTTGTTCTTCGTCAATAAATGCCAATAAAGTCGTTCTAGTCTTGCATTTAATGGTTATGATCGTTGGTGAGCTTCAAGACAAATTGAACGTATAGACATAGCTTTATCAGAGTGCAATTTGATTCAGAGCAGTCTTTCCTGCTTTATCAGATTTGGGCAGCGCGACTTTCCTTATTTGTGCTAAGCGGGTCTGCGTTCAAGTAATGTTCATTTTGCTGTTTGCAACAAATAGATTCTTCAGGCGTGGAATGGTGCTTTGAGCTTTCTGATATTGAATTTCTTTATGGGAGATATTCTGAGAATATTCATTGAGTTTAAATATAGTTGAAGCGAGGAACTTTCTGTCACTTGATCAAAATTTGTTAGTGACCGAGTCAATCTTGAGACGCATCATACTACAGACGTATCATTAAGACTTTGTTTCTTTGTCATGAGACTCTTGTATACTGATCGGCACACTTAATAGACATATTAGTAAACTTCATAAGGTTAACTTAAAATTATTCTTTGTTTGGATTCATCAAAATAAGAGATGTCTAAAGATGTGATCTTAACAAAACAGAGATTCTAGTTTATGTGAGCAGGTGATGACGATGGAGTTTGGAAGTGTGAGAGAAGAATGAGGGAAGAAGAATCGCGGTGAGGGAGAAAGGGGAAGTAAATTTTGTTTCTTTTTTTTTGAAAAAAAAATAGATTAAATTTTAATGAGTTGTCTCTTTCCTATTAGATGTGCCTTAATCACCCACATTCCCACAGTCAAAATCTTTCAACGTGGGTAAACACACTCTAAGTGCATCATTTTCACTCAAACCCCATTAATCATCATGCCTCCGCTGTGTATCTGTATCGATGTCGTGCGTTCACTGACTGTCGTCCCTTGTCATCGTTTTCTATTTTCGCACTTCACTGAAGTATGTAATATTTTCGTTTTCGTTTATGGTTTCATTCTCCTGAACATCCTACCAGCATTTTGCTCTTTATTAGGTTCAGTAATTGTTATTTTCATTTTGGGTTTCTTAGGTTCTTTATTTTATGGTTTGCTAGTTTATTTTCATTATGGGTTTAGGTTTTGTTAATTTTGCTCTTGTTTATCATACAGTAATGGCTGAACTAAATTTTGAATTAGAACTGCATCATTTTGCAGTAATTTCATGTTGCCTCCTTCTTATAGCTGTATGGGTTGATCACGACCCTGGGACATTTTGGTATTTCAACTAAAGTAAGGAACTAAGTGAAGGACCCAAGGAAGAAGAAATACCAATCACGAGCAGCAATGAAAGTAAGAAGACAATAGAAAAAATAGGGCTAAATTACTCTTTTGGTCCCTTATCTTTATTTTTGGTTTCTTTTTGGTCCCTCATCTAATTTTTTTTTCCGTTTTGGTCCCTTATCTTTATTTTAGGTTTTATTTTGGTCTAATCCGTTAATTAGTTTTACACTAACGACGTTGGGTTTCCACTGCCACTCACCGGAAACCGGCGTCGGTATTTGGATGTAGAGAAAAAAAAACTCCATTTTCACTTTTCTCCCTCTTCTTCCTACTTTTCCTCCCTTCCTTCTTCCTCCTTCTTCCAATCTTAGTTTAAGTGAAACATCTTTGATGGTTTTAGTTTGTTTTTGTTTGAAATGTCATTGGATTTGAGCTAAGAACCCAGATTGGAAGAAGGAGGAAGAAGGAAGTGAGGAAGAGGAAGAAGAAGATAAAGAAAACTAAAAATGGGGCTCTCTCTCTAAACCCAGATTCTGGCACCGGTTTTCGGCAAGTGGCGGCGGAAACCTAACGATGTTAGTGTAAAACTAACGGAAGGGACCAAAATGAAACCTAAAATAAAGATAAGGGACCAAAACAGAACAAAAAATAGATGAGGGACCAAAATGAAACCTAAAATAAAGATAAGGGACCAAAAGAGTAATTTAGCCCAAAAAATATTTGGCATTACAAAAAATTACCACGTGAGTTCCCAAAAAAAAAAAATCCATGTCACCTCCATATGCATCGGTACAACTAACGGTGATCAAATGAAAAACACTAATTAAAAAAATTCTTATGATAGGGATCCAATTAAAAACATTTCAAGTTTATGGACCTATTTAAAAATTACTAAATAATTCAGAGACCGGTAGAATAATTAAGGTTGTATATAACAAAGGCTGGTAAAATTCTTATCTATATATGTATATATATATATATATATTGTTTTTGTTTGATTGAGTTTGTTGGAAATGAGAACCGTTTTGAAAGATTTTGGAGGGAACTTTATTAGGGTTATTATCCCAAAATCCTGGTTCCATTTGAACAACAAAATGAAATTGGTTCTTTGCAACATAGTTAGTTGTGGCCGTTTGAGTTTGGGTGTTGTCTTTTGATAATCTTGTATCAGGTTTGACAACGTTTATAGGGATAGCTGATTGGGCTAACTCTTTGATTAGGTCTTTGAGAGGGGTGGAGAATCTGATTCATTCTCCACTCTATCTCCCCATGTTCCCTTAGGGAGTTTGGTTAGGCCTTGATCTTGGAAGGCTAACAAAGTTTGAATGGGGATGCCATAGTCTTTTTTCGACTGTTTAGCTGTTTGCTGGGTTGAAGACCCAGATTGGGTTGATGACCCAATGTTGATTGTGGGTTTTTGGGTTGATGACCCAGATTGTTTTTGGGTTGAAGACCCAGATTTTGATGCACCTTGGCGATTGAGTCCTTTAAGGACTATTCCTTTACCTTTCCCCTTTGCAGAGGAAGCTTCAGACTTTGGCATTGCTGCCAATCTCTCTTTACTACCTACCCTGTAAATATTCACGAGTAAGGAAATCAGGAAGAGAATTTGAAGAGCCTTTAAGAAATTCGATTTGAAAATCAAAAGCACTTAAAATTGCTTGCCATTTGGCAAAAATCTGTTTGGATGCTAAATTTTTAACATCTTTTTGCAAAATATCTTTAGCAGACTTGCAATATACTCTGACTAAGAATTTTTTATTTAGTAAATCAAATTGAAATTTTGAGATGCATAAAACTATTGCCAAAATTTCTTTTTTGACAGTATAATAATTTTGTTGTGCAGAATTCCAATGTTTAGAAGTATATGCAATGATATGATCTTTTCCTAAAATTGTTTGTTTCAAAATACCGCCCATAACCAATGTCAGAAGCATCGGTTTCAACGATTTTGAAAGCGGATGTATTTGGAAGATAAAGACATGGAAGATTCTTTATCTGCGACTTGATTATTTTGACCACCTCAATATGCTCATCAGTCCAAGGAGGAGGTTCCTTCTTTAGACGATTATGCAAAGGTTTGATGATATTGCTAAGGTTGGGAATGAAGTCGGCAACATAATTGAGACATCCTAAGAATCTCTGAAGTTGAGTTTTGTCTATTATCTGGTCTGGGAATTTGTCAGCAAATTCAATTGCCCTGTTGATTGGAATAATAGTTCCTTGGAAAATATTATGACCAAGAAACCTGATTTTTGTTTGGAAGAGATTGATTTTGGTTTTAGACACAACTAAACCATTTCTTTTGATCTCACTTATGAAGATTTTAACATGCTTGAAGTGTTGATCAATGGATTGAGAAAAGACTAAAACATCATCAATATAGACGAGTATGAAGTCTGAATAAGGATTGAAGATCTCATTCATAATTCTCTGGAATTCTGAAGGAGCATTTTTTAGACCAAAGGGCATAACATTCCATTCCATTCGTAATGCCCAAATGGAACAGTGAACGCTGTTTTGTAACGGTCACTTTCTTTGACTTCTATCTGATAGTAACCAGATTTCATGTCAAATTTTGAAAAAACTTTTGCCGTACTTAGGCGGTTAAGCAAATCCCTTTTGTTAGGAATTGGCTATCTAATCCACCTGAGGGCTTGGTTTAAGGGTTTGTAATTGATAACTAAGCGAGGTATTCCACGCTCAATTTCTGCCTGCTTATTAACGTAGAAAGCAGAGCAAGACCAGGGTGATTTACTATCCCTAATTAAACCCTTTCTTAAGAAATCATCAATTTCATTTTGACAATATCTAAGAAGTTCATGATTCATTTGGATTGGTCTAGATTTAGTTGGAATTTGCCTTTCGTTGAAATCTTGTTCATAAGGCAAGTCAACCACGTATTTCTTTCTATCCCAAAATGCCGTTGGCAAATCAGAACAGATAGATTTTTGGATTTCATCAAAAAGGATCTGGATCCCATTTTTGATGTTTGGTTGTTGTAATTGCAACTCAATATTCTTAAAAGAAATTTCTTCCTTCAAGAAATTGATTTGATTAACCTTACAATTGAGAAGATTTAGATCTCGAATGATTGGCTTTCTGATGAAGGGAAAGACTATGTCTTTTCCTAGATGTTGAGTTGTGATTCCATTGTGGGTAATGGAAAGGGGGAAAAGTGACCTGATGAACGGAGTTCCAAGGATCACTTCATTTTTCAGATTTCTAACTAATAGAAAAGGGGTTTCAACTTGGAGACCTTGATTTTCAATTAGAGCTTTTGACAGTTTATAATTGATTCTGAGTTTAGAACCATTAGCTGCACTTAGTTTTTCGAAGGTTTTCTCAAAGTATTTGGTAGGAATTAATCCATCCTGAATACAGTTTGAATCAGCACCTGTGTCAAAAAGTGTTGTGGAATCAAGAACAAATTCTCCAATGATAATTTTGATCTTGATATGGAACTTTTGAATTCTTAATTGATTTACGAAATTCAGGAATGCTTCATCCTCAATATCATCCTGAACTTTAGCAAGTTTATCCTGCACATCTTCCTTGATGGCACTTGATTCTGGTTTATCTTCACAACCAGACTCATTCGATTGAGCTTCAGCCATTTGAGACAAAATCAATTTGTGAACACCTTGTTCTTGTTTGATTTCTTTGATCTCTTGCTTTAGATTTTTAATCTCTTGCTGGAGATCCTGAATCATAACAGGTTTGGTTTTCTGAGCAGCATCCAGCCGCTTCAGAATTTATTTAAAGTCAAAATGATCTTTGACTATAACTTTGCCTTTTCCTTTGAAATCTTTTTCCTTTGAGGATTCCAAGGAAGACTTAAGCTTATCCAGATATTTTCTCATTTCTTCTGGATCAGCTATAGAGTTAATGACTTCAAAAAGGAGATCTTGCTCCTTAGTTAAGACATTAATTTCATGAGATGAATCGGAGCTAAGATTTCCAATATCATCTTCTTGAACATTATTGATATCTTCAGCAAAATCACCATCTGATTCTTCTTCTGAAGTATCTGATTGAATCAAAAGATTATTCATTGTTCCTCAACTTTGTTGGTTCAAGATTTAATTATTTGATTCTTTTCTTTAGCCTACGATTTTACTTGATATGGCCAGGTTTGCCTGCATTATAACAAGTAACCGCTTTCCTATCACCAAGATGCTGGTTTAGGCTTGAATTCTGGTTTGAATTCGGTTTTTAGGTTTACCATACCTTTTGTTTTTCTTGTACTTAGTATACTTGGTATACTTAGATTTTTGGTTTTTACCTTCGTATTTCTTAGAAGACTTGGTTTTATCCTTTGGGTAAGGAGGTATACCAAATTGTTCGCAAAAAGACCCTAAATCCTTTTTGGCGGCCTTTTCTTGTTTAAATTGATCCCTGATTTGTCTTCCTTACAAAGTCTTGCCCCTATTTTCTGTGTTGCTGCAATGAGTTGACCATAACTCAATTGCTCATAAGGGATGTTTCCATCTGGGGATTGGGCTATAAGCTCATCCTTAACAAGATCACCTAAAGATGTTGGGAGACCTGCGATGAACTTTTCTTTCCAGAATCTGTTCTGGCAATCTTCTCTGGTGTAAACCCTAGTTAGGAAGGTATCTTTATACCACCTAAAACTATATAACGATCTACACTTGAGGTTGGACAATAATTCTGCAGACCTATCCTTCCAAGTGGAAGTATTTCCCATAAAATGTCCGCATATTGAGAAAATTAAGGTGTTAACCGCATCTGGAGTGGTTCCACCTTCATTATCATATATTGGATTTCCTTCTGCATCTGTCTTAATAGCAGAAAACATTTGTTCTTTCTGTGTCTCAGAGAAAGAATAATCCCACCAACCTTTGAGTTGGCCTGTGAAACCTGCAGACAAAATATTACAAATGGCTTCCTCAGAGCAATCATTTGTAGTCTGATATGCTGTAGCCATCATTGTCATATGCTGCATAGTCTGGAGCATTTGATACTCCGTTTGACCATCTATGTTCCATTCATAGATGTTATTTGCATTGAAGCTCCTAAAAGTTGGAGTTTTTTCTTCAAAGAGCATGTCTGGAGGAGTTGCTCTAGGATAATAAAGTTTGGAGGGTTTTTTCCAAGATTGGGTAAGGACGGGATTGATAATGATTGGAGGTTTATCCTGAGGAATAGGTTTAGAAGTATTAGCCGCAGATTCCGTTTCTGGGCTGTCTTCGTTGATGACGTCGATAGTTGGACCTTTATCCCTGATTAAAGGTCTTCCTTCTTGATTATCGGAGGGAGAATCTGGAACAGCTAACTGTTTCAGTTTTTCTTCTATTTTTTCCTCGAACTCTTGATTTTCCTTTTTGACATTATGATGAAGAAGAAGCAAACTATCTTTGATCTTCTTATTCATCTTAAAAGGTTTGAACAAGGGTTTCTCTAAGGGAATATCCTTCTTAATTCCCGAAGTAAATGCCTGAGTGGTTGCATCTTTTTTGATCAAGTGTTCTCTTAACACCTGAAGATACTTATTGGTATAGTTGGACTGCTCCATGAGCTTACTAATGTCATGATTAGAGATTGCTTCATCAAGATTCTTGTTTTTGAAAGGAGCAGCTATGATGGGTTTGTTGGTGAAAGGATCTTTGATACCAGGGAGTTGAAAAGAGTTATTCGGTGATAACTCTGTTTTGATCAACTCACCATTTTTTAAATGCCATACTATAATGACATTAGTGGTTTTATCAACATCTATCCTCGTCTTCCAAGGATAATTAATTGAATGTTTGACTGAGTATGCATGACACCAGTCAAAAAATAAAACCTTTGTCTTAACATTGTTAAGAAATTGATAATATTCCTCCTGAATATTTTTCCTTTTTGTTCCCTTAAACTCCTGCAAGAACCACTCTCTTTGAGGTTTCCATTCCTCAGAGTAAAAATCCTTGCAAAGGGATTCCTTATCTATAATGAACTTACAAATCATTATAAGATTCATTAAGAGAGGAAAAGGTTGGAGACTGAATTGATCGTTGATCATCTTTTGTCTGATAAATTGGCCTAGGGATACTAGATGATGTATCTAATCCCTGAAGATTAATGGTTGTCCTTTGAGACGCCGTTGAAAAAGATTGTCTTGAAAAGACATATCTGAAGTCTTCCATTCTGAGACTAGAGGATCTGCTAGAGCTGAAAGAATTTCTTCTTTCAAAGAATAATTCAACTCTCCAAGTTGGAGTTTGAACTATGTTATTGAAATCTGTCGTTTCTCTTGGTAAAGCTGGAACAGCCTTATCCAAAATCCATTTTTATGGTAGAACTACGTCCTTCCAGAGGATTGTCTTAGGGACAATCACGTTTGCTTTAGTGACATCAGTGAGAAACAGGGTTGTCTCTCCCGATGTTCTATTTTTGAGAACTTTAGAATTACAGGAATCCATGGCCTTGTATTGAATCCTGTAAAGCAAAGCTGTTGGGATAGATCCAGGCTTCATGTCTAAGCCACAGATCTTAAGATTTAAGAACAAGGAGTCTAGGATGTTTTGATCCTGAAGGCTCAAAGTTCTATTTGGATAACAATTGAAGTAGATTGGTCCATGGCTTAGGCTAGTTTCTACCATACCTAAGAGGGAGTCTTGGAATTTATTATGCCTAATATCCCTTAAGCATATCAAGATTGAAGCGTTTAATCCTTCACGGATTAAGGGTTTTACAGCTACTTGGACACATCAGATGTGTAAGTACTTGTACTTTTGTTTGTGACCTTTTATTGTATCCATTGAGAGAAGATGAAATTCCTCGCTCTCTGGACTGATTGGAATATTTTTCTCTTCTGTTTTGATTACATAATCAGAAGTAGTAAAGAACTTTCCTTCTGACTTGTATAACTCTTTTGTGGGTATTCTGGGAATTACCCAATTATCAATATCATGATTGATATTTTCAAAGCATATTTCCTCATGGAAAATAATGCTTGGATTGGTAGGAATATCAGGTTCCTGAAGAGATGAAGAAGAGAGTTGAGAAGAACGGAAAGAAAGCTTGGAAAGGGAGTGAGATAACATAATTTTCAAAATTTCTGATATCATTGCCTTCCTTTGGTTCCATAGCAATTGTAAGTAGTGAGCTAAGTCATACCCTGCTGAATATTTTCATAATTTTCAAAAATAAATTCTTTACACGAATTTACAAAAATCATTAGATCTTATTATCCTTAACCATAGCTGTACCATACCTTTGGGTAAAAAGGATTTACTTTAATTAACCAAAAGCTACATCAAAGTAGACTTACTGCTACTCGTTATTCACACTTTGATTTATCTTGCTTCAAGCATCGGCAAATTAGACTTACTGCCTCATCATCTTTCGAGGTCTTATCACTCAGACTTTAACAATATAAACCATAGCATAAACACGGAGGTCCTTACCAGTTAAAAGGTACCCAAACCAGTTAAGCATAATAATTTCTTCTGAAAAACTCTTTTTCTTTTTTTTTTTACTATTCAGCAAGGTATGGATCTTAGATCCATACTACAGTTCCTACTTCCCCATCTGGCTCTGATACCAGATAGATCTAAAGATTCAAGGAAGGGTAAGGGGAAAGAAGAGCAGTATGAAAGAAGTAGGAAAACGGGCGGAAATTACATAAATTAAAACAAAATTAAAATATGGAAATTAAAACATGACAATAGTAAAAACAAAAACTGTAGAAATTAAAATAGTAAATATGAAAACTTTAAAACATAAGCCCAGAAAGGTGGTAGAACCGACCAAGAACTGGGAAAATAAAATAAAAAGAAACCAGAGCGGAGGCAGAGCCTCACCAGAACCGGTGGAGGGAGAAGGATTTTAAACCATGCGGTTTTGATTGATTAAATGATTGAAAACTACAAGCTTGAAACTACAAGATTGAAATATTGAAGAAGAGAAAGAACAACACTGAGGAACTCACAGTATGAGAACTCTCAGGATGCTTAGAGTTTCTTACTCTAAAATCTCTCTCTAAAACTTCAGATGCTAACAGCTGAGCCTAACATCCTTTAAATAGAAGATTGAAAATTTACTATTACAACAGTATCGGTAACAATAACCTAAACTATTGTAACTATTGGAGAACAGTGCCGGTAACTTGACTGGGACTGTGCTGTCGGCAAGTGAATAGTGCCGGTGGTAAATAGTGCCGGTAACATGACTGGAACTGTGACTGTCGGTAAGGAGCAGTACCATCGGGTGACTGGAACTATTCAAAGCCAGATTTTTGCTTGATTTGGCTGAGTGATTGATATTATTTATCATCACTCAGGTTGACTGTAGTATCAATACCATAACAGTCATCTTCGTTTTGGTAAAAAGGATCCGAACAATAGCTTGAATCCTCTTCGACTTCTTCTTCTTCATCATATTGGGGGAGCTTCTGCTTGGAGGATTTTGATGAAGAGCCTTCTTCCTCCTTAGCTAGCTTTAAGATAGCTTCCATATTGTGAATGAAGCTTTCTTTTGATTTCGATCCTGCTAAGACTGAAACAATCTGAGATCTCTGATTCAAGAACTCACAAGTCTCCGGGTTAGGTGCCTTCATCCATTTAGGATTCTGCTGGAACCAGATTTTAACATTGTCACCTGTGGCTGCCGCATAATTAAATTGAGACCACCACTTGACATAGGTTGCCCTTTGCAGGATTGGCAAAATACCAGGGTATTGATCTTGCTTCTGGTACTTGTACTGCCAGCTGAATATCCATGAAAGGGAAAATTCTGAGAAAAATATTAAGTTGACAGGGAAAGGACTGGCCTTTATGTCAAAATATTTTTCAAATGTTTGGTATCCTTCAAGAACTTCACCGGGAAGGATTTGTTTGATGGGGCCAAAAACTTTCCACCAATGGGCGAACCAGTGAGGAAATTTATAGTTAACATTTTTTTTGAAATAGATCAACCAAGAATGTTTACTTTGATTGTTTTGGTACCAGAAAATATTGTACCAAGCTTGTTGATAATCCCAGTAATTAAAACCAATGGGATCAAAAGTTTGAGAAATTTTTTTGAAAACATTCAAGCTCTTTCCAAATTGCTTAGGTGTTAAAACCTTTAAAATTTGGAAAGTCGAATGAGTGTATATTGATTGATCATTTGGGTCATGATAATATATTCATGAGCAGATAATGTCGAGCTTGTAAGGCTTGGACTTGACTCATTTAAATAATCGAGCTCAATCTCAAGCTTGAATTTGTTTATTTAATTAAACAAATGAGCTTGGTCAAACATTTAACGAACAAAGTCAGAATAGTTAACGAATAACTCAACTCATTTACACCCTGTTTGAAACAATGACTTTCCAAGCTAAATTTTATCTTTTATTATTTTATTATTAATTCAAATAGTTATTTTTATATTCAAATTGATTTTTTAATTTTATTTTTTTAAAAAAAGTGGATTTTATTTGATAAAAAAAAGTGGATTTTATTATTCAAATTCATCTCTTATTTTTTTATTTATTATTTCAAAGAGCGACTTTTGTTGTTAAGTTTTATTTTTATTTATTTTATTATTTCTTTTTTAAAGAGTGTCTTTTTTACTCTGTTTCAACTTTCATGTCATATTGTTGTATAAATTATTTCAAATAATGGATTTTGAATTAAATTTCATCTTTTAATATATTTGTAATATTTAAAGTACTAAATATTCTCGTGTTGTTTCATGACATATTGTTTTATTATTATTTTAAAAATGAAATATTCCATTTTTAATCTTATATTATTTTATTATTATTTTAAATAGGCAATTTTATTGTTAAGTACTTATAGTTTGTTATTTTATCGTTTTTATTTTAAATAATGTTTTCAAAGTTAGATTTTTCATTAATTTGCAATTATTTCAAATAATATTTTTTTACCCATTTTCCTCACTTAACTTTTTCTTATAAACCAAGAAATATCTAAATAATTTTATATTATTATTATTATCATCATCATCATCTAATAAAATATTTGCCCCTCATCTTTTCCTATCATTATTTTATTATCTTTATTACGATGCCTTTTTTTCATTAAGTTTTATTTTGTTTACTATTTCATTATTATTTTAAATAGTGATTTTTTTTCACTCAATTTAACTTTGTAATTTAATTATTATTTCAAACACAGAATTTTTGTCTCTGGATGTTGTTATATTTATTTTATTATTATTTAAAAATTACTTTTGTAAGTTGTATTTACTTATATTTTTTTATTATTTTAAAACAATAAATTTTCGGTCATCAATTTTTTTTTTTCAATAGTGGCTTTTTTTACTTACTTATATCACTCATTATCTTAGTATTTGTTAAAAGTTATGACAAAAAAATCTAGCCGTGTAACATTCTCCTCAGCAAAATTCACTACATTTAGAGTGTGCTTGAGAAAGCTGAAAAAAAAGATTATGCTGACAATCTGTTTTCAAATAATCGATTATAATCAGAATCTATTTTTATTTGAGTATGTTTACAGAAAAGCGAATTTAAGATAATATATTTTGTTTGGGTGGTACAAAAATAATCACTTTTATATAGTAAATTACGAAAAAAAAAGATATGAAAAATTTTGTTTATAAAATTTGTTTTTCTTTTAACATTAGATTTTTTATATCTTGTTATCAAAATTTTATCTATTTATAAAAAATTGAATAAAATTCCTAAGAATCCAACAACCAACTCAGATTAGTTTGCAGAAATAAACAAAAATGAATAAAATAATAATAAAACAAAACTCTATGGTCGAAGAAAAATAGTCGAAAAAATAATAATAAAACAAAACTCCATGAATAAAATAATAATAAAACAAAACAAAGTTTGCAAAACTCTATGGTCGAAGAAATAGTTACAAGGAACCAGGCCAACGGGGAGGGGGTCGAACAAATAATAAAGGACTTTGATCCTTCACCTGCACGGCGTGACAGAGAGACAGAGCAGTGGTGGCTGCAACGTATGTGGGAGGAGCTCACGACTTAGGGAGCGGCGGATCCAAAGGTGCATGGCGGAGGGAATCGATTTGGATCTGAAGCATGCGGCGGATTGTGGTGGAGGTCCAATGGTGGCCGAACAATGACCACGACGGAGCGGGGTGGCCGAACGATGACCAAGCTTGGTGAAGAAGAAAGTGACATTAGTGTGTATTTGGATTAGCTTTTGACAAACGTGGTTTCAGAAAGAATTGATTTTGTAGAATTGATTGTGGTTAAAAGTGAGTTGATAGTGAAGTGATTTGTGTTTGGATGCCTTCATGAAAAAGTAATTCTTATCAATTCTTATTGTTTGGATAGTTTAGATCAAAATTGTTTCTAAGTGTGCAATCATTCACAATGCAGCAAATAAGACTAAAAACAGTGTACTAAAACCATGGACGTGATTCAAGTTTACCGTAGAAGCTACAAAATCCAGCTTCCGTATGAACGTGAGTTTGGGACCAAAAGCAATTTTCGGACTTGAAAGCCAAACATCAAACTTTTTCGGTCAACAATGGTTTGACCATAGCAGAAGCACTTTTGGGGGAGAAAACCAATGAACCAAACATGCACTTAATGTTGTTGTTGAAGAAGGACCATCGGGGGAAGTCGTGAATAATCATAAAAATTTTAATCAAACCGTTGGGTCCTAAGTTACAAAAATAGCTGAAATTGATGAAAAAAAAGTTGATTAAGATTTCATATTTTTATCTAAACATGATAATTATTTGATAAAACAGCTTAAATGTCTATAAACAGCTGAATGGGTTTAATCCTTTCCAAACAAGCTCTTAGTGTTTGGTGGTATGGGGGTGGAAAGGAAGATAGAGATTTTTATAAAATTTTGGCTTAATTCTAGTTTTGCTCTCATTATTTTAGTACTTGGGTGATTTTGGTCCCCGAATTTTTTTTTTTTTTTTTTTTGCTAGATTCGAGTTAGTTGGTGATGCCCGAATCCGTCATTATCTTCACAGTTGAAGCCGCGAACAACAGTGAAATGAGTGCTGGAGGAGATGCGTGGAAACCCTTATCTAGCTTCTAGTCATTTATCACCTGAAATGAGTTTTTTGTTGGAGATATGGCACACACAATTTCTCACTTAATGCACTCAAACACAATGAATATCAAGAAGGAATGGAAGAAGAAAGGAAGAAGAGAGTTCAGAAATTTTTCACTGAATGCATTGTACATTATTCATTCACAAAGAGGGTATTTATACACACTTGGTTTGCCCCACATTGGCTAAACCCTTCTACACAATTCTGTTATACACCCATAACCACTTTTATCACTTACTAATAACCACCCTAACTGAAATTACCTAACTTTCTCAACACACTTCCCTAATTTCAGTTTCCTAGAGCATAATATGCAGATTTGCATCACTATGAAGCCTAACATCCCAACTATGTTGGCACCCTAGGCTTCACCCTTCATTTGCAGCACATCATGCCTATGTTAAGTCAAGTCAGAAACTGAAACAATGCTTAGCATTTCCCTTAGCATTTTAAATCTGTCACCCTTCAATGGCTTGGTCATTATGTCTGCAACTTGCACTTCTGTGTTGCAGTGTTCAGCCTGCAGCCTCCCTTTGCTCACTTGGTCTCGAATGAAATGAAATCTTGTTTCTATATGTTTACTTCTACCGTGTGCAATCGGATGTTTGGCTAGGTTTATGGCTGACTTATTGTCAACCAACAGTTTCACAACTTCATTGCCTTTCACTTTCGGTTCTTGCAAAGAGGTTGTCAAGCCACAATGCTTGGCAAACACTCATTGAAGCTGCAATATACTCGCCTCGCATGATGAAAGTGCCACCACAGATTCCTTCTTTGAGCTCCATGAGACTCGGTGCAGCACCATATATAAAGATGTATCCTGCGATTGCTCTTCCTATCATTCTTGTCACCACACCAATCTGCATCAAGTATAGCCAAACAACTTGGTGTTAGTTTCACTAATTCTGTTTGGAAACAGAATTCCAAACTTCAATGTTCCTTTCACATATCTAAGTATCCTCTTTGAAGCCAAGATGACATGACTTTGGTTTCTCCATGAACCTACCGACCAGTCCCACACTATACACCGGGTCGGTCTTGTATTACACAAGTACCTAAGTGATCCAACCAGACTTACGTAAAGGTTGCATCAACAGCCTTCTCTCTTCACTTTCAGTCTTCAATGCCAAACCAGTTTCGGCTGGTGTTGCAGCTGGATTGCAGTTAGTCAACTTGAACCTTTTAAGCAAGTCAGCAGCATACTTGGATTGGTGCATCACAACTCCTTCTTCTGTCTTGCTGAATTCAAGTCCAAGAAAGTAGTATAGCTGGCCAAGATCAGTCATTTCAAACTCCATCATCATCCTTCCCTTGAACTCAGCAATATCCTCTTCACTGCTTCCTGTTACAAGCAAATCATCCACATAGAGGCATACAATCATTACATTAGTGGCAGCATTACACTTCACATAAACTCCATATTCTGAAGTACATTTCACAAGTCCTAATGTACTCAGAAAGGCATCTATCCTCTTGTTCCAGGCCCTTGGGGCTTGCTTCAAGCCATACAAGGCCTTCTCTAATTTATACACTTTTGTTTCTTGGCCTGTTATTACAAAGCCAGGGGGCTGATCTATGTAGACTTCCTCATCAAGTGGCCCATTTAGGAAAGCCGATTTCACATCCAACTGATACATTGACCAGTTTCTCAGACTTGCAAGAGCTACCACCAATCTGATTGTTTCAATTCTTGCAACTGGTGCAAAAACATCACTGTAATCTATACCAAGTTTCTGCAGAAAGCCTTTGGCAACAAGCCTGGCTTTATACTTGATTATCTCATCATCAGGGCTCTTCTTTAACTTGAAGACCCACTTCACTGCTATTGACTTCTTCTTGCTTGGTAGAGAGACAAGCCTCCATGTCTGGTTCTTCTCAATTGCACTGAGCTCCTCCTTCATTGCTCCAATCCAGTTTGGATTCTGCATTGCTTCCTCAAAACTGACCTCTTCAGTCTCAAAACATGGCAAGGTGCACCAAGTCACCATATGTATTTACTGCAGAATCTGTGACTACTTCATAATCAAGTAGTCTCGGAGGGAGTTGTTTGCTTCTTTGTGATCTCCTTAACTCTGAAGCATCAACTTCTATCTCCTTCTGAGTTTCTGAATTTACTAAATCCAACAGCATCCTGTTTGATCCTTCACTGCCATTCTCAGCATTCCAGTCCCAGCTTTTCAGCTCATCAAACACCACATCCCTGCTAATTACAAATTGCTTGCTCTTGGGGTTGAACAATCTGTATCCACCAGTGGGGTGGTATCCCAAGAATACCATTAGCTCCCCTTTATCATCCAACTTTCTTCTCAGCTGGTCTGGTATATGCCTGTAGCATACTGCTCCAAACACCTTAAAATGTGTCACTGTTGGCCTGCAGCCTGACCAAGCTTCCTCTGGTGTTACTCCTTGAAGTCTCTTGGATGGACTTCTATTCAAGATGTAGGCTGCAGTGGATGCTGCTTCTCCCCACAGAAACTTGGGAAGATTCTTGGATTTCAAAGATGCTTCGATCATGTTCAGGATGGTCCTATTCTTCCTTTCTGCAGTTCCATTGTGTTGTGGAGTGTAGGGTGGTGTGCATTCATGCACAATTCCTGCCTCATCACACAGAGTCTGGAATTCTTCAGAAACATACTCTCCTCCACCATCTGTTCTCAATACCTTTATGCACAAACCACTTTGTTTTTCCACAAGTGTTTTGAACCTTTTAAAGGTTTCTAACACATCACTCTTTCTTTTAACCAAATAAATCCAAACCTTCCTAGTAAAGTCATCTATGAAGGATACAAAGTATTTGTTACCTCCAATAGTTTCAGTTTGGATAGGTCCACACACGTCTGAGCAGATTACCTCAAGCTTGTTGCTGGCTCGAATTGGGATTTGTTTCTTGAAGGGATTCCTGGATTGCTTGCACTCCAAGCACTCCTCACACACTTCTTGTGGTACAGTGATCTGTGGAAGACCATGAACCATGTTGTGCCTGGACAAAAGACTCAAATCTTTGAAGTTCAAATGTCCATATCTGTAGTGCCATAGCCACTCATCTCTACATGTCTTGCGGCGACTAAACATTTATGATCCATGATCTCAATTCCAACTTGAAAAGTTCTATTCTTGGACAAGGGGCACTTCAGAATCAGATTTCCTTTGTTGTTAAACATTTTAAGCATGCCATTCTCCATGTTCATCACATATCCCTTCTCTAATAGTTGTCCAAGACTTAGCAGATTATGTTTCATACACGCACATACAAGATTTTGAAAATGAATGACCTCTTGCCATCCCTTCTTTTGATTAACACTCTGCTGCACCCCTTCGCTTTCATGGTTCTATCATCAAAGAAACTTGACCACACTCTTCATTGTTTCATCTAGATCAACAAACCAGTCTTTGTGGCCTGTCATATGTGTGGAACATCCTGTATCTAAGTACCGGAATCTGCACTGCATTCACCCTCTTGAGTTGTCACCATAAGAAGCACTTGTTCTCGCATCTGAATCATCTTCTTGTGCAAGTTGAGCCTCCTCATTTCTGTTCTGCTTGGTATAGCATTCATCTGCGAAATGCCCCCACTTCTGGCACTTGTAGCACTGAATATTGCTCTTGTCAAACCTTTCTTGCCTCTTCTTGCCACCTCTGCCCCGATTACCTCCAAAGCCTCCTCTTTTGTTGTTAAAGTCACTGTTTCTTTGATCATCAGAACCTTTGTTTTGATTCTGAGTGTGGCGATTTCTTTCTTTGTTCCCCTTCCATCTTCCTTTCCCTCTCTTGCCACGGCCATACTCCTTTGACTCCTTTGCTTGACACTGAACCTGTAAAGCTTGTTCAGATGTCTTTTCACCATTTCTTGCACTTCTTTCAAGAGACCTTTGTTCTTGAGCCTCAAGACAAGCCTGCAGTTCTTCAATCTTTAATTCTTCAAGATCTTTAGATGCTTCTATTGAGACCACTATGTGATCAAACTTAGGAGGCAAGGATCTCAATATCTTTTCCACTATTTGCTGGTTTGAGAAGGTTTCTCCACAGCTTCTTCATTTGATTTGTAAGAGTAGTCATTCTGTTAAAGAAAGCAGCCACACCTTCATTGCTTTCCATCTCCATCAACTCGTATTGTTTCCTCATGGTCTGCAGCTTGACCTTCTTTGTTTTCTCAAGACCAAAGACAGACCTTTGCAAGAATGTCCCTGGCCTCTTTTGCGGTGGCAGCCAAGGCAATCTTCTCAAAGTGAGGAGGGTCTACACATTGATGAAGAATAAACGTGCTTTGTAGTCTTTCTTCTTCATTTCTTTGAACTCAGCTCTTTCTTCTTCTGCATTGCGTTTCTCGCCAGGTTCTCTCAAGCCCTCGAGTCATGACTTCCCATACTTCTTGGAATCCGCAGATGGCTCTTATCTGGGTACACCATTTGTCATAATCTTTGCCATTGAGAACTGGCAGATTCGCAGGAAAATGGCCATTTGATGTAGCCATTGAAACGCACGAATCAGAGGCACAATCACTTCACAGCAGTGATACACACACAAAACAGACTCCAAGATCTTTAAGCTCTGTGATACCAATCTGTTGGAGATATGGCACACACAATTTCTCACTTAATGCACTCAAACACAATGAATATCAAGAAGGAATGGAAGAAGAAAGGGAGAAGAGAGTTCAGAAATTTTTCACTGAATGCATTGTACATTATTCATTCACAAAGAGGGTATTTATACACACTTGGTTTGCCCCACATTGGCTAAACCCTTCTACACAATTCTGTTATACACCCATAACCACTTTTATCACTTACTAATAACCACCCTAACTGAAATTACCTAACTTTCTCAACATTTTTCACTTTCTCTTACACTTTCTACTTTTCTTACAAGAATTCTCAACGTAAACTATCATAATCAACAAAAAACAAATGTGACAGTCATACACATTTTTCCTATACAACCTGCAAGCCTATCATATGTGGCTATGGCGCCATATGGTTGAAGTATTAACTAATTGTAATCAGATTGGTGTGAGTGTGGGATGCGCCGCAGCTTCATCATGGACGTAGAGGAATCCTTGGCGGAGATTCTATGGGCCAAATCTGGGTTTCAAATATGGGTGTTCATTGATTCTGATTTAGGATTTTATTGTTGCAGATAATGGGGAGAAAGAGATGTGAATGCAGATAATGGAGAGAAAGAGATGTGAATTCTTTGGGTGACTGGACTAGAAATTTAGCATCGAGTACCCCTTTTGGTTTTTAAAAGTCGTTTTGTTTCATTTTTTTGTTTTTTATTTATTTCTTCTTTTAATTTTTTTTAATTAAAGGTCAATACATGTCAGCACACTCTCACTTGCCACGTCAGTGACAGAGTTAAAATTTGGAAGTAAGTTAACTGCATGACCAAAATTGGTCATTTTAAAAACATATAGACTAAAATCGAGAAAAAAAAAATTGGGATCAAAATCGTTCAAGTAATAAAATAGTGGAATCAAAATTATAATTCAGCCAAATTTTTTTTTATTTGTTCATTTTTTTTTTGAAATAGATAGAATGAATGGAGGTGAGCAAATTCTTTCCTTACTCAATTTGATTCCTCTCCAACATTAAGGTATATTTGAAGGGGAATAAGATGAGTTTAAGATATTTTAAATAGATAAATAAAAATATTCTTACTAATATTTTGGAAATCCAAAAAATTATAAAAATATAAAGAAAATTGGTTTTAAAATCCAACCTGAACCAAGCAGGGAGAATTTATTATTTCATATCTCCTCCATTAAAAGCCTTTCATCCTCTCTTCTTCACCAAACAAAATATTTAAGTAAAATCTCTCTCCTTCCATTCTTTAAACCAAATATACCTGTATTACATTGGTTTACTTGGTTCTTACCTATGGTCGTTTCCCTAATATTTGGGTAACGATGCTCAAGTTACAAAAATTTCTCTATCATTAGAAAAACTATATCATTTTAGTTACATTTAAAATGTTTTTAAAGTTGAAGCTATATATTGAGACTAATATTTTTTGTTTTTTGACCGGATATTTCCAGAAACAAATTTGTGAGATTAACTCTCGACTCGGGATATGATTAAGTAAAGCCTTTTCTAAAATGTCGATTTCCAAAATAACGAATACAGGATTTGAAATCCCTAATTTTGCATGCAAAACTCGCTCGGGAGCATAATCCATTTATGCGACCAATTCTATTTTGGGCTTGAGACTAATATGCTATGCAAGAAAAAAAAAATAACCTGAGAGATAAAACTTGAAATTTTCTAATAATTACCATGTAAACTATTTATAAGGCAAGCCGAACGTATACTGTCATATATTAAATAATAATAGATATATTTACGAGGGATTGTACTAATGTATCAAAAAAATAAAAGAGTGGCTTGCAAAAGAAAGAGTGGAAATTATTACTAAGCCTTTTTTAGCCCTTGTCTTCCTCTCTTGGATTCCATTATCAATGATCATGCGCAAAACCCTAGAAGCTGAACTGGTAAAGAAAAAAGGGCACTTGACGACACTACAGATATTTACTTTCTATTTTTATTGGATTTGAGGAACAAATTGACTAATGGATTAGCAGTTGTATCATTCACGAATAAAGCATTCTTCTTTACCTTGTCAAATGAGTGACGAGAAAAGTTACACTGTAGATCAATTTTATTTATATAATAGAGAGTGTTCTTAATCAACGATATTACCTTTTCTTGAGCCAAGTTGCCGCTAATCTGGTCCTCTAGATACTGTCTCTAAATCTCACTACTGTAATAATGAATCAACTCTCATATATGATGCCGTCATGGCAATTTTTTATTTTTTAATTTAAGCCGTTGAAAAATTATTTCGGATGAGCACATCCCATGTAATGTTAAAAGTCAAAAGACATTCACTTTGCAAATCCTAATGATCGTGCCTCAAGAGAATTAGCAAATAGAGCATGTTTTTGAGATCGGGGAGTATGGAACACATCCCATATTTACTTCTGTAGAGACTTTCAGTCAGGGTGTTGACTAACTTGGTTCGTTGTATGATAAAAAATCTAAATCAATCAAAATCAAATGGTTTGATTTGATTTGGAATTGTAAAAATTTTTTCAAAAAATTGGAACCAAGCCAAATCGATAAAGAACGGGTTGGTTCGGTTCAGTTTGGATTGGACTCGAGTAAATATTAAAATATTAATAAATATTAAAATAAAAAATATATATAAATATTAAAAAATTTAATATATAAAAATTTAATATATATATATATATATAATAAAATATAGTAATCGGTTTGGTTCGGTTCCAAAATCCTTGAATCCGAGAACCGAACCAATTACAATCGGGTTTGGTTTGATTCTGACCCGAACCCAAAAAAATCCAAAATGCATGGTGATAATTGACATGTCCTCTTTCCAAAATCCAAAAAAAAAAAAACCCATTTATCTCCTTTGTGTCTATCACTCTCCTTAATGAAAGGGAAATTTAGAGGAAAAAATGGAGAGGATCTTTACTCTCATAATTGACCCTATTTATTATTTGAATTATTTAACAAATTATTTTAACTTAACAAACAATCATTTTTTATCATGATTATTTTATAAATAACAACAACAACAAAACAATAATTATTAATTATAAAAATAGAATTAACACAATTATTTGATATGTAATTTACTAAAATGTGATTAATGATAAATTTTAACAACTTTTTAAGTGAAGAAAAAATAATATAAAACTATAATGAAAAATTAAATAGTGGTTTAATCACCTTTAGTGGACATGGATAGCACGTGCACTACTACAAACAATAATTGATATCATTTGGTGGCCTGTTTGGGATGGGATTGGATCATAATCTCATGAGTAGTCAACTAGTTTTTCGAGTGCACAAAGTGGCCCTTGGTCAAAACCACGAGAGAAAGAGCATTGCATCAATTATCATCAAGATCCAAAATACAGGTTGGTATGCATCATGAACCTTTGATGGAAACGAGAATCTTTTTTCATGAAATGGTTAGAACAGATAGAACCAATCAAAGCAAAGACAACCATATATTGTGAGACTACCAAATTACCCTCAGCTTATTTTTACAAGGCTACAACACACACAACCACTCCATCCGACAGCCAACCCCACATCTGAAAAATGAAAAAGAAAGAGAAAGCTTTGGATGTCTCCGAGGCTTCAAACGAAGAGAAGGATAGAAAAGGACTTGGTTGAATGGGGTGATGGGGCCTCACTTAGCATGAACTCAGTGCATTAATGTGGTCTCCATAGGTAAACCAAGGTATAATCTAGGACCACCATTTGTTTTTCAAAGGAGGGAAGGAACTTCATTGACAATTGAATATAAGATGTTCTTTATCTTGTCATGATCTTACGTTTTTTTTTATTTTTGATCCCGGTTTCTTTCTAAAACGGATTCTCTACTGTGACGCATATACACTTTAATTGCAGATATTGTTAAAGTTGGCTTATTCAAGATGTAATGTAAGTCGTCCAATCATAAATCAATGATCGAGATTGTTCACTGCATTCTTCCGTTATAGCAGGGAATCCGAATCCCTTTTTTCCACCCTTTTTCATTTTGACTTTTATACAATGTTGAATATCTCACTGTCTAATATTTTTCTCGCTTTTTATATCTGATTGCTCATTTTGCCTGTTAGCTGGTGTCTCAAAATCATTACAAACAACAGCATTCAGTTGGAGGGAAAAACAGTTATAGGAAATTGCAGCCTAACCGTTTTTTCTGTTGCAACATATATAACTGAATGGTTGAAGCTCGAGTAGGCTTGGCAGCTGAGGTCTTTGTCTATATAAGGATAGGTTTTAGTCAATGGCAAAAAGATTGAAATTGAGATAATGCTATACTTGAATAATTCTATGAACTTGTGTATCAATAGAGTGAGTGAGATCAAGAGTTGGTGAGCAATAGAGTGAATAGCTTGGGATCTTGGTTCTGGGGTGTAAACAAGGGGTCAAGGGTAGAATTCTATTGTGCTAGCTTGATCTTGTAACTCATTTCAATCATAGTGAAGTATCTTTGATTCTCTCCTAATGGATGTAGGCCCCACCAGCTGAATCACATTAATCTTGGTGTGTTCTTTCCCTTTCCTATCTCTATTACTTACAGTTTAAGTTTCTGTGAATTTGTGCATTGCCGTTTTTTTAGTTTTCTTGGTTGTTGTGTGTTTTGTTCTTTCTGTTTTTCAGTGATAATCCACAACATTGCCTATCTAATATTTTTATTCTCTTATATATAGATTGAAAATTTAGACAAATAGACTAATTAAATTCATTTCCCAAACTAAACGTTTTTTTAAAAAGAAAGAACTTGATAGTACGAAGCTGAACTTAAATTTTCTATCTTTTTTTTTTGTCTAAACCCAGTGTATCCCAACACTGATAACAAAGGACTAATCACTGTTCGTGGGGCATGACTTTCGCTGGTCAAACATTATTTTAACACTGTCAGAAATCGAACCCGGGAGCAAAACCATTTTAAAGATACATTATGTATAATATAAAAGTATTTAAAATATATATATTATAATGCAAAATTCATAATAAAATAATAAACATATATAATCTAATTAAATTAAAAAATTCAAACAAAACATTGGTTACTATCTAATAATTTTTTAAAGGTTTACTTTATTTTATGGTAGTTTAATTTTTTATCTTAGATTTTGAGTCTAATTGTAACACACTTGCAATGTAATTATCTAATAATAGTATTATATTTTTTTTTATATCTCATTTAATGAGCTTGATTATGTCAACAACTTCGTTAAATAATATAACATTATATATATATACTAGCGTTGTATACCCGTGCGTAACGCACGGGTCAATTATCCGGCTAAATCAATTCAACTAATGATTTATTGATGGGTAAATGGTTTTAAGGGGACAATTCCCTCATTAATTGGCACAAACTAAATAGGAGCAGAGAAATGGACCTATCTTAAGCTCATAATGGACGAATGACGGAATAATTTAAATTTATAAATAAATGAGTTGTGCTTTACATGTATGATAAATAGATGACATATATGCAGTTACTTGCCACCAAAATATTGAAGGCAACAAATCCATGATTGAAGATTGTAATGGTTCATACAATGTAAGTAAACTATATTAGTACATGATCATAAAATAATTACAAATTGTATGGATTGGATCATATTTTTTGGAAGACTTCATTATAAACTACATTTTTAACAACAGAGCATGCATCACCATTATCATCACAACATAAAATTTTCAAACCACCCCTTGATTTTACCCTAGAGATAGCAACATATAATTGGCCATATGAGAAAACTGGACGTGACAGATATAAACCAACATGAGATAACGTTTGGCCTTGGCTCTTATTTATGGTCATCGCAAAACTTAAAATCGATGGAAACTGACGCCTTTGGAATTGAAACGGAATTCCAGGATCAGAAGGGATTAAATTCATCCTAGGAATGAAAACTTTGTCTCCAATATGATATCCAATGACAACTTTAGCACCGATGACATTCGTCCCCAACTCACTAACAATCAATCTTGTCCCATTACACAATCCTCAAGATTGGTCTATATTTCTCATCAACATAACAGGAACTCCAACTTTCAATATCATCTTATGGTTAGGCAGACCTGAACACTTAATTTGGTTAAGAAACTCAGTAGTATTCAGAATTAACCCCAGAAACTCAGTGTTAACATGATATATTGTTGAAAGTTGATCTAGTATACCATTTGAATGACACTTGGGCTAACAGAGAAGTTGGATAATGTTCTGCAGAACAATGAAGATTAAACACAATTAAGCATGTAACTATAAAGACAAATTATGATAATCTCATTGGCATTAGGATGGAATTTACTGTTGTACATGTTCCAGAAAAGTACTTCAAGAAGATGGACACATGTCATGCTATCCTCAATTGAAAGCTTTGACATCTGCAGAGCGGCTTTTCAGATATATAAAAAAAAACCCTGGGAAATGCAAATAACAAATTTAGTCAAAGTAATCACCATGGATATTGACAAAAGCGAAGATCCATTTTCTGACACCGAAGACCATATTTTTTCCTTTACCAATGTTTCCTCTGGGAAAATAAGCATATTAGCAAAGCAAAAATTCAGGCAAAAGACATCAAAATCTAACAAATTACAAAACTCATATACATCTAAGTTTGAGTGCATAAAGGCTCCATTAACACAAACCACCGAAGGAATATATGCAAATTTAAATGAGACAAACACATATCAGCAATTTCCTAAAATTGTAACAGAGAAAATACAATTTACACATCTAATAGAGAATATGAATGTGTCAGACCCACCAAAAGATAATCAAACGAAGAAAAAAAGATAACATGACCACAATATACTAAAACCAAACTACTCAATGCATGTCTGGAACTGTGTTGCTTTGAGTGAGAATCACGTTTGGACGTGGTTTTTCATAAGCTCCCATGCGTAGCTTCTGCTACATAAACATGCTTCCCATTGTCAAGAATTAGTTTTGGTTTAGATGAATAGGTTTGGTTTAGATGAATAGGCATTAATGTGGGCAATTTAGAAAGAAATCCCCTAGGAAATGTTCTTTTGGCAAGATATATAAAAAACAAAAAAATTGGTGTGCCCTTAAAAGCAATTAAAACAATATCAACATGAGTTAAAGAAAAAATTAAGTACAATTTCTCCCAATAAATGAGAAATATATTTCAATTTGCATCAAGCTCCTTTTGTTTAACATTTTTCCTCCAGATAAACAAAACTAAGTAATAAGCACTTTCACTAAATAAACAGGAAAATACAAACATAAAAAATATCAACATTAAAAGAAAAACTTACATCAAGTAGTAGATCAATATATTTCAATTTCCGTCAAGCTCCTTTTGTTTAACATTTTTCCTCCAGATAAACAAAACTAAGTAATAAGCACTTTCACTAAATAAACAGGAAAATACAAACATAAAAAATATTAACATTAAAAGAAAAACTTATATTAAGTAGTAGATCCAAACCCTCTCAGATGAATGTTTGCAAACCCTCTTCAGATTCTTCAAATCAACTTAAATAAAAGTTAAGCTTCCATTAGGTAAGATCATTCACTATCACATTAAGGCAAATTTAACAAAGAAATCACCCAATTGTCATGTAACAGATCATCAGCTAGTTTTTGATATCACATATTGATCATCTTGACACCAAAGGTAAACAAATATGGAACGATAAAAAATAATCCTTAGGGTACAGTACACAAATGGGTTGCTTATATAAATAAAATGCATACATCTTTTGGCCATACTTTTTCTTCTCTTCACTCAAATGGTCTTTGCCAGGCAAGGAATTTGGTGGCTTCATGAACATAAACAACCACTCAATAACTGGAAAAAGAGGAAAAAGAGACATAACAAAAATTACCTTAGTGGGATAAATTTAGCTTCATCACCGTTGACAGTATTCTAAATAATGGTTCTAAATAAGCTTAAAAAAAAGTGTAACATTATTAGTTTCAAGAGAGAAAAAATGAATATGAAAAATGGACAACAACCTACACATACAGCAACCCTTCACTGTCCCAGGAACTCCCTTCACCGTACCTCCGTTCAGTATCCGAACCGCCGTGCCGTGCTGAGACCTCCGCCGTCCTGGACCCCCAAACCGCACTGAGGCGTCGCAGTCTTTCGTCTCTCCACCGCGAGCCCCACAAGTCGGTATGTGCCTAAGCTCCGCTTCGATCCACACGAACCGCCGCTCCGCTCAATCCCCATCGTCCGCTACGACGCACGCCACCGCCGCTACGCCTCGACCGTGGAACCACCGCAGTGCCACCCGGATCCGGGTTCCCTCCAAGCCGCACCTCAGCCACGACGCCGCCGTCCTCCGCTCGTTCGTGCCGCTCGCCATCCACCCAGTCGCGATTCGCCTTGCCGTGACCCAAAGAGAAGAAAGGAGAAGAGAAACGGGGAGAGAGAAAGAGAGAGAGAGACGAAGAAAAGGGTGGAAAATGGCAAAAGACGGTACCTCTGCCGGCTCTGCAGCAGCTTCGCATACAAGCCATCTTCTATAGCAAGAAAGGCCTTAAAAGTCAAAAGAAAAGTAATCATAGTTGACCACCAACCACTTTGTCAATGTCTTATCTCATTAATGTTTGGCTTGCTGGGTAAGGAACCCACAACATCAGATAATTATTTAATTAATAAAAAAGCCCTAAAAAATAGTTTATTTTTTAAAATGAAAATGACCCAAAATAATTAAGGAACCGACACGTGTCTATGAATAGTAAAAATGGATCCAGGATTATTCAATGTATTAATTCAGTATTCACTGTGCATTTTTCAAATGTTTTTTTGGTCTACCTAAAATATCTTTTGTACCGTCCTATTGAACCTCTGTTTTTGTTATGGGGCTTGTTCTGAGCCCAATTCAACTTGTCTAAATCGATGTTTATCACTGATCCTTTCTGTTGTGACTCAGAAGCACACCCTCGTGCCCATGTTTTTGTGGGCAGTTGAACTGTATTCTTTGGGCTCTTCCATAATGATGTGGGCTCAGTCAACCGACCCATCACAGCTCCGAATGGTATACACAACCCATCCAAAATCCCCTATCCTTGGACGCCTTGTTTATAAACTTGTTAGCAAAAAAAAAAAAAAAGGTAAATGAAACAAATTTTTTGTTTATAAACTGCGATGAATAAAATAAGAAACAAAAAGGTTAAGTTTGAGCTTTTTGACCAATGAAAAAGGGACGGAAAAGAGAATAACTTTGTTTTCTCGAGTTGTTGAATGCAGACGGATTTTGATGGGAAAATGCTACTTGACCAAGCCCATCTTTATGATCACAACAACACACTTTTGGATATAGAATTAGGGTAGCTATCACTATAAGATAATGTATAATTAAAATATGTGTACATAGATACATCACATTTATATTTACTATCAAAGGGTGTTGATACATACAACACAATTAATTTTCTTCTTCTTAAACTTACGAGATTTAAATCCTGGGACAATTTTAGACCCGTTTGTTTAAGCTTTTTTCCAACGTAATAGTGTCAAAATTTGTCATCCCAATACACTCTTGACCAAAGCTCCCCTTAAGTTTCTTTGGTCAAACATGATTTTGAGAAATGAGACCCCAAAAATCTTATACAAATACTCCCTCCTATCCATATTATAAGTAAAAAATTAATGCAACATACATATTAAGGTAGTTAGTTAATCTTATTTAATTTGGTTAAAAAATTAGGTTTTTATCTAAATTACCCTTTATGGTAAGGAGAAGTTGCTTGTGTTGTTGGGAATAAAAGGAGTCATTGAAAAACAAAATTTGAATTAAATGAAAGGTATTTTAGAAATAATGTCATTAAATTAGTCATTGGAAAACAAAATTTGCTTATATATTTAATCAAAAGATTTGGAATTTTTTTCCTTATAATATGTACCGGTGGGAGTAGGCTATTTATCATTTGAAAGGTTACAATATTAACATCCTTTAATCAGATGAAGTCATATACATATATATCCATCAACATGAATTGGAAAATAGGCGCAGCTTTTAATCTCTTTTAATTACGATCACCAAACATCACCTAAGTCCCCCAAAACTTCCTTCCTCGTTGAGTAGGTCATGCTGAATAAAAACAAGGATTGAATTGCAGGGCTAGCTTATTGTAAAAGTAAAATCTCCAATACTAGTGTACGTTGAGAAAGCTGCTCATGTGTTGATGACCTACCACATGAAAATTAGTACTCTACTTCTACTTGTGCACTCATTTAGAAATATATTTTTCTTTAAAAGGTGGTCAAACCAAATCCAACTTCATTAAATCAAACAAGCTTACAAGTTTTCTCTAGTAAAGAAATAAAGAGCTCCTTATAAACTTCTCATTGGATTTGCCTCTTGCAATGGTTCTTTAGTGCTTCTTTAATTAGGTGAAGTCTTGTGAAGCATGAAAACCATGGCCTTGAAGTGTTATAACATCTTGGTCCTTTTAGTTTTTCTTGTTAATCTAAGCTTTTGTATAATTAATGCTGCTGCACAGAAGAATGGCTTAGGAGCTTCTTTCATCTTTGGTGACTCCTTGGTGGATGCAGGAAACAACAATTATCTGTCAACTCTTTCTAAGGCAAACATCCCTCCCAATGGAATTGATTTCAAGGCCTCTGGAGGAAACCCCACTGGCCGCTACACCAATGGAAGAACCATTGGTGATATTGTAGGTAATATATATATAGTCTTATTTTTCATATATGTACATGTGTACCCAAATTAATTGTCCTTGTTAACAGGTAATTTAACATTTTTTGACTCATAAGCAATTAACATTTTAATTTCTTGTTTGATTTTTCTAAGTATAATTTTGGTTTTTTATA
Organism: Sophora flavescens; assembly: GCA_030762895.1. Lineage (NCBI taxonomy): Eukaryota > Viridiplantae > Streptophyta > Magnoliopsida > Fabales > Fabaceae > Sophora > Sophora flavescens. The sequence continues at coordinate 174,827,793 of CM061064.1, forward strand.
TTTTAACCTTTTTAGGAGAGGAACTGGGACAACCAAATTATGCATCCCCCTTTTTGGCCCCAAATGCAAGTGGGAAAGCCATACTCTATGGAGTGAATTATGCTTCAGGAGGAGGAGGGATTCTGAATGCAACTGGAAGAATATTTGTGAGTATTTGTAACTTCCCTATTACTATCACTTAATTAATTTTAGAGTCACGTTATTTGTACAGCAAAATTGAAAGTTTACACCATACTTTTATACTCTCAAACAATTGTAAATTATTTTTCTTTCTCTTTTCACGTTACTTCAACGCTGAAAGCTAACAAGAAAAATATTTCCTCCATTTAAATTTAAAAAAATTATACATTTATGCATTCACACGTTAATACATCGCTTGATTGATCTTAAGCTTTTAGTGATTGAACAAACAATGCATTAATGTTGAGTTTGTGATTTTTTGAATGCAAGAAGACCCTGGTTGATCCAAACTGATACTTCATGTACTATGTCACCGTAGCAATTAAGCTACAAAATGTTTTCATTGATCTTATTCATTTTGTGTAATAAGAAATAGAATTTAATTTTGACATATTGTTAATGTAAAAAAATCTTATACCATCAACCAACCGTACATCATTCCATGTATAACTTTCAAAGAAGTTATTATCAAATATTTTTAATGATGTGGTAATGATGAACAATTAATTTATTGTGTAAAAAATATTTATACATAAGAAATATAATTATTTCTATGCCACGTGCTTAAATTTGTTTTCAGGTGAATAGGATAGGAATGGATGTTCAAATAGATTACTTCAGCATAACAAGAAAACAGATAGACGAATTGCTGGGTGCATCGAAAGCCAAGGAGTACATAATGAAACAATCCATTTTCTCCATCACTGTGGGGGCAAATGATTTTCTCAACAATTATCTTCTCCCAGTTCTTTCCATTGGGGCAAGAATCTCCCAAAGCCCAGATGCTTTCATAGACGACATGATCAATCATTTCAGGGCCCAACTTACCGTATGGATCTAAATCTAATTCTAACTCAAACAAACTACCAACACAAACTAATCCAATTAATCTTTTGGTTTCACGTTGGAAACCTCCAAAATTGATTTTGCCTTCAGAAGCGATTCTGACTAGAAGCTAAAAAAGGTGGCTTTTGAGTTGAGTTGAAAAATTTACACTAAGTTTTACATCAAACTTGTTTTTAAAGTAAAAACATCCAAACATAAATCACTTCACTTCAGACTCAATTCTAACAGAATCAATTTTACAAAATCAATTACATTCAAAATCATTTTTATCAAACGCTCATCCAAACACACAATATATGTTGTTTCACTTTGCCGTATGATATCCCTGTCAATATTATCTTGTTACATAAATTAAAAATTCATGTAATGTTAAAAAGTAAAATATGTGGGAATATAATATTGATGTACAGAGGGTATGTAACAACAAAAAAGTGAGACAACAAATTTTAGAGAATTGCTGAATATGAAAACTTAATTTTCTAGAAGGGTAAAATTGGTTGTTTGGATTGCAGAGACTTTACCAAATGGATGCTCGGAAGTTTGTCATTGGCAACGTTGGCCCAATAGGCTGTATACCTTACCAAAAGACAATAAATCAGCTGAATGAAGATCAGTGTGTGGATTTGGCTAACAAGCTTGCACTTCAATACAATGCCCGATTGAAGGATTTGGTTGCTGAGCTAAACGACAACCTCCCCGGTGCCAAGTTCGTCCTTGCAAATGTGTACGATTTAGTTATGGAACTCATAAAAAATTATGATAAATATGGTAAATATTTCCTTTTTCTTCTTTTGGTGATCTATCATATAATCGTAATTCAAATAACTCTCTAACTTAGCGAATTGAGTTAGATTTAAGAACTTAACTGCATGTTGTGCACTATTTGACTAAGACAAATTATCTTCTTTTTTTTAATCAAGATAAATTATCTTATTCTCTTGAATTAAGAGATTTATCTTATTTTGTATTATTAACTATGTACAAACTAAGTTTTGTAGGTTAATGCAATTTACTAGTGCTACATTTTTTATTTTATTTTTTGTACTCACCCTAATTAGTCCTTGGGATTGAGTGAGTCTTCGAAATATCCCACAGCTTAGAGTTGGCTGTGCGGTTAGTAAAGTCTGGCCAAGGGTTATTGTATACCCAATGATCGAATTCGGGCAGAGCCCAAGCAATTCGTCCTTAAGTAGCAGTGCGTTAACCTCTTGTACTCAACCACTTAGTTACTTAGTTACTAGTGCTACATTTTTATAGCAACATTTTTAATGCTATAACAGATATATCACATGTTCATTTGTTTAGTTCAGAGTAAGAAATCTCTTGCTCTAACAGCAGCAAAGATTTTATTCCTAAACCCAAAGCTATTATATATGTTGTTTTACAGGATTCACAACATCAAGTAGAGCTTGCTGCGGAAATGGGGGCCAATTTGCAGGGATAATTCCATGTGGGCCTACTTCTAGTATGTGCACAGATAGGTACAAGCACGTCTTCTGGGATCCTTACCATCCAAGCGAGGCTGCAAACCTAATCCTCGCCAAGCAGCTACTTGATGGAGACCAGAGATATATATCTCCTGTGAATCTTAGGCAACTCCGGGATCTTTGATCTTTAATTAATTGTTGTTTTCCTACCTCAATTTCTCTATTATTAGCCTTCTTGTGTGGCTGCCTCCTTTATTTTCTGCAATTAATTAACGTGCATGTAATTTTACAATACTGCTTTACTTCCATTTCCTTATTTTAAAGAACTTGTATTTATTTACATTGACGTGTACAATTGGTACTTCGAAGATTGTGACTTGTTTCAACTTTCAAGTTGATATATATGGGGAGGATTGTAAGAATTAATGTCTCGTGTGTGACAAATATTAGTGGTGGTTTAATATTTGAATGAAAGGACATATTGTTTGATATTTGAATGAATGGTTATGACTCTTGGGAATGAGTCTTATGAATGAAATGATGTATTGCTTGATGGAAGTAATTATAAAAGAAAGGAAATGAAACATCTCCCTATCTCTGCCTAGAAAAGAAAGTCTCCTAATTTCCATCAAAGTTAGAGGCATAAAGAGGAAGGAAAGGGATAGAAGAGTTTCCATTGTTGATTGAAGTTCAAGTAAAGAAGTATTAACATTTAAGCATGGAGAAAGGTTAGTGTTTCTATTCATCCTATTAGTGAAGACTATGAATTCTTAAGATCCTTGTTAATGGCTCATGTATGATAGAGTTTACATGTGGCATCCGAGCATGTGTTAGGGAATTTATAGTTTTCCATTGATGATGTTTGAATTCCCAATTTGCATGAACCCTAATTATGGAAATTAGGATTTTAAATTATGATTTTCCGCTGCACTTATTGATGTTTTTTCGGTGCTACTGTGAATGAGAAGGGATCAAAGGAATGAAAGTATATGTCTTTTGTCATATGTGAATGAATTGCATAATCTTCTTGTACGTTCTCAATTCGGGACCGTGATGATTGATGACGCTTCCCTGTGCATTTTCATTTTGCATATAAGAATTGCTTCTAATTTTTAAATGCTTTTCAAATATCATCTATTTGAATAAAGTGTTTTTCCTGTACGTGATTTCAAATACCATTTTTTGAAACCAAATGTATTGTTCATGGAAATGAAGTCTCCCGTGCGTGAACTTTTCAAAATGAAAGACAAAGATGTATTGTCTATTTAATTGTAATGGTATTCACGCCATGTACAGAGATGGTATTGAATTGAAATCAATATGCTTAGAATGTGGAATTTTATATTCCTTAATTATTGTGAAGTATGTATTTTTGGAATTAAGTGTATGATAGATTTGTTAATCGCCAAAACGGTTAAATATGAAAGTTTATTTAATTCCAAATGAATGATGATTTATTTCAATTACCCATAGAATGAGATGCTATAAATGACATGATGATTATTAGTTTATGGGTAACTTGAAGTTCAAGGTTATAAGGTATTTATGGATCACCCAAAGGTTGATTAGCTGTTCTTATAATTAATGGACATGATTGATGGTGATGTGAATGCACTATTAGTTTTATTTATATGTCCAAAGATAGTAAATATTTCTAGTTAGTGCATATTTCATTGCCTAATAATATTGATTGTATTAGCATCATTATGTTTGTTGTGCATTGATGTATCACCCAAAGGAGAACATTAATGTGCATTGAATGTTTAATGTTTATTGTCTGAATTTGATTGTATGTTATTTTATGACTCAAAGCATTAATGTGAAGCATGTGTTAATTGCAGTATTTGTTCCTATGTCTTTACATTCGCATGCTACGTCTGTTCCAACATTTAATGGGCTGAACTTCTCTAAATGGAGTGAACAAATCCAATTTCACCTTGGTGTAATGGATCTTGATTTGGCTCTTCAAGTTGAGAAGCCTGCTGCTATTACTGATGCTAGTAGCAATGAAGAGAAGGCTCGTTTTAAGGCTTGGGAAAAGTCAAACAGACTAAGTTTGATGTTTATGCGAATGAGCATAGCAAGTAACATTAAGTCTGCTCTTCCTAAAACTGAAAGTGCAAAAGAATTTATGAAGAATGTGGAAGAGCGCTCCCAAACTGCTGACAAGTCTCTTGCTGGGACATTAATGAGTACCTTAACCACCATGAAGTTTGATGGTTCTCGTACTATGCATGAGCATGTTATTGAAATGATAAATATTGCAGCAAGACTTAAGTCATTGGGAATGGAAGTGGATGAGAATTTCCTTGTGCAGTTCATTTTGAACTCAGTACCGTCTGATTATGGTCCGTTCCAAATGAACTACAACACCATGAAAGATAAATGGAATGTGCATGAATTGTACAGTATGTTGGTTCAAGAGGAAACGAGACTTAAGAATCAAGGAAGTCACTCAATCCATTATGTGAACCATCAAGGAGATGGTAAGAATGCTGATAAGAAACATGGAAAGGGGAAAGGACCACTAAAGATAAATGAGTCCTCCGTTAATATCCAGAAGAAAGGAAAGAATGACAAATGTCATTTCTGTGGGAAATCTAGACATTTCCAGAAGGATTGCCCCAAACGTAAGGCTTGGTTCGAAAAGAAAGGTGAGCTTAATGCTTATGTATGTTTCGAATCAAATTTAACTGAAGTTCCTCATAATACTTGGTGGATTGATTCTGGATGTACGACTCATGTTTCTAATACGATGTAGGGATTTCTTACGATCCAAACCATAAGCCCAAATGAGAAGTTTGTATTCATGGGGAATAGAGTGAAAGTTCCAGTGGAAGCTATCGGGACTTATTGTTTGATACTTGACACTGGACATCATTTAGATTTATTTGAAACTTTGTATGTACCTAATATTTCTAGGAATTTAGTTTCTTTGTCTAAACTTGATGTTGCTGGATACTCTTTCAAGTTTGGTAATGGATGTTTCATTTTGTATAAGCATATATTTATGATTGGATCTGGTATACTTATTGATGGTTTATATAGATTGAATCTTGATAATCTATATGCTGAAACACTTATGACCTTGCATCATAATGTTGGCACTAAACGTGGTTTAGTGAATGAACGTTCTGCTTATTTGTGGCATAAGCGCTTGGGTCACATTTCCAAGGAAAGAATGGTAAGACTTATAAAGAATGAATTCCTTCCAGATTTGGATTTTACTGACCTTAATATTTGTGTGGATTGTATTAAAGGAAAGCAAACAAAACACACAAAGAAAGGTGCCACAAGAAGCACTCAGCTTCTTGAGATAGTTCACACTGATATATGTGGACCTTTTGATGTTAATTCTTTCGGTAAGGAAAAGTACTTTATCACCTTTATTAATGATTTTTCACGTTATGGATATGTCTATTTACTGCATGAGAAATCTCAAGCAGTGAATGCCTTAGATATTTATGTAAATGAAGTTGAAAGGCAATTGGACAGAAAGGTGAAAATCATAAGGTCTGATAGAGGTGGTGAGTGTTACGGAAGGTATGATGAAAATAGACAACACCCTGGCCCGTTTGCTAAATTCCTAGAAAAGCGTGGCATATGTGCTCAATACACAACGCCAGGTACACCACAACAAATGGTGTATAGGAAAGGCGTAACCGAACCTTAATGGATATGGTTAGGAGTATGTTAAGTAATGCATCTTTACCCTTATCATTGTGGATGTATGCCTTAAAAATTGCCATGTATTTATTGAACGGGGTTCCTAGTAAGGCAATTCCAAAGACACCTTTTGAACTGTGGACTGGAAGGAAACCTAGTTTAAGGCACCTGCATGTTTCGGGTTGCCGGGTAGAAATAAGGATTTATAATCCACAGGAAAAGAAACTGGATGCAAGAACAATCAGTGGATATTTCATTGGTTATCCAGAAAAGTCTAAGGGGTTTAGATTTTATTGTCCTACCCATAGTACAAGAATTGTTGAAACTGGGAATGCTAGGTTCATTGAGAGTGGTGAAACCAGTGGGAGTGAAGCTTCACGAAATGTGGAGATCAATGAAGTAAGAATACAAGTTCCTTTGACTTGTGTTCCTACTGCTCAAGTTGTTGTTCCTCAAATTGTTGAACCGTATAATAATCAAGAAGAACAACAAATTAATGTTCCCGAGGTTGACAATGAACCTATAATAGAACAACCACAAGAAATAGCATTAAGAGGATCCCAAAGAGAAAGAAGATCTGCTATACCGAATGATTATGTGGTATATCTACAAGGGTCAGAAAATGACTTAGGAATTGATGATGATCCAGTTTCGTTTTCACAAGACATGAATGGTGATAACGTTGATAAATGGTTAGATGCCATGAAAGATGAGCTTAAATCCATGGAACATAATAATGTTTGGGACCTCGTAGAATTTCCTGAAGGTTGCAAAAGAGTTGGGTGTAAATGGGTCTTTAAGACTAAGCGTGACTCTCATGGAAACCTTTAACATTACAAGGCCAGACTTATTGCTAAAGGTTTTACTCAGAAAGATGGCATTGATTACAAAGAAACATTTTCACCAGTTTCCAAGAAAGATTCTTTCAGAATTATCATGGCATTGGTAGCTCATTATGATTTAGAGTTGCATCAAATGGATGTGAAAACTGCCTTTCTAAATGGGAACTTAGAGGAAGATGTTTATATAAATCAACCAATGGGATTCGTAGAGAAAGGAAAGGAACACATGGTATGTAAATTTAAGAGATCAATATACGGACTTAAACAAGCTTCCCAACAATGGTATCTTAAGTTCAATGATACTGTTGTTTCTTTTGGATTTAAGGAAAACACTGTTGACCGGTGTATATATCTGAAGATCGGTGGGACTAAGTTTATATTTTTGATTCTGTATATTGATGATATCTTGCTTGCAACTAATGATCTTGGTCTGTTAAGTGAGACCAAGAACTTTATCTCTAACAATTTTGAAACGAAGGATATGGGTGAGGCAAGCTATGTGATCGGAATAGAAATATTCCGGAATAGATCACTTGGATTGTTGGGTTTGTCTCAAAAAACATATATTAATAAAGTTTTAGAGAGATTTAGGATGGACAAGTGCTCAGCATCTCCTGTTCCAATTCAGAAAGGAGACAAGTGTAGTCTCATGCAATGTCCAAAGAATGATTTGGAACGGAAACAGATGGAAAATATTCCTTATGCATCTGTTGTTGGGAGTTTGATGTATGCTCAGACATGCACGAGACTAGATATAAGTTTTGCAGTTGGAATGCTGGGTAGATACCAGAGTAATCCAGGAATGGACCACTTGAAAGCTGCAAAGAAAGTTCTAAGATACTTTCAAGGAACGAAGGACTACTTGCTTACTTATAGGAGATCTAATCACCTTGAGGTGGTTGGATATTCAAATTCAGACTTTGTTGGATGTGTGGATACAAGAAAGTCCACTTTTGGTTATGTATATCTTTTAGCCGGAGGAGCAATATCATGGAAGAGTACGAAGCAGTCGGTCATTGCTGCATCCACTATGGAGGCTGAATTTGTGGCATGCTTTGAGGCCACTATTCAGGCTAATTGGCTGCGGAACTTTATTTCAGGACTTGGAATAGTCGACAGTATTGCTAGGCCGCTGAAAATTTATTGTGATAATTCCGCAGCTGTCTTCGTTTCGAAAAACGATAAGTACTTTAAGGGTGCTAAGCATATGGAAATAAAGTACTTTGCCGTTAAATAAGAAGTTCAGAAACAAAGAGTGTCAATTGATCATATTAGCACTGAACTTATGATTGCCGACCCTTTAACAAAAGGGTTACCGACCAAAGCATTTACGAGTAATGTTGAAAGAATGGGCATTATGTCTGCTAGCGAATGTTAAATTATGTTTTTAATTCATTAATGATGTATGCTTGACACTCTAGGTTTATTAATGTATAAGTTTTTGAATACTTTGTTTTCAAACTTCTGTGTGCACATGTATGAATGATGACGTTGAAAACATGATTGGTCTTTAAAATAACATTATTGTTAGACATATTATGTATTTCCCATGAAAGTGTCATATTAGGAAGAAGACTATTATAGTAGTGCATGGAAGGAACTATGTCAAAGTAGGGATATATGATCGCCATGACTTTTATTATTTCTTGTTCTTAAATATGACTTATGATGAAACAATTGTCCTTATTTATGCGCATTATGATTGAGAATTTATTGGACCACATGAGGTTGTACTTTGTCACATGAGCCAAGTGGGAGAATGTAAGAATTAATGTCTCGTGTGTGACAAATATTAGTGGTGTTTAATATTTGAATGAAAGGACATATTGTTTGACATTTGAATGAATAGTTATGACTCTTGGGAAGGAGTCTTATGAATGAAAGGATGTATTGCTTGATGGAAGCAATTATAAAAGGAAGGAAATGAAATATTTCCCTATCTCTGCCTAGAAAAGAAAGTCTCCTAATTTCCATCAAAGTTAGAGGAATAAAGAGGAAGGAAAAGGATAGAAGAGTTTCCATTGTTGATTGAAGTTCAAGTAAAGAAGTATTAACATTTAAGCATGGAGAAAGGTTAGTGTTCCTATTCATCCTAATAGTGAAGACTATGAATTCTTAAGATCCTTATTAATGGCTCATGTATGATAGAGTTTACAAGGATTTCATTTTCTTGACCCCCTTGATGGTGAAAATTTGTAGTAGATAATATACTTGTAGATATAAACTTCCGCGCCTTGGTAGTTTAAAAAGTCTAACCAATTAAACCAGGACTCAGATTGGCTCCAGTGGTAGGACGCTCCTGCCAGGTCGCTGCACCATTGGATCCGAGCCCCACACACCACACCAGCCGTTGGATCTCGCTGCAGGGATACTGGACGGGAAAGTCGGCAGGAGCGAATCCGTTTTGAATTAAACCAACCATTTTCCTTTTATTAGGTAAAGTCGTCTATCTATTTTTTTTCCATGGCAACAAGCATGAATGAAGGAAGGTCAAGGAAAAATTAATGACATCAATTGCAGAATGTATGGTTGTGATAGGTGGGAATAGGTTAAGCAGATGACCAGTGGCTTATATAACAGTATATTTTTGATCTATATAGGTACGACTTGTTTAACAAACAAGTGGGATGTAAATTTCTTGAAGAACCTTTCTAACTATGTAAAATTTAAGCACTTAAAAAAGATATTGTTTAATTAATGAACCTTTAGGTTCTTACAAAGTGAGCTAGTTTTGGTCCCTATAAGTTTTAGAATTTTGTTTTATCCCCATTGTTAATGCTCATCCGTGAAGTGTTGACATGACATTCGGTGTGCCACATCAGGATTGTCATGTAGGCTAATTTAATAATTGTTAATGCCATGTAAGATTGGTTAACGAAGTTTTTAGTCCCTGCAAAGTAGACGAATTTTGAATTTTGTCCATACAATTTTTTCATTAGTTTTAGTCCTTGCAAGTTCCAGAACTTTGGTTTTAGTTCTTATCTTTAGTACCTATTCGTTAAGTGTTGATGTGACTAACAGAGAGCCACGTCAGTACTGGAGATTACACAGACTCATCATACGCTATAGGTAGAGAGTAGTTCATGTGAGATATTTCCAAAATAAATGTTTGGAAGGTTGCATGACATTAAGTGTTAAATACAATTAACGGCTCTTACCTTGCAAGAATTGATGCCTCGGTTCCGTTTTGTCACAGTTCGAAACTCACCTAAGGTCATTTTGAAATGTTTAATTTTGACAGTTTTATTTAAAACGTTTAAAATCGAAAAAATACCTTGAAAGGAATTGAACCCGGAAACGCAAGGTAAAGGGACACAACCGCTGGCCACTAGGCCAACGATTATACTGTGTCATTTGTTAACCGTAAAATGTTATTTAACTATTGTATTTTACATTTGGTGAAACCCTTAGAGGGTTGTTTTCTTTTACCAAGTGGTATGAGTTGGTCTATAAATAGAACCACTCTGAATGCAGGAATGGAACTCGAATTTCCCATATTTTCTCTACTCCAAATCATCTTCTTTTCTCCCTTGCGCGCAGAGAGAGTTAAGGAGACTATTGTTCTGTAAACTGCCATTGACGATACGCTTGGTTTAGGGTGTGGAAACCAAACCAGGGTTACTCCATTGTATCCTGAAGGGGATTCGCCGGTTACACCTGTTGCATCCAATCTACGGGGAGAGATTGGTGGGGGCGAACCGAACCTAAAGCCTAGTGTTCCTACACGCCTTGGAGATTGCGCGTTACATTTGTTTGTCTCGTCTTTGTTGCAGACCAGGCCCTACATTTTCTAACAATCTTTAGGTTCAATTCTCTGTAACAATGGCTGCAACATTGAAGGAGATGACTTCTGACTTTATCGAACTTGAGAGGTTCGAAGGTGGAAACTTTCATCATTGGCAAAAGAAGATGCACTTCCTTCTTACAACATTGAAGGTGGCATATGTGTTGAACACACCAAGACCAGAGGAAAGAGAAGACGAGACCATCAATGACACTCGTGAGAGGAACAGGTGGGTTAATGATGACTACATTTGCATGGGACATATTTTGAATGGCATGACCGACTCATTGTTCGATGTGTATCAAAATACGGGATCCTCCAAAGAACTATGGGAGAAACTTGAGGCAAGATACATGATGGATGACGCAACAAGTAAGAAATTTATTGTTAGTCGTTTTAATAATTATAAGATGATTGATGGTATGCCTATCATGGAACAAATGCATGAAATTGAACGTATTCTCCATAACTACAAACATCATAATATGCACATGGATGAAACCATCATTGTCTCCTCAATCATTGACAAACATCCTCCTTCATGGAAAGACTTTAAAAGAAGTCTTAAATATCGAAAAGATGATATTTCTCTTGGACAGTTGGGTAATCACCTTCGTTTAGAAGAAGAGTATCGTAAACAAGATGATACTAAAGAACATATTTTTCATGAGAAGGTGCATGTAGTAGAGGAAGGGAAATCCGGTAAGTCCTCTAAAAAGAGGAATCGAGATTTTGGAAAATCTCATAAAAACAAAAATGAGAATGACTACAAGAAAAATAAAAATAAAAATGGTTGTTTCTATTGTGGAAAACTGGGACATTTCAAGAGGAATTGACGTCTCTTGAAAAAGGAAAAAGAGAAGGAATCTAGTGCAACAAAGGACAATCTTGTTGCGGTCATTTCCGAAATCAACATGATAGAAGATGTTGGATCATGGTGGATTGACTCCGGTGCAACTCGTCATGTGTGTAAGAACAAGGATCTCTTCAAGACAATTAATGAAGAAGATGGAACCGTTCTATATATGGGAAATGCATGCATCAACTATCCAAGTTAAAGGCAAAGGGATGGTGGAACTAGAATTCACTTCGGGAAAAGTAGTCACTCTTACAGATGTTTATTATGTACCAGATGTTAGGAAGAATTTAGTTTCTGTACCGTTACTTAATAAGTACGGGTTTAAATGTGTATTTGAGAGAAACAAGTTTATTCTCTCCAAAGGAGGAATGTTTGTAGGGAAAGGATATCTTTGTGAGAATATGTTCAAACTCAATATTATTAATGATAATGGATTTAATTCTGCTTATATTATTGAGTCTTGTAATTTATGGCATACTCATTTAGGACATGTTAATTTTAGGAAAATGGATGGAATGATGAATTCATGTTTAATTCCTAAAACAAGTAGAATTTCAGATGCATGTCCAACTTGTATGCTAACTAAGATAACTAGGTTTCCTTTTCATAGAGTTGAAAGAAGTTTTAAAGTGTTAGATTTAATTCATTCTGATGTATGTGATTTACATGGTTGGCCCACCATAGGTGGTAAAAAATATTTTGTGACATTCATAGATGATTGTACTAGATATTGCTATGTATATTTAATACATTCAAAGGATGAAGTCTTAGATAAACTTAAGATATTTAAAACCGAAGTAGAACTTCAACATGAAACATTTATTAAATGTTTTAGGAGTGATAGAGGAGGAGAGTTCTATAACCCTAGTTACTTTGAGTCTACTGGAATAATCCACCAAACAACCGCACCTTATTCCTCACAACAAAACGGCATAGCTTAAAGGAAAAATAGGGTATTAGAAGAAATGGAAAATGCAATGTTATCATATTCTGATCTAGCAATGGGTTATTGGGGAGAAGCCTTGTTGACGGCTTGTTATATCTTGAATAGAGTTCCAAACAAAAGGAACAAAATAACCCCATATGAACTTTGGAAAAATAGAAAACCCAACCTTGACTATTTCAAAGTTTGGGGTTGTAGAGCAACAGTAAAAGTTCCTGAACCAAAAAGAAAGAAATTAGGTGAAAGGGGAATTGAATGTGTGTTCCTGGGCTTTGCTAAAAATAGTAAATCATATAGATTCATGGTTATAGAATCCAATGACTCATATCCTGTAAATACAATAATTGAGTCTAGGGATGCTATCTTTCAAGAAGATAGGTTTACTCAATTCCAAGTCATAAAAATAATGTTCATAGTAATGCACATAATCTAGAAACCAATGTATTTAATAATAATACTTTAGAGAGTTCAGAACTTAGAAGAAGTCAAAGAGTTAGCAAAGAGAAAACTTATGGATCAGACTTTTTCATGTTCCTTGTTGAAGGAACAAGAGAGTCCATAGATAGTTATGGACCAATATGTTATAATACAGAAAGTGATCCGAAAACATTTGAAGAGGCAATAAAGTCTCAAGATGTCACTTTCTGGAAGGAAGCTATACAAGATGAAATAGACTCGATAATGGGGAATAAAACGTGGAAATTAGTAGACCTCCCACCTAGTTCCAAACCTTTATGTTGTAAATGGATTTTCAAAAGGAAAATGAAGATAGATGGAACCATAGATAAGTTTAAGGCAAGACTAGTTGCTAAGGGATTTACACAAAAATAGGGCATTGACTATTTTGATATATATGCACTTGTGGCAAGAATTGCCTCAATTAGAGTGCTATTGGCACTTGCATCTATCTATAAGTTTGTCATTCATCAAATAGATGTGAAAACAGCATTTCTTAATGGGGAATTAGATGAAGAGGTGTATATGACACAACCTGAAGGGTTTGTGCTTAATTGTAACACCCCGATTTTTTGTCTTTCTATTATCTATGCTTATGTATGTATGTGCATGATTAATATATTTAAATTTTAAGTTAAGAAATTATTTTAATAAACCAAGTTTCATCCTTATAAATTATTTTATTTCATGAAAGTTCAGTTGAATTTTCGGTTGAAAATTTCAGACGTTTCTAGTCCGAGTTTTTCACTGTCGGTAAAACTCTACTGGCCCAAAAAAAAAAAATATTACGCAAAATAAAATTTTAATTTTTATAACTCTATTTTAATTGATTCCAAGATTTTAGAAATTATTTCTTTCGATATGAAATTTTCGGGTTGAAAATTTATGAAGTAAGATACGATCGATTTTTACGATCAAGAACTTAATGGAACCGTGACAAACAACATTTATCAAAAATTATATTTTATGTAGATTTGAATAGATTTGATGTGATTTTGAATAATGTTTTTATTTATTTCACACCATCATAACCTTACATCAAATTATTACATCCATTTTGCAAGAAAACTATAAAATATCTAAAATAAAGAGAATTTTATTCAAATAAATTTGGTGCAAAATTTTAGAGACATGATTTGTAGAATGGACTTGACGATTTGATGTGCATAGTATTTTCAATAATGGCAATTCATTATTTTATTATATCTTGCAAGAAAGCTATATATTTTTTTTTAAATATGGCTTTATTTCAATTTTTAAATTGGAAAAAAAAAACCTCTTTCTTCCTGCCCAAGTAGCGCCACCTCACCTCTCTTCACTCTATATATACCGTCATCCTACTCCATTCTTTACTTTTGCTATTTCTTTTTCAAACTCATTCTCACTTACTTGTCTACTATTCATCATCTTCAACCTCTTAACTTTTGAGCTTGAAAGCTTGGGAACCTTGCTCGCCTTCACCTTCTCTTCATCATCAAGGGTATGATTCTCACCTCTTGCTCTTCATTTTATAAAAAATATTATGCATGTTGCCCTTCATAGTTGCATGTTAAGGCTTAGTTAAAGATTTTAAGAAAGACTCTTTAGAAGAAAAAAATATTTAGTAGACAACAAATTTTTATGAACTGATACTTACCTCTACTTTCATCCTATTGATTTGCATGTAACAAAGAATTTCTCCAAACCCATTTTTAATAGGATATTCGAAACCCTACATATAGAAAAATGAATGTTTTGTTAAGAATTTCACATGCAAGACTTAAGAACCATGATGTATGTTTCTAAAACTAGTTTATTTGAACTCATCCTCATCACTACTATCATTTAAAGTATTTGCATGTGTGTTTTTGAGGGTCTAGGACCCTTGCATGTTGGTTTTATGGCTTGTGGATGATGCTAGAGTGAAGATAATAACTTGGTGTGGATGAACATATGTAAAATATAAATCTGGTAGTATGATATATACTTATTCGTAAGCCCATAACCTTTTATAGAAAACGTGTTTCTGGAATATAAATGCATATTTGAAAATAAGACTTCTGGGTCTTTAATTTGATATACAATATGTAAGTATTTGGATAATATTTACAATATCAAAACACCTCTCAAAGTAGAATCAAATTCTGACTGCAAAAAATAAGAACATAGTTGGTTTCATGATGATTTTAAATATTATTTTGAATGTTAAAAAATTTTATAAAATTTTAATGGTTATTAATAAAATATAGCTAAAGTTTTGTTGAAGTTTTAGAATTTTTACATATGTATATAAAGAGAAATAATTTCATAAAGTTACAGGTTGGTAAACTTGGATTTCTGAAAATCTGTACAATCGGGAGGCAGTGCGTGATTTTTAATAACTTAATGCCTTATAATTTTGACATGTAACCAACTTCAATGTGTTTATATGTGAGTTGGGTATCTTCAATTAAATTTTCAAGAATTTTAAAGGTCATTTGAGTGGTCATTCATATTTTAAACCCACTGTTGTTCTGAAATTACTTTTATAAAAGAGTTCATCATAATTTTGAGTGAAAAATATGATTTTGAAAATAATATCTTTTAACATGATCAAGTAAAGATTTTGGTATAAAATGAATTATAAACAAGTGTTAATATAAAGATATAATAATATGGCATTAAAGTATATATATATATATATATATATATATATATATATATATATAAAAGTAAGTCTTGGACAAAATGTAATCCAAAAAATTGTAAAAGATTGGACATCTATAGCATCATTGTTTTTAGCCATGGCCAAAACCTACCCTTAGAAAGATAAGATTACTTTCTTGTTTTAATTTAAGATATTCGCTTAATTCTTAGACTTGCGACACGCTGTGGATATAGGAAGTTCGCTCTGGACAACGCGGAAACAAAGACCTTGTCTATCTATCGAAGTAGGTAAAGGGAGAAAGCCTGAGGGATAATTATATATGTTGTGATGACTATATGTCTTGTGTGTTTATTTTGATGTGTTGGATTGATGTTATTATTGTTGACTGTTTTCGTTGATTTTGAGTTCGTGATATATTGATGATTTATGAAAATGTGTATGTTACTTATATATGTTGAAGTTGTTGTATATGTGTTGAAGTTGTTGCATGGAAGCCTAACCATTGGTTAGAGCACAAATAATGAAGGTAAAAGCTTTAAGAAAACATTTACAAAGAAAATCACAAGTAAGGATTTCCTTTAACAAGGTTTTGACCCAAAAAAAAAGGGAAATTTAATAATTTTAATGTTTAATGAAAGTTTCAGAAAATAAAAAAAAGTTGTTATGAAGGAAAATCAATTGAAAATTTAGATGATTTTACACTAAGAAAAATCAAACTTTGAAAAGATTTCATGGTAAGAAACCATGAAGAAGAACAAATTTATTTTGAAGTTTTGGAAAAGATTTCTTTTAGTAACTTTTTAATGAAAGAGGAAATTTTTAGAATCAAAACAATTTTATAAAGGGAAATTATTTAAGCTAAAAGATCTTATTTTGAAGAAAAACATAATTTTGAGAACACTTGTAGTAAAGTACCATAGAAAACGGGATATTAGTTTCCAAAGTTCTTAGAAAGAGTTTTTCTTTAAAAAGGTTTACTATATTTTTGAAAGCGAATAGACTTTTCCAAAACAAAGGAGATTTTTAGAAAAGGAAGTGGAGTTCCTAAATTTTAAAGTTTTGAAAATGAATTTCAAAAGAAAATGTTGTTGAAAATAATTTATTAAAGTAAAAATATCCGATAACTTGGATAAGTTACGGAAGTTTTGATTTTGTATTTGTTTTTCACTAAACGAAAAATAACGTTGAAAAGTGAACCTAGTAACCGAGATGTCGGGATACTAGAGTTAAAGCACGTGGATCCATGATCCGTATCACAACACTGTGGATTGTGCGTCCTATATATGAAGTTGTGGCTGTGTGTCCTATTTACGTTGTTGTGGACTGCATGTCCTATATACATTGTCTTGGACTGTGTGTCCTATACACGTTGTTGTGGACTGTGTGTCCTATTTTCATTGTTGTGGACTGTGTGTCCTACATACGTTGTGATAAAACATGGTGAAAGTAGTAAAAAGGTGAAAGTTGCTTTCTACGTCCGCAAAGTCTAAGACTAGTGCACAGGTTTAGGACTGTTGTGATTGGACACTAGGGCTAAAACGTCCTGTGTCGATAATGAAAGTTTTAAAACATTGAAAATTTATGGATAGTCGAGAGCCTTTAGCCTCGACGAAGGAAAGAATGAAACACAAAGAAAAGCTACTAAAATACAATGTTTTTTCCATGCATTTGGAAGATGTGCCCAAATTGTTTTGTGTGAATGCCTTGAAGGGAAAGGTATCTCATGCGACGGTGTATCATTGATGCCTTGATGGACCATGATTTCCATGAGCCTTGTTCACTGTGCCTTGTGTAGGACGGTGTGCTTTGGAACCCACATGCGTTAATTATTGTGCCTTGAGTTGGACGGTTGCATTAAGTTGAGCCATGTACATGTGTTGGCTATTTGTGCCTGAGTGGCGACTGAGCCTGATCAGCTCACTGTTTTTCAAAAACTGCATGGAGTTGGGGTCTCTGGAGACTAGGATAGAGTGTTGAAACATAGAAGTGCCATGTTTTCAAAAACGACGACAATTATTGATTCATATGATTATTTTGTGAGAATCTATATGTTGATTATGAATATTTAACTGTATATGTTGCTCTGTGTTTGGGCATGTGGTCATCATAATTCATCCATATGTTGGTATCTCACCCTTACAATATATCAGGTTTTCCGGTTCTTTGCTGTTGTACCTTGGTACACTAGGACAGGCGGTGCCGAGAAACTCCTGACCTCACTCAGGGATATTAATCCCGATTTTTGAAGAGGTGGGTGATTATTCTAATGGTAAGAACTACTGAGTTCTTTCCAACAGATGTCTATTAGAACGACCAGCTTAGGATGTTTGCTTTGGGTTGCATACGTTTAAAGAAGTCGATATAGGCAGTTATGAAAAACCTTGTAAAATTTCGCAACTTCAAGATGAAAGATTATTTCATGAAATGTATATATGCTGAGGTGCTATAATTTATAAATAAACTTAGTCTTTGTGTGGTAGTAAAATACGGTGTGATTTCATTTTAAGTGATGCGTGAATCTTTTTTTTTCCAGGTGAATCCTAGAAAAGAAAAATTTTACCCCTCTTATTTTCAGACCTATGAAAATAATAGAAGTTTTTCCGAAAGCAAACAGTAAACTCTTTCTTAATTTATTTCTGCATGTGATTAGAAAGTAATGCCCAGGGGGGTGTTACATTAATGGTCAAGAAAAGGTGTGTAAATTGAATAAGTCATTGTATGGACTAAACAAACTACTAAACAATAGCATCAAAAGTTTGATCAAGTTGTGCTAACTAGTGTATATAAAATAAATGAATCTGACAAGTGTATTTATAGTAAATTCCATAATGGAAAAGGTGTTATGATTTGTTTATATGTTGATGATATGTTAATATTTGGTACTGATCTAGATGAGGTAGAAAAAACTAAGAGTTTCCTCTCTAGTAATTTTGATATGAAAGACTTAGGGGAAACCAATGTAATACTAGGGATTAGAATAATAAGAGATGGTGAGAACATAGGTTTATCTAAATCTCACTATATAGAAAAGGTGTTAAAGAAATTTAATGAATTTGATTGTCAATCTGTTGTTACTCCCTTTGATCATAACATTAATTTAGTACCAAATAAAGGTTGTCCAGTAGCACAACTTGAATACTCAAAAGTAATTGGATGCTTAATGTATGCCATGACATGTACTAGACCAGACATTACATATGTTGTAGGGAGACTAAGTAGGTATACAAGTAATCCAAGCAAAGACTATTGGCATGCTATCCAAAGAGTATTGAAATACTTGAAGGGGACAATGAATTATAGTTTGAACTATAATGGGTATCCTTCAGTATTAGAAGGTTACACGGATGCCAGTTGGGTGACTTATACAGAATACCATGCTTAAACATGCGGTTGGCTCTTCACACTTGGTGGGGGTGTTATTTTTTTGGAGATCCAAGAAACAAACTTGCATTGCTGAATCCACCATGGCTGCAGAATTCATAGCATTGGCAGCAGGAAGCAAAGAAGTTGAATGGCTTAGATATTTGATCTATGAGATACTGATTTGGCCAAAGTCAATGGCACCAATATCCATACATTGTGATAGTCAATCAACACTATCAAAGGCATATAGCCAGATTTATAATGGAAAGTCCAGGCACATCGGGCTAAGACGTAGCTATGTAAAAGAATTGATTACAAATGGAGTAATATCCATAGTCTTTGAGAAAACAGAGAGGAATCTTGCGGATCCTTTGACGAAAGGACTGACAAGGGGTATGGTGTTGAAAACATCATTAGGGATGAGACTCAAGCCCATATCTACATGATCATCAATGGTGGAAACCCGACTCACACTTGAGTAGCATCAAGTCTTGAGTTCAATGGGCCAAAGTACACTATGAGAGTGATTACAAGTACTTGATGAATAGATACATCCCAAGGTTTAAAATACTTGGAAACCATAAGTACAAAAAGGAAAAAGGTGAGCTTTTGCTCTTAATGGACCTATAGCATATATGTGCTGAGGTGCCCAACTTATGGGGATGCTTTGGTAGAGTCCACCTATATGAGAGTGAAGTGGGGCCGCTTCTTAGAGTTGGGCTTGACTCTGTAAGCTCTCACGAAAAGGATACACAACACAAGGCCTTACCAAATGTGTCACACTACCACGTTGTTCAATGGTACCGAGATTTCATGTGTAAGTCATGCACGCTTGTACTAATGAATATTTGGTTCAAAACTTATCTACCAAATTATTCGAGGATGAGTGAAACCATGGCTTACTAAGCAAAGGTTCAAATCCCCAAGATACCCTTGCAAGAATTGATGCCTTGGTTCAATGGTAACGCCTAGGCCTAGTATTCGTTTGGTCCCGATTCCAAACTCACCTAAGGTCATTTTGAAATGTTTAATTTTGACAGTTTTATTTAAAACGTTTAAAATGGAAAAAGTACCTTGAGAGGAATCGAACTCGGAAATGTAAGGCAAAAGGACACAACCGCTGGCCACTAGGCCAACGATTATATTGTGTCATTTGTTAACCGTAAATGTTATTTAACTCTTGTATTTTACATTTGGTGAAACCCTTGGAGGGTTGTTTTCTTTCACCAAGTGGTATGAGCTGGTCTATAAATAGAACCACTCTGAATGCAGGAATGGAACTCGAATTTCCCATATTTTCTCTACTCCAAATCACCTTCTTTTCTCCCTTGTGCGCAAAGAGAGTTAAGGAGACTATTGTTCTGTAAACTGCCATTGACGATACGCTTGGTTTAGCTAGGGTGTGCAAACCATACCAAGATTACTCCATTGTATCCTGAAGGGGATTTGCCTGTTACACATGTTGCATCTAATCTACGAGGAGAGATTGGTGGGGACGAATCGAACCTAAAGCCTACTGTTCTTATACGCCTTGAAGATTGCGCATTACATTTGTTTGTCTCGTCTTTGTTGGAGATCAGACCCCACATTTTCTAACGGTTCACACTCACAAATCCATGCCCATTCCAGGTACACAATACTTGATCTAATTCTTCTATTCAAAATTTATTAACATGTTGTAATGGTGTATCTATAATAGATCCAGATCCTTGAATCTGTGACAAATCAAAATGAAATTAAAAGAAAGTTTAAGGACCAAAATGCATCTATTAAAAATTGCCAGCATAACCTTGTGTCACATGAATCCTCTCACATGGATGACTCATTCTTAAGAGAATCATTAACCTAATAGGATCTGTTTAATAAGAAGATTGAGATAAAACATTTCAAAGAAAATATGTTTAAATAAATGGGTCAAGCTTCAAATTAACTTTGAAAAAGCCTTTCCAGACAAGAAGATTGGCTGAGTGGGATTAATGGAGAATTTAAATTGGAAAGCATAATAAACACACGCATTGATCACGTTAAATTGGAAAAGCAATTTTTATTTTTTATTTTAGATGATGGCTAATAGTACCATTGATAGTAATAATTAATTCTCCACTAGTGGATCAGAATTATGCAAAGTCCCCATTCAATATTTTCATGGAGTGGAGGAATCATGTGGCTGCAGAAAAGGCCAAAAAGAAGAAAAGAGAGAAGTCTGAAGTAAGGACTATTGAGACGGGAGGGAAGCAACATTGTCAGTGATAATGGGCGACCGAATAAGCATAAGCAGTGCAAGATTAGAGAAGAGAGAACCTGATAGCGATTGTGTTTTTGGGTCCTCCCATACGAGGGAGAGAAAGATTTCAACTTTCAAAGTTTCCAAGTTTTGGTTTCTGATTGATAGCGACCCATGATTCTTTGTCTTTTGCGGGAGAATTCTTTCTCTACACCTTGTTTAGTTGTTTACATAATTTATGTAAACTAAAGTTAAACCTTTTTTTTTTTGTTCTAGACCTTACTTTAACGTTTGGAACTCACATTGGAACCCAATTAATTCCGGTTGATCTCAAATGGACCAATACAAGGGGAAAGCTCTCCAAGCATTTAATTTTTTTCATTCATAAGATTCAAACTCGATATATTGTTTAAGGAAAAACTTCAGCTAGAGATGTTTGCGGATTGATTTTGAGACAAAACATCATCCGATCTGAAGATTAAACCAACATACGGTTACGTTTGATTTGGATTGTTTCTTTAAAAAATTTGATCTGATCCGATTAAATGTGGTTTGGATTGGATTTGATGGTTCGATTATCACTAACATAATAATTTAAAAAATAAGTTAAAATAACATTAATAAATATAATATAAAACATAGTAAAAATTAAATTTTAGGAGCTAACTAGTATCAATTTTATGTTTGGAATATTAAAAATAGTAGAAAACTACGTTACATCAAATTAATAAGTTTTATTAGAATAAAAAATCAACAAATAAGAAATCACTAATACAAAAAGTAAAATAAATATATATTAATTTTATATATGTGGTTTGGTTTGGTTTGGTTTCAAATAAAGAATCCAAAATCTGATCTCATCCAATTAGTTTCACAAAACAAGGTCCAAAAAATCCAATAATATCAATGTTGTTCGGTTTTCGATTTTTTGATCGATTTTCTTTTGGATCGTTTCGGATGTAAACACCCCTAACTCCGGCCATTTGGAGCAACAAGTATCGATAAGAGTCAAACGTTTTTAATGATATGATAATTTATAATTGATTGACATTGTAAATTTTTTTACATGGATATTATATATCAATTCAATTCAATTCAATTCTTATATCATATTATCGGTATACAATTAAATAAAAATATGTTATTTATTGACTTACTTTATATAATTTGTATAAAATTAAATCTAATGAATTATAATTTATTAAACAAAATTTATTCATTTATTTCGGGTATTTAACACCCTTGTCATCCTAACCTGTCATGACCTTGATTAAACTATGATGACTTTTTTAAAAAAACTGAATATGATGACTTAGATTTCAATAAATTACACTTATAATAAAGGTGGTGACTGGGGTATATCGGTAAAATCACTTGGATCAAGGATTTTTTTTAGGGGTTATCAATGAGAATTTTAGGGGCAAATCTGTCAATGAGTTTTTTTCCTAATCTTCAATAGCTATTATTAAAAGGAAGGTGGTGATTGGGATATATTTATAAAATCACTTGGATATAGGACTTTTTTTCAGGGTTATCAATGTGTATTTTAGGGGTAAATCTGTCGGTAAGTTTTTTTTCCTAATCTTCAATAGCTATCAAAGCTATTAATCCACCATTCATTGACCCAATTAATTGACGTACAATTGATTGTTGGGGGATACTTTTGTAAATGAAATATTGCACCAAAGTATCTACAAATATTGCATGTTATTATCATCATGCTGTATGAAAAGACTTTCCAGACCTAATTTTGTAAAACTGCTATATCTTAATTGTATTTAAAGATTAAAATACCATTAATGTTGTATTAATAAATATAAATAGTTTTAATTTTGTAAATGGATAAATAACTATAAAAGTGTGGTAACTCTATAAGTTTTGTAATAGTGTTTTCTAATCTTGCACCCATTCCTATTCTTCTTTTCTGGAAAACAAAAGGTAATAATGTGTATGCACTCATAATACCTTCATACATTCTATGAGTAACCGTATATGACAAATAAAACAAAGCCCCCACGTATGGAGATAATTGAAGTTGATGTTATTATATTTTATCTACTTTATATATTTCAATTGTACTTTTATTATACAGAGCAATCTTACTAGAAATTATATGAAAGAATTTGACTCCATATCAGGAAAAAAATGCTATTCAAGGTTGAAATCAAGGAGGGAAATATTGAATAAAAATGGCAAAGTTATACAATAAAAAGAATGACGGATGACAAGGACTTGATTGAAGAATTCAAGAAGCAACCATCAATTAAGGTTATTTTATGAGTTAGTTTTCTAATTAGTGTTTATATAATATAATTTCATCTAACTAAGAACACGATTCAAAAAATGTAGGATTGTGATGAAGATGACAATGCAAATTTAAGGACCACTAATTCTACAAAAATGGATGACAATATGAAGGTAGTCATTTACGCAATATCAGTATTGAAACATGTGTTTGTAATAAATTTAGTGTTATTGATGTTACCAAATTATTTTGTGTAGCTTCGTACTAAGGAAGGAGACTCTACTGTTAATGACTATATGTCTCAGCAAGAGACAATTGTTGTGGTATTTTTTATACTAACTAATTAAACACTATTTTGGAAAGAAAGGAATTTTGTATTAGAATCTACTCTTCATCAATTTTACAATGTCAATGTGCAAGAAGATGGTATGGGACACACTCCTACCAGTAAGACAGCTTGAAAGAGATGTGCTGATAACATAGAGTATTATGAAAAAGATGATGGATATGTAGGTTAATCTTCAAGCATCGAGATTAAGAAACTTTTGGAGGTTAAAAAGGAGTCACTTGATAGAATAATATAGTTAAAATATGAAATTTGGAGTCTAGTTTCATGAGGTTTTTAGTTTGTTTTTAATGATGGTTTTTTGGTAAAATTAATGTTGCCATTTGGACATATTTCAATTCAAAAAATGTTAATTTTCATAATTTATGTTTCAAAGTGTGAATGGTGTTGATGATGAATGAGTTTGATGGATTGATAAAAATATAATTTGCCGTTACACCAATATATTGAAGTAATCTTGACTATGCTTTTATTAAAAACATGGCTTAATCAATATAATTGTTCAAAATTATTAAACAATTTAAAATGAATTTTAAAAAATTTATAGGAAATTATATATTGTAGCATTCTTATGTTGTAAACAATTGTATTTAAAAATTAGCCTCAAAGTGTATATACCTGGATTTTCGTTGACCTCATCCCATAGAAGAATTCCTTTCAAGTTTCAAGAAAAGCAATTTCCTATTGCTCTCTCTCTTTTGTAATGACCATAAATAAAAGTCAAGGACAATCTCTTCAGCATGTGGGTATCTATCTTCCTCAGCATGTATTTTCACATGGACAGTTATATGTTGCCACTTCAAGGTAACATTACGTCATGGATTAAAGTTACTAATATGTGACGAGGAAGATTAAGTCTCCAACATCACTACTAATATGGTTTACAAAGAGGTTTTTCAGAATTTAACATATGTAACTCATACTTAATCTATTGTGTTCACGACTCCATTTCCTTAGTTGGATAAAATTTATAAAACATACAAATGAGTCCATTAGTGAAAAAATGAAGAAAGTCTGTAAACTTATATTTATATTGACCTTTATGTTTGATTTTATGCCTCAAGAGATTTTATACAGGTTCTGTACAAACATTAACTCTAGTTATTTATACAATCTCTTTCTAATTTATGTTTTTAACTCTCAAACATAAACTATTTCTAAAATTAACAAATAAATTATGCAATGATTGCTCAGGTTGCATACCATACCTTTCTTAAAATAATTACAAAAATTTCTCATCATGGGAGGTATGTTACATAATTATGTTAAGAGTTTAATTGACATACACTTACAATACAAAGCTTTTTTACACTGTCAACCAATCATAGTTTGTCACATCATTGAAAATCTTTGACTTTTACCCTAAGTATCTTTAAAGTAATCAATATCATGATTTGTGATAGGTTGACAGTATAAAAAGTTTTACACCGACAATGTACAACAATTAAACTCTTATGTTAATATGACAATAGACTCTCAGAGTGTATGCAACAAAATTAAACAAACTATACGGTTGATGTAGTCTAATTTATTCTCTGTATTATTATTATTTTTGTTTTCTGCAGCTACTTGTGGTTCATTCGTGAAGTTTTAAAGTTTTGATGACTGAATAGCGGTAAATATATTATCATTTTAATTGGTTATATCATACAGTGAAAAAATGTTTCCTTTCCTTCCTCACTTTCTAACCTAAATCATGGTCGTTATTATTTTGAAAATTGGTATGGTGCAAGCTGCATAAAAATTTAAATAAAATTTACAATTCATCGAATTCATACCACCTATAATATAAGGATCTCTACTATCTAGCCAAGTTACTCAACATATAAACATATTTACAGGTCCAAAACACATAACACAATTTCAATAATTTTTCATTTCCTAATATAAATCATGGTCTTTATTATTTCTATAATTGGTATGGTGCAAGCTGCTTAAAAATTTTAAAAAGAGAAAAATTGCCGATCATCGAATTCGATCCCACCTATAATATAAGGATCTCTACTATCTAGCCAAGTTACTAGACATAAAAACATATTTAAAAATTCAAAACACTTAAAACCAAATCAATACTTTTTCATTCAAATAGCTAAAAAAGTATTAATTTTAATTTGATGAACAATATAAAAAAATAACTAACCAACTGAATTAGGGTAGAATACAAGATCTAGTTTGGTCAGATATATAAATTATGTTTCTGATGTTTAAATTGAATTAGTGTCGCAGATTCTGCAATGAGATGTAATAAGATCTTTTTACTTAAATCAATAAGTTTTTATGAAATAAGATAATATAATTATATTAATATTATTTATTTTGAAATAGGTATTAAGTTTTAGTTCCTCACTCTTTAATTATATTATTTAACAATATAGATGTTTAATATGAAAATTATGAAAATTAAAGGTAAAAAAATGAAAAACAGATTATATATATATATATATATATATATATCGTAATAATATTTGAAAATTACATTAGATTATAGCTAATCTGAGTCGAGTCAGAAAAAATTATCTGAAAGCACCTATCACATATTTTTTTTCATTCATAACACACCAATTCGAGATCTTATTAAAAGAGTCATGCTATTCGGACACACTTTTTTGCACACCGTATTTGACACTTCTACAGTACATACGTGTTGTGAACCTTTAGATCTATGATTCCTCTTGATCTATCCATAAACTTAATTTACTAATTATGATTTTTATTAAATCTATTCTTCTGTCATATTCTTTGCAATCGCAATATTCACGGTGATATTTCATGTGTTTATTACATGTATCAGTTGCTTCTTCTTTTAATTCTTGTACTAATAATTTTAATTCATTTTGATTTGTTAAGTCTATCATAGTTAAATTGTGAACAAATTTTTCTATTTTTTGAGGATTCATTGGTTGTTAATGATTAGCTAGTAATTAGCTCTGATACCAATTTGGTACCACTATTTTTTCCCTATTTTTTCCCAGGTAGTGGTAGTGTTTAAACATAATTTGGGTAATTTTCATGCATAATTTGTGTTACTAATAATTCATACCAATAATCCATTATAGATTCGTCTATTTCTATTAATTCTTGAATTATCTGGTTTCTTTCTTTTCACAAAATGCTAATTGTACTCTTTGTTGAATTCGTTTGAGATAAAGTTTTTCTTGCCAATATTGGTGTTTTATTTTGCTAATTATTATTTGCTTACAATCTTTGAGTATTTTCATAACTAAAATACTTAATATTTCTTGATCCATTTAATCATCTAATAAGTCTCAATCTTCATATATGTCAGATAACGATAGTCTATCATATTCAAAAGCTAATCCTATTTCTTCCATATAGTTCCATTCTATATTTAGTGAAATAGTTGTAAGATAATAATCTTCTTGCCTGACTTGGGCTTTTATTTTTTCAATTATTAATTGTTTACAATCAGTAGGCAAATTCATAACTAATACACTCATTACTTCATTTTATGTTTGATTATCAAACTCGGAGTATATTTCCATTATTCGATGTCACTATCCTCAAAGGATGGTGCAGTCAACCTAAAATAATTAGATGATGATTGAGTCATTTTTTCTATTTTTTCTATCTTTTCTATTATTTGTCTTTTATATTTTTCTCTTTTATTTCTTATATTAATGAGTTTTTTTTCTTTTTCTATAATATATTCTTCTATCTGTTTTCGATTTTTATTTCTTTTAAGATGATTATCATAAATATTCATAAATTCTTTCATATTCCATTTATCTTGATTTATTTTATTATAAGATTTTTCATAAATATCTCTTCATTCCTTTCCTTTATTCATATTCTATTTCTCAAATATGGTGCTAAATCTCTTACTTGATTTGATAATTTATTTATGTTTTCATCTTCCTTATTATTTTCTGTTTCAGGAAAAGTAATTGGCTTCGGGATCTATCTAAGACTTAGTGATTTTGGATTTCTTATAGAAATTCCTAGTTCGGTTAATTCATTTCTTTTTGGATAATAAATTTTTCCTATTTCTTCGAAAAGTCTTGGTATATCTATTCTATCATTATTTCTGAAAGTAATACTATGATGAGAATTTGTTAGTGCATAATTAACACAATAAGTAATTGAGAAGATTTTGTCTCCTGGTCTCATTAAATTATTTCTTAAAAATCTATGTTCCATAGTTAAAGATTGATCTAATCTTTGAGTATCTAATGGTATTCCAATGTTTGGGTGTATTTCAAATTTTAGCTTAACATAAGCTAAGTTTCCTTCAATCACTCCTAGTATTTTATCCTTTGGATCTGTTATTCTATCGTCTTTTAAAACTAATTCTATTGGTGAATTTATTCCTTCTTGAAAAGTTGCCTTAATTAAAACTTGTATTGCTCCTATATGGATATATCTTATTTTCTTCCTGTGTGCTTCTCTTTTTAAGCTTCTTTTTAAATCCATTAATTTCTTTTTGTTTAATAATTGTATACAGGTATTTCCTTGTGTTTCTGATATATCTATCGGAGATTCATTAATTATCTTTCCATAGTATATCATATTTTCCTTCTGATTAAATCGTTTCATTATTCCTCCTAATTTCTTCATGTTTGCATCTTTAGCTAAATTTAAGTCCTCTTTTTGTATTTTTTGAAATAGTTTTGGATCTATCAAAATACTTCCTTCATAATTTCCGTCTTCTTCAGTAATTTGTATATGTTCGACATTAGTGTTATCAATCTTTTCTCTTTCTATTTCAGACATGATTAATTTCTAATAAGAACTAAATGAGATAGGTGATGAGTCATACCTGATTTGGTGTTTTTTGAAATTTCTTTTGAGTTCTTTGGTCCACCGCTGCTTCCGTCAAGTTGAAGTTTAATCACAGCAAGTAGTCGAAGTAATGAAAGTAATAAGAAGTAGTAAGAGGTAGAGAAATATATGAAAGTGGTGTTTATTTATGGTCAGTAATGAAGTACATAGAACTTGTTTGAATCCACTCTCAAGGATTCGCTAGAAAAGCTAGAACTTCTCAGAGAGAAGTGAGGTGAGGTGAGAATTGAAATTCTAAAACCCTCCTTTGCCTCAGCATAAGAGGTCTTATTTATATGCGTAAAAGGCTAGGTAATTTACAAGAAAGTCCCTGCATTATTACAATCTATCAGACTTCTCAATAATTCATAATGACGTCATTGCCTACGTCATTCCCCTATTATTGCTTGATGACGTCAGTGCTTACGTCATTCTTCAATAATGGATTCATCTGAATCCTTATCTTCTTGCCGACAGTTTTTTTTCTTTACGCATCTTTCACATGCGTGATTGCCATTTTCCTTAATCATTGAGCACAGCAAATTGAGGACAGCTGGCTGATAATTCATTGAAATTCCTTGGAGTGTGTAGAAAGGTAGTTCAAAGTTCGTCAGTAGTGCCAAGTCCTTTTCTCTAATCAATTTTCCACTAGTCTTGCTGAGAAGCAAAGTATGTGGTCCTTTGTACATGGATTTTATGAAGGAATCTTTACCAATAATCTGACATTGAGTAAATATACTTGCCAGTTGATTTGCTAGGATTGTGACAATCTTTTCTTCATTGTAATCTTCTCCAGTAGGTTCATCTCTCATGGAGAAGCTGTTGTTGCTTACTCCAATGATGATTAAATTCTTTGTGGGTTGCCTGGTGGCAAAGTCTGGATAAGTCGAATAGAACTTCAAGAAGATAATTCTATCCTTTGTGACATTTCTTTTGTAGTTTTGGATGGCCTCTTTCAAACTATATGGGAATAATTTAATTTCTTCCAAGTCTTGACTTAAGTAGAGACATTCAATAAGTCCAAATTGGAACATATTAAATGTAAGAATCGATGTTGCTCCGGGAGTAATTATGGCCTTAACTCCAAAAATATTTCGGTTAACCATATAAAAACAATTATTTTTCTCTTTTTTGGACCAGTTGGCTAGTCTTTTTAGGTTTTCATAGAATTTTTCTTTGGAAAATTGGACTTGTAGTTCATGGTCTTTTCTTGATGTAATTTGGTAGTCATCAATGGAGGAAGGAACTCTTCCGAGTATCCTTAATGAAGTTTTTGGGCTGGTGGAGTCTTTATGGTTTCAGAAAAAGTTCTTGGGCCAAGATAAACTTTTTTGTCATGTTCTTCCTGATAATCTATCAAAGCTTTTTCAGCTTCTTCCTTGATACGAAATCCTTTGTGATGAACTCTTGAGAGTCCAATGCAATGAGGGGCCGCTTTGTGCCATTCATCGTAAATACCTGGGTGTGGTCCATTAAAAATGGTGTACCACTTTTCTTTAGTATTTTCCTGTATCTGTTGTTTTATATTCTTCATAGGATCTTCTTTGACAGATTCTCCTTTTGCTTGTAATTGAAACTCTAATACTTCAATGTTGGCCTTGATCAGATCAAGCTCCATTATTTTCTGCTTCTCAAGCATTCTTTGATATTGAATCTGCTTCTTTATATCTTCAGTTGTTTGCTGCTCCATTCTCTTGATAATATATCTGCAAGAACATTTTTATCTCCCTTAATGTGAGAGATTGAATAATTGTATTCGGCAAGTTTCATTTGCCATCTAATCAATCGTCTTTGTTTGTAAGTGCCTTTATGATTTAAGTTCTTAAAACTTGCAACATAAGTAGAATCGGTTCGGACAATAAAGTCCTTATCCAGTATATAAATCCGATGTTTTTCTAACATACGGATTAATGCCAGTGTTTCTTTTTCATGAGCAGGATAATTAATTTCACTGTCTGAAAAAGTTCCAGACATGTATCGACATAGTAATTCTTTTTTGTATCCAGGGGGTTTTGCTTTCATAACACCTCCCCAGCAGTCATTTGAGGCATCGATCTCAATAATTATTATATCATCATCCGATGGATGATAAAGCTTAGGGAGTTCCTGGCATGAGTCTTTCATTTTTATAATAAGTCTATCGTCTTCATCAGTCCATGTCCAAGGGACATCTTTCTTCAGCTTTTGTTGGAGGATTCTTCTCTCCGCTGCAAGATTCCTGATGAAACCTTCATTTGAAATATATGTTAATAGTCCACGAAATCTTTGTAAATCCTTTTTGTCCTTTAATTTTGTTGGAAAGTTCCGAAGTTTTTATAATACATGTCGTTGCATTATTATTTTTCCTTTCTCAATTTCTAATCCTAAGTAATTAATTCTGTTTTGCGCTAAAACCGCTTTCTTTTTACTTAAGATTATTCCATGTTCATAACATTTGTTGAGAACTAATTCTATTTTTTCAAGGTGATCATTTAATCCTTTATTAGAAAAGATTAATATATCATCAATATAAATAAGACAAAAGTCTTTAAATTCTTTAAGAATTGAATCAATCCTTCGCTGGAAGATTCCTGGTGATTGCTTTAATCCCATCGGTAATACATTCCATTCATATTGACCCTGGGGACAACTAAATGCTGTTAAAGTTTTTGATTCTTCAGTCAATCTTATTTGATAAAATCCCGATTTGCAATCAAAGGTGCCAAACCAATTCATATTTCTAATTCTTTCAATAATTAAGTCTTTTCTTGGGAGGAAATAAGCATCTCCTTCCATGGCATTATTAATTTGCTTGTAATTAATTACCATCCTTCTTTTACCTCTTTTTATTTCATTATGATTTTCTACATAAAAAGCTGGTGCTGAGTGCTTGCTATTTGATGGTCGAATTAATCCTTTTTTTACACATTTCTTCAATGTCTTTTGCAAATTCATCTCTATCTATTTTTGTATAAATCATTGGTTTACATTTTACTTATTTTGTAGGGTCTTTTATTTTTAGTTCGACTAATTCAGTATTTTTGTTTATTTTTGGATCTAAAGGGTTTTCACTACAAACCTTGTCTAAAAGTTCTTCTATATGAGCTGGAATTATTCTATTTGGTTCTAAATTTATTAGTGCATGACGAATTTTTGTGCAAATTAAGCTAACAATCCCACCACGTTTCAGCTGTTGAAACTTTGATGAATAAGCACATGCAGAAAAATGAATAATTGGTATTTTTATGATTTCACGTTTTTGTTTTTGATAAATATATGGCGTTTTGAGGGTAATATATTTCAGATGTTGGCAAAATGGTCCATAAAGTCTTAAGAAATTATTTCCAATAATTATGTCTATTCCAGTTTCTTGTTTATATATCGTTGGTACAATAAATATTTTTTCTTGTATTACCAAAGTAATTCTTTTTGCTATCCAATACAGAGGATGTATTGATCCATCTGCAATTTGTATTTTTAATGGCTTTTCTAGTCTTTCCCAATTATCTATAAGGGCTTCTGTGCAAGGCAAAGACTTGCTCCAGTATCTATATAGGCTTCTGTTTCTTTATTACCTTTTTCTATCAATATTTTTATATATGTATTATTCGGATTCTCTTTCTTCTGAAGATAATTCATCTTCTGAATATTCATATATACTTACATCCGAATTAGTTAATTCTTCTTCTAGTGGTTCAAGTTCATATATCTGGAAAACTTGTTTTATTAATTTTGATTTTTCTTTAAAATCTTTTTCCTTTCTTTGAGGGCATTCATTGGCATAATGTCCTTCGACAATACATATCCAACAAACACATTTCTTTTTCCTCTTCAGGCAGTATTTTCTTGGTGTTGATTTATTTCTCCTAAAATATTTCTGTTTATTCTTTTTATAATAATTCTTTTTTCTAGGATGAGTTTTTCGTAAATTTGATTTCTTATAATTTTTTCTTTTTCTTCTTATTATTTTATCACAACCATATTTCCCTGGTTTTTCTATCTCTGGATGTCACAACAAATGACAGTACTTCCTTTATTCAATTGTCTAATTGTTTCTCTATTCAAACACTGTTCTCTTAATTCTTGGTATAAGAGTTTAATAACCTCTCCTAAAGTATTTGCGGTTTCTTCTGGTCTTAATTCCCGTAATCTATTAATCTTTTAATTAAGTAGATATGGTAGTTTATCTATAAAGATATATTTATATATTTCCTTAGTTTCTTCATCCAATTGATAATAGTATTTTTGATATTCGCAGATGAAACTTTCAATCTGGCACATATCACAAATCTGCATTCTATTTAAATGTGATTTAGTATTTTCAAGTAGAGTTTTGTTTGCCTTTTCTCTTTGTTCCATTAGATTATATCCTAAAAATTCTTGATGTATCAGTGTCATTATTAATTTAACATAATCTGAGCTGATGTCAACCATTCTCCCAAATCTAATCCAGTCTTCATCTTTAATTCCTACTAAAAACTTTTGTACATTTCCAGATGTATTAAATGTTACAAAATTCTTGGTTTCTAAAAAGTTTAACTGTTTAAATCTTTCATCAGTCAAGATCATTAATATTATTTCATTAGTCCATTTTAATAGGACTCCTTCTTTATTTCTTATACAATCAATGTCAAGTATATTTCCTATATTATTATATCGAGGTTTAAATTCTTCTTGAATTTTTGTCCATTTATTATTATTTTTTCTTGCGTATCCTTTGTTATACATAGTCTCTTCTTCATATTTATCCCAAGCTCCTTCGGATGTATATTTATATTCTTCCCATTTTCTTTTAGGGCTTTTTCCGCTATATTCTCATTTTTCCATTCTTATATGGTTTTCTTCAGATTCTGAAGATGAACTATAATTCAAGATTATTTCTTCATTCTCATTATTTTCTATATCCTTTTTATCGATCTTTTCAATTTTGTGTATTTGATTTTTCTTCTTCAACTATTTTTAGTTGTTCTAGTACTTGTTGAATTTCTTCTAAATCATTTGATTTTCTTAATGTTTCCATGTATTCATCCTTTATCCTCTCCATGAAGATACAGGTGTAGGTATTCTTGATGATTCTTGGTTTAGCTCTTGCTTAACTATTATTTTATTGAAGTCCTTTGTTTCCAAAATTTATTTTAATTCCTTTTTTGTTATACATCTATTATTTTCTTCATAATTTAAGAGGTTTTCTAGTTGTTCTAAAATAATTTTTATTCTAATAATGTCTTCATTTTCTTCTACTTCTTTTCCTCGGCTAATATTATTTAATGTTTCTTTAATATTTCTTATTTCATTTTGTCCTTTTTGTATTTTATTGCAAGTGTAATTTGCGATTTTATATGTATTTTCAATTAGTTGAATGATATTTCTATTTATCTCTTTCATTAGTTTTTCTAATTCTTTGAATCCTGATTCTATTTCTTCGGATTGTCTCATTATACTATGTATTTTTCTAATTCTTGTTTTAATCTTTTTATTCTTTTTCTAACCAATTCTTGTTGGTAAATAATATGGTTATTTTGTTCTAATTTTTCTAGTATTTTTAAGTATTTTCTTAACTCGTAAATATTTTGTTTTATTGTTAAAACTCTATTCATTATTAAAATAAGAGCCGTGCTAAACGAACACGGTTTTTCGACAACATACGCGACACTGCTACAGTAGCGCTACTGTAGTAGCAATTTTTTTTTAATTTTGGCTTTTTTAAAAAAATAAAAATTTTATTTCTAAAAAAACCTACTCACCAGATAATGAACTGAATTCACCAGATATTTGTTCATGATTCACCAGATATTTGCACATACTTAACCAAAAAATTTATTTATCAAAAAAACACATTCACTAGATATTTACACATACTTAACCAAAAAATTTATTTATAAAAAAAAACACATTCACCAAATAATGAACTGAATTCACCAGATATTTATACCTGATTCACCATATATTTGTACATACTTAACCAAAATTTATTTCTCAAAAAAACCCATTCATCAGATAATGAACTGAATTCACCAGATATTTATATCTGATTCACCAGATATTTGCACATATTTAACCAAAAAAATTATTTCTCAAAAAAACTCATTCACCAGATAATGAATTGAACTCACCAAATAAAATAAAAATTTTATTTCTAAAAAAACCTACTCACCAGATAATGAACTGAATTCACCAGATATTTGTTCATGATTCACCAGATATTTGCACATACTTAACCAAAAAATTTATTTATCAAAAAAACACATTCACTAGATATTTACACATACTTAACCAAAAAATTTATTTATAAAAAAAAACACATTCACCAAATAATGAATCAATTCACGATATTTATCCGATTCACCATATATTTGTACATACTTAACCAAAATTTATTTCTCAAAAAAACCCACTCATCGACCACTGAGATATTTATATCTGATTCACCAGATATTTGCACATATTTAACCAAAAAAATTATTTCTCAAAAAAACTCATTCACCAGATAATGAATTGAACTCACCAAATATTTGTACCCGATTCACCAGATATTTATGCATACTTAACCAACAAAATTTATTTATAAAAAAAACACATTCACCAGATAATGAATTGAATTCACCAGATATTTATACCTGATTCACCATATATTTACACATACTTAAACCACAATTTTTTTCTCAAAAAAACCTATTCACCAGATAATGAACTGAATTCACCAGATATTTGTATCCGATTCACCAGATATTGACACATACTTAATAAAAAATTTATTTATAAAAAAATTTAAATTAAAAAAAAAGATTTATTACATTGCCGCACAATCCAATTACAATACCGCACTATGTGGTACTGTTCATAAGATGTAACCATTGTGATGTCCCAAAATTTATCAGTTTAACATTTTTGTTAAAATAATGCTTTTGTAATAATTTTATACTGTATACGGTGTAATAGTAATTGTTTAAATTCCGTGTTCGTTTAGCAAAACTTAAAAAGTAATCGAATTCGTTATCGATTGGTACGAAGACGTTAGATATTATCACTACAGTTATGAATAATATATAAAATAAAATTATGTATGATGTCAAATATCAAATCAACTTACTTCATCTATCTCTATCATTTACTTGAATTCGGTGTTCAAAGTAAATAATCTATTTTTTGCTTAGAAAAGTAAATAATCTTTGGATCATATTAAACTCATCCATGGACATAGAATACGACGTGGGTCTAACTTTATGATTTCTCTCTGCTGCCATTCTCATGGCGCGTGCGACCCTTGCCGTACCACCACCGACAACAACCGGTCTGTAGTAGACAGGTGTCTCACCCCTGATACCCCACCACGAGGGAAGAGCAACACCGTCCGATCACTATCAAAGGGAGGCGAGGACAGTGGACAGTGGCGTGTGTGTCCATTTAGGAGAAGGCACAGTGTTTTGTAAACAAATGGGTACAGTGAAGCGCAAAATCAGGTGGAAGATAAGGGTACGGAGGAGGAATCTGATGCGGACACGACGCGTCCGAAATCAGAGGGGAGACCCAATTATTGCTCCCCACGCTGCCCGACACTTATCATTCTGTCTCTATTCTCCCCCACCTACTACTCCATCAATTTCTCTCTCTCTCTCTATCACACTCAGACTCACATTCTCATGCTCAATGAATGAATCTGCATACTGCATTTTACTGAAATAAAATAACGAAGAATTAAACATTAACATTTATATTTAAAAATATATATTTAATACGTTATAAATTTAAATGAAAATATTTGTTAATAAAGAAATGGGTGCCGCTAACAATTACGCTAAGCACTCGTTTGATACTCGGATATGGGCGGATATGATTAGATAACATGATAGAAATATGATATGATATCAACATAATAAGTTATTATTTTATCCGAAATTTGGTATCCACTAGATAAACAACTGAATAGTATTATAATTTAAGTATGAATTTTAAAATTTTGGTTTCTTTTTCGAATATTTTCATATTTTATTAGGTTTTAGTTTTTTTATAATTTTCATTTTTAAGATTATATAAAGAGACAAAATTATCCTTGTGATAAAATTACATATAATATTTTAAATTTTTAAAATATTGTTTAACTTAAATTTTTTTTTAAAATTTTAAATATTCATTTTTAGTTTTATTTTATATATAATTAAATTATTAAAAACATTATTTATTTTTCAGTTTTTTAAAATAATATAAAATAATAAAATTAGCCTTGTGACAAAATAATATAAAAATTTAAAATTAATTTTTAATATTTTTATTATTTTATGTTTTATTATATATTTTTGGTAACCATATTATATTTTATTATACTTTAATTATTTTATATATAAAATATTTTTATACTTTATTATACTTTAAATCATCTTATCATATCCTGTTGAGTTCTAACTTAGCTCCCCTTCATGATAGAATTTTAACTAGTTGGACAGGATATGATAGGTGACAGGATTGGTTCATCCTATCCTGCTGGCTCACCAAACAATGATTTTAAACAGAATATGATACATTATCTTACCCCGTCTCTCTCATCCTGACCATCAAACGAGTCCTAAAGGTATTGATCAAGGATTTTAATAAAAGTAAGCTTTCATTGAAAAATTAAATATAAGACTTATCAAAATATTTAATGCATCACTTCCCAAAAAAACATTCTTTTATTGATTCTTTAACCAATATCGCATTGAGTAACATTCTCCAGTAATAAAAATTAACAAATGCTAACTAGTTTAAGGACTTTAGTTCCGGAATCATAGATAAGAAAACTTTTGTTGAAAAATGATACACTCAACACATAAAAAATAGAAAAATTATGATTTTCATTAAATCTTTCTATATATTGAGTCCTTAATCAATATCCTTAAGACATCGGTTAGTCCAGTAAAAAAAAATACTAAATAGTAAAATCCATAAAAAAAATTATATTTAAATTTTATAACCATTAAAAAAAATTCGCTCAGTTACTAAAGTTTATTGATTCAGATGGTAAGGAGCTTGATTTTTTACACTAAGAGTCACTGAATCTCATCAAAATTTCACGGTTAGTGGTATTATGATGACAAGTTGTTGTGTTGCATCTCTTTTACCTAATATTTTTTTTAAAAAAGAGCTTGAGTTTTTTAACAAGATATCTATTTCTAGTCCTGTAATTAAAAATAGTTTATAAGAGAATTTTATCCCCTTAATTAAATATATATTTTTTACTCAATTCCAATTAATTGAAATCTAACATGATTTTCGAATTGAAAGTTTCTTTAAAAAAAAAAAAAATCCGCTTAGCTACTTTCAAAGTTTGGCGTTGCCTGTCTTGTTTGTTACCGAAACAAAACGACGACACTCTTCTTCTTGGGCGCACGTTTTGGAAAATCATGGAAATCATATCGAAGTCCGCAGCAATGGCCCCCACTCAATCTATTTCTATACAGAGACAATAATTTTCTAGGCTCTACAGCATAAATTAATCAAAGTTAGGTTTGGAATTCTCTGCCAATTTAGCAACTAATAACAGTGAGATATAATATCAAAACAAAATTTGTTTAATGTTTATTTGTTATTGGTAATGCATTTTTACATGTGCGCAATGGATCATTTCTATAAATGAGTTGAAATATGTCTGCCTCAACAGAGGAAATAAATTGCAAGCTTAAAGACCAGGATGTGATTTTTTTTTTGACACAGAAACCAGGATGTGATTTTTTTTGACACAGAAACCAAGATGTGATATTATCCTATATTTAGAATAATGATAATTATACATATTTTTTATGTTGAATATCATATATATATATATATATATATTTATATTTGTTTATTATATTTTTTCTCTCATCATATATATTAAACACTTTAAAACATCCTATCATCATATGATATCTATACATGATATCCTAGAAGTATCTACAATTATCATTTCTCTAAATTTATGATAAAAATACAAAGGGCAAATCAAACTTCGATGCATGGACATGGCCTAACAACCTACGGCCTACGGGCTCCACGTCAAAGTGCTTTGGATAAGGAAAGAATACCAGAAAGCAGGTAGGCATATAGAGTTATATTATTTCCAACACTTAATTAAAATATAATATTTAGATAAAAATTTATTTAGACCTTGTTGGTTTTATTTCCAGTCTTATTTTCTCATTTTTCAACTTTACCGACTCCAAAAAAGTTTTATCTCTCACATGATACTATAAATTAAATTAAATATGAATAAGGATGCGTTTTGATAAGCTTATAAAAACTTATTTGAGTTTATGAGAATAATTTATGAAAATAAATTTATCTAAATAGTTATGAAAATAATTTATTATTTTTATATAAACTCATTTTAGTTTATTACAATAAACTTATCCGATAAATTTTTAAAATTAAGAGATTTTTAACTTATTTTTAAAACAAACTTATCAAATAAGTGTTTAATTAATTTGCTTACTTGAATATTAAATAATTTAGAATAGATATAGTATATATACAAATAGAAGTCTATCCATGTGTCATTTGAATGTATTGTTTAGTTAAAAATCTCATAGCAACACACTATTTTAGAAACTTTGTTTAACACTTTATTTATAATTGAGTGAATTTTTTATAAGAATTACTAATTTTTTTTATGGAAATAAGAATTACTAAATTATGAGTCCATTCTTTATTTAATGGGTCTCGTTAAACTTCACTCAATAAAGATTGCGACGTTGTAAAGAATGTTAAAAAAAACTATTCAATGTTATCGGGACATTAGTTAATTATGAATTTTTATTGAAAACCACAATCTTTCAATTTTGATGTGTTAAATGCATATTTTTTTAATAGAAATTTTAATTTTTTTTTATTAATCAATATTCTGATGATACTTATTATGTTACCGACTTTGCTCTTCTGATTCTATAGATAATATTGTTTTGTATATGCATCCTCATGTCCCAAAACCACCTAAAATTAAATATAAGGAAGCAAAAAAAAAAAAAAAAAAAGGAAGGACACTGGTTGCAAGAAGGTAAAGAGTTGTGGTGGATTGTTGGTTTTTGATGCAGCAGTCCTATTAGCCGACCCAAGCAGAGAGAGGCCTGTTTCTAATCTCTGGAGCCGTCTGAAATTCAAATGTCCTGCTTCCCAGAACACTCTGTAAAAGCAGCCTGATCCCCCCTCTCTCTCTATCTCTTCTCATATAACCCTCAGAACCCTGTCTCTGTTTCCCCCACACCACACCACACCACACCACACCACAGAATACAGATATTATTCTCTCTGATTTTCTCTCTCTCCCCTCTCTTTATTGTTCCCCATAAAACCATCCTTCCCCATTCCACTCTCCCCCACACCACCCACTCTCATTCATAACATTCCCTTCTTCCCATCATAACATTTCCACTCTACACAACAAACCCTTAAACTTTCACTCTCTCTCAACATTTTCAACAACCACCCCACCAAATGCCCTCTATGGATTCCAGCAACGCAACCAAGTCCCTCCAGAACCCTTCTTCTGCTGCTGCTCCTCCTCCTCCACCAGAACAAGAGCACCTCCCGTGCCCACGCTGCGACTCCACCAACACCAAGTTCTGTTACTACAACAACTACAACTACTCTCAGCCACGTCACTTCTGCAAGTCCTGCCGCCGTTACTGGACCCACGGCGGCACCCTCCGCGACATCCCCGTCGGCGGTGGCAGCCGCAAGAACGCCAAACGCTCCCGAACTCACCACCACCATGGTGCTGCCTCCGCCACCGCCGCCTCCTCTTCCTCCTCTTCCACCATGACGTCAGCGTCCCCATTGATGGTGCATAACCAACTAGGGTCTGGGTCCATGCAGTTTCTTGATGGTGATCATGTCAAACAGAACAACGTGAATGTGAGTGCGTGTGGTGGCGGGAGTTTCACTTCGTTGCTGAACAACACTGCTACTCAAGGTTCTGCTGCTGCTTCTGGGTTTCTGGCTCTTGGTGGGTTTGGTCATCATGGGTTTGAAGATATGGGGTTCGGGATTGGGAGGGTGGGTTGGACTTTCCCTGGTGGAATGGTGGAAGGTGCTAACATTGGCGGAGGCGGCGTTGCGGCTTCTGGCGGCGGCGGCGCGTGGCAGTTGGAAGGTGGCGAAGGTGGGTTTGTTGGTGGAGACTGTTTCTCTTGGCCGGGACTTGCTATTTCAACACCAGGATATGGTCTTAAATGAAACCCTTTTTTTCTTTTCTTTTTTTATTTTGAACTTTTCTTTTTTTGGTCACAAGGGTGGATGCTTTTGATGGTTTAAGTTTAGGGTTAGTTGTTATTACTGGCATGGGTGTGTAAGAGAATTAAGGTATATCATTATGGAACTGTGAAATTAGAAGTAGAAGAAGGACAAGTAAGACTTAATTTTAATGTTTTTAAATGTTTTGGTTTGATTTGATCTTTTGTGTTCTCTTGTTCTGTAACTTCTGTGTCTGTTACTGGCTTAGTACTGCTGCTGTTTAGCGACTAAGCTGTGTGATTATTTTATTAGTGGCTGACACATATATGATCTGTGTTCTATTTTTAATTTTCAATATCCATCTGTTTGTTTGAATAACGCTTGAATTAATACTTGATTCCACCAAAGCTATAAACAAAGCACAGCCATGGCTAAAAATATATAAGAAAACAAATTAAATAATAAAGAATGTTGCGAATTCAACCTGGGCGTTAGAAGTTTTTAAGTAAAGACTAAAGTAAGTTGGAAGGAATATTCATGGATGCATTGTCTCAAGTTTTTGACTCCCCAGGAGTGCTACCAACATATATATATTTTTTCTTAACACACTCATTTTTATTGTTCAAAATTCAAACGGATTCTATTATTTTAGCAATGGTTCCCATTAAAAAGAAATGTGTTGAAAAAAAAATATGTTATTAGTATTTTTCTTGGCTCAAATATGTGGTGTTAGAATTCACTTTTGTCGTTCTTGGCTCCGTGTTGGCGCTCCCTGATTTCTAACAATGAAAAGATAAGGAGCCGCAGTTTCTGACCCATTTGTTCTTGTATTCTTTGTAGACTTCGCAACTTAATGAAAGAATTTAGAGGAAGAATAATATAATAGTGAATATTTGTATTCAATTGAGCCTTTTATAAAGTTGATCAGCGTTGTTGTCTGGCCAGTGGTGGCTAAAATTTGAATTTCTTTCTTTTTTTGTACATAAAAATCGTAGTTCTTGGGGTGATTTGTATAATACTTCTCTATCCTCTTTTTCAACACATGCTGAGGGAATGGAAATGGGGGATGAACCAAGGACGGATATGAACCGGGAACTTGTTGCATCCTTCACTGTCTTTGCGGATTGTCTATTTTATGAGCAAGTTTGTTTTAAACTAATTAATTCACCTCCAATTATTATAGTTAAGTAACTAATTTTCTATCATCTTTCTGAAATTAGTAGTAAACAATTCAAGCAAACGTCACATTAAAAAAGAGCTTATTAGGAAATATTGCCTTGATATAATTATTGTCTGTGGAAACACGCTTAGTTTTTCTACGGCAGCTATTATGGCTGCACATGGGAAATTTCACAGGTTCGAAGCTTTAACAGTTCCCTACTGATACTAGCTTACACACTTAAGTAGCCACTATTTGCACGTGATAAACACTGTACAATAAGTGTTTTTTATATCAATTAAAATTGATTTTATACGTTAGAATATTGTCTGACGTAAATACAGCTGATATTAATAGTTAATATTTTAACGTCAGTTGTTTAAACAACTGACGTTAAAAATAAAACCTTTATCGTCAGTTCTTTAACACAACTGATGTTAATGTTGTTCAAACTAACGTCATTTGTGTTAAAGAACTGACGTTAAATGTTTTATTTTTAACGTCAGTTTTCTAATACAATAACGTTAATAATGTACTGTATATTTTATAAAATGCTATTAACGTCAGATGTTTGATACAACTGACGTTAATATATATTTTTTTAAATTCAGTTTTAAAATATCACTCCCCTCAGCTATCCCTGCATTCAGTAAATATCCCAGTAACACAGAATATCACACACATTACAGAATTTTAAACAGTACCCTTAAATTTCAATATTAACAAAAAGAAAAGAAATATACAAAGGAACAATGGGGGGACTTAAAACCAAAACCCATGTATAGGAAAAACATAAATATCTACAAATATATATATATATATATATATATATATAAATGTTATTAATTAGTTTCTAAAGTCTAACAAAAAACTATTCATCTAAGTATTGCGGAGGTATCTTGTCAATTCCTTTTTAAGCCGCATACTTGAAGAAGAATTCTGCCAAGCGCATCCTCAAGTCTCTAAACTCATCTTTTTGAAGAGGCAATTGGTCGTTGAATGCCTACACAAGTTCAAATAATAACAATAACATTAATGCAAGTCATCACCAAAACTATAATATATAATTTAACAAGTTGTTTAAATATTACCTTCTTCCATCCATTTGTAATAGATGCGGAAACTATGTTCAGCATATGAAGCATCACATAATAGCCGCACGATCACCCATCAGGTTGAAATCGAGACTACAAACAAAATTAATTTCAATGTCAGTTAAATATACATATAAATTAGTAATTATAATATTAATTATTTGATAAATAAACTACCAAACCTTGAGGATGATCCATTCAGGATTTCCTTTAGCCTTGGAAGTCCTACTTCTCCCGTTGGCGCAGCTTATGCTACTCGCCTTCAGCGCGCTATCATAAACAAATAATCATGTCAATTAACAAATTCATATATCATGTGTGTAATAAACAAAAAACAACTGATATTAAAACTTAAATTAAATTTAAGATTAGTTACTTACGTATTTACAGCTTCCACCACCTCCTGTGGCGGGTTTTGGTGGAGAGAGCATAAGAATATGACAGTATGCCTAGACGGGTGAAGTACGAACAACTGCCAATGGTTATTCATACAGTAGGGAGCCAGATGTAATTCTTTTCGATTGTCTCCCATCAAGTTCCCTATGTATTTACTAAATGCATCTCCAGCAAAGAATTGGGGCATAAGGATTGACGGATCTAAGAAGCCGTAAACTGATGCAACACCCTTATCAAGCTGAAGACGATGGAGATACCTAAGATATGAAAATGTGTGGATGTTAATTACATAATATATATATATATATATATATATATATTAAAATTAAAATAAATTATTAAATGTAAAAATACCAAAAATAAATAAGTTATAAAATTAAAATTAACTAACGTGCACTAGAGACTCAAAACCGTGCTGGCCATCCAGA
Source organism: Sophora flavescens (assembly GCA_030762895.1). Taxonomy (NCBI): domain Eukaryota; kingdom Viridiplantae; phylum Streptophyta; class Magnoliopsida; order Fabales; family Fabaceae; genus Sophora; species Sophora flavescens. The sequence continues at coordinate 174,871,615 of CM061064.1, forward strand.
CGTTATCTCTGCAGGCGTGCCCGAGATCTTCACCACAGAAGGAAAATATCATCTGTTGATTTGGGCGTGCCACCCATCCATCGTGCTCCAATGGACATTCAAAAATCTCAAATGCATAATCCTCACCAAGTGAGAACAAACGAGTGACAGGTGACAGCGACACCGACGTCGACTTGGCCTTCAATTTAGGAAAAATAAAATAGATAAGTTGTTGATAATTAAAAAAAACACAAGTAATTATTTGACTAATTTGGACATTAATAATGAATACATACCTTTGTTACCATTTCGAGCTCACGGCGTTTGAAGTCCAACTCAAGCTCACGCCTTTGCATTTCCAACTCAAGCTCATGGCATTGGACTTCCAACTCGTGCTCCCTAGCTGCCAACTCATCGTCCTCCACATGTGCCCTACTATAACTCTCTTTTGTGCTCACATGTGAAGGGTTGGCATGTCCTGCGGTGTCCTGGGATGAACCGACGGAGGAAAGCTCTCTAGCAAGCACCTGCTTGAATTCTGGGTTGGATAGCAAGTTTTTCATCAGATGCGTTGTAATAGCAGGGTTGGAGATGAGCTGTTGAGTCATGGATTTCAAAATTGATGCCTCATCGACGACCCTCTTTCGTGAAGCAGACTTGCCATAATATTCTCTGATGGTCACGTTCCCAGGAACACCGATAACCCGACCAGGATGGTCTTTCTTGTCTAGAGCAGTCATCAAGACGTCTTGCCGTCCAAAAGGGACGAATGAGCCTTGGGAGCATTGTACTTTAAGATCCATCTACAATGAAGAAATGAAAAAACGTGCAAGTGAAAAGTGTTAAAAATATCTATACAAATATCAATTGAAATGAAGTTAATTATTTACTTACAATCTTATCTGCCACTTCGCGAGTGGCATCAACTTTAAAAGTGCCTGTCTTTGTCATGCGGCCGGCTAACCAGACATCCTCACGGTCGATGTCCGACGAAGGACTTAATGGTGTGCCCTCAGGCACCTCTCCTCTTTCTATCCTAGCAACGTGCTCTTCCTGTTTCACCCTCAACTTATCCGCCATCATCTCCTCGATCCGAGTCTCGTACCCACCCTGAGACATGGTGTGGCGGTGGACGTTCTTCGCCTGATTCTGCCTACCCTTCTCTGCCTTAGCCTATTCAAACAAAAACACATAATTAAATACAGTTAAATGATCTATAAGAAGCATACAAAATTAACTTAATCAACCAACCTGAAATTCTTCATCCTGTCGACTCCTAGCAAACATATCCCAAGTATCCTTATCAATCCAGGGATAATCCGAGAACATCTTATCAAGCCGCTTCTTCCCAGTTACATTGTACCTGGTAAGATCATGCTTAAATCCATTCCAACGCTTTGATACCATTTTCATACATTTCGTACGATGATCCTCGTCATTTGGCACAGTCCAAGCTACCTACACATTAAATACATAAAAACTGGATGGATTATAACTTGGATAATTATCTAATAATGTAAATCAAAAGAATGTAAAGGTAAAATACCGTGATAGCCTCCCAAATCTGATCATTAATGTTCTGTGGAACGTCATTCCAATGGTTGTAGTTGATGCTAACATGCTGCTTCACTTGTAGAAACACTCACTTTTTAAAATCTTTAGCACGGGGTCCCTGGGGCTTTAGATTAGCATCAAAGCAAACCTCAAGCTTTTGTCCGCTTTGCCTGGCCTTCTCTAATTTCTTCAAAGTCGTGGCTCCTCTACCCCGTTTCCTCTGAAACTGTGATGTTTGTGTGGACAAAAAAAATGATAAAATAGAGGGTTGTAACATTATAAACTTCCATTAAAAAGAAGGACTAAAGATAGTATATAACATGTAAACTTACACTAGAATCAAGCATAGGCGCGATCAGGTCCTGCGTAGGCCCCACAGTGTCCTCCCGTGCATGTGGGCCATCTGACTGATCCATATGTATGCTTGTTCAGAAACAATATATATTTATTAAAATAGGTTATAACTAAAAATAAATACAGATGTATAAATAAAAATAAATGTATACTAAGTTTAAACTGCCTATATCAATATCCCTTCGTGATGATCATCACGAGTGGCATGTACACCGTCCACTTGTGTCTCCTCGATTATAGTAGGCATGTTTTGTTGAAAAAGAAGGAGTCTCAGGAATATCAAGATTTGAATCTTGATTTTCATCACTACCATTATACATGCTTTTTCCTTGGAGAACCACGGACAACCTTTTGTTAGAAGGATCAGTGTTGTAGAACACTTGTTTTGCTTGGGAAGCCATTATGAGAGGCTCATTTATATGACCTAACTTGTTGAGGTCTACCAATGTGAACCCCAATTCATCGGTTTGTACACCACCGTTACTATCAACCCACTTACATTTAAAAATCGGCACCGTAAACTTAGTGTAATCGAACACCCAAATATCTTCAATATATCCAAAGTAAGGTGCCGGTGCTTTAACGGGTTTTGTGTCCTTTGCACTAGAGAAGTGCATTGCTTCGACAACGATTATAACCCCACTATTTTGCATGATACTCTTGTTATCTTGTTCCTTTATATAAAATGAAAAGTTATTGATGTCGTATCCGCTCCAACATATGACGTTGAAGCTAGGCCCACGTGCTAGCCATCTTACGTCATCAGAAGCAGTACTACCATCCTTAAGCATTTCTTCCTTGAACCATGGTAAGAAAGTCTTGTTATGCTTGTTCAACAACCACCTTTCACTCATTCGAGGGTTTTATTGATTGACTTTTCTTTTATGTTCAAATAAGAAAGGTTGAACATAATCGATGTTGTTCAATACATAAATGTGCTTGAAGCACTTCCTCCCGACCCTTGCTATTAATTCTTAAGCCATGTGTACCCTTACCTTGACATCTTATCTCATCATGGCGAGGCTTAGGAACCCCTATAGGATCCGTGTTATGAAGGTAGTCCGAAAAAAACTCAATAGCTTCTTCTGCAACATACCTTTGAACAATAGATGCTTCCGGACGATGAGGATTCCTCACGTACCATTTCAGGATCTTCATGTAGCGCTCAACTGGGTACATCCATCTCAGAAAAACCGGCCCACATAATCTAATCTCCCTCACCAAATGAACAATTAAGTGAACCATTATGTCGAAAAAGGAAGGAGGAAAATACATCTCCAATTGGCACAAGATTGTAGCAGCCTCAACTTCCAAGTCATCCAACATACGGGGGTCAACGACTTTGCTACATATAGAATTGAAGAATGAGCACAACCGAGTAATGGCACGTCTCACATTTTTTGGTGCAATACCACGAATAGCAACGGGCAGAAGTTGTTGCATTAAGATGTGACAATCATGAGACTTTAAGCCAACCAATTTAAGATCACTAGAGACAAGCCTCTTCATATTTGAAGAGTAACCATGTGGAACTTTGATGCCCTGAAGACACCCGCAGAAACTTTGTCTTTTTTTTTTGACAAAGTCTGACATGCTGGCGGCAAATAAGTCTGCTTACCATCCTCAACAACTGGAGCTAACTGCTCTCGTATACCCATAGCAGCAAGGTCGAGACGAGCATTCACACCATCCTTTGTCTTGCCCTGAATGTTGATAAGCGTCCCGATCACACTATCACACATTTTTCTTCACATGCATCACATCAATGTAGTGTCTGACATCAAGCTTGCGCCAGTATGGAAGATCAAAGAATATCGACCTCTTCTTCAATATGTTTTTCTCAACAAATTTACCTTTCTTTTTGGACTTGCCGAATATAACATCGATGCCCTTTACCCTCTGATAAACCTGCTCTCCAATTAAGGCCGCCGGAGCTTCTTCTGTCTCTTGGCATCCATTAAAAGCTTTTTTCATCTTACGATATGGGTGATCACGTCTAAGAAATCTCCGATGCCCAAGGTAAACCGTATTCTTTCCATGATGCAACTGAGTGTAGCATGTGCCTTCTTCACATATGGGGCATGCTTTATGCCCCTTGACATTGTACCCGGACAAGTTACCGTATGCTGGAAAGTCGTTGATGGTGCAAATAACATGGCACGAAGCTTGAAAGTCTCATGAGAATACCCATCAACTACATCAACACCTTCCACCCACAGCGTTTTCAAGTCTTCAATCAAGGGACTTAGATAAACATCTAAGTCATTTCCCGGTTGCTTTGGGCCCGAAATCATCATAGACAACATCATGTATTTGCGCTTCATGCACAACCAAGGGGATGGGTTGTAAATTATCAACAGAACATGCCATGAACTATGAATACTACTCATGTTACCATAAGGATTTATTCCATCCGTAGCAAGTCCAAGCCTTAGGTTTCTTGGCTCATCGGCGAAATCCGGAAACATAGTATCAATATTCTTCCATTGCATAGAATCAGCAGGATGACGAACCTTTCCATCACGTTTCCTCTCATCATTATGTCATCTAAGATTCTTCGCATCTTTCGCATTGGCAAACAATCGCTTGAACCTTGGAATTATTGGAAGATACCACAACACCTTCGCAGGAGGACCCTTTTTTCTCACATCTTCAAGATTATCATCATCATCACCACCCTTCACTTTGTATCGTGATAACCCACATTTGGGGCAATGGTGATTGTCTTCATGAACACCGGTGTACAATATGCAATCATTGGGGCATGCGTGTATCTTCTTATACTCCATACCCATCGGTCACAATACCTTCTTGGCCTCATAGTTACGGTCAGGCAATGTGTTGTCCTCCGGAAGCAAGTCTTTCAACACTTCAAGCAATTCTGTGAAGCTTTTATCGGTCCAATCATTTCTCGCCTTCACACAAACCAATTTGAGCACCGCTAACAACCGTGTATGAGTAGTACACCCTGGATATAAAGGCTTATCCACATCACCGCACAACCTATCATACACATGAGCTCGATGAAAAGATTCTTGTCCAATATCACGGATCATGTCCTCTACTCGATCATCCTCCATATCTACGTCAACGTCCTCACTTTGGGAGACACTTGCCGTACTATTCAACAACACATCACCATGCCATATCCATCTTGTATAACTCAAGCAAATCCCTTCACAAATCAAATGAGTACGTATATCCTTCACCGTACATTTCCTCGTATTAAAACACTTGACACAAGGACAACAGAACATTCCATTACTATTAGGAACATTCCTTTGAGCAAATTCTATAAATTCTCCCACCCCCTTCAAATACCCAGCACTAGTGCACTTACAAACCATCCAACTACGATCCATAACTAGATAGGTTCTGTAGATATACAAAACATATATCCTATATAAGGACAATATGGGAGATTGAAAACTAGTTTTTGCAATCCTAATTGAAAACTAGTTTTTGAAATCCCGTCAACCATGTATATCTTATTTGACTAACTGCCTAAAACAAAATATCCACGGTAGTCTCACATCATTCTTCTCATCAAGCAGGCAACAACACATATTAGGACTATTGCTATATCTAGTACTATAATCACTCAGCCATATGAATCGATCAAGACAGCATGATATATACAAGCAAGGCGTTTAAAAATTATTTCAAATTTACACCATTTTCAGGTTTCTTAAGACAAAAGAAATAAGCAGATGAAGATAAATTAATAAAACAGAATTCCAATGAGCAATATATTGTTGATTTCACATGCTACAAGCAACTCTATTTTTCTTCCCATTTTGAAATAGGTCATGATAGCAGAAGAAAAACAAGAGAAAACACAAAACCCACGACCAGAAATAGAGACATTCCAAACAACTCAAACTCACAGTTTCAAGTTTCAAGTTTCAAGTACAGAGACTACAGTTTCAACATACACTCAAAACCAAAAATAAAAAAATGTGCCATAAAGACTCACCAGAAATAGGTGCTTGCGTGGTGGTGGGGAGGGGAGCTCGAGTGGTGGCCAACGTTCGATGTGGTTACTGAGAGCAGATGGACAAGGAGAGTTAGTGCGCGGGAAGGGGAAAGAGAGATGTCAAGTTATTAATGGAAAGAATGAGCGGGAAAGACAGAGTTAGGGTTAAGAGTGTACCTCACGGTGGTGGTGAAGAAGCCCTCGCGGTGGTTACGGCGGAGAGGAGCTCGCGATTAGGGCAGAGTGAGAGTGAGAGTGAGCGTGATGAAAAGAGAAGAACAGAGACGTACAGAGTGAAGTGAAGAAGACGAGTGGGTGTAAACGTTATAATCAAAAACCATCTTTAAAAAACCATTTTATGTTAGTTGTTTGTAAAAACTGACGTTAAAAGACATTTATTTAACGTCAGTTGTATTAAACAACTGACATAAAAAAAATTATATTTTTTATTTTAAAAACACTTTTAACGTCATTTGTTGAAGACAACTGACGTTAAAAGTGTATAAGTTTCTGCAAAAACATTCATTCTTTTGACTGCTGTGATACTTACCCATGTACCTTGTAACTTAATCCTCTTAATGAGCATTAAGTTTATAGATCAGTTTAGAAGAAAATCAGGTAGTCTCTCTTCTCTATATAAAGTACCATTCTTCTGTATCAGTCTGTAATACACCCTCTTCTTTTCCTCTATATTTCGTGCGTTTTCTATTCCTTCACAATATGGATCTATCATATTTGAGACTTTTGTTATTTCTTCCTATACCTAGACTTAAAGGTTTTTGTCTTAATGGTCAAAAATAAAACTTGAGGTTGAGTAAATCATATTACATGGATGGTAAGGTTGAGTGAATCACATTATGTGATTCCCTCACTTTATTTCATCCCCTCATCACTTTCACTCCGCTTCGCAGCAAGTGACTATGGATTCAGATGGAGCATCAAGGAATTCAAGTGAGGGAGGAGATGCATCCATTGGAGTTTCTGAGGATAGGACTGAGAAGAAAATGACGTTGAAGCAGAAACTTTTTTATATTTTAGGGCTATGTTGCAGAATTTTTTTACCTTTTAATCATGTAATTAATTGTAACTTATGAATCGCTTCAATGAGATACGATTTGATTATACATATAACTTGTTTTATGTTAAGTGTTTATTTATTTTAATTTCACTCGTGCAGAAAAGGGATTCCACATCGGTTATTTTTGGCTTTTCACATCGGTTTTCAAATTGATGTTGAAAAGACCGATGTGGTTTATTGCCACATTTCACACCGGTTTTAAAACCGATGTTTAAAGTACATTTTTAACAACGGTTTTTACATAAACCGATGTGGAAAGTTCATTTGTCAATTGGTAAACTATTGGAAATATCACTTTCCACATCGGTTTTAAGAAAACCGACGTGGAAATTAGACTTTACACATCGGTTTTTTTAAAACCGATGTGTAAAGTCTATTTTTTTTATACTGTTATTTACATTTCTATCATTCATTTCCCCTGTTTCAGTAATAATGCAGATCAATACCAGAATAACATACTCTAAATATTCTCAACAATCACTTTTGTACAACAAAAACACAATTAATATATACTGAATTTATTACGAACAATATATGTGTACGTTCAATTACATTCAGACAACAAAGATAATTAGAAACCAAAAAACTACATGATATATTATAGATTTCATATCAAAATACATATGATCAGTCAAAAGTACACTATAGCTAGTACATGATAAGTTTTTAAACTAACTACATATATATATACAAACTATGGTTGGTACACTTCAAGAAAGAAAGTTGCCCAACGCCTCCTTATGTTGTTGATGTCGGAATCAGATAATGGAGTTGGATTGTTGAATATCTGCAAGTTTAATTGGACAAAAGATTATATCTTTTAAGCAATAAACTAACATAAAACATATAACGAATCTATAACTGTTACTTCTAATTGTTATCAATTAACATTTACCTCGTGCCATCTTTCAGTGATCCTAGAGGAGATAATTTCCAACATCCACTGCTTCACATAGTATCCACATTCCCATGATCCACGTTGTATACGTGACTACGTACAAATGAAACCCAATTAGAATATGAGGAATTAAATAGAAATCAATAATTATACCCACTGCATTTGATGCATTTGAACTAATAAATATCTTACGCTAGGAATAATCCATCTGATAGCCCGACGCCTTTCACCACGTAGCATGTGGTTTGCATTAATAGAACTATCATGACAAAATAAACATTAATTAAATTATATCTAATAGATTTCAGATAATTAAAACAACTGCATTACTGATTATAAAGTATTTTAATGCTTACGTTTCGATGATCGTCTTCAGTTCATTCGCCGGCTTATTTCCAATTGAGCAGAAGAAGACCACGACGTTCATCCTAGGGTACAAGACCAAAAGTTGCCAATGCTTGTTGTATTTGCGAAACAATTAGTGACTAAGTCATATATAGTTATAATTAAATAACCGGTACTTACTTATTGAGATAAGGCGCAAGGTAGAATTGATGATCGTCTCAGGCTAGTATATCACGTATGGTGGTGACCGGGTCTTCTGATGCTAGGAGAACATCACCCTGAATGAACATGGGGTCAATGAACCCATAAAGGGCGAGGTTACCCTGATCAACTAACATACGATGCAGATAGCTAATATATTGAAAAAACATGTTAATTATCATAGTATTTAAAAATTAATTACTTAACTTATAAATAAAATGTACTTACGTGCACCATAACGATAGGTGTGTAGAACTAGCCATTTCTTTATTGAGTACGATCTCCATAAGTTCCTTCTTTGGGATATACAGTTCATCACCTGGACTGGCATCATGTTCCAACCTTACCAAAGTTGCGTCATTCTCCATGGTGACAACCTGTATAGCAAGAAGTTTAAAAACATCACCAGCTGCCCCTTTGTCGATCCCCTAAACAACAAAGATATATATTAGTAATCACAGATAATTAAGTTATTTCATTCGTAATTAATTAAATGGTAAAATGAATACCTTGGCAGGAGTAGACATCTCTGGTCTTCTTGGATCCGACCTTTTAGGCAAAATATCATTTCCAACATCCTATAACGAATAAAAATAAAGCATTATCTTTAAACAATAATAAATAATTTCAACTATGAATATAGAAAAACACAATTAACTGAATACCTCAGATGCAACAAGAAAGCTGACCAGTCTTCTTGGCCAGATGATGAAGTTACCGGGGGCCTGACCCACTGTTTGAACCTCCTCAGTGGGCACAGGGACTCGAGCATCAGCATCTCGAATAATCTCAACAACGACCCTCAGCTGATCATCCGGTAATAAACGATGGTGTATGGTTTTACCTAAGTTATTATGTGCCCTCCCCAATGCCACTAAGCGGCGATCATGATGATCATCAACATATAGCTCACACCTATCAAGGTCGTCATCATCACCATCATCATCATTTTCAGGCTGATGAGGAGGATCACATGAGCCCTTAGTGCTCACATGGACAGAGGGTTGGATATCGGCTGTCATCTGCTGGGACATAGAAGTCAATATTGCCATCTGCTGGGTAAACTGCTCGGCCATCTCCTGTCTAAGCTCAGCTGTAATCTCCTGTTTTATCCATGCTCTATCTGCATCAACATCCCTCTGGCATTGGTGTGAAGATGAACCATGGTATTGGCGAATGCCGACGCCCCATCCAACACCAATGACACGGCCCGAGTGGTCTTGTTTACCGATGGCACCAATGACACGGCCTGAGTGGTCTTGTTTACCGATGGCAGCAACTAAGATATCATCGCGTCCTCTAGGAACAAAGGTTCCTTGGGTTACCTACTCGTCCAAGGCATCCTATCACATATAAAATATCAGGCCACATTACAATTCGGTAGCAATCTTAAAATGATAATTACAATTCAAACTATACTTACAATCTTCTCAGCTACTTGGCGTGCCTCCTCAGATGTATATTGTCCCGTTTTTCTTTGTCGGGCCCTCTTCCATTTACGATGGCGTGGGGGTGGAGGTGGATCAATAACCTCTGGACGATTTTCAGCGTTAGGATCCGCGTGAGATGCTGCTTCCTGACGTGATTTCTTTTCCTCTTCCACCATTATCTGACCAAGCTTTTTATATCCCCCACGAGACATGACATGGGGGTAGACATTCTTGCTTTGGTTTTCCTGCCCCTTTTTCCTCTTCTCCTGTTATAAATAGAAGACAATTAAACTACATAGGTAAATAAAATTAATGAAATTACATAAATTAAGAGACAAATCAAATAAGTCAACCTGAAAGCCGGGATCATGTCGACTCTGAACAAAGCGATCCCACGTCACTTGGTCAAGAAACGGGTACACCTCAAGTGGGTTCTTTTCACATGTTGGATTGAATACATAGTATATGCCCAGGTCGACCTTAAAAGCCCTCCAACGCTCACCAGCATACTTTATCAAACACTTCTTCATAACCGTCGTATCCGGTATGTCAAAGGTGAGCTACATTAAGACCAAAAGAATCAACGAATTACTGTATGATATTAGTAAGATTAAAATAAAGTAGATACAGACAAACACAGGACGTAAAAGTATAGATACCAGAATACTCTTCCATATATGATCCTTCACGTCCGCCGGTACATCTTTCCAATTATCAATGTGTATACTAGGCCTGCTCCTAGAAAGGGTCGCCACAAAACTGTTAAACTACTCTGCCATTGGCCCAATAGGATTGAGGTTATTATCAAAGTCTATTCTTATCCTTTGATTTGAACCACGGTTGGCAGTCAAATTCCTCATTCGTGTGGCACGTCTACCCTTTCTACCCGTAGACGGGGTCTCCGACCCGGTGCATGAAGGAGGGATATCCTTAGGATCAGCCATGTATACCTGTTTAAACAAAAAAAACTTGTTAGTATGTCAGGATAAATATCATACATAACTTATAAATATTGATCAACGTACGTAAACATAACTTATAAATATCAACGTAAACATATAATATGCCTTTAAACATAACTCAAACTAAATTTACTTTGTGGTTAATTAGTAAAGTTTTCCCATAACCCTTATTGGTGATCATTATGAGTAGCATGTACATCATCCACTTCATTTTCCTCATTGAAATTAGGCACTCGTGTTGAGAAAGAAGGAGTATCAGAAATTTCAAGAGTTGAATCTTGATTTCCCTCACTACCATTATACATGTTTTTCCCCTGGAGAACCACTGACCACCTTTTGTTAGAAGGATCACGGATATAAAAGACTTGTTTTGCTTGGGATTCCATGATGAAAGGCTCCTCTTTATTACCAACCTTATTAAGGTCCACCAATTTGAATCCTAACTCATCGGTTTGCACACCATTGTTACTGTCGACCCACTGACATTTAAAAATAGGTACTCTAAACTTCGTGTAATCAACCTCCCATATCTCTTCAATGATTCCAAAGTATGAAACGGATGTCATAACAGGGTTTTTATCTTTCGAACTAGAGAAATGTATGGACTCAGCGACGACCATAACCCCATTGTTTTACATAGTACTTTTGTCATCTTGGGACTTTGTATAGAAGGAAAACTTATTGATATCGTACCCACTCCAGCATATGACATCAAAGTTAGGTCCCCGTGCTAGCCATTTTAATGTATCAAAAGCAATACCATCCTTTGCAATTTTTTCTTTAAACCAGTTCAAGAAAGTCTTGTTATGCTTGTTCAAACACCATTTTTCATTCATTCTAGGGTAAGTTTCATTGATGATGCTTTTGTGATCGCATATGTATGGTTCAACCTCATCAGTGTTATTCAATATATACAAATGTGCTTGAAGCACTTCCTCCCGATCCATGATCTTAACAGTGATACCTCGTGTACCATTACCATCATATCTTCCTTCGTGACGAGACTTCGGAAGCCCTACAGGTTCCGTTTCTGACAAGTAGTCTGTACAAAACTCAATAGCTTCTTCTGCAACATACCTTTCAATAATAGATGCTTCGGGACGGTGTGGATTCTTCATATATCCTTTCAAGATCTTCATGTATCGCTCAACCGGGTACATCCACCTTAAATAAACGGGGCCGCATAATCTAATCTCCCTCACTAGATGAACAATCAAATGAACCATGATGTCAAAAAATGAAAGTGGAAAATACATCTCCAATTGGCACAAGATAATGGCTGCCTTATTTTCCAAGTCATCCAACTTTTTAGTGTCAATGACCTTGCTACATATAGCATTGAAGAATAAGCATAACCTAGTAATGGCATGTCTGACTTTTTTAGGCAATATGTCACGAATGGCTACCGGTAGTAGTTGTTGCATCAAGACTTGACAATCATCAGACTTTAAGCCAACTAATTTGAGATCTTTCATTGAGACAAGTCTTTTGATATTTGAAGAGTAACCCTGTGGCACTTTGACTCCTCGTAGACATTCACAGAAACTTCTTTTCTCTTTTTTTGATAAAGTATGACATGCTGGGGGCAAATAAGTCTTCTTATCCCCCACTTTAAGTAGAGCTAACTGCTCTCGTATACCCATCGCAACTAGATCCAGACGAGCATTCTCACCATCCTTTGTCTTGCCTTGAATGTTGAGAAGCATTCCGATTAAACTGTCACACACATTTTTCTCCACATGCATCACATCAATACAATGTCTTACATCAAGCTTGCACCAGTATGGAAGATCAAAGAAGATCGACCTCTTCTTCCATATTTTCTTCTCGGTAGCCTTCTTCTGGGTCTTCCCATAGATAACATTAGTGTTGTTCACCCTTTCATAAAGTTTCTCTCCAGTCAAGGCCACCGGAGCAATTTCATTCTCCGGAAGTCCATTGAAAGCTTTTCTCAATTTACGATAAGGATGATTACGTCGGAGAAATCTCCGATGCCCAAGGTAAACTATCTTTCTTCCATGTTGCAGTTGATGGTAACATGTTCCTTCTTCACATATTGGACATGCTTTATGCCCCTTAACACTATACCCACACAGGTTCCCGTATGCTGGAAAGTCATTGATGGTGCAAAATAACATGGCACGCAATCTGAATGTCTCACGGCAATACCCGTCGATCACATCAACGCCTTCATCCCACAACATTCTCAAGGCTTCAATCAAGGGACTCAGATAAACATCAATATCATTTCCTGGCTGTTTAGGACCCGAAATCATCATACTCAACATAATGTATTTGCGCTTCATGCACAACCAAGGAGACATGTTGTAAATTACCAGGAGAACAGGCCATGAACTATGAATACTACTTAAGTTGCCATATGGATTCATTCCATCGGTAGCAAGTCCAAGCCTGAGGTTTCTGGTCTCATTGCCGAAATCCGGAAACAAACTATCAATTCTCTTCCATTGCAAAGAATCGGTCGGTTGCCGAAGCTGTCCATCACACTTCCTCTCATCTGCATGCCATCTAATGTTCTTTGCGTCATTTACATTAGCAAACAATCGCTTGAACCGCGGAATCACGGGAAGATACCATAACACATTCGTAGGAGGACCTTTGGTGACCACATCGCAACTAGAATCACCATCCTTCACTTTGTAGCCTGATACCCCACACCTGGGGCACTCGTGCATCTCTTCAAACTCTTTCCTGTACAATATGCAATCATTGGGGGCAAGCATGTATTTTCTTATACTCCATACCCATCGGACACAATATCTTCTTCGCCTCATAGTTTCGAGATGGCAATGTGTTGCCTTCTGGAAGCATGTCTTTCAACAACTCAAGCAATTCGGTAAAGCTTTTATCGCTCCACCCATTTCTCACCTTCACATTGAACAATCTTAACACCGCTGACAACCGTATGAAATTAGTGCACCCCGGATACAAAGCCACTTCCGCATCACTGCACAAAGTATCATACATATGTGCGCGCCGAAAAGACTCTTGCCCAACATCACGGATCATGTCCTCTAGTCCATCGTCCATTTCAATGTCATCAACTTCCTCTCTATCCGACACCCTCGGCCTGTCTAACGATTCACCATGACATATGCATGTTGTATAACTCTTGCAAATCCCCTCACAAATAAGATGATCACGTATATCCTCAGCTTCTAGTTGTCTCTCATTCAAACAGTTAACACAAGGACAATAAAACCTTCCGTTACCACTATCAGGACCATTTGTTTTTGCAAACTGTAGAAAATCTTCCACTCCATTCTCATACTCATCACTTGTCCATCTAGCATTCATCCAACCGCGATCCATGACTAAACCAATAACTTCGTACTTAGTCCAACATATTCATCAACCACTTCTTATGACAGGGTATGGCCCTATCCCATTCGAGAAGAAACGTTTTCAACATTCGGTTAACATTTAGTCCTTAACTCTCATGCTCATACTTGACAAAATTTCGGCAGCATTTCCCTTCGGTCTCCGACGTACACTACTTGAACGCGATGACATCCACCACGATAAAGTATGCACCCAGAGAATGAAAGGAAATGTATCAATCCGAACTTTCATCAAGTATATAACATTAGAATCAATGAAAAACTATTTTAACTGAATTAAGAAAAAGTTTTTTCCCAAACTGTCCAACTTTGGACAATTCAAGATCCAACACAATGAGCGGTACATTAAGCACGTACACGTGTGCTCATTAGTATTGCATCTCAAACGGGAAACTAAGGCTTTACTAATTATTATGGGCATATTATCGGATCAAATAAATTTTCAAGCAAATACATTAAAACTCTAATGAAAGCTTTTCATCCAAAACGAAAGATGCATGGATGCCTAATGGAAAGAAAGATCGAGCAACATGAAATAAGAAGCGTACCTTCTGAGAGACAACCCCAGTTGTTATTGTGCAAAGACAGCAGATAAGTGAACAAAGCAGAGGCAGTAGCACTATGCAACTTCCCTCACTACCAACTGCTCCAGAATCCTAAACAGCAACAATATATAATTATTCAAATGCATAAAAAAATATAAATAAAAGCTATCCATTTTAATAATGCACACAATATCCTAAAACAATTGAAAAAATTCCACCTAATTCAGTTTCACATAAGCTAACAGTAAAGCCACTGTCACTCGCTTTCACTCATCAACTCAGGTACTTTTCTCCTTACTCAATCAGTTAGTTGTACTCAAAATAGAAAATATCTTCCATCAATGTGCCAAATAAAGATTAAACATTATAACTTCTACAAATAGATGGTTTCTATGGACTAGTCATGCTGAGATTTAACAGTATAGGGGTGATTTTCTCTATGCATAATTATGTCTAATGTACAGAAACATGCAATCTCTTTTTTCCATTCAATGTACCAAATCTGTAGCAGTTAATACACTAGTAAATATTGAACTGCCAACACCTGAGAACAAGATTGATTAGTGATTTCACAAGCTGATTTTCGTAGAAAAATCTTTTTCTTAAATAATAAATAATAGCAAACATTAGTTATCACACATCATACACATTCAGCAATGCTCTGTAGCCTTAAACATCAATTGAACGATATAGCCTATAATGTTTGTTCCACATTTCCCTTTAAAATTAATCTTCAAAAGATGGAAATAGAAACCCAAAAAGAAGAAACCCTAAATACACAAAATCAAGCTTGAAATAAAAAACCCAGAAGCTGATTTAAAATAAGGAGATGAAGATAACCTTAACGAGGCTTGTCACAATCGTCTTTACCACCGTCTTTGACAATGGTGGGAAGGAGACAGGTCGCGAAAGCAGAGGATTGAAGGAAGGAGCTTGGAGGCTGGAGGGAGTGGACTTCGCGGTGAGAATGAGAGGTGGTTTTGGAGACCAGAAATGTTACAGGCCGCGCGTTAGCAGAGGAGATGAGGGAACTTGCATGAAGGAAGAAAGAGAGCTGCTAGAAGGAGTGATTGCTTCGATGTGAGATAGGAGGCGAGCATAGAGCATAGAGCAGTGAGAGAATGACAAAACAAAAAGGAATGGAAGAGGGCGCGGAGCAGATGGAGGGAATGACAAAAAGTAGGGTTTTGTCAAATATTACACATCGGTTTAGCAAAAACCGATGTGGTTATCCATATTTCACATCGGTTTAAAAATAACCGATGTAGAACTTACGATTTAATTTAATTAATTTTTTTTAATTTATTACATCGGTTACCAATAAACCGATGTGGATAATATAAATTAAACATCGGTTCAATAGGAACCGATGTGGAAAGATACAATTTTTAAATTCTATTTTTTTTTAATTTTATACATTGGTTAAAAAATAACCGATGTGATTAATCTATATATTAGACATCGGTTCAAAAATAACCGATGTGGAAAAATAAAAATAAAAATTTTAAATTTTTTTTTTGTTTTAATTTAGACATTGGTTAACAAATAACCGATGTGGAAAATATTAACACATCTGTTATTTTGAAAACCGATGTGGAATCCTTTGCTTTTAATTTCAAAAATGTCACCGCCTCGTTTTACACATCGGTTTTAAGGAAACCGATGTGGAAACTCTGATGTTAAAAGCATATTTTGCACTAGTGTTTGCACAAGAATTTGTTTACTAATTCAATCTAATTAATTAAGATTAAAAATAAACTTGTTTAAAAAAAGATTAGAAATAAACTGCACTATATATGGAGCGATCTGCGTTAAGAGTGACAACAGGGAGATGAAAACGAAAGAAAGATAGGAATAAGGGAATCTAGGATTATTTACGTCATTTATTTAATTAACTGAAGTAAAAATAACACTTTTAACGTCAGTTCATTAAACAACTGACGCAAATAGTGATTTAATATTTACAAAACTGTCACCGCCTCATTTTTAATGTCAAATATATGGTCAACTGACGTAAAACGTTCCCGTAAAAAGCACTTATTGCACTAGTGAAATCTTGGCAGCAGTCTCATCACTTGGCATGTGAAGGTCCGGCATGTTCTTTAGCTGTGATTAAAGAAAATAAAACGAGGAAGAGGTGAGTTATGAGGGATTACATAATAGAATAGGAGAATTTTTACTCAACACACAGTGAAAAGATAGGGGTTCATAACCCTACTATCGTGGACCAATATATTGTTGACATTTGTTAAAGTTTGCCATGTCATTAAAACATTTTAGGCCAACATTTCCATTGTTCATTTGTCCCTAGATTTTTATATATTGCAATTTAGTCATGAAGGTCATCAAATCAGGTTCCTCTCCTCACAAATACTTTCTCAATGAAACCCAAGGCATTTTCTAGGGAGACAACGACGGCCTATGCAGAGAAGACGACGGCAGTGCTCGAAGCAGAGAAGATGACCAACGATGGTGCTAGGGAGGGCTGCGACTGGCCGAAAAAATTGAAGGGTGATTCTGAATCGAAGGGTGATTCAGAGGTACCAGTCATGTTTAAATATTGATGATTGAATAGTTCTCCTCTTGCCTAATATTTTTCGTTGGAATTATATGTTTGTGTGATGTGGTTGGTCATAGTTGCGTTACTGGCCCTCGTATGGTTTGTATTGATAATATGTTACACTAAGTAAAGACAAATGGCTGGTCTTTGAAGTTAAGTTGATATTGAAGGTAAAGGTTTTTTTTCTTTTTGTGTGCCCTTTTGTTTTGTTCCTTTCATAATAATAATAATATAAAAAATTTCTTTTAGTTGCTTTATCTCTTTCTTTAATAAATAATAATCAATAAAAATAATGCACCTTTTTTTTTCTCATTATTCTTCTTCACAGGGTAAGATTAATGTTTTAAAATTCACTAATGATTTGAACAACTAAGGGTAAGGTTAAAGTTTTAAAATTCACTAATGATTTGCACAACTTATTTTGCATTCAAAAATAAAGAGGAGATATTTGTTGGAGTTTTATTGCCTGTTATTTGTGTCTTATTGCCTTATGTTCTGAATAGACCAAAAGTAGATAGGGGAAATTTGACATGGACTTAGTCCCTATCTTGAAACTATTTGTATTTGTATGTTTAATTGCAAGCTGCCTCATTCATTGTTGATACTTTCTGTAGTAAATCTTAAATACTGTTAACATGTACTGGCGTTTGCTGTTAATCTTTTGTCTATTAGTTCTACTTTAAATTCCCTTTCCATTTTATTTATAATTGTTTTTTGTTTTAATAGCATTGTGTTTTTTAATTCTGATGCAGATGGATATATTTAGTGATGATCCAGTTGTTAATTTAGATGAAAATATACATGTTAAATCTGATTATGAGGTTAGCTATGATGAAAGTGGTAGTCAAGAGCATGATGTTATGGGTGATAAGAATGGTCGTGAAGAAGTAAATGCAAGAGATGAGAATTATAGAAGGATAATTGAATTGATAGTCAACGATATAAGGGATCTAGAGATTGGCAGTCAGGAGGCAACTTATGAATTTTACGAAATGTATGCAAGGTGTCATGGTTTTGTAGTGAGGAAAGAAGACAAAGGTACATATTACAAAGGGAATGTTAACAAGAGTCTATTTGTGTGAAACAGAGAAGGAAGGAGGTGTTGTGACCTCATAAGTCTGAAACACATTCAATGTGTAAATTCTCTAAGTTTTGATGATTCCAAATAAATTAAGTATGTTAATGTTGAACCATATGAAAATGCTGATAAGACTGTTAAGTGTGTAGGAAAATAGACTTAAGGCCACTCGTCTAAAATCTGATCCATCTAAGTTTCAGTACAATGCAGTTTTTAGACTCTTCAAAAAACTCACCCATCTGAAAAGATAGTCAACTCAGACATAGACCAAGTCAACTCTCAATCAAGGTTCTAATTTATTTGATGAAGTGGCAGGAATCATAAGTATGAAGAAGCTTCAGTGGATCACCCGTCTGAAAATGACTTGCTCACCCGTCTAAGTTTTGGCTCATATAACCTGTCTAATTTTGGACTGCACAGCACCCGTCTAATTTTCAAACACTGCTGCACTAGTTAAAGTGTCAGTCTGTCAGAAGGAAGTTCAAGTCAACCTTATTTGAAAAAGATGCCTTCCTTGAGGATCTCGAAGACCTCTGGACCAAGTCAATAGATTTTAGTTGTTTTAGTACAAAGTAAAAGTGTTTTCCAAAAAGTGAACTGAGTGTTGAACTGAAAGCGGAAAACCCTCTGCTGCAAGTACAAGAAGTCTGCTACTGCAACTCTGAAACAACAACTACACAGAAGCAAAGTGTACTCTTGGTAGCATGTGTCAAAGTCCAGCATCCCTAAACATTTAATGTTTACATAGAACGACTCTTTGGAATTAATGGCATACCAGAAGCTCAAATCAAAGAAGCACACTTTCTGAAGTTGTGCCTAACAAATTAATTGATTGAAGTCTTTATATAGATCAAACCATGAAGATGAAGACAATAAGTAGAACAACACTAAGAGCTCTGGGCAAATACTCAAGAAGCATTTACTCTCTTCATTTACTTCTTCATTCCTTCATTGAATATCTTTTCAATCATTTGATACTAATTCGCAGTCTTTCATTCTTTCATATTTATTTCTGAGTGTTGAGTGTTGAGCCTGGAGAGGCTAGGTGTGCAAAGAATACTTGTACTGTAATCGAATCTGTTATAGTGGAAAATTGGTACTGTCAAGAACTGGACGTAGCCCTGTGGATTTTGGGGTGAACCGGTATAAAACTCTTGAGTGATATTCCTCCTCCCTTATCTCTTTAATTTGTTTAAGAGTTATTTGTTTAAGCTTTTAACTTGGGGAGTTAATATTGTGAATATCAAACTCTGTTTTAACCTTCTCTGTGTGAGCGTGTGTTCTATCTTAAAATTAGACGAGTCATCCGTCTAATTTTCTGTAGCTTTATTTTTGCTTGTTGTGCCTGTGAAAATATTTTTCAAAGTTTCCTAAAAAGTTGGTAAAAACAATTCAACCCCCTTCTTGTGTTAACTTTGGTTATTTCAGGAGGAACAAAAAACACTTTTTGAGGTTGGATAAAAAAAGAGAGCATAGGCCACTCACTCGCACTAATTGTCAAGCTAAAGTCCGGATACTCTTAGACTACAAGACATCACGATGGTTACTGTCATCCTTTGAGGAGTGCCATAACCATAAGCTAACTCCAGCCAAATATATGCACCTAATACCTGCTTACCGTGGCATGACCATTGCAGATAAAGCTCAAATTGATAGCTTGCACATGTTTGGTGTTAGGACGTGTCATTTAATGGGATTCATGTTGTCTCAAAAGGTGGGTTATGGCGGTGATGGTTTTTCGAAGAAGGATTTATATAACTATTTTTGTGGGCAGAAGTGCCTTGAAACTAAGGATGGGGATGCATACACTGCTTTGATTTATCTACAAGGCAAAGCAGATAACGATCCCATGTTTTTTTTTTCAGAATACTCCCTCCGGTTCATATTATAAGCAAAAAACTAACGGAACACACATATTAAGGTGGTTAATTAATCTCATTGAATCTTGTAAAAAATTAGGTTTGTTACTTAAATTACCCTTCATCTAATACTTTAATCTTCAATAAATGAGTCAATGGAATTTATATTAAATGAAGGATATTTTGGGAATAATGACATTAAATGAGTCATTAGAAAACAAAATTTGCTAATATATTGGACCAAAAACCTTGAGACTTTTTTTCTTATATATTGGACTGGAGGGAGTACACAACCAATGCTGATGGTAGTTTGAAGCATCTTTTTTAGGCAGATGGAGCATGCAGAGCTGATTTTCAATGCTTTGGTGACGTTCTAGCATTTGACCACACTTATAAGAAGAATAAATACAACTATCCACTAGTTGTTTTTTTGGATGTAATCACCATTCCCAAACAACTATTTTTGGTTGTGCTTTGGTGTCAAATGAAAAGTTGATACATATAAGTGGGTATTGGAGATATTTTTGAAGGCAACGTGTAATAAGCATCCAAAAGCAATTGTTACAGACGGTGATGGTGCTATGAGGGAGGCTATCAAGCTTGTATTTCTGGATGCATCACACCATCTTTGTGCTTGGCACTTGCATAACAATACCTGTGAAAATGTGAAGAACCCATCATTCTTGGAGGATTTCAAGAAAGTCATGTACTGCAATTTTACCCCATATCAGTTTGAAGAATTTTGTAAGAATATTGTGGTGAAGCATGGTCTTGTCAGACACAAATGAGTTTCCAAAACATATGAGAAGAAAGCATTATGGGCGACTAAATATTTGCGTGATACTTTTTTTGGCCGTATCAGAATTACCTCTCAATGTGAAGCCATTAATGCAGTGATAAAGATGTATGTTAGGAAGAAAAGCACTATTGTGAAATTTATGCAAAAATTTGAGCAAGCACTAAGGGAATACAGGAACAAAGAACTGATTGCTGATTTTAAGATTTTTTATTCTGAACCTGTTATGACTACATCCTTATTCAAGATTGGGCACGATGCTTCAAAGATTTACACTTTTGAGATTTTTAAAGAAATGAAGCTTCATATTGAAAAGGCTTGTTCATTAAATGTTTATGAGAAAAGAGTAGATGGTGAGAATATGTTGTTCAAGTTGAAGATGTATTGCAATACTGATTGTGAAAATCAAGTTGCTTATGACAGTGCCAACGTAACATTTTTGTGTGATTGTAGACTTTTTGAATCTCGTGGAATTCCATGTTCACATATTATTTGTGCCCTGAAAAATGAGAATGTGTACTATATTCCTCCTAGTTTGGTTTGCAAGCGGTGGACAAAGAATGCAAAGAGTGATTTGATTTCCTCTATTGGGTCTAAAGAATTGGATTATGAGGCAATGAAGGTTGCTCGTTTTGGGGCCATAGCGTATATTTCTAATAGGCTTTACGAAATGGCTGGAGATCGTTGGGAATTTTTTAATGACATCAGAGATGACATGCTGAATCTTGTTAACAAATATGAGAGTTTGTTGGCTGGACGAAGCACACAAAAATCAGTTGTGAAGGGTATTGATGATCCTAGTGTTGTGAAGACAAAAGGTGCTCCTAGAATTAAAAAGGGATGGAAAAAAAAGGAGAAGATGTACAAATTGTAACAAATCTGGTCATTATGTTAAGACTTGTCCAAGGCTTCTTAGCATGAACCAAAAAATTAGCAAGGATGATGGGTTATCAATTTTAGACTCTCCTGTCAGTAGTAAAGAATTTGATATTGTATGTGTTTGATATTCCTTGAATAAATGCAAATAATTTTGTACAATGTTAATCATTAAACTCATTTGTGGCTAATATTGATATTTTACAGGATAAAGAAGGCACAACACATGATGAAGACATGTTCCAGCACACTGTCATTAGTAATCAGTCTACATTCCAGACCAATAAGGTATTAGGCTATGTAGTTTATTTGTATTTTTCAGTTATCGATGACTTGTATTAATCCCATTTTTATTTTGATGATAGAATGTTAAAGTTAAATCAAGTCAAGCATCTAAATGTAAGGGGAAAAAAGTGGTATGCTCGGCTGAAAATTCTATTGAACACTCAGCAAGTGCATCGAGGAGAGGTAGGACTGGAGTACAATAAGGTTCCCAACCCATTCATTCATATAGTGGGGTTAAGCCCGATGTTGCCCAATATATCCAACCTATCCCTTCAACTAGTCTAGTTAGGCCTGAAATTGCTCAAGGCGTATAAGGGTTTCCCCCTTATTGTCATGGGACATTTGGTCAAGGGCCACCATTATTTTCTCCTTATACCGGAGTTCCTTTTTTTCATCAAAATCCCCAAGTTGCATTTTGTAACAGCTGTAATTTTATGTTTTGTTTACGTAAGAGGATTAGGTTTAAGGCTTGAATTACATAGTTGAGATGTTGCTTAAGATTTAGAGACCCTTGCATGGAAAATACGCAGTCATCTCGAATGAGTTTGAACGTACACGAAACTTAGGGTATTCCCCGATTATCGTCTTTAAGACTTATGAGTGTGAAACAAGAAATTTGGAGTTAGGTTTGAGATTAGGCATCTTTGATGGTTTGAGATTGTTTATTAGGTCTTGATGAGCCTATATTTCAAATTTGAGCTCAATCGGATGTCGAACGGACCCGAAACGCAACATGTTGACTTCTGGTCAGTGGTCAACGCTCGACCGTGAGTCTATCAACACTCAAGCACCCTAGTCAACCAGACCAGCTCTAGCGTTGACCTCCACGAGTCAAAAAGGGCACATATGGCACTTTGGGATTGGTTGCAAGGCGCGGTGGTCCTACTTGTCACCAACGCTCGAGCGTGGAGAAGCCACCGCTCAAGCGTTGGAGCGCTCAAGCGCTGGGTTTCCAACGCTTGAGCGTGACAGCGTGAATCAGTAAAAATAAAAAGGACTTAAGTGAACCGAGTTCACTTATGTCCAAGAGTGAAAATAGAGAGCAGCAGAAGACAGAAAGCATAGAAGGCAAAGAGGAGAGTTTAGAGAGAGAGGGAGAGAAAAACCTAGAGAGAGAAAGAGTTCTAGTTCAATTATTGACTCGTTCGATTGTTCCGTCGCGTATCCGAGCACGTGGTTGCGTTCGTGTCAACGTCCTCTTTGTCTTTCACTTCTTCTTTTCTTCTAAAGCGAAGGTAAATCTCACTCTCTTTATGTTGAAATGTCGTCCGTTACAGTTCTTGAATTATCTCTAGTTTCTGTTAACGGATTTCAATTCTGTCTTCGAATTTGAACTCGTGGTAACGTAAGCTTCGTAATGTGATGTCTAGGTGAATTTTTGGAGGTTTGGAGGTCTTGGTTCTAGGCGAGGCATAATTGAGATCGTAGAGGGAATGCTCGTTTTGTGACGTTTCGGTGATCGTACGACTTGTCAGGTGGGGGAAAGAAACCATCTAACGTAGGAAACGACGAAGTGACATTTATTTCGATAATGGCATAGGGCGAAATAAACCCTACTAAAGAGCGAGTAACAGACAATGTCAATATCATACTGGAGACTACTTGTTGGTACCAATGATGACATTGGAATTATACGTTTATCTCCGTTACGTATAAAATATACTATTTTATTATCGGTGTGACTATTTTGGACTGCTTTGACTAATTGGACTGTTATTAGTTGTTTATATGATTTGTGTTGACTGGATTATGAATAGCGATTATATTATATTTATTTTATTATTTTATCATGTTATTATTTGATGTGGAGATAATTGTAATGATGATATGTTGACATGATGGGTGATTATTGTGATTAGAGATTAAATAGTGATAAGACATGATGAGTTATGGATGTATGTGGGGAATTCATAATACGTGTTAGTAGTGCCTAACCGAGATGATTATTGTGATATGTTTATGAGATTGATTTAGACGAGATTATTATTGAAGTCATTTATGAGATAGTATTGAGCGGTTATGGTACTAGGGGGTAACCTGAAACATGGTCTATGATATTTTCATATGGGTGACCTGAAACATGATCTGTGGGGTCTATTCCTTGGAGGTTGAATTCCCGTGGTTTAGGGTATTGGCAGGACCGTTCCAAACATTATTTCATTACTGTCGCAGCTATAGTTCATGCTTTGCATGAGCACCCTGGCCGTGGTTCAATGGTGTACACCGTCGTGTACTTGTGTAACTATAGTGCCATTGTTTTGCATGGGCATCCTCCCTTCGCGGATGAGGATGTGCACTGGGGACTCTGGAGATGTGTCGTTATGGATATTCGGATATGTGGCCAAACCTGAGTATACATACAACATTGCATTGCATCATCATGGAGGATAAAGGAAAATCATAGAAGAGTTCGAGGATGGTTGTGATACACACACACACACACACACACACACACACACACACACAGATTTATGGAGATGGATGTTCAATGTGTTTATGTTGTTATCAATTTGTATGTTGCTAAACCCTTTCCGCATTTGACGTTAAATCGTTTCTTATCCCCCTTGTGTTTGCCGTTGTGTTTGTTTTATTTATTGTTGTCCTCAGACCCAGATCAGACGGATGGTGCACTGGGACCATCCGTGGATGACACAGGAGGTGGGTTTTACCCTCACGGGGACGTTCAAGTTTGAGTTCGTAGATCCTAACGGGTGGCTTGTGGATTCAGTCACTCGTTTTGCAGTTTACACGGGTCCTGTTTCGGTGACTTCCGGATTCGGACAGGGAGCACCTTTAGGTATGGTTGCCACTTTCCGAGTCGGCTATACATTTCCCTTCCCCATCGGACATCCGGATGCACAGTTACCTCTGATGCCGGATATGGCACCAGTTCCCTTCATGGTGCCCTTAGAGCCACTTGTCCCAGCACCCGCACCAGCACCAGCACCAGCACCGGAGCCTATGCTTGTACCCGTACCAAAGGAGGACCCCATTATACCAGTTCCTGATTTGTGCCCGTTCCGGAGACACCAGTACCTCCCGAGGTGAGAGCCACAGGATCAGAGTCTTCTTGAGTGTCCTCTAGGATGCCTTCCCGTGATAGCAGAGTCTATCGACGGATGTTTCAGAGACCGTCAGACAGGAGCTCTTCCAGTGATAGCGTAGGAGAAGCAGGACCATCGAGACCCCGAGATGGCAGCGAGGGTAGCAATTTGTGATAGCTCAGGCCAGGGTTATCGATGTAGGTGTGTGAGGTTTTTATGTATTTTGAGAGGGGATTGGGCGTTGAGAGTTAGTGAGGCATCTGTTCTTTAGTATTTTGATGTATTTTGTTATCATACCAGTTTGTACATATTGGGATCCTACTGAGTGCTGTAGCAGGATGTATGTATATATATGTTTGTGATATATATGTGATAGTTGTTTATATTTTAAGTTTTTAATTTTTTCGCCGTTTTAATATAAGCGTTTAACGCTAATAACACGATTAGGTCTTAACTATTTTGGGTTTTTCTTTAATGAGACATTGGGGCATCTCACATGTGTTCCGCAGTTTACACAAGTATGTCGTGAATTATTAGTATGTGGGAATTTAGTTTGAACTTTTTTTTCGTGTGGGTTAATTGATTTTTTTAAAAAAAAAATGTACTAGATTGTTGCGGTATGTCAATGGGGTGCAAGACCCGCAACTTGCACTTAGACCGCATTTTCCTCAGGTTTGTGGTCTTTGTAATTTGTACAATCATTTTGTATTTTAGAGATGCTCTAATTGTTTAAGAGAATAAACTTTATTATTGCAGTATATTAGTGGAGGGCAGAATATTAATGGTGGTCTTTCTTGTAATGGATTGCTTGAACAAGTGACAAAAAAGGGACCTCCGGCCACAAAGCTTGATTGATCACTAAAGTCAAAGCGAATGCAGAAGGTCTAGATTTCAATTTGGTGGTGACCTTCTGTAGTTGTATTTGAAAGCAATACTTAGGGATAATGACTGTTACTCGTACGCCTTTGAAAGTGTATGCAAAACACCAGGTTTTCGGTCTTGGTTTTGTTCGTTCTTCGCCTTATAGTTTTGCTTATAACAAGGGCGGGTTCTACCGTGAGAGACCTTCATAGGTCTCTCACGATGAGAGACCCCTTTTCACCATTGATTTCATCAGATACTCATGATGCTATCCTACACCCTCCACACACTATCCCTCCCCAAGTCCTCCACAACGCCACCCACCAATGCCACCAGTCTGTCACCTTCACCACGGCACCACCTCCTCGCCATGTTGACCTTGCCGGCCTCTCCTCCTCCAACACAGTAACGACGGAGGACGGAGTTGAGAATGGCGGAGGAGAGTGCTGATCGGAGATGAAGGCAGAGTGTTCTACCAAAGGAGCAGATCGGAGACGAAGACGGTGAACAAGTGGTACGGCTGCGACGGCGGCTACCTCATGAGTTCCCCACCAGCACCAGTTCCGGTCATTCTCCACCAGATCCTGTCCCAGTGAGTTCGTCTCCTCCTTCATCCATGGCGGTGACCACCACGCCTCTGGTTTCTGCTCTGGCTCCGAGCACGTCGAAGAAGAAGAGTGCTAAGAATAGACCGAGAATCCACCAGAGACCCCGAAACGACCCCGACGACGAGGTCCTCCGACCTACCCCCATCTCACCGTACCACCACCACCAGCTACCACAGCCCACCACCACCCTCACCAACATCATCAACCTCTGTCTTTCTCGCCGACTTCATCACCATCGTCGAATCAACCTGGATTGGTCAGATCTGCTTCTCTATCCTCTTTCCTTTCGTTTATTTTCGTCCTGAAGTGAGTTGAGTTCCGCCGATGAAGAGGTGAGAGGTTGAAGACAACCCGATGAGTGCAAATGGTGTATGATATTGTGCTTGACGTTGCATGATAAAATCAATAGTATAACTTGATCCAACGGTAAAAAAAAGTCTCTCACCGTGAGAGACCTATGAAGGTCTCTCACGATAGAACCCGCCTATAACAAGACCTACCCAAATTATATCTCACGTTCAACTCCCGAAAACTTTGGTGTCTATCATCATTCCAGGCCCAAGTTCATAGCTGACCCATATTTCTACTATAAGCTTCAGATGATTAAATAAAATTAAAATTGGTTTATTGGGTTACCAATGTTTAAAAGGTCCAAAGGCCCAATAATGCAAAAATGAATACAAATATGAAATTGACAAATTATTCTCCAACGCCCAACTGAAGTAGGTAACAAGGAACAACGAAACTAACGTTATTGGAGTAAAGTAGTGGAAGTGGCGGACAAATAGTTGATAGTATAATCCTTATGAGTGGAATTCTGAAATATAGAGTAATTTCCCACCATTTAATATGTTAAAAATTTGTGGAAGCAACAACTGACAGTTAAGAGACGTTTGTTTTGCCAACCATTCATGGCTACTCTCCAACGACTGCTTGCAACCAAATTTCAAGCAATAATTATGTAATATAATATTAATAAACGTGTGAAGAAAGGAAGATATGGTGTATGATGAACCAGATGGTAAGAAGTGGCTTGTTTATCTATCAGCGTACCGGTTCGATTCCTGTTACTATGAAATGCAGTTTTATTCTGTGAACTTGTTGTTGACTAGAACTCCTAGACATGTTCTTTTTAAATTATTAATAAGAATATTTTTTAAAAAGAATATTAATTCAAGCTACGTGGAACTTAAATAGCACAAAGTTCGGGTAACAAGACAAAGAGAGTCTTTGAATCAAGAACCCTAACTCAGAGAACAACACAACTTTTTGTGTTGTATGATATTTTTTTTTCTGAAACGTGCTAGACATGACAACATAAAATTTACAGAAATACATTTTAACAAATCAAATGGACCCTTTGGGTAAGACTCAGATCATCAGTCATTAGGTTGATCGTGAACTCGTTGACCAGAACTTGTTGACAAGTATTTTTTTAATTAAAATAATAATAAATAAGAATAATTTTTAAAAAATATAAATTTAATCTGCATGGAGCTTAAATAGCACTAAGTCTCGGATCTATAGTAGTTTTTATTCCGTGAACTTGTTGACTAGAACTCATAGACAAGTTCTTTTTAAATTAAAATAATAATGAGCAAGAATATTTTTAAAAGAATATTAATTTAATCTGCGTGGAACTTAAATAGCACAAAGTTCGGGTATCCCAAGTAATAGGTCCTTAATCAAAAACCCTGACTCAAATACTCTCTTTGGGTAAGACCCGGATCATTAGCCGTTAGGTTTATCGTGAACTTGTTGACTATAACTCATAGACAAGTACTTTTTTAATTAAAGTAATTAATTAAAATATAATAAATAAGAATAGCATTTTAGGGTTATATTAATTCAATCAGTGTGGAACTTAAATATCACTAAGTTCGGGTATCCCAAGTCATAGGTCCTAAATAAAGAACCCTAACTCGATGACTCTCTTTGGGTAAGACCCGGATTTACAGTAGTTAGCTTCACCGTGAACTTGTTGACTAGAACTCAAAGACAAGTTCTTTTTAAATTAAAATGATAATAAATAAGAATATTTAAAAGAAATATTAATTTAATCTGCATGGAACTTAAATAGCACAAAGTTCGGGTATCCCGGGTAATAGGTCCTAAATCAACAACCATGACTCAGATACTCTCTTTGTGTAAGACCCGGATCATTAGTCGTTAAGGTTCATCGTGAACTTGTTGACTAGAACTCATAGACAAGTACTTTTTAAATTAAAATAATAACAAACAAGAATAGTATTTTAGGGTTATATTAATTTAATCCATGTGGAACTTAAATAGCACGAGATATGAACATGATAAGTTGTTATCATATTTAACCCCCGATAACCAGTTGGACATCATATTATTTTTGTGATGAATAGAACTCATAGACAAGTTCATTTTTAAAAAAATATTAATTTAATCTGTGTGGAACTTAAATAGCACAAAGTTCGAGTATCCCAAGTAATAGGTCCTAAATCAACAACCGTGACTCATATACTCTGTTTGGGTAAGACCCGGATTATTAGTCGTTAGGTTCATCATGAACTTGTTGACTAGAACTCATAGACAAGTATTTTTTAATTCAACATACCCTCAGGTTCGATCAACGTTAGTACCAATTAAGTCACCCTGACAGCACTGACAAGTTACTGTGAATACCCCATTTTGATCGGGTCTTTTTTTAGTTTTCACTAAAATCTGAAGAAAAAAAAAATTGCAAAATGAAATAATTCCAAAAATGTTTTGACATCTAACTTTGATGTTTGTTTCTTTTACTTTTTTTATTTACCCCAAAATCATGAAGACTAAGAAAATCACAAAAATATTTTGCTTTGTTTCTATTTATCCCAAAAATAAAATAAAATACAAAATCACAAAAAGTTTTTAAATTTCATGTTACAATTTTTGGTTTGTATTTGTTTTATTGGATCAGAATCAGCCAAACCCATTACCCAAGGCCCATTTTTCTTCTAACCTGAATCCACCACCCACACCACATTTTCTTCCTATTTTCTAACCCGAGTAGCCACACTCATGCTCTTCCCTCTCTCCTTGAAACCCTGGCAGTCGCACCATTCCCTCTCCCTAGCGCCAATGTGGTTGTTTTCTCCCCACATCAGATTTTCTCTCAAACTTTGCTTTCTCAGTCACAGTTCAATCCCTCATCTTCAGAGATTTCGAGTTCAAAAATCTCTTTCTTTCATTTCAATCACTGCATCTACGAATAAGATCGGAACGATGGGATTTCATTTTGCACACCAGTGCGGAATCAACGAGACATGTATCGTACCTTTCCTTTTTAGCATCAAGATCACGAATTAATGTGGATTCATTTTTGAATTTCGTAGGTTTATAAAACCCAGGCAGCAACAAGGGGGGGGGGGGGGGGGGGGGGCCGGGGGGACTGGGGACGAACCAAGAGAGGCAGAGAGAAGCCTAAATGAAATAGCCATGACTAGAAATGGAATAGCAAACAGGACCCGCAATGGAGGAAAAGCTCTCCCTGTGAGAACAAGCGAAAGAAGGAATCTCCACATGACAAGATGCCACGCAAGTGCTCTCCAGGACAAAACGCACGAACAAAGACTCCGAAGGATAAAGGGCATTTGAAGGAAAGCATCAACAACAAGATGGTAACGGAAGTCATTGAGATTTCCTCAACGTGGTCACTAAATCCCATGCTTTGTGTCTCACGTTCTTATTCATTGTTTGTGGAAAATTGACCTGTATGAATATAGACTTGGATTTTAATAATTTTTGTTTCTTGACTTGAATTTAATTTAATAATATAGACAAGAATTCAAATAATCATGATAATTTATGCATCTATGGTTTGTGACACATGCTAATTATTTTTCTATTAAACCTTTTAATTTGAGGATTACGTTCTAAATTCTGAACATTTGTTTATGAACAGAAAATTTTATGTTCTGTCATTTTGACATTACTGTTTTATGCTTTCAGTTTCTCTGTTCGCCATTGCTGTTTTATGTCTTTGGTAAAATTTAACTTTTAATCTAACTGATGTCAAATGGAAAATTACAGTATTGCTTCAACATTTGTTTATGAATCGAAAATTTTGTGATTTATCAGTTTGCCATTTCATATCGCAGTATTCCTCCATGTCATATTGTCAAGTATGCGTGAAAGTAACGTTAAATATACTGAAAGAGTAGATGAAGAAACTCTTTGTCCAAACCAACGATACAACTTTCAGAATTCTCAGGTATTAGTCTTGACTCGTTGATAAATTATTTAGATATTCTATCTCACAAATTGTAATATTTAATATCAACTGAAATTATTTTTGCAGGAGGTGTTGAAAGAAATTTTCGACATTAAATCCTCCTTTGACCATCTCTTTGCCCGAGTGAACAATTTAACCCGGATGGTTACCAAAGAGAAGCCACAATTCACCCATACTCCATCACTTTCAGGGCTTCCATTAATCGTAAGCCCTATACATCGAACTGAATCAACAAAAACCAAGTGTCAAGGATCTGGTGGTCCCCCGCATCTAAGGGAGCTTTTCACACCCCAACTACCAAACTTTGAATGATTGGAATGTGAAAGGAATAACATCTACTGCAGAAGTACCATAGGTGAGATGAAATAACTTCAAATATTTTCAAATTATCATTCCCTAAGAAAAAATTTAATGTCACATTACTAACTTAGTTTTTTGTGTGTTTTCAATGGATGCCTGTTTCGTTTAGACCTCCTAAGGGTATGCTTAATAATGAGCTTGAGGCAGCTGTAGCTGCATATATTTTTCAGTCAAAGATTCGGGAGACCCAAAATGAATATGCATATTTTTTATTATATTCTTACATATTTTATAGGAAGTATAATAAAATCACTAAGTGACCCTAAATTAAATGTGACATTAATTTTTTGTGTAATGAATGCAGTAAGGAAATTTTGGTTGACTGTACTTAGGGATATGTGAATAGACGATGCATAAAGAGTCTATTTCCAAAAAATTTCATGGACCAAGAAGTAAGCCTCATGAAATTAACACTAGCATTTCCTTTGTTATTTATTAATTATATTTTGAATATGCATTGTTTTCTTCTGTTTTCTTCTGATTTTACAATGAAAAGGAAATTGCAAAAATTCTTTTTGGTTCCTGCAGTTCCTTACTTCATTGGAATAAATCTGCCAATCTTGTTTTAGATACGTCAACTTATACATGCGAACATATATAAAATTTTCTCTTTCATTGGGCTTGTACTGGCCGAGGAGTAAAACTCGGCCGCCGAGCTTGAATACACGATCCGATAAAGACGGGAAAGATAAGATCTTGATATTATCTCAAATAACCTTATCTGGTTAAAAGAGATAAATCCCACCAATTAAGGAAATCATATATCTCAAAAGAAGATTTAAGAGATAAGAAGAGATAAATCCAAATCTCTAAAAGATAATGGGATCCTATTATAAAAAGAGGAGAACCCTAAGAGAAGGACCCACTTTTCACTAACCTA
The DNA here is from genome assembly GCA_030762895.1 of Sophora flavescens. NCBI lineage: Eukaryota > Viridiplantae > Streptophyta > Magnoliopsida > Fabales > Fabaceae > Sophora > Sophora flavescens. The sequence continues at coordinate 174,903,749 of CM061064.1, forward strand.
GGTGAATCTCCCTTAAGCGTATTAGAGGAACCAACTTGACCAAGAGACTATCGTAGAGTCCTTGCACACTGGTATTCGTCAGATACAAGATTAAGGGATTGAGATCACCATATGACCAAGGGTTTAACGTAGAACTACGTCTGGCTTTGATTCTTATTGGGATACGTAGGACAGGAATACAATATTCTGTCAAGCCATAATCTAAAACAACCCCATTGTTCACTCTTGGTTTGACGTTCTACGGTGAGATTCAGGCAAGTCGGATCTTGGCAAGAATATTTGGCACCCACCATGGGGCCGAGGAAAAACTTTCCCCGGTTCCATAAGAAAGCCTGATGGTGACCACACGGAACGGATAGAGGGGAGTGGCGAACAGCGTGAACGATGTTGATCACGAGGCTTCAAATGCTAGCTAGAACCATGACAATCCCCCGCCCCCACCACTCAATGAAGATAACCCTCAACTGGGAGAGGTTATGGCATAGTTAAGGCAATTGTGTCAGGAGAACGAGAGGATACGTGCTCAGAATCAAAGGCTTTTAAGAGCTCGAAAAAATGAAAGACCAGCAACACCTTCCGGGGAAGAGCATTCCTCACCCAAGGATAGCCAAAAGGACCGGTCGTATATACCATCTCATCATGATACAAGCCGACCTTCCATGACCAAACCTCGGCCAGAGGGTATAGGAGTTAAATCTCATGCAGAAGGCACTATTCAGATAGAAAGGGTAACAGACCGACGCCCGAGGTTGCCCTTCACGGATGACATAGATGAGGTAATCATGCCTAGACATTTTAAGCCCCTTACATTGATAAATTCAATGGCACCACTGACCCAACTGAGCATGTTGAATCTTTTATTTCTTCTGTTTACTTGGAGACCGATTCGGAAGCCGTCATGTGCAAAAAAATTTCAACTACTCTGCAAGGCCCTGCCTTGACCTGGCTTGCGAATCTTCCACCTCGGTCAATTGATTCTTTTGATGTGCTTGTAACTAAGTTCACTACACAATTCGCGGCGAGCCGAAAGCATAAAAGGCACTTGGTCTTGCTGGTGGATTTTGAACAAGAAAAAAATGAATCACTTAGAGATTACATGGCTCGTTTTAATGCTAAACAAATTTTAATCCCCAATATGAGCTAGGAACTCTGTCTCCATACCGTCATGGGCGGTCTGAAGTCCGGGCCTTTCTTTGAGTTTTTATCTCGGGAACCACCGAGAGATTTTGAAGAATTGTAGGAAAAAGCCACAGGTTTCATGAACTCGGAAGAGATGGTAGAATCCAACAAGAGAGAAAGAGGTTTTGAGGACAAAAGCTCGGTCCCGAGCAAAGAAAGAGACAGAGGGGCCAATCCACAAAGGGCCCTGAAGAGAAATCAAATGGGGTTCTCAAAGAGGCAACCCAAGTACCAGTCCTATACACCATTAAACCGATCCCGAGCAACCATTCTCCAGGAGGTGTGCAATGCCGAGTTACTCACCTTACCTCGACCGTCTAAAACTCCGGTCAATGAGGATAGAAGTAAAGAGTGTAAGTGGCATTAAAACTATGGTCACTCCACTAAAGACAAGCAGGTAGTCTAGATCGGTTTGTTCGCTGAGATGATAATGGAGGCGGACGAGCTGGTCGACAGGAGGAAGACGAGGTTATGACAATCGTAACCGAGATGCGAACCAGCAAAGGTAACAATCAGAGCAGAGACCGGGTACACAACCAGAGAGCTCCTAACGTTGAAGCAGAGGGAGGAGTCAGAGGAGTCATTAATACTACTCTAGGAGGTTTCGCAGGAGGAGGTACAACGAGTTCAGATCGGAGGCGTTATGTTAAAGCTATCCGATCTGTCAGCTCGGCGTCTGGAAAACCTACAAGGTTGAGATCTCCCATTACTTTCTCAGATGATGACTTCGGAGGGCTGGATCCTAATCAAGATGACCCGATGGTGATAACGGTAGAATTAGCCAACTACTCGGTCAAACAAACACTTGTTGATCAGGGTAGCTCGGCTGACATTTGTACTTGGAAACCTTTAAAAAGATTGGAATTCCAGAAAAGTTGATAATAGAAAAGGAGGACAAGCTAGTAGGGTTCGTCGGAGAGCAGGTAAAGACCCAATGTTATATAGACCTCTTGACAACATTTGGTGAGGGCAAGCTCACTCGAACCATATCAGTCAGGTATGTTATCGTGGATGCCAGCACATCGTACAACATCCTCATAGGAAGGCCAACTCTGAATGAACTCGGAGCAATTGTCTCAACCCCCCATCTCACCATGAAATTTCCAACTGATTCGGGAGAGATAGTTACCGTCCGAGCTGACCAGAGGATGGCTAGATAGTGTTATGCGGACAGTCTAAAGGTGACCAAAGAGCCAGATATCACAAAAAATGCTAAAGATGATAAAACAGAAGTGGTAAGTTCTGTTAGTTCAGTAACCCCGGCAAGCTCGGTCAGTATGTTTGAAATGGATCCGAGGATGGAGATGTATGATTCCAGAGCTAAACCAACAGAGTCCTTAGAGGAGTTCCAACTGGGAGCCCGAGCTGAACAGTGTACCAAGGTCGGCAGTCAGCTCGACCCCTTGCTCAAACAACAGATTCAAGTGGTTCTAAAGAAGAATGCCGACTTGTTTGCTTGGAAGACATCATATATGTCTGTCATAGACCCCAATTTTGTGTCATAGACTATCTATATGTCCTGAGGCCAAGCCTATAGCCCAGAGGAAAAGGAAGCTCGGCGAAGAAAGGTGCAAGGCAGTAGCCGAGGACACTGTGAAGCTGATTAAAGCAAATTTCATCAGAGAGGTGAAATACACTACTTGGTTAGCTAAGGTGGTGTTAGTAAGAAAGGCCAACTGAAAGTGGAGAATCTACACCGACTACACTGATCTCAACAAAGCATGTCTAGAGGATTCTTATCATCTTCCCAACATTGACAGATTGGTGGACGGGGCTTCAGGTTACAGAATCTTGACTTTTTTGGATGCATATTCAGGTTATAATCAAATAAGTATCCACCCGATGAAGAAAAAACGGCATTTATGACCGATGGGGCAAACTACTGCTATTGAGTAATGCCTTTCGGTTTAAAAAATGCTGGTGCAACATATCAAAGGCTTATGGACAAAGTGTTTGTTAATCAGATTGGAAAGAACCTTGAAGTTTATGTTGACGATATGGTGGTAAAGTATAATGACCCAAAACAACACCTAGTCGACCTAGAAGAAATCTTTGGCTAACTCAAAAGGTACAACATGAGGTTAAATCCAGAAAAATGCTCCTTTGGTGTACAAGGAGGGAAGTTCTTGGGATATATGCTAACACATAGAGGAATTGAGGCTAATCCTAATAAGTGCAAAGCTGTCATTGAAATGCGGAGACCACAGAATGTGAAAGAGATATAGAGGCTAGCTGGCCGATTAGCTTCTCTATCTCGCTTTCTCCGAAAATCTGCAGAAAAAACAAGACCTTTCTTTCAGCTTCTGAAAATACCAAAGGAGTTCACTTGGACCGAGAAGTGTGAGAAGGCCTTTGAAGATCTGAAACTTTTTCTAGCCTCTCCCCCGATCCTAAATCGGCCCACACAGCCAAGATAGAGCAATACTTGTATCTGTCCGTCAATGATTACGCAATCAGTGCAGTAATCATCCAGGAGGAAGAAAACAACAGATGTCGATGTATTACGTTAGTAGAATTCTGAAATATGCAGAAACACGGTATCAAGTAATTGAAAAGCTCGCCCTCGCTTTAATCATGGAAGCTCGGAGGTTACGACCTTACCTCCAGTCACACCAAGTTATAGTCAAAAAAGATCATCCGATAAAGCAAGTGCTAAGAAAACCTGATCTCGTAGGACGAATGATAGATTGGTCAGTGGAGTTATCAGAGTTCGGCTTGCAATATGAGCCGAGGGGACCGATGAAAGCACAGTGTCTCTCCGACTTCATTGCCGAGCTCTCTTCAAAGTCGAATCCAGATTCTTTCATCTGGCTTCTATATGTTGATGGTTCATCCAACTTGAAAGGAAGCGGGGCTGGAATAATTGTTGAAGGTCCTGATGATCTAGTCCTGAAGCATTCCATGAAGTTTGGGTTTACTGCTTCAAACAACCAAGCAGAATATGAAGCCCTTATTGCTGGACTGATGCTAGCTAAAGAAGTTGGAGTCAAAGAGTTGAAATGTCGAAGTGACTCACAACTTGTAACAGGACAAGTCTCGGGTGATTATCAAACAAAGGATCCCCAATTAACCAGGTATCTTTGTAAAGTTAGTAGTTTAATCTCATAATTTGATAATTTTACTATTGACCATATACCTCGCGAGGAAAATATCAGGGTAGATCTGTTGTCTAAGTTGGCTAGCACCGAAAAAGCTGACCAGCTAAGAACTTTCATTCGGGAGAATCTCCCTGAGCCGAGCATAAAGAGTGTCGAGGTGATGATGATCGAGCACTATGATCGGGGCTGGATGACACCGATTTAGGAATTTTTAGCCTCGGATAAATTGCCTAATGATCTCAAAGAGGCAAGGAAAGTCCATCTGAAATCTTGTCATTACACCATCCGAGATGGAGAGCTATACAAAAGAGGATTCTCCTTGCCTTTACTAAAGTACACAACAAAGTAGCAGTCCGAGTACGTAATAAACGAGATGCATCGAGGAATTTGCGGAATGCTTTCAGGTGGCCAATCTCTAACAGCTCGGGTTCTGCGAGCAGGCTTTTACTGGATGACCATGAGATCGGATTGTGCTGCTTGGACTAACAAGTGTGACCCTTGTCAGAGGTTCGCCCACGTTGCGCAAGTACCAGGTGAAGAGCTCCATTCCATGTTCTCGCCGCGACCTTTCACTATGTGGGGGATGGACATCGTTGGTCCTTTCCCTGTTGCTAAAAGCCAAGTCAAGTTATTGCTAGTGGGAGTAGATTACTTCACCAAGTGGATTGAGGCTGAACCATTGGCTACCATAACAGCTAAAAAGGTTTAGAGTTTCATGTGGAAAATATCATATGCAGACATGGCCTACCTTATGCAATTGTCACTGATAATGGGAAGCAATTCACTGACAAAGGCCTTAAAGAGTTCTACTCCAACCTCGGAATCAAACATAAGGTGACCTTGGTTGAGCACCCACAGACAAACGACCAAGCAGAAGCAGCCAACAAAGTCATTTTGAGCGAGCTCAAGACAAGGTTAGGTCAAGCAAAAGGGGCATGGGTTAAGGAATTACCAAGCATCCTCTGGGCTTACCATTGCTCACCACAGTGATCGACTGGTGAAATGCCATTCTAGCTGACCTATGGAACCGATGCAATGATTCCAATTGAGCTCGACGAACCTTCTTTCCAAAGGAAACATCATGACCAAAGTAAGAATGAAGAAGATATCCGAGTTGAGTTTGACATGGTTGAAGAGGTCCGAGATAAGGCAAAAATCAGGGAAGAACTATGCAAGCAGAAAGCAACTCGGAAGTACAACTCAAGGCTGCAGCCAAGGGAATATGCGCAAGGTGACTTAGTATTAAGACTACAAAATGATGCAAGAAAAGACTCCAAAGAGGGTAAACTCGCAGTAAACTGGGCTGGCCCATTCAGAATAATTGAAAGTCTAGGAAATGGTGCTTATAGGCTAGAAGAGTTGTCAGGAAAGGCCGTTCCAAGAACTTGGAACACCTCCCACCTTAAGTTTTATTTTAGTTAAAGTTATGTAAGTAGGTGATGTACTATTTTTCCTACCCTAGTCTTTTTCCCACGAGGTTTTGGTCGGGAAGGTTTTAATGAGGCACACCCCGAAAAATAAATAAATAAAATCTATTTCTGTTGCATTATTTGGCAAGAATACTGTTATATGGTTAAGAATTTATTTATGAAAAACTAAAGACCTAAAATGGTTGATCGAGCTAAAACCGACCGAGTTAAGGTCGAAATACCGAACCTAAAGAGGCAAAAACTAAAGACCTAAAATGGTTGACCGAGCTAAAATCGACCGAGTTGAGACTGAAATGACGAACCTAAATAGGCAAAACTAAAGACCTAAAAAGGTTGACCGAGCTAAAATCGACCGAGTTGAGACCGAAATGCCGAACCTAAAGAGGCAAAAACTAAAGACCTAAAAAGGTTGACCAAGCTAAAATCGACCGAGTTGAGGCTGAAATGCCGAACCTAAAGAGGTAAACAATACCTAAAAATGTAATTAAAAACCTAAATATATAATCCGAGCTAAAGTCGAAAGGCCAAGAAGGTAAGTAAAGAACCTAAGGAGGCTAATCAAGTTAATGTCAAAATGATGAGCCTAAAAGGAAATCAAAGACCCATAGTGTTAAAAACCTAGGAAGGTTAAATCTAAGGTGAACGAGTTTAAAAAGCTCAAAACAAATCGAGTCCACACACCAAACATCGAGCGAATACAAATTCTACGAGTTAAGTAAAACTTAGAAAATTTTCTAAGTATAACAAGTCATGTGCTCAAAGGCTAGTTACATTATCATAAATAAAAAGGGACATTACCCTTAGTACAAACGATGACAATAATTAAAGCGACAAAGCCCAAGAATACAAAAGGTTTCAGATTAAAAAGGGCATTGCCCTAGGAACAAACAACAATATCTTTTCTAAAAATTACTCATGGGCATCCCCACGAGCGAGCAAAAATTTCAACAGCAGTAGAGTCGAGGACGTCTGGATTATGTGAAGGAACAACCAAAGATTGGTTAAGTAAGACCATTTCGCCTTCATCGTTTCCTCCCTCCTCTGCCGCTTTCTCCTTTGCCTCCCCCTCTTCTTGAACTGCCTCTTCCTCATCCTCCAGCTTGGACAATGGAACCATTATCCCATATCTGTTAAAATCCTTGTCCACGTCAACCTGGGAACACTCGTCATCGGGGTTGAAGCTGTTTTATAGCTCGGAAGAACCCATTAACGTGCTCCTTTATAATGGTAGCCTCAGCTTCAGTCAGATCAGATTGAAGCTTGAGATTGACCTCCTTCTCAGCTTCCAGAGACTTCCGAAGCTCGAGATTGGCCTCCTTCTCGGCCTGAAGTTCCTCGGCCACCTTCTGTAGATTGAGCATCTCGTCCATCTCTGTGTCCAACTCAGCTCAGAAGGAGGAATTGACTTTCTCCAGCTCGGCCTTCTGTGTTTTTAGCTGACCAAGAGACCAAGCCTGTTCCTCACATTTAGCAACGGTTTGAGCCAGCTCATCCCACACCCGCAAAGCACGAGCAACATCGGCCTTCATCGCCTTCATCTTCTTCGCATTATTTGATAATTCATTACCCCAAAAGCGGGCAATGGATGAAATCCGAAGGGCATAAGCGCCAGCGGTTTCTATACTTGCCTCAGGTCCTCGCTCCAAAGAATAAATGGCGTTGGCGGGTTTGATAACTTGGCCGTCAATAAGGGGACCAGGATTGAAACCATTGCCCCAGAGTGAGCTAATTCTAGGGTTGCAGTGACCGTTATACCACTTATTGTCCGAAATCATATCGGTCACGAAGGGTGTCCCTTCAACCCGCTCGTCAAAGATAGGCTCTTCTCGGGTCGTAAGAAAAGGAGAGGTACTCCACCTTGGAACCTCTATCCGAATATCAGCCCTCGTCTGCTTAGGAGGACGGGCGCCGAGGTCAGGAACTGCAACAATCTTCTTCTTTCCCTTCTTGTCAGAAGACGGAGTTGAAGCACCAGCATCCTGATGCGCCGACTTCTTTAGCAAAGCCTTGTAGTTGAACTTACCCGTGATCTCTGCGAAAAGGAAATCGGTTATGTAAGAAGCACATTTTTACAAGTGTGATGAAATATCTGGAAGATAATAAAACTTACCATCAAAGTCGACCCGCCGAGTGGAAGAGTTTGGTAGTTTTAAAAGTCTCCCACAAGGCAATGGCAGGGGGTAAAGTTTTAGAGCCTCAACATCGGTTCGTTTTTTAGCAGACATGTAACCAACGTCAAACCCAAAAAATTTAGAAGGGTGTGGTTACCAGTAAAAGGATAATTTTGGTTTCCCATCAGAATCAAAAAATGAAGACTCGTTCCCTTCAGCAAGTAGGATTTTGAAGAAATTCGACTTGAAAAATTTATAAGAGCTCTAGTAGAAGCCGAGATGTCTCTTTTCTCAACTCCCCGAAGAGAAATCCAACCAATTCGGTCTCCAAACCGAACTTTGTAGAAGTATAGGAACTTAGGGGCAGAGGCCTCCATTCCAACTTGGCTACACAGAATTTGAAAAGCCTTCATGAAGGCCCAGCTGTTGGGATGAAGTTGAGTGGGGGCAACATTCATAATCTTTAACACATCACATTCAAACTGGGTAAAAGGAACAGTAATTCCAATTTGCTCGAATAGGGTTTCGTACACATAAGTAAAGTGCGGTTCAACAGGGAGGGCTTTCAAGAAAGCATGCTTCTCATCTGAGCTAGGGAAGCAACAGATAGAAGTAGGGTGAGACACCCCGTTGTGCCCCGGTGTTTTATTAGTTTAAAACCTTATTAATTAATTCCTTAATCGCGCGCTTATTGTTGAAAAGTATGCAAAAATTAAAACTTTATTTAAACAATCATATAACTTCTGCAAATTAAACACACCAAGGTTGTAACATATACATACACACATGTTTATTTATTACATTACCAAAACACTGTTGAGGGTATCATCTCAGTAGGATCCCTCACATGCATATACTGAAACAAAAGTTGTGCTTAGCGGAAAATATAAAACATCTCACGAGACGCCCTGGCCATAGACTAACTAGACCCTAATCACCATGGGTCACGACTCGACCTCCGGCTTCCGGTTCATAGGGAGTTCCATCCAACCCCTCTTCGTTCAGCTCAGCCACAGGGTCTTCAAGTACGATCCCATAAAAGATAAAATAAAACATACCGAAAGATACAGGGGATAAGAAACAGTTCTATCATCAAAAGCGGAACGAAATGCATAACACATAATATAATAATAGCCACAGACACGCATCGCTCAAAATCAACAATCATCCTCAATTCACTATATCATCCTCTACCCTCAGACCCTGCAACTAAGACTTCACTGACGTGGACATCTTTACTCCTGTCACATTAGTCAGTAGTCCGAAACAGTCCAGTGCCAATAACTTTCGAATGCGTCAACGACTAAGCGAGTATTAGTCCAAAACGGTCCAGTACCAAGAATATACGAACGCGTCAAGGAGTATCAATCCAGAACGGTCCAGTGCCAAGATTATGCGAACGTGTCAAGAACTAAAAGAATATTACGGTAGTCTACCTCGGCATCCACATCCGTAGGGCACTCACCCGCAATATCCGATATCCCAAAATAGGATATCCTGACCTCCTGTGTTCCACTCACACGGCTGTGAATAACAATACATCTATAAATGAATCTCCCTAAATTACATCAATAACAACCTAGTGCCTCAACCTTCCATCAAAGTCTCACACCTTTTTCCTCATAGATAAAACCACTTAATTAGGCTAGGCATCTCTAAATCACCTTTATTCTCTCACCCAAACAATTATCTCCCGAACAACAGATATCCTTACTTAAAAATCAACTAAGAACAATATTAAAAACCAGGCAGATCAAGCATAACACAATATCAGAAAATAATTCAAATACCACAAAATATCACATAAGCAATGCAATGATAATAATAAATTCAATCAACCTCAGATAAGATAAAATCATCTAACGTCGATAAACCTACAATCCCCAAATCACCATTGGTTTTAAAGGAAAAGTTTTCAATATGATTTTGGTCTTGTCGATTACTCAACTACTAGTAGGGTTTAGGTCGCCCTACACAATTATTATATAATATGCTACTTATCGATTCTGACGGTAGAATGATTCTTTCCCCCACCCAAGTTACCACCGGAAACACGAAATCGACGATCCTCAATATCCCGTCACGAGTTACTAAAACCACCACTTAGATGTTGGAAAATTGAAAGGAATGGATCAAGTCCTTCACAAAATTGCTTGAAGTGTTCTTGAGAAAAGTGAGAGAAAATGAAGAAGATGAAGAAGATGAAGAGAATGAAGGTGTGAGTGAAGGGCTACGGTTTTGTGGTATATATAGGCTATATCTTAGGCCTTGTTTGGTTTATTCGATGTTGGAATAATAGCTTTTGTGATTATTTAATTAATATAAGCTTAACCATAGTTAATAATTAACTTAACTAAGGTTATAATTAACTTAACTAAGGTTATTTTGGCTAACCATGGTTAATAATATGTGGCTCACATTTGATGGAGGTGTGACTGATTTTGGGCCACACATAGTGACTCACCAATGAGTCACTGATCCTATCCGTTAGCGGTTCCCGGAAATTCCGTATGCAGCTCAGTCATTTACCCGATTTCGGTGTTTGAGAGGAAAATAATGAAACGAGAGCAAAATAAAATAGGTATGATTTATTGGAGGTGGATGCATGAAATTGAAGAGGTGTGGGAGGTTTACAACCTTGTAAAATGAGTGGTTAAGAGTGCATAGATGTGTCTTGTTAATACCTGCGAAAGCTTGGGGGTATTTTGGTCTTTTTACCTAAAAGTCATGATTAGTTGCATTTAATGCTCATAAATGCTTGGTGAGTCATGGTGGTGACTCATCCCATGACTCAGCTCCTCCGGTGTCCGATTTTGTCTCTGCACTTCCCTTCTCGACTCTGTCGGTTTCCCGATTAGGGTTTTACGCTAGTATAAAAGCGTAATATTTAGTTTTCGACTGAAAATTTTCAAACCAACCAAACTCGTTGTAAATATGATTTAAATATAAACCATTTCATTCAAGAGTCAAAATTAGGTTTTCTGATCATTAAAATCTTGCTGTCAGTGAAAAAACCGACTGTTTTTCGTCCGAACTTTTACCAAAATTCATTCGAATAAACATAATACTTTATTTCTAATCAGAAATTTGAAAAGTAGACTTCCTCACGGACAAAATAAAAAATCTACAAATTTCAGTTTCGGGTCAAATTAGGGTTTTCTGTCAGTATAAAATTATACTGTCAGTTTAAAAAACGCAGACCGGGCTCTGTCTGAATTTTCAACCCAAAATTTCATCGTAGCCTTATACCATAAGAGAGACTATGGTTTTATTTTATTTAAAATCACTTTCTAACTCTCAGATTAAAATATGATTAATTATATTTTAACTGGTTAAACAACGTAATTAAAAATCAGGCTGTTACACAGGGACCTGGGAAATTTCGTTCTTAACACTCCTAAGGGACTCACAACACCTAAAGTTAGAAAAGAACACCCCAACTTCAGGTCTAACCCAGGAATACCCAGGAATGGGGATGTCTCGAATGGGCTCTTTAGGAACCCTAGCGGCACGCTTGCGGAGCTTAGGGGCAGTAATGGCTTCAAGAGTAGCAGAGCTACTCTCATTAGAAGATGAAGAAGAAGAAGAGGACCTAGGGTTATCTCCATTACCCTTCGAAGGAGGCGAAGAATGGGGAGATTCCCCGATAGGATCTATTTCAGGTTCTATGATTTGAACCTCACTGGAGGCATTTTGAGATACCTCAAAGGAAGGCTCCATGACGAAATAAAGAAGAAAGAGGGCCAAATAAAAAATGGAAGAAGTGGGAAGGGCGTACCTGGAAGGAAAAAGGGAATGCAGAAAACTTGGAGAAGAAGAGCTCGAAGAAGAAGGGTTTAAACAGAGAGGATGCAAGTGAACTCTTCAGCAAATCTGAACCAATTTATACCAGAGACTTTGTCGCTTCAAAGTTTAACGTTACTTTCCAAAATGTAATGATGAAAGATGTCGTGTGAAGGAAGAGAGACGTTGATGTCGTGCGCTGCGGCGCGCGCGTGTGATTCCGGCAAGTGTACCGGACTGCCGTCAAGTAATAAAAGATATCGAACCCACAGAGACTGTGTTCTCGAATCGCAATCGGTTTTCGAATCGATTAGATCTGGACAGTTTTTTTAAAAAGGATTTTTATGTTTTGAGTGAAAAGGATTTTGAATTCGAAATTAAAAGATAGATGAGCAGAAAACAATTAAAACAGAAAACAAATGTTTTTGGGATTTTTGATTTAAACGGATTCCTAGGGATTTGGGTTACCTTTGAGGCTGTTTATGTTGCTAATCTGATTTACCTTTGTTGATTACCGAAATTGCCTTGAAGGCGAGTTTATCCTCTGATAGCTTAAGCTCCCTCTTGGGTTACAAAAGCCGTGCCCAATTGACCCGACCCCTACTCTCGTGGTAGTCGATCCCAGATTGGACCCTTTGCGTGCTCCGTGACAACTCGTTGCTCCTCGAGGGACGGCTTCTAACTCTCGTGATTTCAATCCCAAGTCCGACTTCTATAGGTCCGACACCTAAGTTCACCGCTAGGTTCCTCCTTATAATGTCTAAGTCATGCAAATAACCTAAGTTCACCGCTAGGTTCCTCCTTGGATCATCCACATCTCACAAAACCAAAGGTCGCCGAATTTTACGAGTGAAATACCCTAGAAATCCTAAGTTCACCGCTAGGTTCCTCCTTAGAACGTCTACGTCACGCAAATAAGCGGTTGACGAATTTAAGAGTGGTTAACACACTAGAAATCAGATCTAAAACAATAACGAAATCAACAACGATTTTACATCAAATCAACATCATTTACAAACCTCGGGCAGAGCCCTAGTCCCTAGACACAAACTACTACTCCGGTCTTGCCATGGAGATGACAAGTCAAGGTTGACAACATAGTGAAAATCGGAAAAAGAGAAGAGAGGAGAAGAGGAGAAGAGAGAATATGCCTAGAGTCCTAGTTGTTATAGATCATCCAATGTGTCCAATCTCTCTGTATCTGATGCCTTGATCCTTATTTATAGAAATTGGGAAGTTAGAGTCCCAAACCAACTCAAAATCTGATCTATTTCGGTTTCTTCAGGTCCAAGTAATGCGCGTCACGGCCGTGATGGCCATCACGGCCGGTAGTGCCGATGATTTCCTCGCTTCTGGTTGCTCTGCGAAATTCCAGTCTCTCGCGAGGCGAGTCTATGATCGCGTCGCGAGCCCTCTGTTATGGCCCGTGATGAATTTCACGGCTGGGCCGTGATGTGCTCTGACTTGTGGTGGTTTTGGGTCACGGCCGTGATGGCTATCACGGCCGTAGTGATGGAACTCGACTTGACCTTTCTTCTTCTTCGATTTTGCTCGATCATGGCCGTGATGGGCATCACGGCTAGGCCGTGATGGGCTCTGTTTGGCTCATTTTCTTCAGTTTTAAAGCTCCATCTTCATCCAAACTTCATCATGGTTGATCTTGAGCAATTTACCCTTGATATCTGCAAAACAACACACGAAAACCGCCTTACCCGTTCCAAAGGAAAATTAACCTAAAATCTAATAAAAATATGCCTAAACTACATGAAAATGCATGCAAAATGATGGACAAAGATGATGTGGAATCACACTCATCAAATCACCCCAAGCTTAAAACTTTGCTTGTCCTCAAGCAATTACTCAGGCCATAAGATATAAATCATTCAAAGCATGGATAGTGAACCTAGAACCCTAGAAGCTAATTCAAGTGATAGGCATATTCAATAAGCACTTAAGAGATAATCAAGTTCAAGTCCAATTAGAAGCTTAGGTTCTTCAAGTTCATATCCTCACTGATTTGGGCACTCATCTCACCTCACTCAAGTGTTTTAGGGTATATGACAATTCACTCAATTTCCTCAAGGAAAATATTTTACCATAGGCTTGACTATTAACCAAATCTCTACTTTATTTATGAAAACACTTAAGAATCAAGAGGTCTTTTCCTTTGGTTGTAATGTGGCCATGGGATTTATTGTAAGGTGGGAAAATCAAGGAAAGGGAATTTCAAGAAGGCTAGACAAATCATCAAACATTGCAAAGCATGACACCTTCTAAAATACCTTTTTTAGGGGACTTTGATTTACTTTTCCACCTTTCTTACTTCTATTTTTTTTTTCTTTTTCTTTTTCTTTTCATTTCTCACTTTCTTTGTCATCCCCTTCTCCATTTTTTTTTCTCGTTTATTTCATGTTATTTGTTTGGAGAAGGGGAGCTTTTTAGCATCAAGAGAAATATTTTCATCCCATTCTTTTTCCAACTACCATTTTGCCCTTTTTGTAATACTTTAAAAGGTGCCATACCAAGCATTATTTATCAAAGTAATTCAAGGTACCAAGAAAAGTATTTTATCTTTAGGCTCAAAATTGGGCAACTAAGGGGTAGCATTTATCATTCAAAGCTCGGGAGGCCAGAAAAATACCTAGTGCCTCAATCATTTCCAAAAATGTTTTCGAAAATTTTTGAAGTTTTGAAATGGTTTCAAGTCAAGTTCTAGAAAATAGAGTCCATGAGGAATTAAATCACTATATCAAATGAAATGGGGTAGATTTAGTGGATACCCCCTTTTGGCTCAAAATCTTACATTTAGTAGTTCAAAAATCAGTGAGGTACACAAGTTTAAGGAACCACATGCCAATTATCAACTATCAAATGACTATCTCAAGAAATTTCATTTTTAGCCATATCACAAGAATAATGAAAAATTGGGTTCAAAATTCACTATCTCAATTCATTTGGCACCAAGTTCTCACAATTGGATGCATGTTCTAAGTGAGGGGCAATCTAGAGAATGTGATCATACCAATCTATGCCTATGTGAATGCAATATGAATGCAACAATGCAAATGCAAAAATAAATACCCCTACCCCAAGCTTGATTACTTACATTGTCTCCAATGTAAATAATCAAGTCGGAGAGAGGAGAAAAATTGGAACAACTTACCGAGTCGGTAGCGGGTGTTGGCTTCACATTCCAGTCAAAACTTGGGTGGAAATTTTATCACGGCCGTGAGGCTCATCACGCAGGCGGTAGTGATCGTTTCTGGTTCTCAGGAGTTGCCCTGTCACGGCCGTGATCTACATCACGGCTAGGCCGTGATGCTCTCTGATCTTGGCATCCTACTCATCACGCCCGTGATGGTTGTCACGGCTAGGCCGTGTTCCTTTCTGTGCTCTTATTTAGTTCATCACGGCCGTGACAGGGCGTGATGGCCTCTGACTTTATCTTTTTTATGCTCTTCTTCTCTTTCTCAACCTGAAAACACTAGACAAACCTATTAATGATATTTTTGCCTCTTGATCTTCTCAAATTATTCAAGAGGTTAAATCAAAAACAAAGGAAAAAAGGAAAGAAAACTTGGGTTGCCTCCCAAGAAGCGCTTATTTATGGTCTTAAGCTTGACCATACTTCCTTAAGTCAACCGGGTCTGGCGGGCGTAGAAGTGCAGGCACACTTCTTTTCCAAGGAACTCCTTCAAAAAGCCGTCTCTGCTCATACTACCAATAATGCTTCCGCTTCGCTCTTTTCTCTCGGAGCTTCCTAGCCTTCCTTCCTTCCGTGAAGTTTTGTTTCCGCATGGACAGCAATTCCAACTTCACCACCGGGTGCATCTTCAACCATGCATATCTTCGGGGTTGCTTCCATGCTAAGTTCTTTCTCTACCGTGAGACGTTACATCAATTCTGCACACATGGCTCTCAAAAGGAGGGTTGTTACAAGAGTTAGTCAACTCGAAAATTTACCCTACCTTCCTCTACGGTTAGAGAGAGTTTACCATTCCTTACGTCTATTATTGCTCCAAATTTGCCAAGAATGGCCTTCCTAAAATGATGGGGAATTTAGGATTCCCTTTCATATCCAATACCAGGAAGTCGGTAGGGATGAGAATTTTCCCTACCTTTACAGGAACATTCTCTAGTATGCCTAGAGGAGTCCTAGTTGAGCCATCCGCAATTTGTAAGGGGAATTTGAATGGTCTCAACTCTTTGCTTCCCAACCTTTCCATGATAGTGAGGGACATCAAGCTCGTGCTAGCCCCTAAGTCACATAAGGTCGGGTCTATTTGCACTGTTCGATCGAGCAAGCGATGGAGAAACTACCTGGGTCTTTCAGTTTAGTAGGCATTTTAGTCTCCACATCTACTTGCTTTTTCCTGACCAACCTTTGTGGGAAAGGTATCGGGGGTTGGTACGGTGGTGGAGGGACATACTTCGGTTCTGGCTCTTCTTTTTCGCTCGTGTCCTCCTCCGGTTCCACCTCCATTTCAGCTACCCCCACCCCAAGCTTATCATCCCTTAAGTGTATGACATTGCAATGCTCATTGGGATTTGCTTCGGGTTGCCCCGGGAATGTACCCTTAGGTCTCGAGTACGTGATGGCTTGTTGGGCAATTTGTGTTTCTAGCATCTTGTTATGAGTTGCTAAGTTGTCTACCTTAGACGCTAGCTCCTTTATTGCTTCACTTACTGCCCTTCCTTGTTGTCTAAACTCCTCATTCTGTTTTGTCTGGGTTTCAACAAAACTTTCAAATAAAGTCTCGAGTTTAGATCTTTGTACCTGAGGATACCCCGGTGCTGCTCTCTTATTACCTTGACCCTCTTGGAACTCATGGTTGAGCGTGTTGCTGTAGTTGCCGTAGGAGAGGTAAGGGTTGTTCCTTCTTTGGTTGTAGGGATTTGGGAGAGCATAGTTGGGCAGCTTCGGGTTCGTATCGTAGAAGTTGTTACAAGAGTTCACTTGTTCACCCGAAGCGTCGGATCCATGTGGGCATCCCATCATGTCATGTCCCTGCATTCCACAAATCTCACAAACAAGGTTAGTAGCACCTAATGCACTCACATTAGCTCTTTCAAGCCGATCAAAACGTTTATTAAGTGAGTCTATCTTTGACATAATAAGATCTGTGCTATTTACCTCAAACTTACCCCCCGAAATCTTGTTCGGGTTATTACCTCTTTCGGATCCCCATTGGTGGTAGTTGGTGGCGACATTCTCGATGATGTTGAATGCCTCGGTGAGAGGCCTATTCATAAATGCTCCACCGGGCCGAGAATCTAGTGACACCTTCAAGAGTAGTCTAATCCGTTATAGAAGGTGTGCACTATTAACCACCTCTCGAGTCCGTGATGTGGGCACGACTCCAGCGATCCCTTGTAACGATCCCGAGCTTCCGATAATGATTCTCCGTCTTTTTGGAAGAAGCCGGTGATCCGGGTTCTTATGTAGGCCGTCTTGGATGGAGGGAAGAATTTCTCCAAGAACGCCCGCTCTAGTTGGTCCCAAGTAGTCAAGGTGTTAGCGGGGATTTGCTTAAGCCGGGCCTTCGCCTTTCCAAGGAGAGATGAGGGGAACAATCTCAAACGCACAACATCGACCGAGGCTCCATTAATCCTGATTGCGTCGGTGAACTCTAAGAATGTTTCTATATGATCGGTCGGGTCCTCCGAAGGCAATCCTCCGAATTGATGTTGCCTAATCATGTTGATTAGCATAGGTGGTATGGTATAGTTTTCCGTCTCAATCTCTGGCCTTGCAATCCCAGTTCGCAAGCCTCTCGCATTTGGGGCTGCGTAGTCCTTCAAAGGTTTTGTATCCGGTTGATTCGCCATGAGTGGAACGGGACTCAACCTTTCTCCCTCTCTTTGTAGTCTTCTACGTCTGTGGAAGGTCCTCTCGATCTCCGGATCAATCTCACTAAGGCTCCCAAGACTTAGGGATCTTTGCATATAAGTCACAGAGAGATGGATACAATAGAAGGAAAAGAAAATTTTTTTTTTGATATTTTTTTATTTAATATTTCAGAAATAAAAATCAAACAAAAAGAAAAGGGTCCAGAAAAATCAATTTAAAAACTAATTGAAATTTGAAAAGGCACGATCCCAACAACGGCGCCAAAAACTTGATGTCGTGCTTGCTGCATGCGCGCGTGTGATTCCGGCAAGTGTACGGATCGTCAAGTAATATCATATATCTAACCCACAGAGACTGTGTTCTCGAATCGCAATCGGTTTTCGAATCGATTAGATCTGGACAGTTTTTTTAAAAAGGATTTTTATGTTTTGAGTGAAAAGGATTTTGAATTCGAAATTAAAAGATAGATGAGCAGAAAACAATTAAAACAGAAAACAAATGTTTTTGGGATTTTTGATTTAAACGGATTCCTAGGGATTTGGGTTACCTTTGAGGCTGTTTATGTTGCTAATCTGATTTACCTTTGTTGATTACCGAAATTGCCTTGAAGGCGAGTTTATCCTCTGATAGCTTAAGCTCCCTCTTGGGTTACAAAAGCCGTGCCCAATTGACCCGACCCCTACTCTCGTGGTAGTCGATCCCAGATTGGACCCTTTGCGTTCCGTGACAACTCGTTGCTCCTCGAGGGACGGCTTCTAACTCTCGTGATTTCAGTCCCAAGTCTGACTTCTATAGGTCCGACACCTAAGTTCACCGCTAGGTTCCTCCTTATAATGTCTAAGTCATGCAAATAACCTAAGTTCACCGCTAGGTTCCTCCTTGGATCATCCACATCTCACAAACCAGTGGCCGCCGAATTTTACGAGTGAAATACCTAGAAATCCTAAGTTCACCGCTAGGTTCCTCCTTAGAACGTCTACGTCACGCAAATAAGCGGTTGCCGAATTTACGAGTGGTTAACACACTAGAAATCGGATCTAAAACAATAACGAAATCAACAACGATTTTACATCAAATCAACATCATTTACAAACCTCGGGCGAGCCCTAGTCCCTAGAAACAAACTACTACTCCGGTCTTGCCATGGAGATGACAAGTCAAGTTGACAACATAGTGAAAATCGAGAAAAGAGAAGAGAGGAGAAGAGGAGAAGAGAGAATATGCCTAGAGTCCTAGTTGTTATAGATCATCCAATGTGTCCAATCTCTCTCAGATTCGATGCCTTGATCCTTATTTATAGAAATTGGGAAGTTAGAGTCCCAAACCAACTCAAAATCGATCTATTTCGGTTTCTTGAGGTCCAAGTAATGCGCGTCACGGCCGTGGATGGCCATCACGGCCGGCCGTGGACGGTCTCTCCTCTCGGTTGCTCTGCGAAATTCCGGTCTCTCGCGAGGCGAAGTCTATGATCGCGTCGCGAGCCCTCTGTTATGGCCCGTGATGAATTTCACGGTCCGGGCCGTGATGTGCTCGACTTGTGGTGGTTTTGGGTCACGGTAGTGATGGCTATCACGGCCAGGCCGTGACGAACTCGACTTGACCTTTCTTCTTCTTCAGTTTTGCTCGATCATGGCCGTGATGGGCATCACGGCTAGGCCGTGATGGGCTCTGTTTGGCTCATTTTCTTCAGTTTTAAAGCTCCATCTTCATCCAAACTTCATCATGGTTGATCTTGAGCAATTTACCCTTGATATCTGCAAAACAACACACGAAAACCGCCTTACCCGTTCCAAAGGAAAATTAACCTAAAATCTAATAAAAATATGCCTAAACTACATGAAAATGCATGCAAAATGATGGACAAAGATGATGTGGAATCACACTCATCAAATCACCCCAAGCTTAAAACTTTGCTTGTCCTCAAGCAATTACTCAGGCCATAAGATATAAATCATTCAAAGCATGGATAGTGAACCTAGAACCCTAGAAGCTAATTCAAGTGATAGGCATATTCAATAAGCACTTAAGAGATAGTCAAGTTCAAGTCCAATTAGAAGCTTAGGTTCTTCAAGTTCATATCCTCACTGATTTGGGCACTCATCTCACCTCACTCAAGTGTTTTAGGGTATATGACAATTCACTCAATTTCCTCAAGGAAAATATTTTACCATAGGCTTGACTATTAACCAAATCTCTACTTTATTTATGAAAACACTTAAGAATCAAGAGGTCTTTTCCTTTGGTTGTAATGTGGCCATGGGATTTATTGTAAGGTGGGAAAATCAAGGAAAGGGAATTTCAAGAAGGCTAGACAAATCATCAAACATTGCAAAGCATGACACCTTCTAAAATACCTTTTTTAGGGGACTTTGATTTACTTTTCCACCTTTCTTACTTCTATTTTTTTTTTCTTTTTCTTTTTCTTTTCATTTCTCACTTTCTTTGTCATCCCCTTCTCCATTTTTTTTTCTCGTTTATTTCATGTTATTTGTTTGGAGAAGGGGAGCTTTTTAGCATCAAGAGAAATATTTTCATCCCATTCTTTTTCCAACTACCATTTTGCCCTTTTTGTAATACTTTAAAAGGTGCCATACCAAGCATTATTTATCAAAGTAATTCAAGGTACCAAGAAAAGTATTTTATCTTTAGGCTCAAAATTGGGCAACTAAGGGGTAGCATTTATCATTCAAAGCTCGGGAGGCCAGAAAAATACCTAGTGCCTCAATCATTTCCAAAAATGTTTTCAGAAATTTTTTGAAGTTTTGAAATGGTTTCAAGTCAAGTTCTAGAAAATACAGTCCATGAGGAATTAAATCACTCTATCACAAGAAATGGGGTAGATTTAGTGGATACCCCCTTTTGGCTCAAAATCTTACATTTAGTAGTTCAAAAATCAGTGAGGTACACAAGTTTAAGGAACCACATGCCAATTATCAACTATCAAATGACTATCTCAAGAAATTTCATTTTTAGCCATATCACAAGAATAATGAAAAATTGGGTTCAAAATTCACTATCTCAATTCATTTGGCACCAAGTTCTCACAATTGGATGCATGTTCTAAGTGAGGGGCAATCTAGAGAATGTGATCATACCAATCTATGCCTATGTGAATGCAATATGAATGCAACAATGCAAATGCAAAAATAAATACCCCTACCCCAAGCTTGATTACTTACATTGTCTCCAATGTAAATAATCAAGTCGGAGAGAGGAGAAAAATTGGAACAACTTACCGAGCTCGGTAGCGGGTGTTGGCTTCACATTCCAGTCAAAACTTGGGTGGAAATTTTATCACGGCCAGTGAGGCTCATCACGGGCGGTGTGATCGTTTCCGGTTCTCGGGAGTTGCCTGTCACGGCCGTGATCTACATCACGGCTAGGCCGTGATGCTCTCTGATCTTGGCATCCTACTCATCACGCCCGTGATGGTTGTCACGGCTAGGCCGTGTTCCTTTCTGTGCTCTTATTTAGTTCATCACGGCCGTGACAGGGCGTGATGGCCTCTGACTTTATCTTTTTTATGCTCTTCTTCTCTTTCTCAACCTGAAAACACTAGACAAACCTATTAATGATATTTTTGCCTCTTGATCTTCTCAAATTATTCAAGAGGTTAAATCAAAAACAAAAGGAAAAAGGGAAAGAAAACTTGGGTTGCCTCCCAAGAAGCGCTTATTTATGGTCTTAAGCTTGACCATACTTCCTTAAGTCAACCGGGGTCGGCTGGGCGTAGAAGTGCAGGCACACTTCTTTTCCAAGGAACTCCTTCAAAAAGCCGTCTCTGCTCATACGGCCAATAATGCTTCCGCTTCGCTCTTTTCTCTCGGAGCTTCCTAGCCTTCCTTCCTTCCGGCGGAAGTTTTGTTTCCGCATGGACAGCAATTCCAACTTCACCACTGGGTGCATCTTCAACCATGCATATCTTCGGGGTTGCTTCCATGCTAAGTTCTTTCTCTCACCTGGAGACGTTACATCAATTACTGCACACATGGCTCTCAAAAGGAGGGTTGTTACAAGAGTTAGTCAACTCGAAAATTTACCCTACCTTCCTCTACGATTTAGAGAGAGTTTACCATTCCTTACGTCTATTATTGCTCAAATGTTGCCAAGAATGGCCTTCCTAAAATGATGGGGAATTTAGGATTCCCTTTCATATCCAATACCGGGGAAGTCGGTAGGGATGAGAATTTTCCCTACCTTTACAGGAACATTCTCTAGTATGCCTAGAGGAGTCCTAGTTGAGCCATCCGCAATTTGTAAGGGAATTTGAATGGTCTCAACTCTATGCTTCCCAAACTTTCCATGAAAGTGAAGTACATCAAGATCTTTCTAGCCCCTAAGTCAAATAAGTCAGGGTCTATTTGCACTGTTCGATCGAGCAAGCGATGGAGAAACTACACTGGGTCTTTCGGTTTAGTAGGCATTTTAGTCTCCACATCTACTTGCTTTTTCCCGACCAACCTTTGTGGGAAAGGTATCGGGGGTTGGTACGGTGGTGGAGGGACATACTTGCCTTCGGCTCTTCTTTTTCGCTCGTGTCCTCCTCCGGTTCCACCTCCATTTCAGCTACCCACACCCCAAGCTTATCATCCCTTAAGTGTATGACATTGCAATGATCATTGGGATTTGCTTCGGGTTGCCCCGGGAATGTACCCTTAGGTCTCGAGTACGTGATGGCTTGTTGGGCAATTTGTGTTTCTAGCATCTTGTTATGAGTTGCTAAGTTGTCTACCTTAGACGCTAGCTCCTTTATTGCTTCACTTACTCGCTTCTTTCCTTGTTGTCTAAACTCCTCATTCTGTTTTGTCCGGGTTTCAACAAAACTTTCAAATAAAGTCTCGAGTTTAGATCTTTGTACCGAGGATACCCCTGTCTTTCTCTCTTATTACCTTGACCCTCTTGGAACTCATGGTTGAGCGTGTTCTTTGTAGTTGCCGTAGGAGAGGTAAGGGTTGTTCCTTCTTTGGTTGTAGGGATTTGGGAGAGCATAGTTGGGCAGCTTCGGGTTCGTATCGTAGAAGTTGTTACAAGAGTTCACTTGTTCACCCGAAGCGTCGGATCCATGTGGGCATCCCATCATGTCATGTCCCTGCATTCCACAAATCTCACAAACAAGGTTAGTAGCACCTAATGCACTCACATTAGCTCTTTCAAGCCGATCAAAACGTTTATTAAGTGAGTCTATCTTTGACATAATAAGATCTGTGCTATTTACCTCAAACTTACCCCCCGAAATCTTGTTCGGGTTATTACCTCTTTCGGATCCCCATTGGTGGTAGTTGGTGGCGACATTCTCGATGATGTTGAATGCCTCAGTGAGAGGCCTATTCACAAATGCTCCACCGGCTGCAGAATCTAGTGACACCTTCGAAGAGTAGTCTAATCCGTTATAGAAGGTGTGCACTATTAACCACCTCTCGAGTCCGTGATGTGGGCACGACTCCAGCAGATCCCTTGTAACGATCCCGGGCTTAGATAATGATTCTCCGTCTTTTTGGAAGAAGCCGGTGATCCGGGTTCTTATGTAGGCCGTCTTGGATGGAGGGAAGAATTTCTCCAAGAACGCCTCGCTCCAGTTGGTCCCAAGTAGTCAAGGTGTTAGCGGGGATTTGCTTAAGCCGGGCCTTCGCCTTTCCAAGTGAGAGATGAGGGGAACAATCTCAAACGCACAACATCGATCGAGGCTCCATTAATCCTGATTGCGTCGGTGAACTCTAAGAATGTTTCTATATGATCGGTCGGGTCCTCCGAAGGCAATCCTCCGAATTGATGTTGCCTAATCATGTTGATTAGCATAGGTGGTATGGTATAGTTTTCCGTCTCAATCTCTGGCCTTGCAATCCCAGTTCGCAAGCCTCTCGCATTTGGGGCTGCGTAGTCCTTCAAAGGTTTTGTATCCGGTTGATTCGCCATGAGTGGAACGGGACTCAACCTTTCTCCCTCTCTTTGTAGTCTTCTACGTCTGTGGAAGGTCCTCTCGATCTCCGGATCAATCTCACTAAGGCTCCCAAGACTTAGGGATCTTTGCATATAAGTCACAGAGAGATGGATACAATAGAAGGAAAAGAAATTTTTTTTTTGATTTTTTTTTATTTAATATTTCAGAAATAAAAATCAAACAAAAAGAAAAGGGTCCAGAAAAATCAATTTAAAAACTAATTGAAATTTGAAAAGGCACAGTCCCCGGCAACGGCGCCAAAAACTTGATGTCGTGCGCTGCGGTGCGCGCGTGTGATTCCGGCAAGTGTACCGGACTGCCGTCAAGTAATAAAAGATATCGAACCCACAGAGACTGTGTTCTCGAATCGCAATCGGTTTTCGAATCGATTAGATCTGGACAGTTTTTTTAAAAAGGATTTTTATGTTTTGAGTGAAAAGGATTTTGAATTCGAAATTAAAAGATAGATGAGCAGAAAACAATTAAAACAGAAAACAAATGTTTTTGGGATTTTCGATTTAAACGGATTCCTAGGGATTTGGGTTACCTTTGAGGTCATTAATGTTGCTAATCCGATTTACCTTTGTTGATTACCGAAATTGCCTTGAAGGCGAGTTTATCCTCCGATAGCTTAAGCTCCTCTCGGGTTACAAAAGGCGTGCCCAATTGACCCGACCCCTACTCTCGTGGTAGTCGATCCCAGATTGGACCCTTTGCGTTCAAGTGACAACTCGTTGCTCCTCGAGGACGGCTTCTAACTCTCGTGATTTCAGTCCCAAGTCCGACTTCTATAGGTCCGACACCTAAGTTCACCGCTAGGTTCCTCCTTATAATGTCTAAGTCATGCAAATAACCTAAGTTCACCGCTAGGTTCCTCCTTGGATCATCCACATCTCACAAACCAATGGCGCCGAATTTTACGAGTGAAATACCCTAGAAATCCTAAGTTCGCCGCTAGGTTCCTCCTTAGAACGCCTCACGTCACGCAAATAAGCGGTTCTGTAGAATTTACGAGTGGTTAACACACTAGAAATCAGATCTAAAACAATAACGAAATCAACAACGATTTTACATCAAATCAACATCATTTACAAACCTCGGGCAGAGCCCTAGTCCCTAGAAACAAACTACTACTCCAGTCTTGCCATGGAGATGACAAGCTGGGTTGACAACATAGTGAAAATCAGAAAAGAGAAGAGAGGAGAAGAGGAGAAGAGAGAATATGCCTAGAGTCCTAGTTGTTATAGATCATCCAATGTGTCCAATCTCTCTGTATCTGATGCCTTGATCCTTATTTATAGAAATTGGGAAGTTAGAGTCCCAAACCAACTCAAAATCTGATCTATTTCGGTTTCTTCAGGTCCAAGTAATGCGCGTCACGGCCGTGATGGCCATCACGGCCAGGCCGTGACGGTCTCTGCTTCTGGTTGCTCTGCGAAATTCCAGTCTCTCGCGAGGCGAGTCTATGATCGCGTCGCGAGCCCTCTGTTATGGCCCGTGATGAATTTCACGGCTGGGCCGTGATGTGCTCTGACTTGTGGTGGTTTTGGGTCACGGCCGTGATGGCTATGACGGCCAGGCCGTGACAGACTCTGACTTCAGCCTTTCTTCTTCTTCAGTTTTGCTCGATCATGGCCATGATGTGCATCACGGCTAGGCCGTGATGGGCATCACGGCTAGGCCGTGATGGGCATCACGGCTAGGCCGTGATGGGCTCTGTTTGGCTCATTTTCTTCAGTTTTAAAGCTCCATCTTCATCCAAACTTCATCATGGTTGATCTTGAGCAATTTACCCTTGATATCTGCAAAACAACACACGAAAACCGCCTTACCCGTTCCAAAGGAAAATTAACCTAAAATCTAATAAAAATATGCCTAAACTACACGAAAATGCATGCAAAATGATGGACAAAGATGATGTGGAATCACACTCATCAAAAGTCTCTTCAGTGCTGCCCAAGTTCGGCACACCAATAGCAGAGCAACACGTGTTGAGTAGATCAGAAAACGTACTGCAGCAGTTAAGGGCTTGAGTAATGAGCCGAAGAGTTGGTCTCGGAAATGAGGCCATGAAGGCCAAGTGGCAACAACAAACTAGGCCTTAATGACAATAACCACATCTCTTTACAACTCGGAGATTGAGAAAATGACATACTGGCACGAACCAAAAAGTCATTATCAGCCTACAGCTCGGCATAGCTCGGTTCTTCTAGTAAAATTTTTATGCTCTTTTGAGCCAAAAGCTTGGGGGGACTTGTATATGGGCCAAGGTCGACTAGTGAACGTACTGAGATAAAAATTAATATAGGCCGAGGTATCAAGCTCGGCCACTAGGAAATCAAAAATTCTAAAAGAAAGGATTGATAGACCCACTTTCCAAAGCCACTAAACTCGAATGTTAGCCGATGTATAAAGATCGGCCATCGAACTGTGGCAAAAAAGAGAGGAGTCTTACTCAATAAATCCTTAACTCAGATAATTTTAAAGCCAAGCTCGGCTCCTGTCATGAAAACTTTTATGCTCTTTTGAGCTCAAAGCTTGGGGGGCTTGTGTACTGGCCGATGAGTAAAACTCGGCCACCGAGCTTGGATACACGATCCGATAAAGGCGGGAAAGATAAGATCTTGATATTATCTCAAATAACTTTATCTGGTTAAAAGAGATAAATCCCACCAATTAAGGAAATCATATATCTCAAAAGAAGATTTAAGAGATAAGAAGAGATAAATCCAAATCTCTAAAAGATAATGAGATCCTATTATAAAAAGAGGAGAACCCTCAGAGAAGGACTCACTTTTCACTAACCTAGATGAATCTCCCTTAAGCGTATTAGAGGAACCAGCTTGACCAACAGACTATCGAAGAGTCCTTGTACACTAGTATTCATTAGGTACAAGATTAAGGGATTGATATCACCATATGACCAATGGTTTAACGTAGAACTACGTCTGGCTTTGATTCCTATTGGGATACGTAGGACCAGAATACAATATTCTGTCAAGCCATAATCTAAAACAACCGTATTTTTCACTCTTGGTTTGACGTTCTACGGCAAGATTCAGGCAAGTCGGATCTCGGTAGGAATAGGGCTCTAGTTTTCTTTGTTGGTGCACTTGGTTTTGGTTTAAATTTTTGGTGCCTTGTATTCATTCTTGTTTTCTCCTATAAATTTCTTTTGGCTTTCCAAAAATACATGAATGAACCCAATTTGACAAAAGAGTACAATAACAATTTAATTTTATTGTGCATCCTTTCACTGAACCATTTCTACATAAATCAGAGATATTTTAGAATGAGCTTCTGTTTATGTTTCCTTTTACAATTCACAGTTTGTTCTCTTTCACAAGTTCTTAACATGCTTGTTTCTATGCTAACATATAATGAACGATCAATTAACAGAATTTTCACTACTTGGTTCCTGCCAACTTTCTTTTTGGTATTGATCTATTCAAAAAATTCAACTCTGATTATTCTATTGCATGATTGTTGTTTTCATTGGTCATGTATTCATTTGTAGCAATATGTTTTGGATTGTGGAACAAGTCCTTAAGAGATAAGGGGATGGTATCAAAAAAATTAGATGGGAACCATTGAATTCTTGCGCAAGGTATTAAGCTAAAAGTTTATTTTCCTAATTGAATCCATAATAGGAATTTTCATATGACACACTATAATATATATTTTTTTAAATCTGCGTTGCAGATCTTCATTCCTATAAATGATGATAATGTACATTGGTACCTACTTGTCGTGGACTTCCGTATAAACAAGCTGATCGTTTTGGACTCTCTTCCAATTAATACAAGATCCGAAATTAGGAAGCTAAATGTTACAAGACTGGTAATGTATTGACCATTAATAACATTTTTACACTTATCCAATTTACTTCACATGTTCATTTGTATGCAGAGATGCTTTTTAGAAGCAATGTTTTTGCATTCTTCGTTTTATGAGCATAAAGATACAGAAAAAACTAAGGTAACTCAGTTTGTGATTGTTGAGTCTAAGGGGATTGGGGAGCGGCTTGCTTGAAATAAGAGCGACTGAAATAAACATGGTGTTAGCTTACGATCCAGCAAGCTGCTCCCCAATCCTCTCAGGCTGTACAATCACAAACTGAGACACCTTAGGTTTTTATGTATCTTTATGCTCATAAAACGAAGAATGCAAAAACATTGCTTCTAAAAAGCAGCTCTGTATACAAATGAACATGTCAAGTAAAATGGATAAGTGTAAAAATGTCATTAGTAGTCAAAACATTACCAGTTTATAACATTTAGCTTCCTAATTTCTAATCTTGTATTACTTGGAAGAGAGTCCAAAATGATCAGCTTGTTTATACGAAAGTCCATGACAAGTAGGTACCAATGTACATTATCATCATTTATAGGAATGAAGATCTACAACACAGATTTAAATATATATATATATTATAGTGTGTCATATGAAAATTCCTATTATAGATTCAATTAGGAAAATAAAGTTTTAGGTCAATACCTTGCTCAAGAATTCAATGGTTCCCATGTAATTTTTTTGATACCATCCCCTCATCTCTTCAGGACTTATTCCCTAATCCAAAGCATATTGCTACAAATAAATACATCACCAATGAAAACAACAAACATGCAAAAGAATAATCAGAGTTGAATTTTTGAATAGAACAATACCAAAAATAAAGTTGGTAGGAACCAAGTCGTGAAAATTCCGTTAATTGATCGTTCATTATATGTTAGCCTAGCAGCAAGCATTTTAAGAGAACAAACTGTGAGTTGTAAAAGGAAACATAAATAGAAGTTCATTCTAAATATCTCTGATTTATGTAGAAATGGTTCAGTGAAAGAATGCACAATAAAATTAAATTGTTATTGTACTCTTTTTTCAAATTGGGTTCATTCATGTACTTTTGGAAAGCCAAAAGAATTTTATAGGAGAAAACTAGAATGAATACAAGGCACCAAAAAGTTAGACCAAAACCAAGCGCACCAACAAAGAAAACTAGAGCCCAATGAAAGACAAAATTTTATATATGTTCACATGTATAAGTCGTAAGTAAAACAAGATTGGGAGATTTATTCCATTGAAGTAAGGAGTTGCAGGAACCAAAAATAATTTCTGCAATTTCCTTTTTGTCGTAACCATGTCGGAGGGCGCCACGGAAAATTATATTAGAGATTAATTGATTAGGAAAGGAGATTTTGGAGTCGCCACCAACCGTTTTATCCATAAAAATGGAATGGTGCAATTGGACACCTAAAAAGATGGTCTACGTTTCAGAGTTTGGGTTCGGGAGTCGATTACGAGTAGGGAATGTATTAGCACCACTTTTTTAAAAACCAAACCGGACCAATCGGGTCAACCGGTTCAACCAGGAATCGGTCGTGTCTGTGGTTCGGTTAGGCTTAGGGAACCGGTGGTCTGAAAGAACCACTATTAAACCGCTGGAACCGTATCGAACCTATCTTAACTGGATGAACCGGCAAACCGGAGGCGGTTCCTAAAAATCGAGCGATTACCTTTTTCAGGCCACCTCCGCCGTGCTAGCTTCACCCAGAAGCGTGAATCGTCGAGCCTCGCTTAGATCTCGCTGCCGCCGCCATGGTTGTAGTGCTTCTCTCCTCCGTTCAGCTGACAACCGCGTTCTCTTCTCCGCCCAGCCGCGCAACCTTCTCTCTCCCGTCCCCTTTCTGGTGGTCAAAATGCCACCTTCTCTCTCGGGTCTCCTTTCTCCCTCTCGATCTCTCTATTACGCCCTCTTTCTCTCTCCATCTATCTATCGTTTTCTTTGTAATGGCAGCCGCCACCCTTCCCCATCAAAACTACCAATAGTCTCTTTTCTGAGTTAGGGTAAAAAAAAAACCTATTTTCCTTTTATTGTTTTATTCTTCTTGAGCCCAACTAATGTTTTTATAACTAATGGATTTGTTTTGGGCCAGGTCTATTAGTGGGTCAACTACATGTTTCTCTTTCAAAACAAAAATACAAGTACTTTGGGCTTGATTTATCATAGATATATTTATACATATATTTATATATAATTATTTAATTAATTTATTTACTTTTTAGTCATCCGGTTCAACCATTGATTGAACCGGTTGAACCAATCGAACCACGACCGAGAGGTCTTGCCACTTCGATCTCCGGTCCGGTTTTTAAAATATTGATTAGAACCCTATCCCGTCCGTTAAAAACGGTTACCTCTAACTAAATGTGTAAAATTAAAATAACTTTAAAAATTATACCCCTAAAAGAACAATGATCACAAAAAATTTATTTATTTTATTAAATTATCTTATGACAAAGAAAGAAAATAATTGTTTATTTGTATAACTCGACAGGGGTGGTCCCTGCTCCTACGTATCCCTTGGACGAGAGGGAAATCAAAGCTACGTAGTTCTTGTAGAAAAAGATTGTGGGTTGGTTGATTTTGTTTTTATTGTTATTTTTTTTATTTTAAAAAAAGAAGCTTTAGTATTTTTGGGGTGTCGCACCCCATGCACCTACAAATATAATTTACCTAGTTGTCACAACTAATTAACCTCTTGAGATGATTTGATTTTATCATTTTTTTAAAAACAGGTTTATTTAAACGTAAATCGTTTTTAAGGGGTTTAGGATCTCAGAGTTGTGGCAACTCTTGCATCCTATAAAAATTGTATAATCAACCTTAATTGTCACAACCAAGTTAATCTTTTGAAATAAATTAGTTTTATTATTTTTGAAAATAAAATATTCGATTTTGTCTATTATATATATATATATTTAAAATTCTTTAGGATTTCAGAGTTGTCGCAATTCTTGCATCCTTAAAAGGTGTAGGATCAACCTAGTTGTCACAACTAGCTTAATCATTTGACATAATTTGACTTTAATAATTTTTTTAGGAAAAGAAACCTTATGATTATTTTAGTAATAATAATAATAATTTAAACCATCACAAAAAAATAAAATCGAAAGAAATTATAACAAGAAAACATAGATCTATGACATCGCCGTCCTCATCTACGGACTCGTCGTCCTCATCATGATCCATAACGTGATCCTCCGGCTCATCATCCTCCATGACCTCATAGAAGCCTTCCTCAGGGTCCTCCTCAGGGTCCTCCTCAGGGTCCTCCTCAATCGGTGCTGCCGGCTCTACGTTTAGAGGTGGTGGCTCATGTAGCAGTCTGTTAGCTCGCAGTGTGTGAAGATAATACCAAGTCGGAGGCAGAGCTACCCTCCTAGTCTCCACAGTATGGGTCCTACGGATTGGGTCTCCGTCAGCATTTAAATCGGTTGTGGTAATTGCTCCGTGGTATGTGGCAGATGTCGCCCCTGGATGTATCAGCCAAGCCCCGGCATTCCCTGCATTGTCGAAGACCTCAGTCTTCGATATTGTCGGCAAAGTGGGATATTGGGATCCATCTGAACTCATGTACATACGGCGATACCAAAAAGGAAGAGAGAATAACAAGTAGAAATGAAAGAGTGAGATACCGACAACGGATATATCGCACAACAACCATACACATGATACATACAACACCTTGGCATATTAACATTTTAGACATTACTCATGGGTAAACAACAAGTATTATTTCAGTGGGTCTCATACTCGAATCAATCAATTTTATAAAGATAATGCATGACACTTCAATAATTAGGCTCTAAACTTAATCTCATGAGATACCAACACCGTTTTATCATTGAGAAAGAAAGATTTGATCAGGCTCATACGCCACGTTTGGCAAGTTGTCTCCGTCACCTCATGCACCCGGATCAACATCATCACGAATCCCTTATAACGGCCATTCGGATGTATACCTCATCGAATACCAGATCTTAAGCAGGTATTCGGTTAACTCAACCACGTCTTCTAAGGGGAAATGCATATGAATAAAAGACTTTTCATTATCGAGACTTTTCTTTTTGTTCACTCTTTTCCGTTGTCGAAGCCCAAAGCTAACGACTATTCACAATTTTCATTACTTGAAAATCAATAACACATGACACGCAGTCCGAGTGCTCAATCACAACATCTTAGACCGATGCCGCAGTCCAAGGTTGTGGTCGTAGAAACAATTATAATTTTATCCATGTTTTATTTCAACATGATAAGGACTCCTAACCCATAACAACGAAATTATGACACACAGTCCTCAATTCCAAAATTGGGACTCCTAGCCCATAGTATCATGATGAGGACCCTTGGTCTATAATTCTTGACACGGATCCCAGATCACGTGCATAAACTGAATGCTAGAGGCGACGTCTCGTGAACTAGTATTCTCTTTCACATGTGCTTACTTTTCGCTCAGTGAAAATCAAAAACCAAAACAAAACCTCGGTCACTTATCCAAGTAAACGGAACATTTCTAAATCATTTAGGAGAAAATCTTTTCCTTTACAAAGTCTTTTATAAAACATTTGGAAATTCATTTGCTTTTGAAATCCTTGATGGGATAAAGTCAAATATTTTCAAAGTGGTTTTTCATTCATGAAACACATAGTTCGAAAAAGGTTTTCTCTCGTACAAACTTTGGATCACAAAAAGGTAGTTTCTATTGACTTAAAAACACTTCAACGTTTCTTTTCAAAACTAGAATCTCATTCTCTTGAAGTAAGCGTTTTAAACAAGGAACTTTATAAATGAAACCAATACCTTCAAAGTTCTATTCAAGGCTTATTAAGGCTTTTAATCCTTATAATCATTGTGCACAGACTCAAGTCCGGCTTCTCAAACTTCAATCAACAATAATATATTCTCAACAACAATATCACAGTTAATGACAGTTCATCACATATATACAACTCACAATATTTTAAGACAAGTAATAATCAACTTCAAGTAATAATCACAATAGTTCAAGTAAACAAGTCATTCAAGTGTTTGCTCCACATCATAATAATATTCAAATCACTCAAGTAAACACATACACACATGCATATAGTCATTGAATATCCCTAGGCAATCCCCTCTTACTTTCTGTGAAGGTAAGAAGATTAGATGCTCGAAGAGGTATGTCACGAACGTCCTCGTTTCCTCCGCGATGGAAGTCTAAGGTTATGAACACAAAATCACAAGTTAAAATCAAATAAGAACACTAAACCACAAGGTATAGGTTCAGCCAAGACTAGTTATTAGGGTTAGAGATTCCCGAAAATCATACAACTCATGGATTTATGATCATTAAGTGTTAGGAGTTCATAAACAATGATCATTTAACAAAGTTGAATTAAAACCCCACTAAATTATAAACATAGGGCATTCGACCAAGGCTAGTAAAGTAGGTTAGCATTCACTAAACTTTCCAATCTCTTAGGTTTAGTATCCATATGTATTAAGGAGCTCAAAACCATGATCATTTTGGAAAAATAAGAATAAAGTATCCTAGGTCCATAACCTTCTAGGTTCGGCCTTCATAGGATCTATAGTGTAGAAATCTTTAAACTTTCCAATCTCTTAGACTTAGCATCCAAATATCTTATGGAGCTCAAGTCCATGATCATCTTGGAAAACAATGGAAACTTAAACATTCCAATCCCTTAGACTTAGCATCCAAATATCTTATGGAGCTCAAGTCCATGATCATCTTGGAAAAGTGGAAGTAATACATACTAGCTTTATTAACATAGAATAAACAAGTTAGAAATTCTTAAACTTTCCAATCTCTTAGACTTAGCATCCAAATATCTTATGGAGCTCAAGTCCATGATCATCTTGGAAAAATGAAAGTAATACATCCTAGCTTTAATAATATAGAATAAACAAGTTAGAAATCTTTAAACTTTTCAATCTCTTTGACTTAGCATCCAAATATCTTATGGAGCTCAAGTCCATGATCATTTTGGAAAAATAAAAACTTAAACATCCTAGCACCTAAACACTAAGTTTCGGCCATCATAGGATGATGAGGAAAATATTCTTTGTTTAACAATAACTCTTAGGTTTAGAATGACATGGTGTTAAGAGTTCTAAATCCATGATCAATACTTGGAAAGTTGAAACATAGTATCCTAGGCCTACTTATTCATATTTTTCGGTCATCATAGGAACAAGCTATCAAAACTTCCAAGATTTATAGATTCAAGATCGAGGGATAGTTAGAAACTCAAACACATGATCATTTTCCAAAAGTTGAAACAAAAACTTCCTAGGTCACAAATGCAAGCATTCGGCCTTCATTGGAAGAGATGTATAGAGATTTTTGTTTTACACAACCTCTTAGTATATGAAAATATAAAATAATACAAGACTATAGAAAGTGGTTTCAACTCAAAAGGAGTTTTCTACCATTTTAGAGATATTTTAGAAGTTTAAAGCATATAAAGAACACATAAATTAAACTAAGAAATAAAAGGTGAAACTTACAAAAAAGATTCATATGAGAGTATTACCCTTAGTATAAGGAAGAACTTTAATGAAGAACTTAAGTAGAAAAAATAAATAAAAACTAAAGCTTTAAGAGCTTGGACATTTAGAAGAAAGAAGAAGATGAATGTTTAATGGAGGTTGAAGGAGGAAGATGCTGAAGTGAAAATGAAAGGGGTATATATAAAGAGGGGAGAGAGTGACACGAAATTGAGGAGAGAGGAATGACCTTGGAGAGCAAGTTTTTACCTTGTGCCTTGTTTGGTTGAAGATGAAAGAGAAAAATAGGTTTTTAGAATATAATATGATATATTTCAAAAAGTTCACCATGGCCACTTTTTAGGAGGTAGCTTAGGCCATAAGAGCCACCTCACTCCCTCATCTCACCTCAAGCCTTTTATGTCTCCTATTCTGCTCCATTTCGTACTCGGTTGCATTCCGATCATAATTCTTCCAACGTTTTCGCCCGAATAAAATATTATATTTTATTTTTGAACGAAAATTTTCAAAATAACCAAAGTTGAAGGAAACATAATAAAAACACTAACTATCTTATTCACGGGTCAAAATTAGGTTTTATGCACCGTAAACTTATACCGACAGTGTAAACGCAGACCGACTTCCGTCTGAATTTTCAACCGAAAATTTTACTGTGACTTCATGTGATATAACAACACAAGAAAATGTTTTTAGTTTAATTAAAATCATCATCTGAATTTAATCTAAAATAAACACATTTAAATATGTATTCACTGTTCCAGAAAACATTTTCAAATTTTCTAATCTATTTTTTTCTACATCCTTGCCTTTGTTTTTTTATTTTAAATAATAAATCTATATCTATACTAATTAATAAGGGGAATTGATGATTTTCTAATAAAGTGACATGTGTCAGCACCACATGATTGAAGAGGATTAGTTGATTATTAGTAATAATAAAAAAGAAACACTTAACACATAGTGTTACATTACGTATTGTAATATCATTTTAAAATAAAAATAATATTGAATTCTTTGCACTCAAATTATAGATAAAATTGTTTCAAAGTTTTTGTTGATCATTTCTGTCTATAAATAAAAATCCTTGGAGATGAATGAATACTACCGTTATGGGTGAGAAGGAAATAATGAAAGTAATGTGTGAAATAAGTCAAGAAAATATTTGATATAGTGGACTTAATATGATATAAAGGAATTTTTTTTGTACATACAGAAACACGATTCAAATTATTAATGATAACAATTCTATCAATAATAATAATAATTGATAATCCATAATTCGTATGGATGTAAAAATACCAGTAATATCTCACACCAATAAACAAAATTACAAACTCGACTATGAGTGTACCAAAAAAAAAATACAAATTAGATTCTATTATATTTATATTTATATATATATATATATATCGGTGCCTTCAGAGAAAAAAAAAAAGAATGATAAGGGAATATATATATATGGGCACCTGTACATAAATTAGTTATATTACAACTTGTCAGAAAAAACAATGATATATTACGCATGAATAGACAATACATAGAATGATAATGATCATAAAAAAAGAAATTAATTGATACACAAGCATCAATACAAATGAAAGCAAAAAATTGAAAGAAAATAAGAGTTGCACATGGAGTGTACAAATTGCAAGAACAGTGTACGTAACTTCAAAGAACAGAGCGGTGAACGGGAGATTGAGAGGAGAAAGTCCGTATAAAAGGAACGAGAATAAAAAGTTTGGATGGGATTTTGGAATATGTTTGTTATTTATATTTTTTACTAAAATATCATTCAAAATCTATTATACAAAAGAATCTATCGAAATCAATAAATTTTTGAATACTAGAAGATTTTTAATAACTTATAAAAAATTTTGATTGAATATCAATGGATTTGAAATTCTTAAAAAAATCGTAAAAATCCTGATTGAACCACATGATTTATTTATATTATATAAAAGTTTTGATCGAATATTATAACATTCTTTTGTTATAAAAAAGTCCATTAAAATTTTTTGATATCCAAATCCAATACACCCCGAAGTTAAAAAAATGTGTGCTTGACCTATTTATCGAGCCAACAATACTCTTCTAATCTTTTCATAATCCTTTTAGTTATTCCTCTTTAATTCATTTTAATTGTCTGATAGTAGTACAAAACATCAAATCAAAGTAACTAGCTGTTTCTTTTTTTAAAAATTTGATTTATTTTATTTTATTTTTATCTCGAAATAAATAAAGAAAGGGAGAAGATTTAAGATAAGAAAATACTAAAAATAACCTAATCCTAACTTAAAAACACTATTTATTCAAAACACAATTATTTAATTTCAAATATTGTGAGGATCATCAAATTGAATTTACATTGATGTCAGAAATTTGAATTATTTTCAAACAAGCTGGCCAAATAAACAAAGGATATTTTCATTATTAATTCACCATTTTTATTTTTTATTTCTTTTTTAAATTTTTTTATTTTTATGTTGGGCCCAATTTTGACTTATCCAAAAACACATGATCCAAAAATATCAGGACAAATTTGGGCACCAACACTTTTCATTGTAAAATCAATTTAAACAGAAGAAAACGATGCATATCCAAAAACATGATTAATAAAGAACAAAGGAAATGCTAGTGTTAATTTCATGAGGCTTACTTCTTGGCCATGAAACTTTTTTGGAAATAGACCCTTTATGCATAGTCTATTCATATATTTCAAGTACATTCAACCAAAATTTCCTCGCTGCATTCATTAGACAAAACATTAATGTCACATTTAATTTAGGATCACTTAGTGATTTTACAATACTTCCAATAATACATCTAAGAATATAATAAAAAAAATATACATATTCGTTTTGGGTCTCCTGAATCCTTGATTGAAAAATATATGAAGCCACAGCCGTCTCAAGCTCACTATTAAGTATATCCTTAGATATGGACGGACCCACGTATATTGATATGGGGGCATCTGCCCCCACCAATTTTATTTATTAGTTTTAAAATAAATGTTTTTTGCCCCCACTAAAACGTAAATGTTGCCCCACTATCCTACAATCTTACTTCACGTAACACTATAAAAAGTTTACTTATTGTGTTACAACTCTCCTCTACATAACACTTTTATTTTACACTACAAAAATTATAAATTTAATTAGAAGTAATGAAATAATTAAATGAAAATATAGTAGAAAGGCAATGACACCACCGTACAAGAAGTCAACAAATTTATTATGCCTTTTGGAAGCTTTTGTTTTATGCCCAATTACCATTTACCACATCACACCACCGTACAACTTTTTTTTTTTTTTTTTGTCTCTTGCTCTTTCTATTCCTATTTCCATCTCTCAATTTCTTCTAGGCAGGCTTCACTTGGTCGCTCACTCGCTTGGAGCAGGGCATGCGGCGTAATGGTGAGACTGTGAGAGAAAGCTCTGCCTTCAAGTTTCATTCTTTCTTCTATTTGATTTGTGGTTTGCACTCTCTGTATCTTACTACCTATTCAAAATTTCTTTTGATTTTAATTTTTACCTCTATGCTATGATTGTTGTATATAGGAAACAAAAAATTGCTCTGTTTAAAACATTGTGAGTGGATTGTTCTGTGAGAGCTGATGCTTGTGGTCCCCTCACTCCCCTGAGGTGAGTGGTGACCCTTCTCTTACCCTTACCTTTGCACTATTTTTTTAATTTTTTACTCCAAATGCAATTTCTGAATGTCCTATATTGTACCATGTAGTATTTTATTTAAATGTTAATTAAGTAACTAATTAGCATCATGATTTTAGTGTGCTAGAAATGGAAAAATATTTTAAAAGAAAATCAATATTAGAGCCTCAAGAAGTTATTGGAGCGGAAAATACATCAACACCATGTCCACCCACTACTGAGTCATCCATGAAAAAAAAGATTCATAGAAGCTGATTTGGAAAATCTTTCGGCTGATCCTGGAGAAAGGAATAAACTATCATGTTATCATCTCAATGATCGAGATGAAATCCGAAGAGCTTATTTGCAAAAATGCCCTTGTCAACCAGGAGAGCATGGTTTCCCACAACGACAATTTGGGACTTCTTTTCGTAAGTTTAATCCTGATGGATTTCTTGAATTTGGCAATTGGTTGGAATATAGTATATCAAAAGATGCTATATTTGTTTATGTTGTTATCTTATGAGATCTGACAATGGAAAACAAAAAAGTGTAGATGCATTTTTGACAAAGGGATTTTCAAACTGGAAAAAAGAAAAGGCTTAACACCCATGTTGGAGGCCCTAACAGTGCTCACAATCAAGCTTGGAGAAAATGTGATGCATTAATGAATCAAAAACAACATATTGAAGTTGTTATTAGTAGACAATCTAACTTGGTCAAAAGGGAATATCGGATTCAATTTACTGCAACACTTGAATGTATTTGATTTCTATTGAGGTTGGGGTTGGCACTTCGTGGTAATGATGAGTCGATGCATTCAAATCATCAAGGTAATTTTCTTGAGCTTCATCATTTTCTTGCCAAACATAATGAAGAAATTGGTAATGTCCTAAAAAACTCTCGTGGGAATCTCAAGCTAGTGTCACCTAAGATTCAAAAAGATATTGTGAGAGCTGCTGCTTATGAGACCACAAAAGTTATTATCGAAGATCTTAGAGATGATTTCTTTGCCATTTTAATTGATGAATCTCGGGACATATCAGTTAATGAGCAAATGGTTGTTGTTTTACGTTATGCATATAACAAAAGACATGTGGTTAAACAGTTTCTTGGTATTGTTCATGTTGTAAATACAAGTGCTATATCTTTAAAATTAGCATTGGAGTCATTGTTGTTAGAACCAAAGTGGTTTTGGATTAAATAATCTCTTAAGTTTTGATGTTAACAAAAAGGTTAAATTTGTATGGCAAAGTATTGTCAAAGATCTAACTTGTTTGTTTTAGATTGCAAGACTTTTTGAATGATACTAGTAAGGGAAAACTTAAAAATAAAGTATGGAATCTTATCTGATTCTATTTTGATCCTCTAGACAAGTCTGCAATTCCTGGTAAAATTGAGACGGTTAAGATTATGTTAGACGAGGTCTTAAAATTGGCTATGGAAGACGAGTATCTAAGTCTAAGAAAAGTCAAGTAGACGAGCTAATTAAAATAATCTTCAGAAAAACAACAAGTCCATAGACTTGCTAATAGACGAGTAGTCTCACTAGATGCCACGTCAGTAGACGAGCTATTGGAGTATGGCGAGTCCAAAGCCTTGGAACTAGAAAAATGTTATAGACACAGTATCAGTAGACGAGCCCGTTTTGCTGACAAGTTAATCTTGCACGTCCAAAGACCTGCACGTGCACGTGTTCTTAAAAGTGAACCCGTCTAAGCTTAAGCATATTTATTTCAAATGATTGTCTATTTAATTCAAGAGAATATATGTCTTTTTGTTCTTGCTGCTTCTATTATTAACTCTTTGTTTCTTCATAATAGAAACATAGTACCATTGAGAATATAAACCTTTGTACTCTGTTCTCCACATGGCTGTAGAGTTCAAATCAAGTACAAAAAAGGAAAGTCAGAAAGCTACCTTTGGTACAACAGGAAAGTGTCAGCTATACTTTGAGCATTCTTCTGATAACCAAGAGCACTTCTCCATGAAGCATATCAAGCTATCTGTCTCAACGGATCCAAGCCTTTATCTATGTCTAAACGGATATATTTTGAAGACCGTTGAAGAAGTTAAAGAAAGAAAATCACTCATTCTATAAATACTTGAAGAACTTCAACAGAGTGAGACACACAAGCTCTGATATCATTAGTGCAAAAACGTTGTTGAAATTTGTTAAAACAAGTTTACTTGTAAACCTTGCTGATCTCAAACTTTCATATCCTTACACATAGTGAGTTCTTAGATCAAATCTTTCAATCTCTTTGTTAGATTTAGAGCCTGTAAAGGCTTGATAAAGAAAGAATACTTGTAGCCTGAAAATGTGTTGAATACTTGTAATCTATTTCGAGAATAGTGGAGAAAACATTCAGGTAGAAGGGACTAGACGTAACTCTTGGTTGGAAGAGAGTGAATCAGGATAAAACGCTTGTGTGAATCTTCTAACCCATATCTTTTACAACTTTTAGTTATATTAACTGTGGGGTTTTGAATCTGAGTTTGTTAACTCTTAAAAAGATTTTTGTGTTTGTGTGTTGCTTTTATTATTTTTCTTGTAAAAGTTTTGAGAAAAAGGCTTTTTCGAAAAATTGTTAAGAAACACAATTCAACCCCCATTCTTGTGTTTCCCTGTGACTACTTCAATTGTTTGCAAAATATAGTTTGAGCTTGTCAAGAGTGCGTGGACAAGGATATGATGGGGCTAGTAATATGTGTTAAGTCTCTAAAATGTCTGATGTGCATTTCCCTAAGTTTTGATGAGAACTAAACATTGGTTAATGATTTAATTAACCTTCGTATTGGTTGCTAACCTGTCTATCGAGTGTGCATATTAAATAAGAAAATCATCCGTCCAACAATGTAGTGATAGAAGCTCATGTCCAACACTGCAGTGATTGAAGCTCACGTCCAACACTGTAGTGATTAAAACAAACATCCAGCACTGTAGTGATTGAAGCGTACGTCCAAAACGCAAGAGATAGAAACTTGCGTCCACTAAAGTGAAAGCCAGCATCCACTAAAGTGATGAAAGCCAGCGTCTACTGGAGTAACAAAAGAGCTCGTCCATTAAGGTATCAGAATGGTTCGTCCAATAACGTGGCATTTGGAGCTCGTCCATTAAGGTATCAGAATGGCTCGTCCAATGACGTGGCATTTGGAGCTCGTCCATTAAGGTATCAGAATGGCTCGTCCAATGACGTGGCATATGGAGCTCGTCTACTAGGTTACGTTCAACCAGTTAAAGGAGTATTCGTCCAATGATGTGGCAAATGGAGCTCGTCCACTAAAGTAACAGAGGCTCTCGTCCACTAGAGTAACAGAAGTGCTCGTCCACTAAAGGTGA
Organism: Sophora flavescens; assembly: GCA_030762895.1. Lineage (NCBI taxonomy): Eukaryota > Viridiplantae > Streptophyta > Magnoliopsida > Fabales > Fabaceae > Sophora > Sophora flavescens. Next base: position 174,944,480 of record CM061064.1, read on the forward strand.
CAGAAGCGCTCGTCCACACTAGTCTTTGGACTTGCTAAGTCCTTAATATGGATCTCGTCTACTAACTCGAATGAAAAATCTTAAATGGCTAGATAGACGCGATTATTTTCAAGATGGAAGCACTATCTTATGAACGCGAATTCTATAAGGATTATCAGAATCGTATTTCAAGAACCAGAAAGAGACTTGAAGCCTTCTCTTCTACTCAGTTTCACGCTTATCAAGAAAAGTCAGAAGTTACTCTCTCAAGCAACCTTGGATAATCAGAACCAAAGATCAGTTAAAGAATGCTTCCTACATGCTTTATTCCCTAGTACCTCTGGTCCTTACACGAAAAGGGAAGTGTACTCAGCATAGTACAAAAAGCTCTCTACACAACTCTGATATGGTTGTATCACGATGCATAAAGCCATGATCCTTCATGTTAGAGTATAACCAACATTCCTATTGCATTAATGGCTGCCCAGAACGACTATATTGCATTTAATGAAGTTCTGCTTGAAGCCAACATCTGAGGGAATGTCTCTAACGGATCTTAAATGCTTGAAGACCATAAATACAGAAGTCATTGAAGATGAAGATGAGAGAGAGTTGCTGGAGCTACTACTTCTGCTACACTTAATGAAAAATGAGAGGATCGCAACCTTCATCTCAAGAGAAATCATCCTCAATGTAAACATTCTATATTCACTCAAGTGAGTTTTATGAGAGATTTCTTTTATCAATTCTGAAGTACTTAAAAATATATCCACTCTTATGAGTGTAGGAAGAACTCATCTCTGTACTTCATTGTAAAATCACTCCATGAGTGTTGTGATATTTTATCTATGTAACCTTCATCAAAATTCAGTGAGCCTGGAGAGGCAAGGTGAAAATAATACTTGCAACATCCTGGAGAGGTTGGTTAAGAATAATACTCGTTGAGCCTGGAGAGGCTAGGTGTGCAAATAATACTTGCAACAGTCTGGAGAGGCTGGTTAAGAACAATACTCAATGAGCCTGGAGAGGCTAGGTGTGCAAATAATACTTGCAACAGTCTGGAGAAGCTGGTTAAGAACAATACTCAATGAGCCTGGAGAGGCTAGGTGTGCAAATAATACTTGCAACGGTTTAGAGAGGCTAGCTGTGCAAATAATACTTGCAACAGTCTGGAGAGGCTGATTAAGAACAATACTCAATGAGCTTGGAGAGGCTAGGTGTGCAAAGACTACTCATTGTAATTATCTTATGTGATAGTGGAGAAAAACTTAGCTACTGCTGGGGACTGGATGTAGCTCATCGTTTATATGAGTGAACCAGGATAAATCTTGTTTATTTTCTCTCTACCCTTATATCCTTATCTTTGTTGTTTTATGTATTTTCAACAAAGTTTTCTAACTGATTTTAAGCTTTATGTTCTAAGCTATTTTCAAATGTTTTTTATCCTCTAGATGTTGTCTAACCGGTTAATGTTTAGTCTAAGATAATCAGACAAGTCAATATTGTCCATTAGACAAGTGAAATGCTTTATCTTCCTTATTTCCAAACTGGTTAAAAATATGTTATTAGTTTTGTTAGATGGTTTTTAAATTATCTTCTTTTATCCATCTACACTCTCTTTATTTGAAAAACTCTGATTTATGTTTTGTTGTTTAGTAAAAGTTTTAAATTTATATTATCACCCAATTCACCCCCCTTCTTGTGTGATGGTTGATTTGATCTAACAATATGCAAGGTGAATTTAATGGCCTCAAAAGTTTGATCTTGAAAGAAAACAAGTATGCATTCTATGTTCATTGCTTTACTCACCAACTCCAATTGGCACTTGTGACGGTGGCAAAAAGGCAAGTTGATATTGCTTCTTTTTTTTTATTGTAGTTAACAATTTATCTAATATTGTTGGAGCTTCATGTAAATGCAGAGAGATTCTTAGAGAAAGTCAAACTCTTAAAGTAAATGAAGCATTAGAGAGTGGGGAAATTTCTAGTGGTCGTGGCTTGAATCAAGAAATTTCATTAACAAGGGCCGAAGATACTAGATGGGGCTCACATTATGGTACATTACTTTGGTTGATTTCTTTGTTTTCTTCCGTGATTGATGTGCTTCATGCTATAATGGAAGATGGCAAGGACTCAGACCAAAAAGTTGATGCATATAATTTATTGAGAACTTTGCAGTCTTTTGAATTTATTTTTAACTTGCATTTGATGAAGAATATATTGGGAATTACTAATGAATTGTCTCAAGCATTGCAAATAAGTGATCAAGATATTGTAAATTCTATGTCGTCGGCTAAAGTGTCAAAGGAATGAAATAGACAACTATAAACGCGAGAAGGGGGGTTGAATCGTGTTTATCAGAAATTAAAACAGTTAAAAACTTTTCGCACTCAGAAGCTAGGTTCCGACAAGTGTGAACAACACTGCACAGACAAGTGACCTATCTGGTGTGATTTTAACTTAAAAGCACACAAGCACACAACTTGAAAACAAGATTGATATTCACACTTTAACCCATTTAGTTAGATAACAGATAATATAATCAAAGCAACTAAAGGGTTTAAGGGAAGAGAGATAAACACAGCTATTTATCCCGATTCACTCTTTAACACTAGGGCTACGTCCAGTCCTTGGCAGCACCAAGTTTTCTCCACTATAACCGATCAGGTTATAGACAACAAGTATTCTTTGCACACCTAGCCTCTTCAGGCTCCAAGACAAGTATTCTTTGCTCACCCAGCCTCTTCAGGCTCACTCAGGTTTGTTTGAGAGAATGATTGTAATTAATGTAATTTTCAAGCCTTTCACTAACACTCAGAATAGTGAATTAAATGTAAGCTCAGAAAGACAGCGTAATAACATCAAATGATTGAATAATACAGATTGAAAGAATGAGGAAATGAATGCGCAGAGTAATGGCTCTTTAATGCTATGAGTTCTCTATCTTCATCTTCAATGATTTCTGTATTTATAGCCTTCAAGCATTTAAGATCCGTTAGAGACATTCCTTCAATTGTTGGCTTCAAGCAGAACTCCGTTAAATGAAATAGAGTCGTTCTGGGCAATCATTAATACAATAGGAACGTTGGTTGTACTCTAACATGGAGGATTATGGCTTTATGCATCGTGCAGTAGCCAAATCAGAGTTGTGCAGAATGCTTTTGTACTTCGCAGAGCACATTTCCCTTTTCGTGCAATAACCAAGACTACTAGAGAATAAAGCATGTTGGAAACATTCTTTAACTGGACATCGTTTCTGATAACCTAGGTTGCTTGTGAGAATGACCTTCTGACTTTCTTGATAAGTGTGAGAGAGAAAGCTTCAGAGTCTTCTGTATGAGGGGACAGCTTCCAAAAGCTCTTTGTACATGAGTTCCCCATCGAAGAAACACAGGCGAGTGTGAGAGTTTCGCAGAGACAAGTCAAGTCAACATCCTAGTCTTCAGACATGTTGACTTTTACTTCTTCAGACAGGAGGTCTTCTATGTGGGCACACATGTGAGAAGGTGATTTCTAACTTTTGGGACATGTACACTAGATAGAAAGGTTAGCAACCAATATGAGGGTTAATTAAATCATTAACAAATGTTTGGTTTTCATCAAAACTTCGGGAAATGCACATCAGACATTTTAGAGACTTAACAAGGAAAGGCTGCAAAGTATGAAAGAAGATGGTTGGCATAATTTACTCAATGAAGCATCATTGTTTTGAAAGAAGAAAAATATCGTGATTCCGAATATGGATGATCATTCATGGCACAAGGAAGATCAAGATGTAAACTTGAAAAGGTTTCAAACTTGCATCACTTTCAAGTTGAGGTATTTTATTAGGTGATTGACAGACAACTTCAAGAGCTTAGTAATAGATTTACAGAGGTGAGCACTGATTTACTTATTTGTGTGACAAGCTTAAATCCAAGATATTCATTTTTTTCATTTGGCAAGAAGAAGTTGATTTGTTTGGCTCGACTTTATCCATCGGAATTCTCCTAGGTGGACCTTATGGGGCTTGATATCCAACTTGAAAATTATATCATGGATGTTCATTCTAGTGAACATTTTTCTAATTTAAATGGGATTAGCGATCTTTCAGAAATGTTGGTGAAAACTAGAAAGCATATTGCATATCCAATGGTATATTTACTTGTGATCTTTGATTTTGCCAGAGGCCACTGCAACAGTTGAAAGGAGTTTATCTGCAATGAAAGTTGTGAAAAATTAAGTGCGCAATCGTATGGGAGATGGGTTATTGAATGATTGTTTGGTCACATACATAGAGGGGGATATTTTTGATAATGTTGAAGATGAAAAAATCATACAATAATTTCAAAATATGAAGACACGTAGAGAGCAACTACAGTTTGTGAAAGCTGATTATCTAGTATGTTTTGTGTATACAATGATATAGTTTTTGTGATCTCCAATTTTTGGCTTAATGATAATGATGTCCTTATTTTATCGTTTATCCATTTATATTTTATTTATAAAGGTATTTATAGTGTATGATCTCGCCCCCACTAGCCAGAATTTCTAGGTCCGTGCCTGCCTTTAGGAGGTCTAAACGAAACATGCGTCCACTGAAAACACACAAAAAACTAAGTTAGTAATGTGACATTAAATTTTTTCTTAGGGAATGATAGTTTGAAAGGATTTGAACTTATTTCATCTCACCTCTGGTACTTCTACAGCAGATGTTATTCCTTCCACATTCCAATCATTCAAAGTTTGGTAGTTGGGTGTGAAATGTAAGATAAAATTGAACCTCATACTTATATATGACATTATATGAAATTAGAACACAGATTTAGTACTTATCTCGTTGAAGACATGATCACCAACCAACGACAAATTTCTTATCAACGGTAGTTACCTAGTCAACTCTAAGTTCCTGAAATATTTAAAGACCAAGTCTTCCTTTGCCTGTTCACGCACTCTCAATTCACAGCTGTCAATGGGGAAAGTCGTGGAGTAATTGATTATGATATCCGTGATGGCAGAGGGGACCCATCCAATTATATATACAATAATAATAACCCTAGGCACCTCCCATTACGGGCCTATAGGTTAAGGCCTACACCATCGCCCACACAGATCAGTATTAGGTGCTAATAGCCTATTACGAATAGATCACCATATTAGCGGGCTTAAGCATCATCAAATGGATCATAATATTAGCCCATTTTTCGTAAACCAAAAAACCACAATTGATTGTAGCCCACAATAATTATTAGGGAAAATTCTAACATTCTCCCACTTGGGCAAAATTAATTGTGTAATTTTAATTTGTAGAAAACATTTTCAAAAAACGACTCTCGAGCTAGTAACGTACACTTAATGTGGCCACAAAACAAATGATCCCAAGATGTAACACATAATTAAGACTCCATCCAAAAAAAGTCAAGTAACATCGAATTATGGTTGTATTCATAACCCTTATTGATATGGGACCTTCCATAGTTATAAATATTACCGACTCCGTCGACTAGCCATCGATGTGGAGTGTAGCAAGAAAATGACACACCAATGTGATCCAACAACCATACTGTCATTTTCTTTGTCAGTCCTCAGTTTCTCTCAAATTCCAGAAGACCAGAGAAACTACATGGTTAATAAAAAATAACCATCATGCCTCGACTCAAACAAGGTGTCAACCACGTGCACAATGGTCCCAACAACACCAAGCTTCAAAATAAATAATGTCTCAGCTTAAACATGGCATCGACCACAGGCATAATGGTCCAACCGGTACAGAGCCTTTAAAATACATAATGCCTCAGCTCAAACAAGGCATCAACCACGGACATAGTGGTCCCAACGATACCGAGATTAAAAATTCATAATGCCCCAACTCCAACATGGCATCGACCACGGGTATTGTGGCCCAAAAGACGTCGAGCTTTCAAAATAAAAATAATGCCTCGACTCCAACATGGTGGCAACCACGGGCATAGTGGTCCTAATGACACCGAGCTTTAAATTTTCATAATGCCCCAGCTCCAACATGGCATTGACCACGGGCATGGTGGTCCCAATGACACCGAGCTTATAAAGTAATAATGCCTCAGCTCCAACATGGTGTCAACCATGGGCATAATGGTCCTAATGACACCAAGCTTCAAATTTTCACATTTGATATACATATACAAAAGTATTTAAAACAATATTCAACTTATCATCAATTTCTCAAATCAAATGGAAAATATCACAAGAAACACCAAAGTGTTCAAAATAAAAATCTAACATCATAGAGAAGAGTCACATAAAACTCAAGCTCCCACTAACTGAGCCCATTATACGAACTCACAATGCCCATCATCTCAACATGATCTTTAAACTTTAAGGCTTGAGTCCCTTGGCTAATGGAATAACTAACACAAAACCAACACAAACATGTTTAACCATCATATTTTTATTTCAACACATAATTGACATCAATTACTTCACTTCCAAACACTTAATGCCATTTTATGGTATCATTATTATCACAATAATTTTCAATGTGAAGCCATGTCACAAGTTTCTTAACCAAACACTTTATGTAGTTATGCATTTTTAATTTGATTTTTGGTTAGTTTTTACTTTGGAACGGGTAAGGCGGTTTTGCGGTGTTGTTTTGAAGAAATTAAGGGATAAATGCTCAGGATCAACCATGATGGAGTTTGGATGAAGATGGAGCTTTAAAAGTGAAGAAAATGAGCCAAGCAGAGCCCATCACGGCCTAGCCGTGATGCCCATCACGACCATGATCGAGCAAAACTGAAAAGAAAGAAGGCAAAAGTCAGAAATGGTCACGACCTAGCCGTGATGGCCATCACGACCGTGACCTGTCAACTGAATCAGACCCTCACCAGGCAGAACTGATCACGGCCGTGACAGACCAAAAACTGATCAGGCTGAGGATTTCAGGGACTTTTGGGGCGGCTACTCTTAGGCTATTATTTAGGATCTCTCTTCTTCTTCCTCCTCTCTTTTCTAATTTTTATTTTCATGTTGATAACCAAGCTTGTCATCACCATGACAAGGCTTGAGTAGTAGTTTAATTTCTAGGGATTGGGGCTATGCCCAAGGTTTGTTTATGGCAATGAATTCATGTTTTATCTTTGTTAATTGCGATTTTTCTTTAGATCTGATTTCTAGTGTTTTAATTACTCGTAAATCTGGTGCGCGCTTATTTACGTGTCGTAGATATTCTAAGGAGGAACCTAGCGGTGAACTTAGGTGTCGGATCTATAGAATCAGACTTAGGATTGAAATCACGAGACTTAGAAGTCGTCCTTCGAGGAATAACGAATTGTCACAAAACGTAAAGGGTTCAATCTAAATTCGACTACCACAAGAGTAGGGGTTGGTTTAATTGGGCACGGTTTTTGTAACCCGAGAGGGAGCTTAAACTATTTGAGGATAAATTTGCCTTCAAGGCATTTTCGATAATTAACAAGGGTTAATCAATTTAGTAACATAAACGATCTTGTTGGTAACCCAAATTCTTAGGAATCCATTTAAATCTGAAAAACCATAAATAGATTTACTTTCTGTTTATTTGATTCTGATTTTGAGTTATCTCTTATTTCAAATATCAAAAACCTTTTTCAAAAATCTTTTTATAGTCCAGTTTTATCGATTTAGTAATTAGTTGCGATTCGAGATCACGGTCTCTGTGGGATCGATATCTTTTTATTACTTGGCGACGAATCCGGTACACTTGCCGGAATCGCACGTGCGATCACACGACATCAAGTTTTTGGCGTCGCTGCCGGGGACTGTGCTTTCTCGAATCTCAATTTAATTTTTCAATTGATTTTTCTGGACCTTTTATTTTTATTTGATTTTTATTATTTGTTATAAAAAAAAATTTCCTTCTCGAGTATCTATCTCTCTGTGCTTTTTGTGCAAAGATCCCTAAGTCTTGGAGACCTTACTGAGGTTGACCCCGAAGTTGAAAGGACCTTTCATAGATGTAGGAGACTACAAAGTGAGAGAGAGAGGTTGATTCCCATTCCACTAATGGCGAATCTCCCGGATACGAAACCATTGAAGGACTACGCAGCCCCAAATGCTAGGAGTTTGCGAACTGGGATTGCTAGACCAGAGATTGAGGCGGAGAACTACACTATACCGCCTATGCTAATCAACATGATTAGGCAACATCAATTCGGAGGATTGCCCTCGGAGGACCCGACTGATCACGTGGAGACATTCTTGGAGTTCACCGATGCAGTTAGAATTCAAGGCGCCCCGGTTGATGTTATTCGTTTGAGGTTGTTCCCCTCCTCTCTTACTGGAAAAGCAAAAGCTTGGATGAAACAAGTGTCTGCTAACACCTTGTCGACTTGGGACCAACTGGGGCAGGTGTTCTTGGAGAAATTCTTCCCTCCATCCAAGACGGCCTACATACGAACCCAGATCACCGGCTTCTTCCAAAAGGACGGAGAATGCTTGTCAGAAGCTTGGGATCGCTACAAGGGGTTGCTAGAGTTTTTCCCACATCATGGACTCGAGAGGTGTTTATTATTGCACACCTTCTACAACGGATTGGATTACTCTTCGAAGGAGTCACTTGACTCTCCAGCTGGTGGAGCCTTTATGTATAGGCCTCTGACTGAGGCATTCAACATCATTGAAAACGTGGCCACCAACTACCACCAATGGGATTCAAAAAGAGGTAATAACCCGAAAAAGATTTCGGGGGGTAAGTTTGAAATAAATAGCACTGATCTTATAATGTCTAAAATAGACTCACTGAATAAACATTTTGATCAGCTTGAAAGGGCTAACGTGAGTGCAATAGGTGCTACTAACATTGTTTGTGAGATTTGTGGAATGCAGGGACATGACACAATGGAGTGCCCGCGTGGTATTGCACATGGATCCGGCGCTTCGGGGGAACAAGTGAACTCTTGTCACAACTTCTACGACACGAACCCAAAGTTGCCAAATTATGCCCCTCCAAATGCTTACAACCAAGGAAGGAAGAACAGTCCTTACCTCTCGTATGGGAACTACAGCAACACGCTGAACCACGAGTTCTAAGAAGGCCAAGGTAATAGGAAACCCGCAGCGGGTATCCTCAGGTACAGAAGTCTAAACTCGAGTCTTTATTGGAAAGTTTTGTTGAAACTCAAACAAAAAAAAAGAAGAAGATTTTAGACAACAAGGTAGGGCAGTAAACGAGGAAATAAAAGAGCTAGCATCTAAGGTAGATAACTTAGCCATCCATAACAAGATGCTAGAAACTCAGATTGCCCAGCAAGCCAGCACATACTCTAGACCTAAGGGTACGTTCCCGGGGCAACCCGAAGCAAATCCCATTGAACATTGTAATGCCATATACTTGAGGGATGATAACCTTGGGGTGGCTGAAAAAGATGTGGGGTGTGAGGAGGACATGAACGAAGATGAAGAGCAAGAACCAAAGTATGTCCCTTCACCACCGTACCAACCCCCAATACCTTTCCCACAAAGGTTGGTCAAGAGAAAGCAAGCAGAAATAGAGACTAAAAGCTTAATTGAGGAGCACAATGTCAAGATAAAAACTAATATGCCTCCCAAACTGAAAGACCCAGGTAGTTTCTCTATCGCTTGCTCAATTGAAAAAGTGCAAATAGACCAAGCCTTATGTGACTTAGGGGCTAGTGCGAGCTTGATGCCGCTCACTATCTTGGAAAGGTTGGGAACCAAAGAGTTGAGTCCATTCGAATTCTCCTTACAATTTGCGGATGGCTCAACTAGAACTCCTCTAGGCATACTAGAGAATGTTCCTGTAAAGGTAGGGAAATTTTTCATCCCTACCGATTTCCTGGTATTGGATATGAAAGGGAATTCTGAATTCCCCATCATTTTAGGAAGGCCATTCCTGGCCACCACTGGAGCAATAATAGATGTAAGGAATGGCAAACTCTCTCTGAATGTAAAGGAAGGTAGGGTAAATTTTAAATTGACTAACTCATATAACAACCCTCCTTTTGTGAGTCATGTGTACAGGATCGACATAACGTCTCCAGTGGTAAAGGAAGAGGTCAACATGGAAGCAACTCCGAAGATTTGCATGGCGAATAATGCACCCAGTGGTGATGGAGTTGCTGATCCTGTGGAAACAAAACTTCCGCCGGGAGGGAGTAAGGCCATGAAGCTTAGAGTGAAAAGAGCGAAGCGGAAGTGCAATTGGCCATATGAGCATAATCGACTCTTTGAAGGACTCCCATGGAAGAGAAGTGTTCCTGCACTTCTACGCCCAGTCGACCCCGGTTGACTAAAGGCAGTATGGTCAAGCTTAAGACCGTAAATAAGCGCTTCTTGGGAGGCAACCCAAGTTTTATTTCCCTTTTCCATTTGTTTTTGAATTTAACTCTTGCATAATTTGAGAAGATCAAGAGGAAAAAAATCATAAATTAATAGATTTGTCAAGTGTTTTCAGGTTGAGAAGGAAGGAAGAGCAAAAAGACCAGGGACAAATAAAGTCAGAAGTCATCACGCCCAGGCCGTGACTGTGGTCACGACCGTGATGAGAAGGACCCTAAGATCAGAGAGTATCACGTCCTAGCCATGATGCAAGTCACAGCCGTGATAGGCCAGCTCCTATGAACCAGAATTGATCACGGCCTGCCCGTGATACCCATCACGGCCGTAATACATTTTCCAACAAGTTTTTTACTATGCATGCGAGCCAACACCCGCTACCACCTCGGTTAGTTGTTCCAATTTTTCTCCTTTATCCGACTTGATTATTTACATTAGGGACAATGTAAGTTTTTAAGCTTGGGGTAGGGGTATTTTTCAAATTTTTGCATTTTTGTATTTTTCATGTTGCATTTATATAGGCATAATTTTGCATGATCACATGGTTAGATTGCCCCTTGCTTAGATTATGCATCCGATTGCGAGAACTTGGTGCCAAATAAATTGAGATAGTGAATTTTTTAACCCAATTTTTTATTCTTGTGATAAGGCTAAAAATAAAAATGCTTGAGATAATCTTTTGACAGTTGATAATTAGCACGTGGTCCCTTAGATTTGTGTTCCTTACTGATTTTTGAACTACTAAATGTGAGATTTTTGAGCCAAAAAGGGGTATTCACTAAATCTACCCCATTCTTTGTGATAGAGTGATTTATTCCTCTTGGATTGTATTCTCTAGAACTTGACTTGAAACCGTTTTGAAACTTAGAAAGTTTTGAAAACATTTTTGGAAATGATTGAGGCACTAGGTATTTTTCTGGCCTTCTGAGCTTTGATTGATTAAATGCTACCTTTAGTTGCCCAATTTTGAGCCTAAAAAAATAAAATACTTTTCTTGGTACCTTGAAATATTTTGATGAATGATGCTTGGTATGGCACCTTTTAAAGTATTGCAAAAAGGGTAAAAAAGTAGTTGAAAAATAAATTGTGGGATGAGAAAGTTAGAAAATTACTTCTCTTGAATTGAAAATCTCCCCTTCTCCAAATAAATAAAATAAAATAAAATAAATAAATTAAAAAAAAATGGAGAAGGGGATGACAAAAAGAAAGTGAGAAATAAAATTAAAAAAAAGAAAAAAGAAAGAAAGGTGAGAAATTGAATCAAAGCCCAAAAATGTATTTTAGAAGGTGTTATGCTTTGCAATGTTTGATAATTTGTTTAGCCTTTTTGAAATTTCCTTTTCTTGATTTCCCCACCTAAAGATTAATCTCACGACCTCGTTACAACCAGAATAAAAGACCTCTTGATTCTTTTGTGTTTTCATTAATAAAGTGGAGATTTGGTTAATAGTCAAGCTTATGGTAGAATACCTTCCTTGAGGAAATTGAGCGAATTGTCATATTCCCTTAAACACTTGAGTGAGGTGAGAAGAGTGCCCGAATCAGTGAGAATACGAATTTAAGGAACCTAAGCTTCTAATTGGATTTGAAATCGATTGTCTCTAGGTTTCTTATATGAATAAGCCTGATACTTGGATTAGCTACTCGGGTTCTTGGTTCACTATCCATGCTCTGATTATTTATATCTTCTGGCCTTCGTGATTGCTTGAGGACAAGCAAAGTCTTAAGCTTGGGGTGATTTGATGAGTGTGATTACACCTCATATTTGTTTATCATTTTGCATACATTTTCATGTAGTTATGCATTTTTAATTTGATTTTTGGTTAGTTTTTACTTTGGAACGGGTAAGGCGGTTTTGTGGTGTTGTTTTGCAGAAATTAAGGGATAAATGCTTAGGATCAACCATGATGGAGTTTGGATGAAGATGAAGCTTTAAAAGTGAAGAAAATGAGACAAACAGAGCCCATCACAGCCTAGCCTTGATGCCCATCACGACCATGATCGAGCAAAACTGAAAAGAAAGAAGGCAAAAGTCAGAACTGGTCACGGCCTAGTCGTGATGGCCATCACGGCCGTGACCTGTCAGTTGAACCAGACCCTCACCAGGCAGAACTGATCACGGCCTAGCCGTGATGGTGGTCACGGCCGTGACAGACCAAAAACTGAAGAAGCGCCCAAGGCAGAATCCATCACGGCCGTGACGCGCGTTACTTGGATCTGAAGCAACTAATTTGGATCTGATTTGTGTTTGATTGGGATTCAAACTTCCCAAATCTATAAATATGGCATCAGGCTGAGGATTTCAGGGACTTTTGGGGCGGCTACTCTTTGGCTATTATTTAGGATCTCTCTTCTTCTTCCTCCTCTCTTTTCTGATTTTTATTTTCATGTTGATAACCAAGCTTGTCATCACCATGACAAGGCTTGAGTAGTAGTTTAATTTCTAGGGATTGGGGCTATGCCCAAGGTTTGTTTATGGCAATGAATTGATGTTTTATCTTTGTTAATTGCGATTTTGCTTTAGATCTGATTTCTAGTGTTTTAATTACTCATAAATCTGGTGCGCGCTTATTTACGTGTCGTAGATATTCTAAGGAGGAACCTAGCGGTGAACTTAGGTGTCGGATCTATAGAATCAGACTTAGGACTGAAATCATGAGAGTTAGAAGCCGTCCTTCGAGGAATAACGAATTGTCACAAAACGTAAAGGGTTCAATCTAAATTCGACTACCACGAGAGTAGGGGTTGGTTTAATTGGGCATGATTTTTGTAACCCAAGAGGGAGCTTAAACTATTTGAGTATAAATTCGCCTTCAAGGGATTTTCGATAATTAACAAGGGTTAATCAATTTAGTAACATAAACGATCTTGTTGGTAACCCAAATTCCTAGGAATCCATTTAAATCTGAAAAACCATAAATAGATTTACTTTATGTTTATTTGATTCTGATTTTGAGTTATCTCTTATTTCAAATATCAAAAACCTTTTTCAAAAATCTTTTTATAGTCCACTTTTATCGATTTAGTAATTAGTTGCGATTTGAGATCATGGTCTCTGTGGGATCGATATCTTTTTATTACTTGGCGACGAATCCGGTACACTTGCCAGAATCGCACGTGCGAACGCACGACATCAGTGACCAAACATTCACATAGACTTCCAAAACTAATTCATACCAGGATATATCATGCCCCAAACATAAAGAGCCCAACATATTGATAGCAAGCATATGTCACTAATCAATAAAAATAAGATACCAGCACAATATGAGTCTTAATAATTAAATCAAAATCACATGTATCATCCAGATATCCTTGATGAAAATTATCATAGATATATAGTCACAACAAGCTTGATACATTATGATGTGCATCATAATTCAATCAATTTCATTAGGTAATAACCTAACCAAAAGAGTAAGGTTAAAAAACACAAGTCTCTTTCATGGCAAAAAATAGTAAACACTTAAAACCGTTATTTCTTTCTTTTCAAAATTATTATAGCAAAACACATTTCCCTCAGACACGTATCTTTCTAATAAATAGAAACAAATCATGCTCCATAACAAACTAAGCAACACATTTGTTATTTTAAAATGATTGTTAAGTAAAACTTGAAATGCATTAAGCTAAGCAACAAGGCAAGACATAACTTAAGCTTAAATCAAGCTATTTTGAGGCCAACATAACAACACATTCCCCTTTGGGCAGAACGTGCAACCAAGGTGGCAACCACAATCAGAATCTCAGATGAGTTAATAAATGAGCATACACTAGGTTCGGAAAATTGCCTCCTTTGGGCTGACAAATCCTCTAGACAAATGCACCTCCATTAACTTCATCCACAATCTTTGATAATGAGTTACTCAATGAGCATACACAAGGTTTAGAAATCTATCCCCTTTAGGAAGTCAAACCTCCTAGACCAGTACCTCCAATAACTTTATCCGATCATCGATAATGAGTTACTCAATAAGCATACATTGGGTTTAGAAATCTATCCTCTTTGGGAGACAGATCTCCTGGACCAATGCACTTTCACCAACTTTATCTCAAATCAGCTTCTAATCACGACACACAATAACCCTCTTTGGGCAGGTAATTGCATGTAACAACTAGAAGTATTCCTCTGATGATAAAGAGAAATCTCATCAATTAATTATGAGTTTTTTACGGTAATCACCGACAATAATCAATGAAATACTTTAACCTGGGAATCAATTTCTCTTGCCCTCAACCATGATACAATCCGTAAGAAGGTGCATCGACAACAAACACCTCTACTGATCATGAATTTAAATCCAATAGCATTTCGCAAGTTTTACACTTACAACAATTCATATAAGAGCTCATAATTAAGTAGATTGACACTTTAAAAAACACATGATATAGGCTAAAACTAATAAATTTCATAACATCAGCCAAGTACACAATATCATGCACATATATAGATTATGGTATATTCTCTTTCCGGTATATTATTTTTCTAAATATCAGCTGGAAAAATAAATAAACTAGATCCATTTTTCAATAGAGATATTCACGCAGCGGAAAATAAACAATTCATGAGGAAGCACTTAAAATAGCTTTCACATGCTCCCACAATCTCCAATTTAATTATAGTAATAACCATGAGAGGTTATAACATAATATAAATAATCAAATTCTAAAAAGGAAACAACATATGTGCATAGCTATCAATTCAACCATTTAATGGATATTCAAGGTATAATTACACAATACTTTCCAAAATGGATATTATCCCATTTGAGACATTATTGCATAAACTCACTTGTCGTATTTATCATGCGAAAAATATTTCAAAATTTATAGAACTTGTATCACTCAAAGAGAGCACAAATTCACATATATCAAATAATATTTCGAAATCCTTATAATAATTATAGTGATAATTATCACCATCAACGAAAAATAATATGATTGTGCACCGAAAACATTTTTCCAAAATTATGCGAATAAAGGAACCCAATAATTTCAATGTCACACCATTGTAAAAGAATGTCACATTCTTGTTTATAAATGCATTTTCCAAAACATGCATTTTAAATAATAAATCCTTGGGAGTAAATTTCTCTACTTAAGCATTTATAAAATGTGCCAACAACCAAAAGTATTTTATAACTAACCTCTGAGTGAGTGTCGCTCATCCTAGTGTGTAGAGCCAACAAAAGCGAAAGCCAATTTAATGGTATCATCAACTTTATATAACTTTTCAAAGGACTCATAAAATCAAACGTTAGATGACAATAACAAAACTCATATCAAATATCAACAATTCCTAAAGAGAAAATCAAGTCTTGTTTCCACTTGGTATAGTTTGAGCCAATAAAAAAAATCAATTGAAGCAAAACAATTGTTCACGGAAAAAAGGTACTATTAAGACAAAACATGAATGCATTAGAACATATAATATGGCAAGAAGCCCAAATAAAAGATGTTATCCCAACGAGGCCGATATAATAGTACATTCTCCTTTGCGCAGAATGCACAAACCATGGTCATAACCAAGGTCAAAACCTCAGATGAGTTAATCAATGAGAACACACTGAGCTCAGAAAGTTGTCCCCTTTGGGCAGACAAATTCATTAGCCCAATGCATTTCCCATTAACTCCATCCACGGTGAACTTCCAATTAGAACACGCAATAATCCCTTTTGGGCAGGTAACTGCATGTAATGATTAAAAGTTTTCCTCAAATTACAAAGAAATTTCCATCAATTGAAATAGGTGATCCCACTTTGGCGGTGACGACCCATAACAACTAATGAAAACTCTTGCACATGAATCACTTTTATGTTGCCCAAACCATGACACGGTCCTCAAGAAAGATACTTTATCAAAATAGCACCATACTGGTCACATGTCAATATTAATTGCATTCCTTACATGTTTTGCACTTAAACAGTCTTAATGACAAGATATACCTCAATAAATAAACATATTAAAACATATATCAAAAGCTAAGAGTATATAATTTCACAAAGTCATCTAGGGAGAGTGACCATCATCATAAAATCCAAAATATTGAAAGTTATGTTTACAACATATTTTCCATTTAAATTTCACCCATAAAAAAATTAAATAATAAATTTAATATATTATTTTTATGAAAAATATTTATCACAGTGTAAAATTTATGAAATATATACAGTAAAATCAAGCACAGAGAGGAGAGCACAACGCAAAAAATGGTATCTAAAATATTCTCCTATAGGGCCCACACTCTCCCTGGGTCACGAGTGGGCGTGTGCACGCATGAGGAGGTCATCTTCAACCTCCGGACGGGTCGACCCGTGACCATAAAATGGGTTGCGGATGGGTCGATTCGGGTCGACGAAAAACTACTATGTTTTCTCGTTATTTTCGTGTGATTATTGATGGGTTTTGTTCATAAACACTTTCCTAACCATTATAGAGCAAAAGCCCCAAATTTTAACAACAAATTTCACACAAAATCAAGGATCAAAGTCACGCGTGGTGTAAGAACCCTAGGCGCGAATTGTTTTTCAAAATTCTCCTTCCATAGTGAACTAAAATTCGTGATTTTTGTTTCAATGGATTTATAAAATCATTCTCTACAAAAGCCCTATGGTTTTAGGTTCCAATATTTTGATAACGCGATTTTCACAATAAATCTCATAATAATTCGAAAATAATTTAAAAATTATGAACCAAAAATGAAACAAAATAAAAATCATTATCATGTCAAACAATCAGGTTCTAAATCATATAATGATGGCTCTGATACCAAATGTAAGATAAAATTGGACCTCATACTTTATATATGATATTATATGAAATTAGAACACCGATTTAGTACTTACCTCGTTGAAGACATGATCACCAACCAACGATAAATTTCTCATCAACGGTAGTTACCTCGTCAATTCTAAGTTCCTGACATATTGAAAGACCAAGTCTTCCCATGCCTGTTCACGCATTCTCAATTCACAGTTGTCAATGGGGCAAGTCATGCAGTAACTGATTATGATATTCGTGACGACAGATGGAACCTAGCCAACTATATATACAATAATAATATCCCTAGGCACTTTCCATTAGGGACTATAGGTTAAGGCCTACATAAAAAGCTCCCTTAGATGCGGGCTGTGACGGAGGGAGAGGGGGAGGGGGGCCTTTGGATGCCATGACCCCCCTCAACACTAAGTGAGTTGTTGTTGTTGTTGTTGTTGTTATTATTATTATTATTATTATTATTATTAAATTAGTAACTTCATAAGTTACATACTATTTTTTAACAAAAATTGCATACTATTAAATAATATGATTGGTGTCATTTGTTATTAAAGTATCTATATACTCTTAATAAGGTGATATTTCTTATACTTTTAAATCATTGGTGTCATTTGATTCTATTTTTTTCTGGTCTCATGGGAATCACTGATCACCAAGCTTTGTCAAGCTTTGCAATAAAAATCCCAAGATATTTTTGAATGCCATGTATTTGGTATCTAACATAAAATCATTGGTTCGAAAGTTAAGAGATTGTAGTCGAAAAACTCTATTTGAGAAAGTTCTTTTATATCTAACATAAGTTATTCAAATTTGTGATGAGTGTTTCTTTATCAAATAATTTTTTATAATTTTTTTTCTTTTTAATAACTTCACCATGTAAAGTCAAAACATGATCATAACTTAAAAAAAAAGGTGAGTGTAATTTATAGCCAAACTTAGGGTTTGATGATATTTTAATAAATTTAGAAGTAGTTGAGTGTAATTTAAACTTCATGTTATATTAAGTTGATAATCATATATCAAATTTGTTTCATATAGTATGTCTTTATATGTTAGTTAATTTTTTCTACTGTTATTTGATGTTATATATATTTGATCTTGGTCCCCCTCATGTCAAATTACTGGCTCCATCCTTGGATGCGGGGGGACCACCAGATCCTTGACACTTGGTTTTTGTTGATTCAGTTTGATGTATTGGACTTACTGTTAATGGAAGCCCTGAAAGTGATGGAGTAGTGGTGAACTGCGGCTTCTCTTTGGTAACCATCCAGGTTAAATTGTTCACTCGAGTAAAGAGATGGTCAAAGGAGGATTTGATATCGAAAATTTCTTTCAACACGTCCTGCAAAAATAATTTCAGTTGATATTAAATACTACAATATATGAGATAGAATATCTAAATAATTTATCAATGAGTCAAGGCTAATACCTGAGAATTCTGAAAGTTGTACCCATGGTTTGAAGAAAGAGTTTCTTCATCTGCTATTTCAGTATATTTAGCATAATTTTCATGCACACTTGTCAAAAATTTTAAAATCAGATTAACTACATGTACATGGAGGAATGATGGAATATGCAATGCCAAACTGATAAATCACAAAACTTTCGATTCATAAACAAATGTTGAAGCAATACTGTAATTTTCCATTTGATATCAGTTAGATCAAAAGTTAATTTTTGCCAAAGACATAAAACAGCAATGACGAACAGAGAAACTGAAAGCATAAAACGGAAATGTCAAACTGATAAAGCATAAAATTTTCAGTGCATAAAAAAATGTCCAGAATTGTTATTATTTTTAAACAAGAATAGAAATGCAAAAACATCACAATAGGGAGAAAGATCACAACTAGGTTCGCACCTCAAACCCTAACAATCACGGGCAACAAGCCTAAAATTTATTAACAAAAGAAAAAGAAGTACAAGAAACTTTTTTTTTTGGGGGGGATTAAGACCAAACCCATGAAAGAACGACAAAGTAAATCTATAGTTGGGGAGACCCCACCTATTACGATAGAAATCATCTCTAATAAAAGAGTGAATTAGATTCCACCAAGTGAAACACCTAGAAACAACTCCATGAGAGGCTAATTTATCAGCACAATGATTCCCTTCCCTAAAAATATGAGTAATTAAAAAATCTAGGGACTTGGAAACAACAATAAAATTCTTCCACTTGTTCCTAATAAACCAAGGAACAAATTCTGGCTTTGAGTAGGCTTGCACCACAAGAGACGAGTCACACTCCATCCACATCCTTTTCCAACCCCTAGCTACGGCAATTTGAATTGAAGTCACGACAGCATATAATTCAGCAATGAAAGGCTCTTCAGCACCATAGAACTTGGTAAAACATCCTAGAACAGCTCCCATATGATCTCTGAAAATTCCTCCTCCACCAGCCATTTTAGAGCAACCCTTAGCTGCACTATCTGAATTTACCTTAATCCAACCACAGGGAGGAGCAATCCAATTAACTTGAATGATCCTGTCAGCTTTACAAGGATGGCAAGCAGCTTTAAAAGACTTCAGAATAGAGAATTTTGAAATAGAAGAAGCCATAGAGCTAGAGGTCATGCAACCTGACATTGAGACAGAAGCTATGATCATGTTGATAGCAGCTCTAATTGAGATTTTTCTATTCTCAAAGAAGAGCTTGTTTCTACTAAATCAAATGATCCAAAGGATATTTATTATAGCAGCTGCAATAATGTCCCTTATTATAGCACTCCAAGACTTGTACCAGATCAAAAGGATGCTACTAACAGAAGACCTGCCTATTTGGACATTTAAAATTGATTCCAACCAGTTCCACAGATCCCTAGCAAAGCTCCAATCCAAGAAGAGATGGTCAGCTGCCTCAGTTTCTGCATGACACAGGCAGCAGCAAGAAGCTAGATAGCAGCCTCTTTTCTGTAATTGGTCATCAGTGGGAAGCCTTTTCTGAATTAATCTCCAAGCCACAAAAGATTTGGATGGTGGGATGCAGCTATTCCAAATTACTTTGGACCAAGAGCACCTTTACTGACAAGGCTTAATAAAACCGAAAGCATCTCTAAGGGAGAGCTGACCAGAGGCTGTGTGTTTCCAAGTAAGCTTATCAGGATCATTGAAAAGAGGAACAACCACTTTGGCAAGGATGCCAGCCAGATCAGGAAATTTGTTCAAAAGATCAGTAGGGACATACCAATGGCCATTATACATATAATCAGCAACAGATGATCATAGACCTTTATGCAAGGGAGCTGGAATCTGAAACAAATCCACCAGAGGTTGGGAGTTCCAATTGTCAAGCCATAAATTAATTGTGGAGCCATTTCCAATTGGCCAAACAGAATTGTCAAACACAGTTTGCCAATTTCCTTTAATGCCAGGCCAGATTGACGATTTGCAATATGTCACAGGTTGGTTGCTGCCAATCTTGAATCTGGATTTTAAAAACATGGCCTATTCCATATCAGAAGCTAGCAAATCCCAAGATAGTTTTAGGAGAGAAGCATCATTCAGGGCTTTGAGTGATTTGAGGCCAAGACCACCCTCTTCCATAGGAGAACAAACTTTTTCCAAGGCAACAACACATGATTTTTTGGATTTAATATCACCTGTCCAAACGAAATTCCTGATAACCTTTTCCAGCTCTTTGATGAGAGAACTAGGCCATTGGTAAACTTGAAAACTGTGCAGCAACATGCTTTGAATGACAGTTTTAACTTGTTCAACCCTGCCCATGTAAGATAACAATTTCCTTTTCCATGATGCAAACTTCAGAAGAATCTTATCAGAAATGCATTGAAGATGAGACCTCTTTGATTTTCCTTTTAAAAGGTGAACACCTAAATAAGTGGAAGGCGGTGATCCAGGGCCAAAATCAAGGACAGATGCAATGTTGGAACATTTAGCAGCGGATATAGCACCAGTGTAAAATTTACATTTTACAGGATTGAGGAACTGACCCGAGGCTTGGCTATAATTGAAGAATAGGTTCATTAGAGCTTCAAGACTACTCTTCCTGGCTTTGCAGAAGACAAGAACATCATCTGCATACAAAATGTGGCTAGGGGCTAAAAGGTTCCTTGCACCAGCTAGAGGCTTGACCATTCCAGATTGAACCAGTTGAGATATGCCTCCGCTGAGGACATCCTCAGCTACGCAAAACAGCAGAGAAGAGAGGGTGTCTCCTTGCCTGACCTCCCTCTTGCAAGAGAAGAAACCTTCTGCTTTTCCATTGATCAAAAAGGAGAGCTTTGCTGATTGAAGAATAATACTGATCCAACGGCAGAACTTCTCATTGAATCCAAATGCTTTTAAGACAGAAATCAAAAAGTTCCACTGTAATGTGTCAAAAGCCTTTTTTATATCCAACTTCATGGCCAAATTTCTTCCAAAAGACTTATAGTCTAAGAGATTTACAGCCTCTGATGCCACACATATGCATTCTTGGATATGTCTACCCTTTATGAAACCTCTTTGTTGATGAGAGACAATTTTTGGAGCAATCAAAGCAAGTCTATATGCTAAAACCTTTGTTATTACCTTGAATTGGAAGTTAGCCAATGCAATTGGTCTAAACTCCTCAATTCTAGAAGCACCTTGAGATTTAGGAATTAGAACCACAAGATTGGAGTTGACATTTGGAAGTAACCATCCATGCTCAAAGAATTGTAGGACAGACTTGCAGACATCATCCTCTATGATTTTCCAGAAAGATTGGTAAAAACATCCTCCAAAGCCATCAGGGCCAGGAGCTCCTTCACCATTCATAGCAAACACGACATTTTTAATCTCTTCACATGAAGGAATCCTTGTCAAAGCATTATTGTCCTCTGTGGCAACTGATTAATTCATTTGCTTGGCTCTATTTGGGACAGCATATAGGTTGGAATAATAATATAGAACATATTGAGCTATATCTTCATGCTTATCCAAGATATCATTCCCAGCTTTTAAGAAATTCATAGATTTAGAAGCATACCTAATCTTGGTTAATCTGTGGAAATAAGCAGTATTTCTATCCCCCTCACAGTGCCATTTAACCCTGGCCTTATCCCTCCAAAATTCTTCCTCAAATTGTAAAGCTTGTTGCAGTTCCAGCTGTGCAAAAGCTTCTTGCTCCATCAAAGAATCACTTGAACCGGAAGAATTAATTTCCTGCTGAATATCATTCACAGCTGCTAAAGCACTTTGAACCCTTAAGTGAATATCACCAAAAACCATTTTATTCTTGACTTTTAATTTTGCTTTCAGATTTTTCAGGTTTTTTTGACAAAACTGCCATTGGACAACCATCAACAGGTTTACTCCAAACTTTTCTTACTAATCTTTCACAATCTGGATGAGCAATCCACATCTTATGAAACTTGAAGGATGAGGGGAAAGAGTTGACCATTTTAGAAACAGCAAGTATGAGAGGGAAGTGGTCAGATTGACTCCTTACCAAGGTGCTGCAAGTAGAGGAATTCCAATAATCAAGCCAGTCCAGGTTACAGATGACCCTGTCCAACCTTTTCTCAGTTAGTGCCAAACCTCTTCTACCATTACTCCAAGTATAGTCAGATCCTCTTGTAGGGAGATGAATCAGGCTGCCATTATCTGAGAATTCCTTGAAATCATGACAGGATGCCTTGAGAGGAAGAAAGGAGCCTCTAACCTCATGAGAACCAAGAACTGCATTGAAATCCCCAAGAATGCACCAAGGCCCTGGATTCTGCTGTTGCAATGTTGATAGATCATTCCAAAGCAATCTCCTTCTAATATAAGCAGTGCTTGCATAAACTGCACTAATGAAAATTGTTTTACGACATCCAGGCTCAAGGAACAATGCTGATCAGATACTACCATAACAGTTGGATCCAAATCTAGCTTGCACAAACCCCAAAGGTTAGGCAACAAGTTATTCCTCTGATTCATCACAAAAATCTTCAAACCAATTGACAACCAAAAAGAAATTGATACATTAGTCACATTGATCAAGGGATCAGAGATGAAAACCATATCTGGCTTATTATCTAGAAAGAAAATTTTCAGGACATTTCTGGTTTTTTGGTGACCAAAACCCCTGCAATTCCAGTAAATCAACTTCATTAAGAAACTAGACATTAGGACTACCCTTAGAACGGGTATTATATCTATCAGATTTTGCAGCAAGGGCAGCTCTCCTTCTTTGCTTCTTTTTCTGTGATTTAGACATAGCAACAGAGAATCCCTCATTGGATTCCTTATTTGAACTTTCAGGAATATTTAGCAGATATTTGCATGGATCCGAAACACCTTGATCAGGAGCCTGACTAATATCATCTTCTTCCAAGGCATCATCCACTCAATCACTCCACAAAGGACTTAAGATTCTTAGATCTTTAGAAACATTCACTACAAAAAAAAGGTTATTTAGCGACCGAAAATAGTGACCGAATTTTTGGTTGCTTTTTGACCGAAATGGCGACCGATTGTAGGATCTACATGAAACACTGATAAGAGTTGATACTGCGACCGAAATAGCAACCGAAATAGAGCGTAGCAGAGTTATCGGTCGCTATTTCGGTCGCTAACTAAAGGAAAGTAAAAGTCAGAAACTTATGACTTTTTAGCGACTGAACTGGCGACCGAATTAAATGCAACGGTTAAATTTTATTTACATTTGCGATCGGTATTAATTCGGTCGCTAAACGGTGCATAAAAAAATTAAAACAGCGCGTGTTAGCGACCGATTGAAAAATCCGTCGCTAAATTTATGAATTCAAATTTCAAATTAACTCATTTAGCGACCGGTTTAGCGACCGAATTAGTTCGGTCGCTAAAATTAAAATCCCTAAATCGCGATTTCCTTCCTCTCTTCGCCCATTTCTCTATTTTCTTCTCCTCTCTCACACGCAGCGACGCAGCTCCGCCCCTTCCCTGTTCCGACCGCGTAGCTCCGCCTCTCAGCGTCTCGTCCTCCTCCGGCCACCACTTGGTAAGGTTCTCCCCTTATCCTTCTCATTTTGTGTTTCTCCTTCTCTGTCTCTCACTCTCTCTTCCTCCTCCCAGCAGCACCATGCCACCACCGCCACCACGACCACCACTGTAGCACCGTGACCTCCTTCTTTGGTAAGGTCTCCTCTTCTCTCTCTCTGTATCTCGCTCTCTCTCTCTCTTGCTCAGTTCTCTTTGTCTCAGTTTCTCTCAATGTCTCTCTCAAGTGTTGTCACTTCCTCCTCCTCCCCACCACCACCATCCGAAGGGGTTCTGCTTTTGCGCAACCACCACCCCCCACGCCTCCTATGATCGCCCTGTCTCAGGTTAGGGTTTAGGGAAGTTCTGTTAGTATGGGTATTTATGCTGTCAAATTAATCATTGATGTTGTTCTAGTGAAATCCAGAGTAGATAAATTTTGACAGTAGGGGTATATTGATTTAAATAACTTATTGGATAGATAATATAAGTTAGCTTCCTCTTGATTCACTATCTCTTCGACTGTAATGCTTGGAAGTAGGACTACTATAAGTTTCATGGCCATCCCTGCATAAAATAAGCAAATATGAAGCCAAGAATGTAATTAGTAAATTACAGGCACATTGTATTAGACATAAGGAAGACTATTTTAATATGAGTTTGAAGACCAAGTCAATGTGGAGGCAAGGGTCCTAACCCCAACTTGTAAATTTTGTAAATTTTCATTGTTGAGTTGAACACTTTATATTTGTTCTTTGGGTATATGAATGTATGGAGGTTTGATAAAAATTGGATGGCTAATTAATGGCTGGCCTTTGAGATTCTTTTTTTTCGATGGAGATTGGTAAGTGAGGGGTGGTGGGAGGAAACATTTGTTTTCAAACTTCTTGAACCGTTGAATTCCAAGGTCAAGGTCCCTTGAAAATGATTATGTTTTTTTTTAATCCTGTAATATTTTTTTTAAGGCTTGCTCATCCTTGTTTCTCTTATTTAGATTACTCAAGTACATTGTTGTTTCAACTATGAGATGATTTGGATAGTGAATCCAAATACATCTTTACTAAGCATACTTGAGAAAAGTAATTTTCCTTTGCTCTAATTTCTGCATGTTCCCAACTACTTGACTTATTTTGAACTATGGTTCACCATGAATTAAAACACGTGCAAAGAATGAGGATTGGAATGAAAGTGACTTTGGTGGTTTTGAATACTATGTATTTGGAAATGTTGCATGAATTGCTTGGGTGTTGCCAGGGAATGCTTGAGGTGAGTGGGTAAATTGGGTGCATTATAATTGAACAACAATAAAGGGGTTGTGCGCTGCAGCAGGTGGAAAGCTATCTTTTTTTATTTCTTTTCTTTTGGCAGATGCATTCGTGTATTTCTTTCATTTGTAGTGCTGATCTGACTTGGTAAAATATAGTGTGCAATGGCAATGACACCCACTGGATCATATTGAGAATATATAATCTTACCAATGTTAGCTGTGATAATGTCTGAATAAAATGTAAAGGGGTAATGATGGCCTATACACACTAATGATTTAAGAAACACAGAAAGAGAGGACAAAATTAAAAGGTCTAATGGCTTTCAACAAACTCTTAAATGTTAGTTTCTTAAATGCTAGTATTTGACAGGATTAATTTTATTTATACATTATAGGTCATTCTCTATTTCTCGTGAGTTGAATGATGGCCTATACACACTATATATCTTGTTGTTTGTTAGTGAAGAGCTGAGCTCAATAGGAAGGTATCCTGCCTGAAAGGCAAGATGCTGATTGTGTGCTGATAATTTAATATTTATGTATGTATTTGCAATTATGTGTTGTTGGTTAGTGGAGAGCAGAGCTCAATAGGATGTGATCCTGTCAAAAAGGCGGGATGCTTGTTGTGTGTTGCTAATTTAGAAGTTATGCATGTGTTTGACAATTATGTGTTACTTGTTAGTGGAGAGCGGAGCTCAATAGGATGTTTGCTACTATATTTTATCTAAGTTTGTATTGAAATATCCTTCAATATATATTTGTTGAAGTATGCTACAATCCTTATAAGTCAATGGTTTTATTTTCTGTTAGAGTTAATTATTAAGCTACGAAAGCCTTAGTTTCCTATTTGAGATTCAATATTAATGAGCATGCGTACCTTCTCAGGGCACGCATGCTCATTCAATATTTTGGATGTGCTTGAAGGATTCTTGAAGTTTGAGGTTTTTCTTTAATTCTGACTTAAGGCCAAGGTCTTAGATAATGAAGGATTAAGTATAGGGTTAGATAAAATGAAGGGTGGGGCACAATTTTCCAGGCACATGACGTGCCGTCATCATTCAAACATTATTCACATTAGAAAGCAGCTCTGTAAACAATATTATGAAAGCACCTCTGGTTTTCTACTCATTTGTTTCACTAGGCAATGGAACTTTCCAGAAATAGTTGTTGATGACCATCCTTACTAGGTTATCTAGGCATTTCCAGTAGGAAAAGTCCTCTCTATGGCCATCCTTCAAAACGACGTAAAAGCGTCTGCTTTCCTGAAAACTACTATGTTTGCTAATCTGTAAAGTTGCATGTGAAGTTGCATTTCTTTGTTCTATTTTAACATGCTAGTATGCTACATGGATCTTTCCATCCTTTCTTATTATCACTTGATTAAGTTTAGACATATGACTTGTTTTCCTTATCATTTTATCAGAAAATGGATCCGACTAAATGTTTTGAGATAGTCATCCATATAGACCAGGTACAGTATCTCATCAACTTAAGAATAACGATCGGATTCACGTAATGATGGTTAAGGCATAAACTAATCGTTACTAAATTTTTCTTGTGTATTTGCAGGATTTGATTTCAATCCCGCGATCATTCTACCGTCGTTGGGGACAAGAAATACCGCGTGTTGTGACTATTGAATACAAAAGCGGAAATCTGTTCAATGGGAATATAGTAATCCATGAGGATCGTCCATTGGCCGCGCTGTCGCCACGCGCCAAAAAGAACGAGCGATTATAAAATAATGCAGTATAGAGCGACAACTCGGATCGTCTCTCAAGGACTCTTTAGGTGTTGTTATTATTAACAGAAAATTAGTAAAAGTTAGAAATGGGGGTTTTGAGATTAAAACTAATTTAACAAAACAAATCAAAAACAGAGAAAAGAAACAAGCAGTTTAAGAAATTAGCAAATAAACAAAAGCGATTAACCTACTGTTCTCAGTTTCCCACTATCATTGGTTCATGCAAATCCTAAGCAGATACTAATCCCCTCCCGGTTGTAACAACAATTAACAAACGAAAACTGCTACTACAGATGTATGTTCCTATTCCCGAAATAACAAACGGGGTTAAGCTCTCATGAACAAACGAACATGAATGAACACACGCGAAATAACAAACGCGGTTATATATAGGAACATTGCATCACCGAGATGAAACAATACCACACTATACATCCCTGAAATAACAAACAGAAACATACAGCATGGCATTGAAAAGAGAAAGCAACTAAACATGGAAAACAGAACCTCAAGTGTTAACAGAAACCAATTACAGTAGATTAATCTCGGAGACTAATTCTCCATTACAGAAATAAACAATAAACTAAGAGGAAAACAAAAGGCTAACAAGTTCAGAAACTAGCCAAAACTGGCTAATTCTGACTCCCTATTCAGTTCTGCCTAAGACTACTTATATACACGTTTCTGGAATCCAAGTCCTCGCGAGGCGAAGCACTGCTCGCGAGGCGAATAACACGAAAGGTCTGCAACTCTTTGTCTTCTCGCGAGGCGAGCATATCGTCGCGAGGCGAACGCTTCAAATTCCCAAACTGCAACGCTCGTGACCTTCCACACGGGCAAGCCGTGATCGTCTCTGACTTTTCATGGTTGGATGACTCGCGAGGCGAGCCATTTATTCGCGGGGCGAACCAGAGACTTTGCATTTTCTTGGAACAGTCAGCTTCGGGGTCGCGAGGCGAATGCTCTTCCATGCAAGCGAGAAACTCCAGAATTATTCCTTTTTATTTACCTGAAAATAGGAAATAAAAGTAAATACTTTATTCACTCTAAATCAACTAAATTAACTTAAAAACAATTTACAGACTCAAAATATTACTTAAGGACAATCAAGTCTAATTTGGGTAAAAATGATATAAAATAAGCACAAAGCCAAGGTCTTTACTAGTTATAAAACCAGTCAAACAGAGGCTCATCATCCATATTTTGCAACAGATACAAATGGTATCAGGGAGTTGTATTTGTTGTCCACTGGTGCATTGGCAAAGTTTAAGTACCTTGGGGGTTCTCGCTTCTACATGTTCATCCCTTTGGAAGATTGATGAGTTTTGATATTTTGATTAGTACTTATTGACTGTGGTGTGTTTTTATGTTTTGATCGTTAATTAGTACATTATTAAACTTTTTTTATAAACAATTATTAAACTTGGGTTAATTAATGTATATGTTTTCTTGATCAAATTGATTGTGGTGTTTTGGATCGTTAGTACATCATATTTACGTTTTTTATTTATTCAAAAAAAATATTGGTGTATTTTGTTTATATCAGAAATTAAAAATCAATGGGGTAATAGTTGAAAAACAAAATTTGGTCGGTAGGATTAAGTTACAGGAAAATTTTTATAAAAAAAAATTCAAAATTTGCGACCGAAATAGCGACCGAATATCAGTCACCAAATTCCGTTATCTGAGCATGCGACAAACTATACGGCGACCGAAATATAATTTTGTGACCGAAATATCGGTCGCAAATATGCGATCGAAATACAAATTCGGTCGCTAAACATTTAGCCACCAGGGTTTCTGCTACCCTCTTAATTCGGTCGCTACACAGTATAGCAACCGAAATATCATGTTTAG
The DNA here is from genome assembly GCA_030762895.1 of Sophora flavescens. Taxonomy (NCBI): domain Eukaryota; kingdom Viridiplantae; phylum Streptophyta; class Magnoliopsida; order Fabales; family Fabaceae; genus Sophora; species Sophora flavescens. Next base: position 174,973,326 of record CM061064.1, read on the forward strand.
CGACCGAAATCTTCGGTCGCTAAATAGGTTTTTTTTTAGTGATTTTGATTCTCAAAATGATCAGTAGGAACCACCATCACAGGAACATTCATCATTGAAGGAGTTGCAACCTATTTCGAACAAACAGCTAAACTTTTTGCACGCTGCAAGGAAGAGGAAACAAGGGAGTCTGCCACAAAGGTCCTTGAGGAGGAGTTCTTGCCGGCTCTAGATGACAAAAAAGGTAAATCCTTCTCATTCTACCATAAGCTTCTCCCGCAAGTCAGACTTTAAGTCAATCTCAATCAAGATCCTTGCAAAGTGACCAAAAGTTCTTTTCATAGTAGCTTCATCAAGAGCTAACGGGACTCCTATGCCACTACCTATTTCAAATAAGATTTTTGGGCGCCAATACACCCTTGAGAGGCCATGTAACCTCACCCAGCCTTAAATACAAGATTACTTGAACTTTCTTAGATTAAAATCAGGCGTCCAAGATGACAATCTCAATGCTCTAGGGTTTAAAGACCAAGGACCGTGGGACCGGATTCTCCTCTGATCATCCAGAGAGGAGAAGCTATACTCGTAGAAATCCTTCCTAAGCGAGACAACTTTCCAAGAGCTATTCGGCCTCAAAAGTTTTAATAACTTAACCCACAAGTCATCCACCTTGAATGGTGAATCTCCCTTTGATAGAGTCATGCCACCATATAAAAAAATTTTGTACTCTTGCATCCCATCCAAATATTCAGATTCAGAGATTTTAATAGCCAAATCTCCGCCTTTCAAGCATGGTTTTGGCAATTGGCTAGGAGGAAGATCAAACGAATTTGAGACAGCTTGTGCAAATGATTTTTTCACCACAATTTGGGGATCCGTGGGTGTGGAAGAAAGAGGTGGGGGAGGAGAAGAAAGAGGTGAAGAGAGAGGAGGATGAAGAGGAGAAGGAGGGGAGCGGAGCATTAGATGACTCCGGGAAGAGAAAGTGCGAAGGACAATCCGAGAATATTGCCATGGGTGCAAGCACATGCAAAACCCTAGCTTACCATGCTAAATCCCATGCTTTGTGTCTCACTTTCTTATTCATTGTTTGTGGAAAATTGACCTGTATGAATATAGGCTTGGATTTTAATAACTTCTATTTCTTACCTTGAATTTAATTTAATAATATGGATAAGAATTCAAATAATCATGCTAAGTTACGCGTCTATGGTTTGTGACACCTGCTGATTATTTTTCTATAACTTGCGTGGCACTTTGTCATATGGAGATTCCTTCTTTCGCTTGTTCTCACAGGGAGAGCTTTTTCCTCGGCTGCATGTCCTGTTTGCTATTCTGTTTCCAGTCATGACTATTTCGTTTCTACTTCTCCCTGCCTCTCTTGGTTCGTCTTCCCCCCCTTTGCTTCTACTGTCTGGGTTTTATAAACATGCGAAATTTAAAACGAATCCACATTAAGTCGTGATCTTGATGCTAAAAAGGAAAGGTACGATATATGCCTCGTCGATTACACGCTGGTGTGTGAAATTGAATCCCATCTTTCCTATCTTCTTCGCAGATGCAGTAGTGATTGAAATGAAAGAAAGAGATTTTTTTGGAATGCGAAATCTCTAAAGATACGGGACTGGATTGCGACTGAGAAAGGAAAGTTTGAGAGAAAATCTGATGTGGGGAGAAAACAACGACATTGGCGCAAGGGAAAGGGAATGGTGCGACTGCTAGGGTTTCAGTGAGAAGGGGAAGCGCATGAGTGTGGCTGCTAGGGTTATAAAATAGGAAGAAATTGTGGTGTGGGTGGTGGATTCGGGTTTAGAAGAAAAATGGGTCTTTGGTAATGTGTTTGGCTAGTTCTGATCCAATAAAACAAATACAAACCAAAATTTGTAACATAAAATTTTAAAAACTTTTTGTGATTTTGTATTTTATATTATTTTTGGATTTTGGGATAAATAGAAACAAAGCAAAATATTTTTGTGTATTTTGCATAAGATTTTTAATTTTGACTACGTACTCATTTCGTGTTAAATTACATGCAAGATCACTGAAGTACACTAAAAGAACAAAGTAAAAAGCTGTCGTCCACTGAAAGAGCACATGAAGCACGTCCACTGAAAGAAACAGAAGATCTCGTCTGCTGACGTGGCACAAAAGCACGTCCACTAAAGGAAACGGAAGAGCTCGTCACGACGTAGTACGTAAGCGCGTCCACTGAAGGAAACAAAAGATCTAGTCTGCTGATGTGGCACATGAAGCGCGTCCAATAAGGAAACAGAAGATCTCGTCTGCTGATGTGGCACTTGGAGCACGCGTCCACTGATGTAAAAAACAAAACACGCATCCACTGATGTAAAAGAAGCACGCGTCCACTGAAGAAAAAGGAGAGCTCGTCCACTGAAAGTAACAAGAGCGCGCGTCTACTGATAGTAACACTTGGAGAGCTCGTCTACTAATGATACACGCTAAATTAGAAGCTCCGTCCACTTACATGATATATAAAGCTCGTCTACCAGTTGGAGCCCGTCCAATAACCTTGAGCTAATACTCCCGTCTGCTGACGTGGCAAATGGACGCGGATATTTTTCTCTTCAAATAAACGCGGATATTTTTCTCTTCAAATAAACACGGATTAATTACTCTTCAAAAAGACTTGGCTATCCTTTCAGATGGAAACAGTTATATCTCAAGAAGGACACAATCTCTACAAAGATCAAACAGAATCACATTTGGAGATCAAGAATCAAGAAAGCAGATTTTGTTAAATCAGATCCAAATCTGTCTTAAATGATCCCAACAGCTATAATCTGTCTTCTATATAAAGAGGGATCAAAGGAACATTTTTTAACAACAACAACAACATATACAATAAACGCAACTCATTCTGATTGTGAAACAAAGTGCTTCATCTCTGAGAAAAGTGTGATAGTTAGAACTTCAATTTGTATTATCAGGCTTTTAGAGTCTTGCTTCTACTCAATTCTTTTTGTGAATTAGAGTGACTAAGATAGGGTATCTCTTAGGGTTCCACAAGGATAGAAGGGATCCTTGGGTAAAGAAAGCTAGTGTGCTTTCTGGAGATTTTTCAAGCAAGGAGGGTATCCTTGTGTTGCTGTAATTAGAATTGTGTAACTGCTGATTATAGTGAAGAAATCCACAGAGGTGTGGGACTGGATGTAGGCTTACCAGAGGAGGTAGCCGAACCAGGATAAATCGGTTTGCGTGTTCTTCTAATCCCTAAACTCCATATACTTGTTAAACTTGAATCTTTAAATCTGCAATCTGTGTTAAAATCTGTTGTTACTACTTATAATTCTTCTTGTCATCATTACTTGTTCCATAACCTAATTCTTGGAAATTAAAATTGAGTGAAAACCAATTTTCTTTAAAAGAAGCACTGTTTTACTTTAAATTGTTGAATAAGTTTTAAATATCTCAATTCACCCCCCCCCCCCCCCCTCTTGAGACCGTAGCCACTACCAACAATTGGCATCAGGGCTAAAACTCTTGTTATAAAGCTTAACAGCTTCAAGAGATGGCTACAAATGATATCCTGGGTGATGGGGCTTCACTCACTAGACCCCCTGCCTTTCCCAATACATGTACTGGAAAGAAAGAATGCTTATCTTTCTTGAGGCTGCAGGTTTAGATGTTTTAGATGCTGTTGAAAATGGTCCCTATGTTCCATTTATTCTTGATGCTAAGGGAAATAAACAATCTAAACCAAAAGATGACTGGAATGATGATGATAAAAGAAGAGTTGGTTATAATGCTAAAGCAAAGAATATTATAACAGTTGCTTTGAATTATGATGAGTTTTTTAGGGTCTCCAATTGCAAAACGGCAAAGCAGATGTGGGATACTCTTCAACTCACTCATGAAGGAACCAACGATGTGAAAAGAGCAAGGGTGAATGCACTAGTCCATGAATATGAACTCTTTCACATGAAGAATGGTGAGGAGATAGATGATCTGCAAAAGAGGTTTACACACATTGTGAACCAGTTAGAAGGACTCGGACATACAATCACAGATGAGAAAAAGATTAACAAAATTATGAGATGTTTGAGTAGTGAATGGCAGCCAAAAGTTACTGCAATTGCTGAAGCAAAGGATCTTGACACAATGCAGATTGCTACTCTATTTGGCAAATTGAAAGAACACGAATTGGAACTAAATAGATTGAAAGATCATGAAGATAAAGAGAAAAAGAAGAAAGGACTCTCACTCAAGGCTCATATTTCCAAAGAATCAATAGAAAGTGATGAAGATGAACACCTTGATGAAAGTGAAGAATCCGAAGAAGAAGACATGGGATTGCTTGTGAGGAAATTTAAAAGATTCATCAAGAAGAATAGAAATAAGAAGCAATTCAGTTTTCCTACCAAAAAGAACATGAACAACGGTGAAAGCTCTTCCTCAACAATCAAATGCTTTGAATGTGGAAAGCTTGGACACTACAAAAATGAATGTCCAAAGCTACAAAAGAAAGAAAAGTGTGAGAAGAATGATAGCAAAGAAAAGAAAGGAAGAAAGCCCAGAAGAGCGTACATAGCTTGGGAAGAAAATGATATGGATTTCACCAGTAGTGAATCTGAAAATGAAGAAGTCAACCTTTGTCTCATGGAAAATCATTAAAGTGATAGTGAAACCGAGGTAAATGATTCTTCTCCTACCTATGATGAGTTAGAAGATGCTTTCGATGAATTGCATGAAGAATATGTTAAAATTGGTAAACAACTTAAATCTTCTAGAAAGATCGTCACAAAACAATATAGTGATAATGCATCTTTACAAATAAAGCTTAAAGAATTAGAAACTGAAAATTCACAATTACTTGCATCTAGTTCAATTTGCACCAAATGCAATACACTAGAAAAGGAAGTTGAAAAACTGAATACAACTCTATCTAAGTTCACTTTGGGTAGAGATAACTTGAATGCCATATTAGGACAGCAGAAGGGTGTGTATGACAAAACAGGAATATGATATAAGCCAATGGTACATGAAAAATCTTTTAAAAAGCTTTTTGTTCCACCCATTTCCTCATCTAGTCCTTTTGTTAAATGCTATTATTGTCTAAAGAAAGGTCATACAGCTGCTACTTGTAGACTTAGAAAGAACATTCATGTTGGCATGAAACAAATTTGGGTTCCAAAAGGAACTTATGTTGCTACTAACACTAAAGGACCCAAACAAATTTGGGTACCTAAAGGAAAAGCATAAAAGAATCTGTTTTTTGGTGTGTTTGAAGGCCAAAACCTCAAGCTGGTTTTTGGACAGTGGCTGCTCCAAACACATGACCGGAGACATCACAAAATTTACATCTTTCACTCCCAAGGAAGGAGGAAATGTCACCTATGGAGACAACAACAAAGGAAGAATCCTTGGTGTTGGAACAATAGGAAAAAGTCCAGCAATCAAGATTGAGAATGTTCTCTATGTGGAAGGGCTCAAACACAATCTACTAAGTATAAGTCAATTATGTGATAAAGGCTACAAGGTAAACTTTAACTCAAAATTGTGTATGATCGAATCTATTCATGATAATAACATAAAACTGATTGGAAATAGAATCAATAACATCTATATGCTAGACATAGACAACTTAATTTCCAATGATGCATGTTGCTTAATTTCCAAAGAAGATGAAAATTGGCTTTGGCATAGGAGAATAGCTCACATTCATATGGATCACTTGAATAAACTGATTTCCAAAGAACTTGTAATCGGTTTACCAAATAAAAAGTTTGTTAAAGAAGGCCTATGTGATGCATGCCAAAAGGGTAAACAAGTGAAAACCTCATTTAAGGCTAAAAACACTGTTTCTACTAGTAGACCTTTACAATTACTGCATATGGACCTTTTTGGACCTTCTAGGACAAAAAGCTTTGGTGGAAATCTCTATGCTCTTGTAATTGTTGATGACTTCTCTAGATTCACTTGGACCTTTTTCTTAGCACAAAAGAATGAAGCTTTTAAAGCTTTTAAGAACATGGCTAAGGTTGCTCAAAATGAGAAAGACATGAAAATTGTTTCAATTAGGAGTGACCATGGAGGAGAATTCCAAAATGAGGAGTTTGATAACTTTTGTGATGAACATGGTATAAAACACAATTTTTCTGCACCTAGGACTCCACAACAAAATGGAGTAGTTGAGAGGAAAAATAGGTCACTTGAAGAAATTGCTAGAACCATATTGAGTGACTCTAATTTACCCAAGTATTTTTGGGCTGATGCTGTGAGTACTGCATGTTACGTTTTGAATAGAGTTCTAATAAGGCCAATTCTGAAGAAAACTCCATATGAACTTTACAAGGGAAGAAAACCTAACATTTCTCATTTTCATCTTTGGCTGTAAATGTTTTGTACTAAATAATGGCAAGGATAATCTTGGGAAATTTGATCCCAAAGCTGAAGAGGGTATTTTCCTAGGTTATTCATTAACTAGCAAAGCATATAGAGTGTTTAATAACCGTACTTTATCAATAGAGGAATCTGTTCACATAACATTTGATGAGTCTAACCCCAAAAGATTGGGAAAGGACATTCTTGATGATGCAGAAACTCTTGAGGATGAAGTGATATCTGATGAAGCAAAGGAGAGCAACAAGGAAAAGGAGGATGAAGAAAGAAATAAAGAACCTTAAGCAGAACTTCAACAAGAAAATCTTCCTAAGGAGTGGCAAGCTTCAAAGAATCATCCCCTAGACAATATCATTGGTGAGATCACCAAAGGGGTAACCACTAGAAACTCTTTAAGGAATATTTGCAATACCATGGCGTTTGTATCTCAAATAGAACCAAAATGTGTTGATGATGCTATTAATGATGAACATTGGATGATTTCAATGCAAGAGGAGTTAAATCAATTTAAAAGGAACAAAGTTTGGGATTTAGTTCCAAAACCCAAAAGTAACCAAATAATCGGAACTAAATGGGTGTTTAGAAACAAAATGGATGAGAATGGAATAATAGTAAGAAACAAGGCTAGACTAGTAGCTAAGGGATATAATCAAGAAGAAGTAATTGATTATGATGAAACATATGCTCCCGTAGCTAGATTAGAAGCCATAAGAATGCTCTTAGCCTATCCTTGTATAATGAACTTTAAACTGTACCAAATGGATGTGAAAAGTGCCTTTTTAAATGGAATAATACAAGAGGAAGTATATGTAAGCCAACCCCCTGGCTTTATTGATAGTGAGTTCCCAAATCATGTCTATAAACTGACTAAAGCCCTCTATGGACTCAAGCAAGCTCCTAGAGCTTGGTATGAAAGGTTAAGCAATTTTCTCCTAGAGAAAGGCTTTAAAAGAGGAAAAGTTGATACTACACTATTTACTAAAACAAAAGCACACAATATCTTGTTCAAATATATGTTGATGACATTATTTTTGGTGTTACTAATGAGTCTTTATGCAAGGAATTTGGTGAACTAATGCCAAGTGAATTTGAAATGTCCATGATGGGAAAGCTTACCTTCTTTCTTGGACTTCAAATTAAACAATGCCAAGATGGAACCTTCATAAGCCAAACAAAGTATTGCAAGGAACTACTAAAGAAGTTTGGAATCGAAAGTGCAAAGGAAATGGCAACACCAATGAGTCCAGCCTGCTACTTGGACAAAGATGAACATGGTAAATCTATAGATGTATCCAAGTATAGAGGTATTATCAGATCCTTACTTTATCTCACTGCTAGTAGGCCAGATATAATGTTCAGTGTGTGTATGTGTGCAAGGTATCAAGCTAATCCTAAAGAATCACATCTTACTGCAGTTAAAAGAATCATGAAGTACCTCTTAGGAACAAAAGAAATGGGGCTGTGGTATCCCAAGGGATCCACTTGCACATTAATAGGATATTCCGACTCTGACTTTGCTGGATGCAAGTTAGATAGGAAGAGCACAAGTGGAACATGCCATTTATTAGGAAATTCCCTAGTGTCCTGGTTTAGTAAAAAAACAAACTAGTGTGGCCTTATCCACAGCTGAAGCAGAATATGTTGCAGCTGGGAGTTGTTGTGCTCAAATCCTATGGATGAAACAACAATTAATTGACAATGGCGTTTATCTGGATCATATACCAATAAAGTGTGATAACACTAGTGCAATTAATCTAACAAAGAACCCAATTATGCACTCAAGAACCAAGCATATTGAAATTAGACATCATTTTATCAGGGATCATATTCAAAGTGGTGATGTTGTGATTGAACATATAGATACAACTAAGCAATTAGCTGATATATTCACCAAACCACTAAATAAGGAGAGTTTCTTCTTTATAAGAAGGGGACTTGGCATAATTGATCATCAAAATAACTAATAACAGATGGCACACAAGGCAACACAAGTTGCTGAAAATTATGAAGGACATGGGCAAGATGCTAAGCGTCCTTAGGTGTCTGTAATTTTTTTTTTTTTTTTTGATGTTTTGATGTATTGCATAAGTTCTGAAATGCCTTATTATCAATGAATGCAAGACTGTTTATTAAGATTGATTTCAATATTCTCCATAGTTTCTTTTTGATAATGATAGAGGGGGTGAAAGATGAACCATACATCTGAGATGAATGAGAAAGATGAACCATACATCTGAGATGAACTAGAAAGATGAACCATACACCTGAGAAATATGAACCACAAAAATGAACCATGCATTTTCTGATATGCAAATTTTAATGAACCATGCATTTTCTGATATGCAATTTTTTTTTTTAATTTTTATTTCTCTGACAAAGGGGGAGAAATATGAACCATAAAGATGAACCATGCATTTGCTGTAAATTTTTTTCTCTAATATGTAAATTTTTTTTTCTCTGATACCTGAGTATGAACTGCTTTGAAAAGACATACTTGAACTTGTAATAAATGCAAGATGATTTTTTTTTCTGATAATGATATGATAACACTTGATCTTTTGAAAGATATCAATGACACAGGGGGAGGACGAAAATAACTCAAGAACCATGCTTACTGAATAGCTGCACTCTGATTTCTTAATAACTAAGGTTAAGTATGGTAAGGTTTGTCATAATCAAAAAGGGGGAGTTTGTAAGACTAAGCCCTCATTCATGTTTTGATGTATGACAAACAAAGTGTATTTTGCATAAGATTTTTAATTTTGACTATGTACTCATTTCGTGTTAAATTCAATGCAAGATCACTGAAGTACACTAAAAGAACAAAGTAAAAAGTTGTTGTCCACTGAAAGAGCACATGAAGCGCGCCCACTAAAAGAAACAGATGATCTCGTCTGCTGACGTGGCACAAAAGCACGTCCACTAAAGGAAACAGAAGAGCTCGTCTGCTGACGTAGCACAGAAGCGTGTCCACTGAAGGAAACAGAAGATCTCGTCTGCTGACGTGGCACATGAAGCGCGTCCAATAAGGAAACAGAAGATCTCGTCTGCTGATGTGGCACTTGGAGCACGCGTCCACTGATGTAAAAAAAAAAAAAAGCGTCCACTGATGTAAAAGAAGCACGCGTCCACTGATGTAAAAGAAGCACGCGTCCACTGAAGAAAAAGGAGAGCTCGTCCACTGAAAGTAACAAGAGCGCGCGTCTACTGATAGTAACACTTGGAGAGCTCGTCTACTAATGATACACGCTAAATTAGAAGCTCCGTCCACTTACATGATATATAAAGCTCGTCTACTAGTTGGAGCCCATCCAATAACCTTGAGTTAATACTCCCGTCTGCTGACGTGGCAAATGGACGCGGATATTTTTCTCTTCAAATAAACGCAGATATTTTTCTCTTCAAATAAACACGGATTAATTACTCTTCAAAAATACTTGGCTATCCTTTCAGATGGAAACAATTATATCTCAAGAAGGACGCAATCTCTACAAAGATCAAACAGAATCACATTTGGAGATCAAGAATCAAGAAAGCAGATTTTGTTAAATCAGATCCAAATCTGTCTTAAATGATCCCAACGGCTATAATCTGTCTTCTATATAAAGAGGGATCAAAGGAACACTTTTTAACAACAACAACAACAACAACATATACAATAAACGCAACTCATTCTGATTGTGAAACAAAGTGCTTCATCTCTGAGAAAAGTGTGATAGTTAGAACTTCAATTTGTATTATCAGGCTTTTAGAGTCTTGCTTCTACTCAATTCTTTTTGTGAATTAGAGTGACTAAGAAGGGTATCTCTTACGGTTCAACAAGGATAGAAGGGATCCTTGGGTAAAGAAAGCTAGTGTGCTTTCTGGAGATTTTTCAAGCAAGGAGGGTATCCTTGTGTCGCTGTAATTAGAATTGTGTAATTGCTGATTATAGTGAAGAAATCCACAGAGATGTGGGACTGGATGTAGGCTTACCAGAGGAGGTAGCCGAACCAGGATAAATCGGTTTGCGTGTTCTTCTAATCCCTAAACTCCATATACTTGTTAAAATTGAATCTTTAAATCTGCAATCTGTGTTAAAATTTGTTGTTACTACTTATAATTCTTCTTGTCATCATTACTTGTTCCATAACCTAATTCTTGGAAATTAAAATTGAGTGAAAACCAATTTTCTTTAAAAGAATCACTGTTTTACTATAAATTGTTGAATAAGTTTTCAATATCTCAATTCACCCCCCCCCCCCTCTTGAGACCATAGCCACTGCTAACAATTATCACATATAACTTATGGATTAAGATAAATATCTTTAACCAATATAACTGATTTAACCAAAAGGTTAATATAAACAGATAATGATTAATATCATTATAATATCTAAAATAGCACTTATCTATACTCGATTAACAACATTATCTTGATATAAGAGATAGATCTTATCAACTAAGTGTCTTATCGGTAAGTTACACAGACCATTATAGATAGAAGGCAACCCCAAAGGGGGAAAATACCTAAGATTGAATAGAGAACTACGTTAGCTTTGATTCCCTTCAGGATACGTAGGACCAGAATATAACATTATGTCAAGCTATATTCTAAAAGAACCCTAACATTCATTCTTGGTCATACCCCGTTCTGGTTAAATTCCGGTAATGCGGATTTTGCCAGGAACACACATGGATTAAATTAATATAACCCTAAAATACTATTCTTGTTTATTATTATTTTAATTCAAAAAGTACTTGTCTATGAGTTCTAGTCAACAAGTTCACGATGAACCTTAACGACTAATGATCAAGGTCTTACCCAAAGAGAGTATCTGAGTCAAGGTTGTTGATTTAGGACCTATTAACTGGGATGGCCGAACTTTGTGTTATTTAAGTTCCACGCAGATTAAATTAATATTTTTTAAAAAATATTCTTATTTATTATTATTTTAATTTAAAAAGAACTTGCCCGAGTTCTAGTCAACAAGTTCACGGTGAAGCTAACTACTGTAGATTCGGGTCTTACCCAAAGAGAGTCACCGAGTTAGGGTTCTATATTTAGGACCTATGACTTGGGATACCCGAACTTAGTGCTATTTAAGTTCCACACGGATTGAATTAATATAACCCTAAAATGCTATTTTTATTTATTATTTTTTAATTAATTATTTTAATTTAAAAAGCACTTGTATATGAGTTCTAGTCAACAAGTCCACGATGAACCTAACGACTAATGATCCGAGTCTTACTCAAAGAGAGTATCTATGTCAGGGTTGTTGATTTAGGACCAATTACTTGGGATACCCGAACTTTGTGCTATTTAAGTTCCACGCAGATTAAATTAATATTTTTTAAAAATTATTCTTGTTTATTATTATTTTAATTTAAAAAGAACTTGTCTATGAGTTATAGTCAACAACATCACGGTGAAGCTAACTATTGTAGATCCGGGTCTTACCCAAAGAGAGTCACCGAGTTAGGGTTCTTTATTTAGGACCTATGACTTAGGATACCCGAACTTAGTGCTATTTAAGTTCCACACGGATTGAATTAATATAACCCTTAAATGCTATTCTTATTTATTATTTTTTAATTAATTATTTTAATTTAAAATTACTTGTATATGAGTTCTAGTCAACAAGTTCACGATGAACCTAACGACTAATGATCCGGGTCTTACCCAATGAAAGTATCTGAGTCACGGTTGTTGATTTAGGACCTATTACTTTGGAATACCCGAACTTTGTGCTATTTAAGTTCCACGCAGATTAAATTAATATTTTTTAAAAAATTATTCTTATTTATTATTATTTTAATTAAAAAATAAAATACCTGTCAATGAGTTCGGGTCAACGAGTTCATGGTGAACCTAACGACTGATGATCCGAGTCTTACCCAAAGAGTCCGTTTGATTTGTAAAAATTTATTTCTACCAAAAAAAAACATCATTCAACACAAAAAGTTGTGCTATAACTCAACTAGTTGCTCTGTGTTATTCTTTCTGTTAAGTCTTGTACTGAAAGACGAATCAAACGGACCCAAAGAGAGTCTCTGGGTTAGGGTTCTTGATTCAGAGACTCTCTTTGTGTTGTTACCGGAACCTTGTGCTATTTAAATTCCACATAGATTAAATTAATATTTTTTTAAAAAATATTCTTATTTATAATTTAAAAAGAACCTGTCTAAGAGTTCTAGTCAACAAGTTCACGGAATAAAACTACATTTCACAGTAAATGGAATCGAACCTGTACGCTGATAAAAAAAAACAAGCAACTTCTTACTAAGTGGTTCAGCATACATCATGTCTTCCTTTCTTCACACGTTTGTTAATATTACATTACATAATTATTGCTTGAAATTTGATTGCAAGCAGTCGTTGGAGAGTAGCCGTGAATGGTTGGCAAAACAAATGTCTCTTAACTGTCATTTATTGCTTCCACAAATTTTTAACATATTAAATGGTGAGAAATTACTCTATATTTCAGAATTCCACACATAGGGATTATACCAACAATTATTTGTCTGCCACTTCCACTATTTTACTCCAATAACGTTAGTTTCATTGTTCCTTGTTACATACTTCAGTTGGACGTTGGAGAATAATTTGTCAATTTCATATTTTTATTCATTTTCACATTATTGGGCCTTTGGACCTTTTAAACATTGGTAACCCAATAAACCAATTTTAATTATATTTAATCATCTGAAGCTTATAGTAGAAATATGGGCCAGCTATGAACTTGGGCCTGGAATGATGATGGATACCAAAGTCTTCGGGAGTTGAACGTGAGATATAATTTGGGCAGGTCTTGTTATAAGCAAAACTATAAGGTGAAGAACGAACAAAACCAAGATCGAAAACCTGGTGTTTTGCATACACTTACAAAGGCATACGAGTAATAGTCATTATCCCTAAGTATTGCTTTCAAATACGACTACAGAAGGTCACCACCAAATTGAAATCTAGACCTTCTGCATTCGCTTTGACTTTAGTTATCAATCAAGCTTTGTGGCTGGAGGTCCACCATCCCAAGAAAGACCACCATCCCACTGTATGAATGAATGGGTTGGGAACCTTGTAGTACTCCAGTCCTACCTCTCCTCGATGCACTTGCTGAGTGTTCAATAGAATTTTCAGTCGAGCATACCACTTTTTTTTCCTTGCATTTAGATGCTTGACTTGATTTAACTTTAACATTCTATCATCAAAATAAAAATGTATGAATGAATGGGTTGGGAACCTTGTAGTACTCCAATCCTACCTCTCCTTGATGCACTTGTTGAGTGTTCAATAGAATTTTCAGCTGAGCATACCACTTTTTTCCCTTGCATTTAGATGCTTGACTTGATTTAACTTTAACATTCTATCATAAAAATAAAAATGGGATTAATACTAGTAATCGATAACTGAAAAATTACAAATAGACTACATAAGCTAATACCTTATTGGTCTGGAATGTAGACTGATTACTAATGACAGTGTGCTGGAACATGTCTTCATCATGTGTTGTGCCTTCTTTATCCTGCAAAATAATCTCAATATTAGCCACAAATGAGTTTAATGATTAACATTGTACAAAATTATTTGCATTAATTCAAGGAATATCAAGCGCATACAGTATCAAATTCTTTACTACTGACAGGAGAGTCTGAAACTGATAACCCATCATCCTTGCTAATTTTTTGGTTCATGCTAAGAAGCCTTGGACAAGTCATAACATAATGACCAGATTTGTTACAATTTGTACATCTCCTTTTTTTTGCCATCCTTTTTCTTTCTTGGAGAACCTTTTGTCTTCACAACACTAGGATCACCAATACCCTTCACAGTCGATTTTTGTGTGCTACGTCCAGCCAACAAACTCTCATATTTGTTAACAAGATTCAGCATGTCATCTCTGATGTCATTAAAAAATTCCTTGCCATCTCCAGCCATTTCGCAAAGCCTATTAGAAATATACGCTATGGCCCCAAAACAAGCAACCTTCATTACCTCATAATCCAATTCCTCGAACACAACAGAGGAAATCAAATCACTATTCGCATTCTTTGTCCACTGCTTGCAAATCAAACTAAGAGGAATATAGTCCATATTCTCATTTTTCATGGCACAAAAAATATGTGAATATGGAATTCCACGAGATTCAAAAGGTCTACAATCCCACAAAAATGTTACATTGGCACTGTCATAAGCAACTTATTTTCACAATCAGTATTGCAATACATCTTCAACTTGAACAACACATTCTCACCATTTACTCTTCTCTCATAACCATTTAATGAACAAACCTTTTCAATCTGAAGCTTCACTTCTTTAAAAATCTTAAAAGTGTAAATCTTTGAAGCATCATGCTCAATTTTGAATAGGGATGTAGTCACAACAGGTTCAGAATAAAAAGTCTTAAAATCAACAATCAGTTCGTTGTTCCTGTATTCCCTTAGTGCTTGCTCAACTTTTTGCATAAATTCCACAATAGTGCTTTTCTTCCTAACATACATCTTTATCACTGCATTAATGGCTTCATATTGAGAGGTAGTTCTAATACGGCCAAAAAAAGTATCACGCAAATATGCAGTCACCCATAATGCTTTCTTCTCATATGTTTTGGAAACCCATTTGTTTCCCACAAGACCATGCTTCACCACAATATTATTCCTAAATTCTTCAAACTGATATGAGGTAAAATTGTAGTACATGGCTTTCTTGAAATCCTCCAAGAATGATGGGTTCTTCACATTTTCAAAGGCATTGTTATGCAAGTGCCAAGCACAAAGACGATGTGATGCATCCGGAAATACTAGCTTGATAGCGTCCCTCATAGCACCATCACCGTCTGCAACAACTGCTTTTGGATGTTTATTACACATTGCCTTTTAAAAAATCTCTAATACCCACTTATATGTATCAACTGTTTCATTTGACACCAAAGCACAACCAAAAAACTGATAAAAAAAAAGCACATCCAAAAATAGTTGTTTGGGAATGATGGTTACAGCCAGAAAAAACAACTAGTGGATAGTTGTATTTATTCTTCTTATAAGTGGTGTCAAAAGCGAGGTGCTTGTTTGGTAAAGAGGTGAAACTCCGTTTCAGCCCCCAAACCCCAGTTACTACAATAACTGGGGTGTTTGGGTACAAGATCCGGTTGGAAATAATTGACTCGAGGTGGGCAAATTGTGGAAGCAAAATTTTTTAGCTTTTCCATTGAAAATAATTGATTCTAGATGTAGGACCTACAAAATTCTACATATTTACACCTCAAAAGTGATTTTACTTTATCATCCAAACAAAATCAATTCTTCTAAACCTACTTTTAAAATATTGTTACCAAACACAAATCATTTTTTTTAACCTTGATTTTTTCAAAATTAATTCTTCCAAAATCAATTCTATCAAAATCTAAAACAAACGGACTCTAGGACGTCACCAAAACATTGAAAATTAGCTCTGCATGCTCCATCTGCCCAAAAAAGATGCTTCAAATTACCATCACTATTGGTTGTGTATTCTTAAAAAAAAAACATGGGATCATTATCTGCTTTATGGTAGAGGGTTACGGTAAAAATTTCGGTTGAAAATTCAGACGAAAGCCGGTCTGCGTTTTCACCGCCGATACAAGTTTACTATGCAGAAAACCTAATTTTGACCCGTGAACGAGACGGTTGATGTTTTTAATACGTTTCCTTCAACTTTGGTTATTTTGAAAATTTTCGTTCAAAAATAGAATATAATATTTTATTCGGGCTAAAACGTCGGAAGAATTACGATCGGAAAATACAACCGGGTACGAAATGGAGCAGATTAAGGAGCACAAAAGAAGTGAAGTGGCTTGATGAGACCTGATGAAAATGGGTTATGACACACTCCAAAAGTGTAATCATCACACATTTCAAATTATAACATATTATATTCTTAAAACCTATTTTTCTCTTTCCTCTTCAACCAAACAAGTCTTAAAGACAAAACTTGCTCTCCAAGCTCATCCTCTCTCCAAAATTTCGTGCTCCCCTCTCCCTCCTCTATATAATCATCACTCATCTTCATTCTCTCATTTTCTTCCTCCATCTTCATACTTCTTCAACTTCTTCCATTTCTTCTTTTTTTTCAAACACTTAAAGCTTCCATTTTTATTAGTCTTTTCCACTTGAGTTCTTCATTAAAGTTATTCCTTATACTAAGGGTAATGTTCTCATATGAATCTTTTAGCAAGTTTCATCTTTTATTTCTTAGTTTACTTTATGTGTTCTTTATATGATTTAAACTTCTAAAATCTCTCTAAAATGGTAGAAAACTCCTTTTGAGTTGAAACCACTTTCTTTAGTCTTGTATTAACTTATATTTTCACATACTAAGAGGTTGTGTAAAACAAAAATCTCTACCCATCTCTTCCAATGAAGGCCGAATGCTTGCATTTGTGACCTAGGAAGTTTTTGTTTCAACTTTTGGAATATGATCATGTGTTTGAGTTTCTAGCTATCCATTGATCTAAAATCTATAAATCTTGGAAGTTTCGATAACTTGTTCCTATGATGGCTGAAAATATGAATAAGTAAGCCTAGGATACTATGTTTCAACTTTCCAAGTATGATCATGGATTTAGAACTCTTAATACCTTGTGATTCTAAACCTAAGAGTTTTTATTAAACAAAGAATATTTTCCTCATCATCCTATGATGGCCGAAACTTAGTGTTTAGGTGCTAGGATGTTTGAGTTTTTATTTTTCCAAAATGATCATGGACTTAAGCTCCATAAGATATTTGGATGCTAAGTCTAAGAGATTGGAAAATTTACGGATTTCTAACTTGTTTATTCTATGTTATTAAAGCTAGGATGTATTACTTTCATTTTTCCAAGATGACCATGGACTTGAGCTCCATAAGATATTTGGATGCTAAGTCTAAGAGATTGGAATGTTTAAGTTTCCATTGTTTTCCAAAATGATCATGGACTTGAGCTCCATAAGATATTTGGATGCTAAGTCTAAAAGATTGGAAAGTTTAAAGATTTCTAACCTATAAATCCTATGAAGGCCGAACCTAGAAGGTTATGGACCTAGGATACTTTGTTCTTATTTTTCCAAAATGATCATGGTTTTGAGCTCCTTAATACATATGGATGCTAAACCTAAGAGATTGGAAAGTTTAGTAAATGCTAGCCTATTTTACTAGCCTTGACCGAGTACCCTAAGTGTATAACTTAGTGGGATTTTAATTCAACTTTGTTAAATGATCATTGTTTATGAACTTCTAACACTTAAGGATCATAAATCCATGAGTTGTACAATTTTCGGGAATCTCTAACCCAAAGAACTAGTCTTGGTCGAACCTATACCTTGTGGTTTAGTGTTCTTATTTGATTTTAACTTATGATTTTGTGTTCATAACCTTAGACTTCCATCACGGAGGAAACGAGGACGTTCGTGGTATACCTCTTCGAGCATCTAATCTCCTTACCTTCACAGAAGGTGGAGTTAATACTTTGTGGTGTGACGACGAGGAGCTTCGAGTTCGGGAGTTCGATGATAACCCAGGTGGGGGAAAGAACCAACCTATCGTCGGAATGGATAAGTAGTAGATTATATAATAATTGTGTAGGGCGGCCTAAACCTTACTAGTACTCGAGTAATCGACAAGACCAAAATCACATTGGAAACATTTTCTGAAAAACCAATGGTGATTCGGGGATTGTAGGCTTATCGATATTAGGTTGAATTTATATTGTTGATGGTTGATTTGATTTTATTACCTTTATTGAATTGATTTTGTGCTAGGTGGTTGATATGGGAATATTTTGATTGATATTGTGTTATGCATGATCTGCCTGGTTTTTATTATTATGCTTAGTGAATTTTAAGCAAAGATATATATGTTGTCTAAGAGATGATTCTTTTGGATGTGAGGATAATGATGATTTAGAAGTGCCTAACCTAGATGATGTATGTTAAAGAGGTGTTATGGCATAGAATATGTGTCAAGTTCTAATGGAAGGTTAAGGCACTAGGATGTTGCTAAAACGGGTTGTTGAGATTCAAGTATAGGTGTTGTTGTCCATGACCGTGTATTGGTAATATAATACACAAGGACAAAAGTGTATTGGTAATATAATACACCAAGACAAAAGTGTATTGGTAATATAATACACAAAGACAAAAGTGTATTGATAATATAATACGCAAGGACATCTGTGTATTGGTAATATAATACACCGTGTATTGGTAATATAATACACGCAAAACACTTATGTGTGTTGGTAATATAATACACCATGTATTGGTAATATAATACATGTAAAATATTTGTGTACTGGTAATATAATACACCGTGTATTGGTAATATAATACACGTAAAATCAAGAGTTCTCGCGAGACCACTTCCACCTTAACGGGAATGGGGGTGGAACACCTTAACGGGAATGGAGGTGTGCACTAGGTGGAACATCCTAACGGAAATGAGGGTGTGCCCCGATGCAAATGAGGGATGGTGACAGGAGTGGTAGTGGCCACAATAACGTAAAGACATGGTTACAGGATTAAAGGGGTTATGTTAAAAATAACGTGTTAGATTGCCTGAGAGTAAGGGTATATGATGATATATATTAATCCGAGGATGATTCGTTAGTTATGTGTGTTGATTGTCTGTGACAATTACTGTATAATTTACTATGACTCTTTTCCGCTTTTTGATGATAGGACTGTTTCTTATCCCCTATATATTTCTGTATGTTGTATTTTATCTCCTTGTGGAATTGTACGAGAAGACCCTGTGGATGAGCGTAACCAAGAGGCGTTGGATGGAACTCCCTACGAACCTGAGGCTGGAGGATGAGCTGTGACCCATGGTGATTAGGGTCTAGTTAGTTATGGCCAGTGCGTCTCGTGAAGCGTATTTTTATTATGTTTTCCGCTGTTTAACTTTTGTCTAAGTATATGCCTGTGAGGGATCCTACTGATAGGATATCCTCAACAGTGTTTTGTAATATGCATAATATACTTATATTGTGATATGTCATTCTATATGAAGTTGTATACTTTATAAGTTATATTTTAATTTTTACGTATTTTCACGTTAATCGTGCGATTAAGTAATTAAATAATGAGGTTTTAATCTAATGACACAAAGAGGCACAGCGGGGTGTCTCAGTTAGCTCATGGTTATGGCACTCCTCAAAGGATGACACTAACCATCGTGATATCTTGTAGTCTAAGCGTATCCGGAGTTTAGCTTGACAATTAGTGCGAGTGAATGGCCTATGCTCTCTTTTTCTATCCAACCTCAAAAAGTGTTTTTTGTTCCTCCTTCCTTCTCTATTGCACACAAATAGACGCTTGTTAACATTACCTTTGTAATTTGTACCTTTGTCTTCTTTCGTCACTACAAAACCATGACACCTTGCATACATTTTGTAAAATTCATAAGCTGCCTCCTGACTGCCAAACTCTAGACCTCTTATATCGTCGGTTGTCAATTCAATTATCGTTCTGTAGTGCACATCTCTTGCATCTACTTCTTCACTGCCATTCTTATCACCCATAACATCATTCTCTTGACTACCACTTTCATCATAGCTAACCTCATAATCAGATTTAACATGTATATCATCATCTAAATTAACAACTGAATCATAACTAAGTACATCCATCTGCATCAGAATTAAAAAACACAACGATTAAAACAAAAAAAATTATAAACAAAATGGAAAGGGAATTTAAAATATAACTAATATACAAAAGATTAACAGCAAACACCAGTACATGTTAACAGTATTTAAGATTCACTACAGAAAATATCAACAAAGATAAGGCAGCTTGCAATTAAAGATACAAACATAAACAATTTCAAGATAAGGACTAAGTCCATGCCAAATTTCCCCTATCTACTTTTGGTCTATTCAGAACATACGGCAATAAGACACAAACAACTATCTTCTTCTCTTTATTTTTGAATGCAAAATAAGTTGTGCAAATCATTAGTGAATTTTAAAACATTAACCTTACCCTGTGAACAAGGCAAATGAGAAAAAAAAAAAGGTTCATTATTTTTTATTGATTATTATTTATTAAAGAAAGAGATAAAGCAACTAAAAGAATATTTTTTATATTATTATTATTATGAAAGGAACAAAACAAAAGGCCCCACAAAAATTAAAAAAAAACCTTTACATTCAATATCAACTTAACTTCAAAGACCAGCCATTTGTCTTTACTTATTGTAACATATTATCAATACAAACCATATGAGGGCCAGTAACGCAACTATGACCAACCACAACACACAAACATATAACTCCAACGAAAAATATTAGGCAAGAGGAGCACTATTCAATCACCAATATTTAAACATGACTCACAGATTCTGTCAATGAAAATTTAACTCCAACTTCACAAACCAATAGTTGGTCAAATTTTGACAAGATATTATCATATTAGAGGGATATCAATACTTGATAATTAGTTCTCTGTTTTCAAAGTTTAAACCATAACCATTCCATTCAAA
This sequence comes from Sophora flavescens, assembly GCA_030762895.1. Lineage (NCBI taxonomy): Eukaryota > Viridiplantae > Streptophyta > Magnoliopsida > Fabales > Fabaceae > Sophora > Sophora flavescens. Next base: position 174,994,144 of record CM061064.1, read on the forward strand.
CAATAGTCTAGACATCTCAAGCATGACAAGAGTGAAAAGAAAAAATCAAAATCACACCAGTAAAGCATAACATAATCAAAACCAAATCAAAGACTGCATAGTACATACAACTTGGTCATTCAGTCATACAATTGGTGAGTGACAACACAACATATAGTAACCTTAGAATTGCCACAATTGTCATGTTATAGAGACTCTAAAGATCATCAAATCAAAATTTCAATCCAAATACACTGCCATATGTACGTCTCAACCATAAGATGAACAATTATTTTTAAATTGAATCAATAAAACAAAACAACAAATAAGAACCTAAGAAGACCCTTTTATGTTTGTCAGTTTCTCTTCAAATTATTCCCTTCTTTACTCATCTCGCAGGGTCCCTGTTTGTATGTGATTGCCTCCCTCTTGATATTTGTTTGTTCTCTCTTCCCCCACAAAGAAAACCCAGAACTCTATACCTTCCGCTTGTATTTTCGTTTTCTCTTTTTTTTTTTTTTGAAATGCAAAATATGTATATTAAAAAACGACACAAGGGGTACCCAATCCATATAACAACCAAGAAAACCAGGACAAAGCAACATAAATATAGTCAGCACCATAACATAGCCAAATGCAATTGGCAAAGTTCCAAATCCAGATATACAATCAAATCACAGCCAAATGCAATTGGCAAAGTTCAAAATCCAACCAAAACAAAAACGAAGTAGAATTCTTTCATGATATCATAAACACAAAAAACTAGAATCTCTCCATGTAGCTGTCATATGCAAACAGGGATGGAAATCCAAAGAAAAAAAAAAGACAAAACAGGGTACCTCTAAATCGCCCTTCGATTTTTCCGGTCAGTCGCAACCCTCCCTGGCACCGTCGTTGGTCATCTTCTCTACTTCGAGCACCGTCGTCGTCTTCTCAGCACAGGTCGCCATTGTCACCCTAGAAAATGCCTTGGGTTTCATTCAGAAAGTATTTGTGAGGAGAAGAACCTGATTTGATGACCTTCGGGACTAAATTGCAATATATACAAATATAGGGACAAATGAACAATGGAAATGTTGGCCTAAAGTGTCTTAATGACACGGCAAACTTTAACAAAAGTCAACAATATATTGGTCCTCGATAGTAGGGTTTTAAACCCCTATCTTTTAACCGTGTTGAGTAGAAATTCTCTTTATATATACTCAACCTTGATCACAATCAACTAATAAATTTGTACAGTGACATATATAACCTTGTGACTAGAGCTCAATATTAAACAAGTCAAAAACTTAGACTTAGTAACCCAAATATCACAACTGTTCTTCTCATATCACTTGGAAACCCCAGAAGATCCACAATTAGGCGTTACGCCATCTCCGACGCATAATAATTTTCCAATATAATCGTTATTAGATGTTATGTATCATCGACTCTCGTGCATAATCATTTACCAATATAATTACTACCAGGCGTCTACAGTATTTCTAGTATAATCACGGCTAGTCATTATATATCGTCATCCCCAATGCATAACATTTTTTTTTGACTGAAAACATTTTTTTTTATATAATTGCAACTAGGCATTACATATAGTTGTCCCCAATCCATAACCATTTTCATTATATTCACTATTGGACGTTACGTATCGTCATCTCCATTGCATATATAATCATTTTCAATATAATTGCTACTAAGCATAATAATTATCCAACATAATTTCCTAAAAAACTTCATATTTCACAGAAGTATAGAACATTGTATTAAGTGAGTGACACAACCTATTTCAAAGCCTTTCAAATACGTAACATCAAGCAAATTATGTTCATCTAGTCACAATGTACACTAATTGTATCCATCAATTACACATGAAACAAAACATTCATAGGTTAGTCCAATGACAAGGCCAGGTTAGTTATAGCATGGCAAGGCCCAAAGCACACCTAATTACTTATTTCCTATTTTAGTATCACTTTACAGAAAATCGCCAAGACTATATTTTTACCAAAAATCCAGTGGCATGAGATCTCTCGCTTCTTTAGTAGCTAAATATGTTCAAACTTGTGTAACTCAATCTTTCACTTTTAAGAGGTTAAATACATCAACTTTCACAGTAATTCCTTCAAGAAATACAAAGGGACTAGGTGGTATCAATATTTACAACAGAATAAATCTCGCTTTTTGAACAATTCATACTCAATTTTCAAATTTAAAGTCAACAAAGAGGTAATATGGATTGCGAACCAAAGTCATGATCCACTTTCGTTTTCTTCTCCCATATGAAACCTAGTCGTTTTTTGTGAAACCCTTCTCCTTGTTCTTCGTCATGGACGACGAGCAACGAGCAATGAACGAGGACAAGGATTGTGAAGGAGGACCGTGACCCCAAGATATTGGCTAAAACCAGATCCACTTACCTCACTTTCAAGCATCCACAGGACCAGCGATAAAGATCCTTCTTCCTTTAGAAGTTGAGAACAAAGAGTAATCTCGTTCCTTGAACATAGTCCATAATTCGGTCCTTCAAAAGCTAAGCAAAGGGATGGTGACCCTAGCCCTTCACGCCGGGATGGTGAGTGTGACCTCGAGGTGGGCGTGGTTTCTAGATTTGTACACATTGTATCTTGATGTTTGATTTTGTTTCTTTGGATATCAATGGTTTCTTAGTGTTCGTTTTTGTGTCTTTCTATACAGTAATGTGAATTGCGAACCAAAGTCGTGACCTAAGCAGGACTTGTTTTTGTTTTCTTCTCCAATATGAAACCTTTGTTTTTTTGTCAAACCCTTCTACTTTTATGGACTATTTTTTGCCCTCATTAAGCAAAATTTTTGGACCCATCACTGATAAAGAGAGTGGGCTCTTGCGAGGAATGGTGGCTAGGGCTATGTACCATTTGGTGACGATTGCTCATAATCGGGGTAGTTAGGGTTTTAAATGAAAAAAAGATGGGTCTTGATGTAATAAGAATAAAAGTTAGAAGTTAAAATATAAATAAGATTGACATTAAAATTTCATGCAAGCCATTAAGATTTAGATAACACTTAGTAAGTTGACATTATTGTAAATGTACTTACCTATATTTTCATTCCAAAATTATCCTTTAGGACTCGGGAGTCACTTGAAGTCAAAATTTAAATAGCACTTGGTAGAGAACGTTAGTTCGAGTCCTGATAAGCATCTCGATTCCATATGGTAAAGAACATCAATTCGAGTCCTGGTGGCATACACTCTAGTTGGAAGGTTGCAAAAACCAAAGGTTAATTCATTACTCTAAGCCAAGGTGGTTTCGGGGGAGGGACATAGTGATTGGAGTGATAAGGAGGTGATGAGTTCAACTCCCCCACTAACATAACATACTAATTACTAACATTTGCCTACAAAAAAAAATTCCTTACTCTAAGGTGGCGTTTGGTTCGTTGAATGTTTTATTCCTGGGTAAACTATATCCCCGAGAATGAGATTCCTGAGAAAGTTAATTATATTCCCATGTTTGGTTCATATGAAATATTCTCATGAATGTAATTTTCTTTTTCAAAAATACCCCTGATAAAAGAAAAACTTTCAACATGTGCCCAATTTTATTTTTCCATTTTTTCTTGTCCCTTACAGCCACAATCCAAGTTGAAAGAGAAAATTCAATAAAAACGGATAGGGAAAGCAGCAGACAAGTTCGATGAACGCAGTGAAGAAGAACGTAGACTGAGGAAGAATAATCTTATCAAGTTGGATGTACAAAATTCTAAAATCCACAACTAATAATGGAAGACCGTAGAGCACAAGAGGTGAGGGAGAACGAAGATGGAGATGCACAGTTTAAATGGGGTAGGCAAGTAATCTAAGCCCTCAAACCTTTTCCATTCTCATGGGAATGTTTTATTCCTATCTTCAAAATTGAAAATAAAAATTTCAACTTTTATTCACAAACTCTATTTCCAGACATTTTTTATTTTTGGGAATATTTTTTATATCTTATACCAAACGTGAGAATATTTTGTTCCCACTATATATTTTCAAGAATGTAAAAATATAACTTATAACAAACAACCCTTAACTAGCCGATCGATGATAAGTCTCCTAACCAACCAAAAGGGTGAAAGCTTATGAAATGGCCCTGGATGACATTGGAGTGCAAAAATCCCTGATTATGATGTTTCATAAAAAATAGTAATAATATTACATATCACTTGGTAATTTGACATTATTGTAAATGTAGTCACTAGCTCCGTTTCTCCCAAAAGGCCAAAACGACATTGGTCGGATGTTTCTCATAAGTCATAACGAACTTAAACGACAGCGTCTTGTTGCCGTTATATCGTGCAGTAGTAAGTAGGCAAGTAGCAACAGCAAGGCACCGTAGATGCAATTTTGAGGCTGGAAAATGTCTCCGGCGGGGGAACTCTTTTGGCTCTGCCACCTGGTCGACGAGTCTCTCCGCTCCTACACAGTCCGTTTCACACTTCTCATCTCCAAACTCCAACTCTACCATTTCATTCTCATTCAATTCTCAAGCTGATTCGTTAAACCAAACCTTCTTTTCATGTGGTTCAGGAACCAGACACCTTCGTTTCGATGTGCAAAGAGAAGGAAAATGAAATTCTACTCAATTCTTCTCAGGTTCGCATTCTCTTTCTCATCTTCAAATATTGCAGAACGTTCCGTACCTGATGTTTTTTTTTTTGTTGCGATTTTCGATTTTTATTTCTAGGTCGTGACAAAAATTAAGATGCGGCTTAGAGGATTTGATTCTAATGCGGAGGACGCAGCGGAAAAACCTGCACCGAACAGTGACGGCTTATGTGGTTCAAACCAGCATTCTTCTGAACATCAATGTCTGCATAAGATAGTAGCCGAAATGGTGAGTGAGTGTTGAATCTGAATTATGTGTGAAGAATGTGAATGATAATTTTTCATGAACATAGGAGCCGAATCTAATGACAATCTAACAAGACACTTTAAAATAGCTGTCCAGGGTGACAAGTATCCTAGTAATTTATTATTTTTTTTGGTTTCCTAGTCTAACAATTCTATCTGTATTCTAAAACTTTTTACTTATACTTAAAATGAGTTTTGATACCGTTTTAGATGAAAATGTCATAATTAGACTGTCATTTACTATGGAAAAGGTGCTTTCTGGCTGTATTGTCACTAATTACATCAACACCGATGACCGGCTAGTAGACATTCTCACTAAGTCCCTTAGGGTCCCCATATTGGGTTCATTTGTGACAAACTGGGTGCATATAATCTGTATGCTCCGACTTGAGACGAAGTGTTAATGTATATTGTAGGATGTAGTAGAATAGTTTACTTTATTTTTTATTTTATTTAAACGAAGCCCAAAAGGCCCTAGGCCCATGGCTGCATGTATATAGGTAGACTTGTATACTTTTTGATAATGTATGAAAACAGAAGAATATTTCTCCACAATGCTTATTGCAGATTGAAGTGTGTTTGTTGTTCTTGATTTGCCTTTTAGTTTCTGCTACCTTCTCTGATTATCCTGTATTGCTCTTTGTGGCAGATGATTCTGCTAACTGTCAAGAGTGAATTTGTTCAACATGTAGCTGTCAATGCTCTTGTCTTAACTTCACAGTTTGTGTCCACAACAGTATGAATAATGAAACAGTGCTTTCCTTGATAAGTTTAGCCTATGCATATATGATTCCCTGTTTTGGTTATCATAGCCAGTAATTATTTGCAGGGGAACAATTCGGATGGATTTATTCATTTGTTGTGCTGTTTCTTGGAAACGGCAATTGCTAGAATGCTGTCGTGTTCGTCTTTGCATTCTTCTGGAGCTCAAAATTGTGAGTTTGATTTATCAGAAGTTGATTTTCTGATGCAATATGGACTGAAAAATTGTGATTGGTCTACTGTGGCTGGCATCACTCAAGTTTTGCGTCTCATATGCAAATGTTTGAAGGAAGATTATGATGATGAACTTGTCAAAGTGTACTATGATTCTGTCAATTCTTGTCTTTTGAAAGTGCCTTGGGATTTATTGGATGAGTTTTGTGACACCGGTAAGAAAGGCTCTTCTATGAATCCACGGCACCCCCATAATTTCGGTGCTATGGAGCATGGAATCAAGTTTCTTGGGTCTTTTCTTCAGTTGCTATGCTCTTTGGTTGACCACAATAACTTTTTTGAAACTGGTTGTGATTCTGCCAATAAACATCCACTTCTTGTCACAGTAATTAATCTTATACCTAGACTTGTAAAGTGGTGTCTCAGAAAGCAAGAAGATAGGGCCGAGACATTCATCATTCATTACCTGAAGCACAAGTTGCTGGTAAGGTTCATCCACTTGTTCAAAGAACTGGAGAATTGAATTATTTATGACTTGTAAGATGTATGATTGAATGCAGTATGATTGAATGCAGTATTGATCATTGTTGCCACATAAAGTTTTATGGGGAAATGGGTTATGATTATTATTTAAAATGTTTTTTGTGGTATACAAAGAACAAATAAGATTTTAGTGCTGATGGAGTTTGACAAAAAATTCCATCTCAATCTGAAATCAAAATTGTTTGCAGGATGCTTTGACCCACTAAATTGTAAAGCAATCCTTTTGTCATTTCTTTACCAGGGAGGCAATTATTGTATTATTATAAATTTCCCATTAAAATTGCCTTAATTTTTTCTTGAGGTCATAATAATTGGAAAATTTGAATGTGGCAGAAGAGAAACAACTTTAAAATTTACAACTTTCTTGAAAAACTTGTTTCTTGATTTTTATGCTTAGAATGGAATCAAGTTTACAAGGACAACTTCTGGGGAAAGTCATTGTCTTCCTGTTATGTCATGGTTTTTATTTTATCGTTGGTTTTTCAGATTTAATAATTTGTGCTGTTACTTATGTTTGTAATTCTGCTCATCGCTATACAAATATGAGTGACCCATATGAATGTCCCCTGTGTGAAGTGCACTCTTCAAACCAATTTCCATGCTCCATGCAGATTCTGATGATCAGACTTGGCTCATCCTCATGTCTAGACTGTTCGACCCGTCTTTCTTGGCTGGAACTCCTTCATAACTACTTTCAAGAGCTTTTGCGACAACCCTTAACTCATTTTCTGTCTGATCAAGATGATTGCCTGGAAGGCTCTCCATTTTTATTGAGTTTGTCTGATGGGGAAGCATGTGGGATGCATTCCAGCCACCTTCAAAGACAAGCTGTTTTCCTCTTCCTGGGTTGTTCTTTCAGTTTGATCTGCCAAAGAGGAGAAAATATAGACCCCTCTATTCCTTCAACTTTATGCTCATGTTTGACCGCTAATCCAGATTCAGAGCTTGATCACTTCTGTACAAAAAAGGGGTTACTGGAGGTTTACAAGTGGATTCAAGGACATCTTCCAACTGAGATCTCTGTCAACCATGAAAAGTACTTGGAGATATGTATGAACTTCATGTCATCTTTTCTCCAGCTATATCTTCGTGAGGTTTGTCTGCTCACCCTTTTCATGCTGCTTGTACTCGATAGTTTATGATTATCAAACTTGTTCGATGCAGCCATTGCCTTCAATACATTTTTCAGTTCTTGAAATTTATGGTTTTTCAAACTTCAGGGTGCATATGGAGTTTTTTAATAAGGATAATGATCATGCGTTCAAAGGTTAAGTTAACTACCACCAGGGATTTGATTAAATTTCTTTGACAAGTTAGGCTAGGTGATATTGATATATTAGAAACAATGACGTATGGACACTGAAAAATTCAAATTCTAATGGAATATTTTGAGTGTCTATGTATCCATGCTTCTTAGATTGGAAATATATTTCAAAGCAAGGGCATTAATGAGGGTCTGGTGGAGTCTTGCTGGTTTTCCTATGTTACAATACTGTTGAATAATAATTTGATTATCTTGTTTCATTGTTGTTATTCATTATTTGAATCGCAGGATGATCTATTGTTTGAAGTGCTTCTGCAATTGCTTAGCATAACATCTCGTCTCCAGCTACAGTAAGCAATTGTGTTCAACCTTTTCCTTTTGTTATTAACCACTTAATGGAAGGATCCACTATCATGAGATTTTGACGATCTAGGTTTGGCAGAAAGGAAGCTGCATACCGGGATATAAAGAAAGAATTTCCTTTTGATCTTTCAGACATTTTTAATCCAGTGCATCTTTTCCATCTGTTTCTTTCAGAGGCAAGTATCATATACTAGTATACTATGTTAGCACATGCAGATAGGACACCCCAATGATCTCCACTTTATTATTTAGTTTAATTCAAAACCAAATAGAAAAATCTTATCCATTATCTCATACCTTACTACCCACAAAGAGCGGGTCAAGGTGGTAAGCAGCCTTGACCCCCTGGGATGAGGATGCAAGTTCAAATTTCGGGAAAGTGACTGCTGTGGGGAGACCACATAACTCTTGTGCTCCCACAGTTGAACGGGCCATGATCGGTTCAAATATGCTGAATCTGTGAGGATATCTCGTGGTCTCACAAATTTTTTTCCGGTACCTTACTGATCTGCAGATACATTATGATCATCAAGTGCTTCTTGATTACCTCATTTTGAAACATACTGGAATTAGCTGCGCTAAATATCTTCTAAGGTATCTTATACTAACTTTTTTTAAATCACAAATTTCCCTTTCTGCTATTATAAATAAACGGGCAAAGCTATAATCACATCTGGTTGTAGGGACTAGTTTTCTGCTGGATCTTTTGGGCATGTCTTATTTTTATTTGTGATGTTTTTGAGGTTATGGTTTGGTATCTTCTCTTGCATCCCATGATTCACGTAAAAGAGAACTTTGGTTAGCCTCATATTTTATAAATGAAAAATCATATTCTCACACTCTTTTTCTCCACACCCCTTTTTACACTTTATTTTATAATCATTGATTAAAAAACTTTTGCCTTGGAAACAACAATGTGTAGATGATCAATGGTTATAAAGTAGGTGTAAAAATGGGTGTTGGGAAAAAGAGTGTGAGAATATCATTATTATTTATAAATTCTTGTCACAACCCCCAATTTCCTTTACCTTTATTCAATTATGGAGGAAGTTCAGGGTTCAAAATCCATTGTGTGCATGGTAAGTTTAATTTAAGGGCAAAACGAATTATATGATCAAGGAGAAATACTGCTAAATTATGAATCTTGGTTAGCGCACTTAACCTGGGCTTTTTGCAACCTGAAGTTGTTATTTACTTTTTTATCTTTTGCAAATTTTTGGTAGATGCTTAAATTTGATATGCAACTCATGGGAGTTATTTGTGAAATTTCCATCATTTGGAGAATTGTTAAAGCAATCTTGCAAGAGAAGAAAAGTTTTAGGGGATGGTATAGAGTTTCTGGCAGATGGAAGGCCTTCTTCAGTTGGAAACGATGGAAGGCACTATAATATAAATCCATTTAAGAAAGCTTCAGAATGTTTACTATCTTTAAACAATTCTGTTGAAAATCTTCATCGGAAGAACTTGTTTCCATATAATCCCGAAGTGCTTCTGAAACGGTATGTCGCTTAACAATGAATTTAGTTGTTCAACAGATGGGTGGCCCTTTTAGAATGACGATTCTGCACCCCCAGAAAAAGATAGTAATTAGTTTATTTCTTGCAGTCTAAGAAGATTTCAAGAGTTCTGCTGTCGGGAAAAGGGATCCATGGACAGAAAAAGTGAGTAATTACCCAAACTGCATGAATGTTGTCATACCGTGTATGCTTGGCTATCTTGAGCTTACAAAGGTTTCAGAACCACATATTTGGGTGAGTTGGGTGCTCATGGCAGGAAACTAGGCCTTTTCTTCATCCTAGTGTTTTTAAAATGTTATAAATTCATTTCATTGTTATGCTTAAATGTCATCTTGTTAACTCCACTGGTATAGGCAGGTCTTAGTGCCACAGCTCAAGACACGGCTTCTAATGGTGTCCATGTAGTGCATAGTCTTGGTTACCTCCAAATCCATGAGCCTTCTATGAATTTATGTCTCTTCCATCTCAGGAGAATCTGTGGATGATAGGATCAATGTACAGTGCATATAATCTCAAATAGCTGTATATTTCATAGCTGTCATGCTTGGTTCCTACCCGTCTTTAATCTTGAATTTGAAAAGGTTTCTATCTGTTAATAGGGATATTAAGCAGATGCTAAATGTGCTCAAGGTCATTTATGTCTAACACTAGTTTGCATTGCATTGTACTGCACAACCTATTTACTGTATAGTATCAGCAGCTCTCGAATTTCTTTTCTCCCTATTCAATATTCATATAAATATTTTTTCGTTTCTAAATTAAAAAACAGAAACAAAAAACTTTCAAACCCTAATTAGGGAAGCCATCATTGTGGCTGCTAGTCTGCTACCTGTGCTTTCAACCTCCCGGCAGGTAACTCGTCTGGTGACAGACTGGTTCGACGTTGTGGGATGGTCAGCAATGTTGGGATTGTCACTTTTGTTTTTATGAATGGTCTTGGGTGGTGCTTGTGACTTGTGAGTTTATCAGAGGAGCTTGGGCAATGGGTGGTTGGTGGCTGAGGAAATTGACCCGGACAAGAGCAACGGCAATCAGGGAGGGTTGCCGGTAATTGGTTCTTCCCTGTCTTTTCAGAAGAAACGCACATCTATGTGCTTGTTGCGACCATGCATAATTGGATTCTTTGAAAGTTTGTTTGCAGGGCTACTATCACTTTGAAAAATAGTTGACTTGAGTCTGGTTTAGTTTTCTCAATACCCATTTCAACCAAAGTGTCTCCACAATAAGCGGCAACAATATATTCTGCTTCTATGGTAGATAGGCTAACTACTGGTTGCTTCTTTTATGACTAACATGCTGCTCCTGAACTCAGTAGAAATACCTAACCTGAAGTGATTTTTCAATCTTCTAAATCCCCAGCATCACTATCAAATGTCAGGTACAATATTAGCATCTCTTCCCTTCCCGCAGAAAATTCCAAACTCAGTAGTTCCCCCTAAATATCTAAACACCCTTTTTGTTGCCTATAAGTGAAGCTCATAAGGATTAATTCTCCATATATCTACTAATAAGATTCACCATAAACATTATCTGTTTGAGTAAATGTGAGATACATGAGACTACCGACGAGAATGAAGACTTACTGTTTCATTTTGATATACTACATCTTCTCTCTATCAGTAATATTTTGTCATATAAGTTGAATTTTTTTTTTTATAATTTTAAAATGGTAGAATATTCAAATCACATGTCATATTCACGTAAACTCTGCCTTCATCGTTCACAAGTTATCGGGAGAAGAATATCACTTTATTGATTCTCTTAGGTTATATTTGTGAGTTGTTTTTAGGAGGGGAGGGAAAGAAAATGAGAGGTTAATTTTCTCCCTCTTTTGTTTGTGAGTTCTATTAATTGGAAGAAAAGATTTTGAGATATTTTAATTAATCCTTCATTCTCCTCTTCAACCCACTTTTTTCATTTCATCCCCTAACAAGGAGATGGGTATACTCTCCTTCTCCTCCCCTCACTCTCCTTTTCTTCACCTTTAATCCCTTCCTTTCCTTCCTCTCCAAACTCGTGAACGTGTCTTGGGAAAAACACTTGCAATTCTACACAAGTTATATTCAGAGAACTTTTTAGTCACGATAGTTCTTGAGAATTTTATCTAATAGAAATAGAAATGTCAACATATACCTTGATCAAAAAAAAAAAAAAAAAGGAACTAAAGTCTCCATGAATTTATGCGTATTTATTAGCTATCAGCAAGAGAGAATCACAGAGTTCTTGAGGCTTGCTAAGCATAGCCATATGATCCGCACCTTTGATCTCCACCACGTCATTAATACCAGCATTTTGGATCATCCAGAGCTGATCTTCCAATGGAATTCCAAGATCCTCAGTACACGCAATAAAGACATGTGGAACGGTCCCATATCCCTGTTTGGAATAGTTCTTTTGTTGAGACAAGTCTTCCACAAAGAGTGAGCCTGGCCTAAGCAATGTCTTCGCCAATTCAAGATCCTGCAAAGATTTATTACATGATGACGAAGACGAAACGTGTCATTTGTCCGCATGCGTTACTTTAACCAAAAAGTTTATTGATATTTCTAATTGTTTATTCTCATTCTATTGATAATTGATAATCTTATAAAATAATAAGGATTTAATTGATATATATTGTATGTGTAAAAAAAATTTATATTGTCAAGTAATTATAAATTATTTTATTAAAGTTGTTTTTGACTTATACATAATTCATACCATTAATTGATTGACAATATAAAAGAATTTTATATTTTTTTTATACAAAAAAGTTTAGGTGAGTCGGGTCTCGAAGATCAATAGGATCATAGGAGGTCTCACGACTCAAAATAACTTTACATTTACATTGTATACCAATTAAAATCAAATAATAAATAATTAATAAAAGATTTAAAGTAATATCCATTATTAATATAAACATTGGTGATCTCGAACATGATTTGGCGGTATTAACCCCCCCACCCACCCTACCACACCACACCACAGAGCCCATTTTTTAGGGACAACAATTTTTTTTTTTTACTTAATATATATATATATATATTAATATATATAGGTTAAAACAATATTTTACTCCTTATATTTATACATGATATCAATTTTTAATTTGATCACCGGAAAAAAAAAATTATTAAACAAATCCGGGTACATACAGCTGTTACCGATTTGGTCCCTGACATGACATCCATCAACGTTAAGCTGCCGTCTTCAACCCATCCGAGATATAACGTGAATTGCTTAGGTGGACATGGACCTTTCAAAACCTGATATCCACATCACCAACACTACACTTTCAAGCACCGATTCCTCTTCCCTCTATTCCCTGCGCTCTTTGTTCTTCACTGGACCAAAACTTCTCCTCACTTCAGTTCATGATAGGGTCATTCCACCATTATTGTAACTTGACTCCACGAAGCAGAACAATAGAAGAAGGTCTGGTAGTCGCTGAAGTCAATCCAGAAGCATGGCGTCTTCTTCCAATCCGAGTTAGAAAGTTGGTTTTTTTTTTTTTTCATGTTCTTTGATGAAGAAGTGGGTTTTTTTTTAATGAATTTCGAGTTCCCCCTTCATTTGAGCGTTTAGGGTTTGATTGTGGGTAGACGGTTGAGGTTTAGGGTTAATGTGTCAATGTGGGTTTTCAATGTGTTAGTGTATCAATGTGGGTAGACGATACTCTGTTTAGTCAATACTCATGTCATGCTTGTTGAAGATAAACACATAATGTCGATGGTTACTTGTTTGGAAACGCACAATTTTCCTATCTTTGTGTTTCTATTCTAATATGTTTCTGTTAATGCGTTGAATTTGGTTGTGAAATGAGAAGGCTGAGGCGAAATTATGAAGGTAGAGGCGTTGGAGGTCAGGTGTAGAGGACAGAGGTTGTTCCTGCCAAATATCTCGGGAATGAAATACTCGGCCGAACGAGGATTAGTGGGGTGTTTTTGGATTGTGCTTGACAGAATGTGGATTCTGCTCCTACGTATCCAAAAGGGAATCAAAGCAAAACGTAGTTCTGGAATGAGGGGTAAGTCCCCTATTTATAGTTGTTCTCTCAGGATCGGAGCTCAAATAAGCGGAGGAATATTAGGATCGAATCGCGATCATGGGGAGAGATATCCTGAGCCTGATTGCCTTGAATGGCATTATGGCCACGAGATATTCGGCCCGGTTAGTCATGCGGATGGATAGCTTGGGGCGAGTAGTTATTCTCGGGTGTCGGGTGTCTGACGTGTCCTCGGCCGGAGGAGCTTGGGTCAAGGCCCATTCGCGGGGTAAGCTCGGTTGGTCCGCTTTGTATAGACGAGTTCTCGGTCTTACATTCTCGGCCAATACACAAGCCCCCGAGCTCCGAGCTTGAATAAGCGAACGAGCCGATACGTATGAAAACCGAGCTTATTCTTCTGTAAGCGATTACCCACACTCTTAGTCATGTCATTTCAATCAAGTCTTCTCTCTCTCGTCGAGAAAGCCATTATTCTCCTATTACTTCTTCAGACGCCACGGACAAGAGACCATAGAGTTCCGCGCCCATTTAATGGGGGGAAAATCAAAAGTCGCGCCTTTTTGGGCTCAATGGACAATGGGCCCCCAATTGCAGGTTATAAATACCTTCTCCTAGGCCAACTCCTTCCTACTTTGATTACCTTTCTCGCCATTCACCCTTGTCTTCCAAGCTTCGCCCTTGTTCCTCTCGCTTGTTATCCTCCGTGCACGCCCGTCTCTTTTCTTCTAAGCTCTATTTCGACCTTCGGACATGAGTTCATCTATGTCTTCTGAGTCAAACACTTCACCTCCGGTCGAGGGTGAAGTTTCCCCAATCGGGGATCCCTTTCTGCTTTCTTCGTTCCTTCGCGGAAGCGAGCGTTGGGGAGGCGGAACCATCCCCCTCCGGTCATCCTCGATCAATCGATTCTTCCGATTCTCGATTCGTCTAGGTCCGGTTCCCCCCCTAGAGTATCCAAACCCGCCGCCCGTAAACAACGCCTTAGGGTTCCTAAAGACCCTATTCTCGATATAACCCTTCCTGGGTATACCTAGGTTAAAGGGAGGTTGGAACCTTTTTTTCTGACTACCAGACTCCTGATTCCATTGTTGAACTTCGGTCCCATATCAATATCTCAGCCTCAGGGGACGAGTCCGAGTTTATTTGCTCTCCGTGCACGAGCACCGAGTGTGTCTTTCTAAGGGCTCGCCCTTCCGAGCCTTCTTTCACATACATGTATAAAACACTTTTTGACAAACCGCATGTGTCTCTTCCCCTTTACCGATTTTGAGTGTGATGTTACTCGAGGACCATGAACGCCGCACCTACTCAAACTTCACCCTAACAATTTGGGCTTTTATGAAAGCCTTTCAGATTCTATGTAGATATATAAAGATAGAGCCTACTACTCCGAAGTTTTTGTATTTTTATCAAACCAGATTTGGCGAGAAAAAGGGATGGGTATCCCTTAATGGGTTGAACCGAAGAGGTCTTCTTAGTTTATTCGCCTCGTCTTATAAAGATTTCAAGGTTGGCTTCTTCCGTGTTCGCCCTTCGAGTTCTCATACCTCCCACTTTTTTGACGAGAATAATCATGCCAAGTTTCCTTTCTACTGGCAATCCTCTCCCACAAAATTCGTCGGCTTCGAGTATCGTTCCCTGCCGGCCGAGGATAGGCGGGATATAGATGTACTAGAGGGTCTTCCTCGGCCCCTCCATTGTGCACGCCTTATGAAACTCCCTTTCTCCTCCACCCCGAGGTCCGACCTTAAAAGTAAGTGCTCGGCTTTTTATTTCTTGAGTATTTTCTGCATGTGTTGTTATACTAACAAGTCCTTCTTTTTGACAGTCATCATGGGAAAGTTCGACTTTTCAAAGCTTGTCAAGGCCGGTGTTGGCAAAGAGGGTCAGGGTCCCTCTTCACCGAGAAGAAACAGAAAAAGACCTCCTCCCACCAAGGTTTCTGCGAAGGGGGCTTCGTCATCCGCCCCTCAAAAAGGAAGAGGGCGGAGGTTGAAGTGGTGGCCGAAGATTCTCCCCTTCCCGGCCCAAGCTCCCTCGCCCCACTACTCGGGGACGCAAATCGTGGGGCGAGAATAGGCCATTTTCTACCCCCTAGAGCCGAAATGGTACAACACCACCTTGAAGGCGGGGACTTCATCTCTCTGGGGTGAAGACTTCAACCCCTCCTCTTCTTTCGATTCGACCTCTTAAAAGCCGCTGATCTTCGGCTTATCAAGCAAAGAGGGGGCCGATCCAAGCATGGAGGCCCTCTCGGTCTCTTCGCTGCGTCTTGCGGCCTTGGCTCGTTTACAGAGCCGAGAGGTGACGGAGACCGAGAGGAAGTCTCGGCAATTGGAGTCCGAGTTCGCTGCTATTGAGAGGTTGAAGGGGGATCTTTCCGGATTGCCTCCGAGAATGAACGCTTGACTACCACCATCGCCGATGTCAACACTCGAGCGCCGAGCTAGATTCTCGGGCGAAATTGGCCGAGGAAAGCAAAGCTCGAGTGGAAGAAGACAAGGCTCGTGGCAAAAGAAAAGATCAAAGATGCTCAGCTGAAATTGATCGGCTCAAGGCTGCCTTGAGGCTGAGATTCGGAGGCCAAGATACTGCTTGAGGAGGACGTTCGGAGGCTACCCGCCGCATTGTCATCGAGCACGGAAAGGTTTTGACAAAGGCATTGCCCAAGCCGAGGTTCTGTTCCCAGATCGACCTTTCGGGGGCCGATGTGAATATGGAGGTGGTAAATGGGGAACTTGTTCCCATCATTGCCGAGGGGGAGGAAGAGGTGGACGTAGTGGGGGGCTCTCCGGACGATCACGTAGAGGCTGAGGAAAGCCATAGGGGGGAGTAGCTGTTATAGGTTTTTGTTCATCTTTTGTACTGGGCTCATGCCCTTGTAACCCAATTACTTGAATGAATATCACTATCATTTTGCTGATTTTTGTGTTTGGCTTGTTCATCGATATTCGGCTAAGGCCGAAATACTCTACCGTCCAAAATGGACGGTGGTCATTACACGAAAAGCACGTGTTTTTCGTTTTGCGTTGTCATGCATTAAATGCTTTTGGAAACCGGAATGGGTTCACGCAATCGCTGCCTTTCGCTTGGTTTCGAGGTTTGTTTTCCCAACAAATTCTCACACATTATACTTCCTTTCGTGCCTATAAATAGGACCCTTCCCACTTGTTTATGCCTCATCCTTTTCTATCACTCAAGTTCGCTTACTTACTTTTTTTCCACCCGAGTAGTTCCATGCTAACAACAGGGGTTCACGTTCCCTCTCCCGATTGACATCCTTTTTTGGGTGTCACATCCGCCAAAAAGGATGTAAGTGGGAGACGGGATCCAGAATTCCTTGATCCTTCAAGAAGGATGTCAACTCGGGAGAATAATAATCTTCGGGAGTCGAGAATGGGGTAGCGGTGGTCTACTCCCGGAGTGAGCCGAGCACCTCATCGTCCAAATGTCTCGGGGGGAGTGTGAACTACAACCTCCCTTGAGAGAGCGTGGTGGCGTTGAACCGGGGGATCGGGGCCGAGTGGCCCTTATTTTCAATTTCGGCTTCGACCTCAGCGCTGCACTCAGTCCCGTGAATGTACTTTTCGAGCCAAATTTAGTTTTATTTTTGCTCATTGTACTCAGTTTCCTTGAATGTATCACTCGGCTTTATTTTTGTATTATTGTACTCGGTTTCCTTAATAAAACAATGGCTCATACTTGGCCTTTAAGAATTTTGTTTTTTGCGCATTTCACTTTTTACTATTTTCGTAGCTTGAACACAACGTAAATAACTATAAAGTAGCTCGGATTCGGCTAGTAAGATCGTACCTGACCTTTATGCTTAACTTTACGGCTCGTACTCGGCCATGAGGCTCTGACTTGGCCTTTGGAATTGAACGGCTCGTACTCGGCCATGAGGCTCTGACTTGGCCTTTGGAATTGAACGGCTCGTACTCGGCCGCCGGGCTCATACTTGGCCCCTCTGACAACGGCTCGTACTCGGCCGCCGGGCTCATACTTGGCCCCTCTGACAACGGCTCGTACTCGGCCGCCGGGCTCATACTTGGCCCCTCTGACAACGGCTCGCACTCGGCCGCCGGGCTCATACTTGGCCCCTCGACAACGGCTCGTACTCGGCCGCGGCTCATACTTGGCCCCTTCGACAACGGCTCGTGCTCGGCCGCGGGCTCATACTTGGTCCTTCCGACAACGGCTCAGTGCTCGGCCAGCGGGCTCATACTTGGCCCCTCTGACAACGGCTCGCACTCGGCCGCCGGGCTCATACTTGGCCCCTCTGACAACGGCTCGCACTCGGCCGCCGGGCTCATACTTGGCCCCTCTGACAACGGCTCGCACTCGGCCGTTAAAATAGGATGTCTGCAAAATAAAGACTTCGGCAAGGCAAGGAAAAATAGAATCATATAATAAATTCTGCTTTTTATTGAATGGAGTCCGCGGTGTGCCTCGTTAAAACCTCCCCGGTCAAAACCCATTTTGGGAAAAAATACCGAGGTAGGAAAAAGAGTACAACACCCGACTATATACATTAGCTGTAATAAAACTTCAAATGAGAGGCATTCCAAGTCCTCGGGATAGGATTTCCCGATAATTCTTCTAACCTATAGGCCCCGGTCCCTAGGTTTTCAACTACTCGGAACGGTCCTCCCCAATTTGCTGCTAACTTGCCTTCCGTGCGGTCCTTCCTTGCTTCACCCTTTACTCTCAAGACTAAGTCTCCGCATGAGAAAAATTCCTCGGCCTTACTCGTGAATTGTACCTTCTAGTGGCTCTCCGTTTGCAAGCTTCGTCTCTGATTCTGGCTTCTTCCCTAACCTCTTCTACCAAGTCAAGCTCGACCCTCATATTGCTCCCATTGTCGTTTGGCTCGTGTTGCACACGTCGGAAAGACGGTTCCCCAACTTCCACTGGGATCATGGCGTCGGTTCCGTACGTCACCGAAGGGTGTTTCTTGAGTGGTAGATTGAGGCGTCATGGTGATAGGCCCGAGAATACTCGGTAACTCCTCTGCCCAGGCTCCTTTAGATCTTCCTACTCTTTTCTTCAGTTCCCCGAGGATGATCTTGTTAGCTGCTTCGGCTTGCCCATTGGTCTGGGGGTGCTCAACGGATGTAACCTGGTGCTTGATGCCGAGGTTGTCATAGAATTCCCGTAGCTTCTTATCCACAAATTGTCTTCCGTTGTCAGTAACGATTGCGAAGGGAATTCCGTGCCTACAAATAAGGCTTTTCCACACAAATTTCTGCACCTTCTCGGCGATAATCTTAGCCAAAGGCTCTGCTTCGATCCATTTGGTGAAGTAGTCTACGGCTACCAGTAGGAATTTGACTTGGCCTTTGGCTACTGGGAAAGGCCCCAGTATGTCCATTCCCCACATTGCAAACGGCCACGGCGAGTTTAATGTGTGAAGTTCTTCAGGGGGGGTATGATTTACATTGGAACATCTCTGGCACTCATCACACCGCTTCGTCCATTCCATGCAATCAGCTCTAAGGGTAGGCCAATAATACCCTGCTCGGACTATCTTGGAGGCCATTGATCTGCCACCACTGTGAAAACCACAGATTCCTCGGTGAACCTCTTCCATGACATACTGGGATTGAGCGTTGGTCAAACATTTTAGCAAAGGCGCCGAGAATCCCCGCTTATACAGCTCCCCGGCGATTATGGTGAAATGACTTGCCCTTAGCCTGACTTTCCTTGCCTCAGCCTGATCCGAGGGTAGAGCTTCTGAGGATAAGTACTCCCAGATAGGTGTCATCCACTCTCGGTCAACCAACTCGTTGGCCATCACCTCTTCTGTCCCAATGCTTGGTTCATTGAGGGTTTCTTGAATAACCGCCTCTGTGGTGTCCGGCTTCTTTGTCTTGGCAAGCTTAGATGACAAATCGGCCCGAGTGTTTTCTTCTCGGGGAATGTGCTCAATGGTGAACTTTTCAAAGCCGAGATTAGCTGGTTAACCTTACACAAATATCTCGGTGAGCGAGGTTCCTTCGTCCGATAGCCCCTGGATATTTGTCCAGGTGACTAGTTGTGAATCACTTGACGCACTTGACGCCTTTGCCCCCATTTCATTCGCCACCCTTAGTCCTCGCTATCGAGCTTCATACTCGGCTTGATTGTTCGAGGTTTTGAACTCGAATTTCAACGATTGCTCCAATATCAAATCTCCTGGTCCTTCCGGGAATCACCCCGCTCCATCGCCCGATATTTGAGGATCCATCCACGTATAGATTCCACCATATATCCTCTCGCTTCGGTTGTGGATGGAGCTCGGCTATGAAATCGAGACGGGCATTGTGATTTCGGGGGTCCTCTCATCTCGTATTTCAAGCCAAACTCGGACAACTCTCTCGACCAAGCAATCATACGCCCGCCAATTCGGGTTTTTTGAGTATCTGTTTGATGGGGTGATCCGTCTTGACAACCACTTGGTGACTCAGAAATGCGGGCGCAAACGCCGAGCTGCAGTCACCAAGGCTAAGACCAGACTTCTCAATAACCCGATCTCGAGTTTCGGCATCATGGAGCACCTCGCTGATGAAGTATCCTTGGCATTTGGGCTTTCTCTACCTCTGCACAATGATCAGCGCTAATGGCATTCTCGGAGGCGACAGATCTGAGATACAATTCTTTCCCAGAGATGGGCCTTGTTAATATCGGCGGGGAGGACAGAAAGTCCTTGAAGTCGACAAAAGCCTTTTCGCAGCCTCCTCGGTCCATTTGAAGGTTTGGGGCTTCTTCAAAGAACTTGAAGAAAGGCCGAGCTTTCTCTGCGGTTTGGGTAGGAACCGAGATAATGACGCCACCCGTCCCGCCAATCTTTGTACTTCTTTAACGTTCTGCGGGCTTCTCATCTCAATTACGGCCCTAAGACTTATCGGGATTGGCTTCAATTCCCGGTGGGTAAGCATAAAGCGAGGAATTTACCCCCTGGACACCGAAGACACACTTTTCCGGGTTGAGCCTCATGTTAAACCTTCTCAATCACTGAAATATTTCTTCCGGATCTAAAGGGTGGTGGTGGTGGGGTCATCGATTTCACTACCATGTCATCCACATATACTTCCATGGTCCTGCGCAATTTGCTTCTCAAATACACGGTCCATAAGTCTCCGAGTACGTAGCTCCCGCATTCTTCACCCAAACGGCATTACTCTATAGCAGGAATTTGACCCTTCGGTAATGAAGGCTGTTTTCTCCTCATCCGGGGTACATTCTAATTTGGTTGTACCCGGAGTACGCATCCAAGAAGCTTAAAATTCTATATCCGGAAGCCCGGCCAAACCAGCTGTCAATGCTCGGCAAGGGATAAGAGTCTTTTGGGCATGCTTTGTTCGAGATCCGTATAATCGGTGCACATGCGCCACTTGCCGTTTGCTTTCTTGACGAGAACGACGTTGGCCAACCATGTGGTGTATTCTACTTCTCGGATAAAGTTGGCCTTGACCAACTTCGCCGCTCTCCTCTTCGACCACTTTTCTCCTCTCTTCACCTAATCTCCTCTTTCTGTCACATCTTCCACGACAGATCGCCAATTTATGGCATAAAAAGTTGGGATCAATTCCGGCATGTCGATGTGGTCCAGGCAAATAGATCGGCATTTCTGCGCATTACTTGTTTTATTTCTTCCTTCAGGGTAGATTCAAGGTGACCACCGAGCTTGGTACACTGTTCAGGCTGCGCGCCGAGTTGGAACTTCTCTAGCTCCTCAATAGGTTGCGGACGTTGTTCCCGCACGTCCATCCTGGGGATCCAGTTCAACGGAGTTTCTTGAGCTCACCGCCTTGTCCTTCCCCCTGTCTAGGGTTTCTCTTGGTGCGGGTTTAAGTTTGCTCACCCTTAAACTATCGGCGTAACCTGTCTCGCCATCCTCCGATCTGCTCGGACAGCCACTATATCTCCCGAGCTGGAGGGGAACTTCATCGTGAGGTGAGGGTAGAGACCACGGCCCCTAACTTCGTTCAAGGACGGCCTTCCGATCGGGATATTATACGATGTAACTGCGTTTACCAACACATACCCGACCATGATGGTTTTAGAAGCTCTGCCGCGCCAAAAGTAGTCAAGAGGTCAATATATCCCCGAGTATCAACCTGCTCCCCAGCGAAACCAACGAGTTTCTTCATCATACGGCTGAATCGATTTCTCCGGGATCCCTAGCTTCTGAAAAGTTGAGTAGTACAATATATCCGCGGAGCTCCCCTGATCGACGAGGGTTCTTTTGACCGAGAAGTTGGCCAACTGTACGGTGATCACCATGGGGTCATCCTGGTTGGGATCTACTCCCACGAAATCATCATCAGAAAAGATGATAGGGGAGAACTCCGGGAGGCTTGCTGGATACCGAGGTTAATCTGCCGGATGGCCCGCAGATGTCTTCTCCGAGCTGAACTGGTGGTGCCTCCCCCCGCGAACCCTCCTGAGATGGTGTTTATCACCCCCCGAATGACATTATCCTCTTCCCGTCTTTCACTTTGCCTTTCTCTGGTTTCTACTCTCTCCTCATTTCTTCGATCGCCGCCCCTCCTCGGGCTTCGGTCACCCTCTCTTCTTCTGTTTCCCCCACGCCTCTCGCTGTTGCTGTTGTTTCTTCGGACAAAGTTGCCGAGGTGACCCGCCTGAACCAGCTCTTCAATCTTATCCCGTAGGACCCAGCATTCCTCGGTGGTATGGCCATAG
Organism: Sophora flavescens; assembly: GCA_030762895.1. Classification (NCBI taxonomy): domain Eukaryota; kingdom Viridiplantae; phylum Streptophyta; class Magnoliopsida; order Fabales; family Fabaceae; genus Sophora; species Sophora flavescens. The sequence goes on from CM061064.1 coordinate 175,016,286, forward strand.
TTGCGGTGAAACCGACAATGCTTTTGGCGATCCGCATTTCGGGGGGTGCGGCCACTCTTTGGGAGCTGCAAAAGCTCCATGTGTTGTCGCTTTCTTTGAACACCCGAGCCCTATTTGTGTTGAGGGGAGTATAATGATCATACTTGGTCCCCTCTGGAAATGCTCGGCTGGGCCTCTCAATCTCGGCTTATCACCCCCGCCCTCCTCTTATCTACTCCGCCTTCTCGCCAGCCGGTCTCATCGGTCCGATCCCTTTTCTTGGACTCCTCTACCTCCTCCATATTGATGTAACCTGCAGCTTTTCTTCTCGGTTCGTCCATATCGGCCGGCGGTTTGCGAGCTAAGTACTGGCAAAAGGACCGGGTCTCAACCCTGGCGAGGATGGTGTGTAGTGCAACATCGGCACTAAGATTGGGGATGAGTACCGCCTCCTTCTGAATCGGCCATGAAGTCGCGCAGGGGATTCATTCTTCTCCCGCCCAAGTTCACCAGGGAGGCCGAGGTTTTCTGGTGGGCTCTGCTCGTGGCAAACTGAGCACTGAACCTTGCTGCGAATGTGTCAAAAGAGTTCACCGAGGCTGGGGGTAGCTGGGTGTACCAAGTCAACGCTGCCTCCTTCAGTGTGGTTGGGAAAACCTTGCATAGGACAGCATCGTCGTCCGTAAAAAGGTACATTTGCGTGGTGAAGGCGTCCAAATGGCGCTCGGGGTCCGAGGTGCCATCATATTTGTCAATGTTGATGGGCTTGTAGGCCGGGGCAAGGGACCCCCATGATATCATTCGTGAAAGGATGCCTCGCCCCAGTCGGGCCTGTCATTAAGTCTGTTCTGCCTGGTGAAGATTCAGGGCTTGCTCTCCTCGGTTGTTGTGGTGGGAAGCCGGGAGGCGAGGACCTCCTTCCGATATAAGTTTCGGACCCCTCAACCTCGGGAGGTCGGCTCTCTTTCATGTGAGGATGAGACCGACCTCTCCCTACTCGGCCTCTCTCCCGACGGTCATTCTGCCGGGCGGATTTCTTCATTCTCCCTTCTTAGCGCTGCGACCTGTGCGAGAAGCTCCCGAATCACTGGGTTGTCGGTCATTCCCACTGGGCCTACGATGTTCTCCATTATCTCCGTTAACTCCGTGGTTGGCATTCCTTGGCTCCTCCCTCCTGCAATTTCCGCTTCTCGTCCTCACCATTTTCGTGTGGTATGGGAAAATGTTTGCTTCGATCCCCACAGACGGTGCCAAATGTTCACCGCCAAATATCTCGGGAATGAAATACTCGTAGACGAGGATTAGTGGGGTGTTTTTGGATTGTGCTTGACGAAATGTGGATTACGCTCCTACGTATCCAAAAGGGAATCAAAGCAAAACGTAGTTCGGAATGAGGGGTAAGTCCCCTATTTATAGTTGTTCTCTCGGGATCGGAGCTCAGAATAAGCGGAGGAATATTAGGATCGGATCGCGATCATGGGGAGAGATATCCGGAGCTCGATTGCCGGAATGGCATTATGGCCAGCGAGATATTCGGCCCGGTTAGCTGCGGATGGATAGCTTGGGGCCGAGTAGTTATTCTCGGGTGTCAGGTGTGCTGACGTGTCCTCGGCTTCGGAGGAGCTTGGGTCAAGGCCCATTCGCGGGGGTAAGCTCGGTTGGTCCGCTGTATAGACGAGTTCTCGGTCTTACATTCTCGGCCAGTACAGAGGTGAATGTCCACCTAAGCAATTACACGTCAGAATGTTATTAACAGCAGCGTCACGTTGTGGATTTCAGCAAATGGATAATAGTCGCAGATACAGGGATTCATTTTAAAAAAAAATTGTAAGGGTATCAAATTTAGAATTGATGTTATATATAGGGATTAAAATATTATTTTAATTATATATATATATTAAAATCAAATTTTATATAAATAATATTTTTACTCGAGGGTTGAATTGTTTTTTAAAATTTAGGTTCAAAACTTGACAAACCTTATCAGTAGGAATGAGAATAGGTCAACTTGTTTATATTTAATATTATATTTTAATTAAATATATAATATAAAAATAATATTTTATTATAAAATTAATATATTATTATTGCATTTTTTAAAAAATTGAAACTATGTGTGTGACTATTTCCATTCTCCTTTCTTCCGTTCGAACTAGAGTAGAAACCTTTTGTTTTTTTTCTCCCTCTACATGACTAACCGACTGCTGTCGAGGGATGTTATTACAACATGTTCGGGTTGATAAATATAAGTATAATATTTTACTATAATTCTATTTTAGTTTATTACTATAATCTTTTCTTTTTCTTCGATAATATTTTATTAAAAAATGTTAGCTTCACACTCTTTATCATATTTATCCCCAACACACCCGTTATGTGTTTTTGATAACCAAAATATATATATATATATATATATATATATATATATATATCTTATAAAATAAAAAGATGCCAATTTTTAGTACAAGATATCTAAAATCTCATGAATAACTCTGAATATAAAAAATTTTATATTAATATTTAGATATATGTATTTATTTAAATAACTAAAAAAGAAACATCACCGACAAGGAGGATGTTTAAAATGTAATGTTATTACCTCGGTAGTGGAGAGTTGGTAGAGCTTGGAGGATAAGAAGTTGGGACCAAAGAACATGGATAGTTTGTTACCACGTGGGGAGAATTCAGTGTCCAACCATCTGGCCGCCGGGGTTCTCTCAATGTACTGTTGAAGTTGAAAAATCTAATCATTGAGATGAATGACATTTATAATAATTTATTTTTTGATAAACTGACATTTACAATATTTACCAAATGACAATTGACAATCATTTCAAAGTTGAAAGTTCAACTAATTTCCAACAAATAGCAGTGTATGATTCAAATATTGATTTTTCTTACAGCCATACATATATTAAGGAATTAAAAATATAAATATTATATTTTAAAAAATAGGTTTTACATTTTTGAGAATTTAATATACAACTCTTAACATGGTATTCATATTTTTAAACTTTTTTTTACCAAGAAAGATATTCATGTCTTCGTATCTGTAATATTGATGTCTAATTCTTGATCAAATATGTGATAGATTGAAACAAATCCGTCAATCTGAACCAAATGAATATCGCACCAAGACGAAAAACCAAACAATGTCATATTAAGACGACAAACAACAATATCGCCACACACAGACGACGAAAAACAAGGAAAAACACGAAAAAAAACAAGATCTATGTGAAAAAACCACTTATTTAAATAAAAGAAGGAGGAAAAATGAGGTAAAAGGATGATTCCAGACCCAAAAAATAACTCAAAACCACCCCTCCAATGATGGCAAGCGGCTGTATGTAGAAAAAAAGAGAGAGTTTAAAGTTAAAAAAGAAGGAATGCTTCTTAACACGTGCAAGATTGTACAAATTGAAAAAATGTTCAAATATATCCCATTTTTACACTGGAATTTATATCCAAGTTTCAATTAACCGCCTTCGATTTTGATAAAAGTGTTGTCTACTCATATCTTTTAATTTGTGCAATTTATTACTCTTCACCAATGAAAAGTTATTAAATATATGGTTCCTTACGAGTATTCTAATGACATTGTTTAAGAAATTTAAATATGATAATTATTTATTTATATCAAATCTCAATATATTGAATATATAATTTTTTATCAAAACTTAATGATCTTATTAACGAGTGTTTTTAAAATACTTTTTAAAGAATTAAAAAAAACAATTTTTTATACGAAAACTAACTATTTCATATTTTTAAACATTAAATATATCAATTCCTATAAAAACTTTCTTTTTTTGATTTCTTAAAGAATGTCCCATGAACACTCGTTAACATTTTCCAAAACTTAATTATTTGAATTTCTTAAATAATACCCTCACGACACTCGTTGATATTTTCTTTAAATCAACATATATTAAACAAAGGAATTCGTTCACCGATCTCAAAAAGTAAGGGGGAAACATAAATGTAAATAGAACCAAAAGCACTAAAATGTGTTAGATTTTTACTTGAATTTTTTAAAAAATTAGTATAAAACAAAGGTCACACTAAACAGTAGTGTTCTAATGATATTGATTAAGAAAATTAAAACAAGTAAAAATTCATTAAAAAATTAAGTTCAACACTCTTTAAAATATGAACTGCATACAAAATTTGTTGTCTCAGAATCCTTAATCTGGTTAAATTCTCCTAAAACTAAAAATATGATTTTGTAACATATATTGCGCTTGCGTTGGAAACTTGGATTAAAAAGTTAATGAAATTTGTAAGAGGTATAGCCAAGGCTCGGAAGCAAACCTTTTCAATGGCATAGGATGGTTTGTGTTCAGTGTCTGGCACAAAAGCTGTTAAGAAAACACCAACTGCTACCTTTTCTGGGAACTTGTCCATGGCAAGGGCTATGTTCATCCCTCCAAGGCTATGCCCCACAAGAACTACCTTTTCATTTTGGGGAAGTGAGGCCAACAGCTCCAACAAAGGCTCAGAGTATTGTGAAAGAGTATCAACTTCTTCAATTTTCTTCAAGTGGGTGCCAGAAGCTGCAAGGTCAAGTACTGTGACCTTGTGGCCAGCAGATTCCAGGCGTGGCTTGAGCTTGTACCAAGTCCAAGCGCCATGGCAAGCTCCATGCAGCAGAACATAATGCTTCTTACAATTTTCTGTACCCATCATGAACTTTTCTTCTTGTGGACTTGTGGTTGTTCTATTTTCTTCCTGCTATATATAGACAATAAAATAATTAAACCATATATAATGGGCAACCATGTTGCCGACGACTGACTTGTTGGATGTCCCGTATGAATTGAGAAAGTGATATCCTCGTAATAACATTTGAATTCTACTTCTTATTGCATTTTTTTTAATGAAAAATCATTAATAAATAGTTGATAATCAAACTTCTTTAAAAAATCATTTTTTTTTAGAAATCAAAATAAAACTATTTAATCTACCTTATAACATAGTAGATCATAAATAAAATTTTAATAATTACAATTTAGAAAAACTTTTTTCAATAGATGCAACGATAACATGGATAATTAATATTATTCTATAAATCATGCATGCTGCTGATGTTTGACAAGTACACCAAATTGCGACAAGTAATAATAGTGAGAATAAAGTATCGTTACAACGAGGATTGCGTTTCAAGTAACAACGTGACTTAAGCAATTGATATTTGAACCTATGAAACTTTCCAAGAATGTTTATGGATTTTTGATTTTAGAATTATCCAAACAATGAATGAAACAAAGCAATTGATGAATGAATTCAATCAAGGCAAAAGCGGTAATTAGGTGTCGGAATCCTCCAATTATTCACTTGATGTAACTTTATTCAATCCAAATTCCAATTCATTCCACTCAATTGACATTCAAACCGCTAACTTAGATTTACCCCTAATTCCTTAGGTGATAACCCTTTTGTACTAATTAAGAAGCCTAATTCCTTAGGTCATTCAAGCATTAGCACAAACATTAAGCATGAGATTCATAAGAATGCATTTAAACATAGTTATATTCTTAGAATCAACATTCCAATGGTAATCTACTTCAATTCCAATTCAATAACCAATTTTCGAATTGTGAAATTGAATCTAACATCAATCTAGAGTTGATCAATCAATAGAAGCATTAAGCATAGAATCAAATTACTCAATTTGAATAAACTTGAATTGAAATCAGAGATTGGGGTCAATTACATCAAGAATCCAATTAGAATCATCATAAACCTAACCTAAGTGATCTAGCTACTCATAATAGGGAGATATAGGAGAGATGAACTTGAGTAGATGTGGAAGGAAGACTCCATTGAAGCTCCAATTCTTGTTCCCAAGGTTGAATCTCCAAGGAAGATGAGAGAAAATGGTGTTTCTATGACTGAAAATGTAAAAAATGAGTGAAAGATCCTCCAAACTCTGCTAAAACTCGAATTTATAGAGTTTCTGCATGTCGCCCAAAGACTGGCACCCCGGCTGTCTGGGCACCCTATCAGACGCCAAAGCAAGACTTGTCAAAATCGGCGCTAGGCGCCCAAAACACAAAAGCGCCAGCGCCGCTTGTTTGCTTCGGTGGCGCTGAGCACCACGAACTCAAGATTGGCGGCGACAGCGGGTTACGCCATCGTTGTTGTTTTCCTTCGTTTGCATCCCGGTGAGCGCTCGATTCAGTGGCCGAGCGCCTGGCCTTCAAGGCCTTCAATCATACATATTTTCAACATATTTTGAGTATAAGTTTCACATAAAAAGATCAAAACTCTAATCCAAACTTTATTCATATCAAAGTATGTATTTTCCTATGATTCCTAAGATTATTTACAAACTCTTTCCTAATTACACTTCCAAACTAACATATTTTGCACATTCATCACATGCTTAAAAAAAACCCTTAATTTGTTCCAAAGTTTTATAGCACCGAACTTCAATTTATTTTTGAAAATATCCATAAAAATTAGTATTATTTGAAAAATAAGAAGATTGATATAATAAACTGAAACGAGAAGAAAATAATAGAGAGGTTTATACCATTTTTTATGACTAAATTGTTGACTCACTAACTTGTTATGCCAAACGAGTAAAGGAACAAAACATGGATGATGAGAGGGAGATTCAAGAACATGGGCTTTTTGACCAAACTGGGTTCATTTTAGAAACTATTTACCAGTTTAGGGTTGTTCTGAAACTATTTACCAATGGGGGGTCGTTTTGAATATTTTATTATTTTTGGGTCTGACGGGTCAAAGGCGCCACTGCAGATGGCGCCTTTGAAGGCGCCACTGCGATTGGCGTCTTTGACTTTAAAAAAAAAAAATTGAAAAGGGGCGCATTTAGCGGTGGCGTCCTCCCCCCTTGCTTGCTCCGATGGCGCTCTTGCGGGCAGGGCAGCCCCTTTTTTTTCTTTTTTTTTAAATTTTGACTTTTTTAAAAAGATAAAAAATTTATTTATAAAAAAACTCATTCACCAGATAATGAACTGAATTCACCAGATATTTGTACCCGATTCACCAGATATTTGTACATACTTAACCAAAAAATTTATTTCTCAAAAACACTCATTCACCGGATAATGAACTGAATTCACCGGATATTTATACCGATTCACCATATATTTGCACATACTTAACCAAAAAAATTATTTCTCAAAAAAACCATTCACCGGATAATGAGTTGACCATATTTAATCCTCTAATCCTAATAAATGAATCCCTTCACGATCAAGCAACCAACAAACAAAATAAATAAAATAATAGAAAATAATAAAATAACCAATAAAGCAGACAAAATAATATAATAATTGAAATAAAAAAAATCCCAAATATTTGTGAGGCCGCCACCTCAAGACTACAGGAGGCACAAAAATAATAGCAATAACAATTTACACCAATAAATATTCATCAATTATTACGGTAGTAAAAAAACATTATTTGGTGAGAGCATTGCGAGTCACATCTGAGAGGTTTGCTTACAACCATTTTGCCATTCATCTCCAAGAGCAACCACACAATAAAGGGGAAAAGAAATCATTTTTAAAGTAAAAAACCACTGACTATTTTTAACATGAAAATACCACCTACTTACAGCTTTGGATGCCTCATCAGGAGTTGAGAATGCAACAAATCCTGATCCTGATCCTCGACTTATGCCATTGCACATATTTTTTTTTTACAGAGATTGCACATAGTTAATTATAATGAAAAATTTGGAGGATCATAGGTTCACCTCCCCTTTTCTTTTTCTTTTTCTTTTTCTACACGTTCGTTCTACTATCTTTCTTTTTCGGCTTTTTGACCAAACTGGGTTCCTTTTAGAAACTATTTACCAGTTTAGATATCTGGTAAATGGGTTTTTTTGAGAAATAATTTTTTTTATTAAGTATGTGTAAATATCTGGTGAATCGGGTACAAATATCTGGTGAAAAAAATTATTGAGTACAAGTATGAAAATTTTGATAAATAAAATGGTTCCATGTTCACAGAAACCAGCACGTTTTGACATCATGATTTTTTAGCAAATTGATTTGTAAGAAAGGGAGATGAAAGGGTTGATAACTGCTTTGGGAGGCAGGGTAAAGAAGCAGAAGATGAGATGTGGAAGAGCATGCATAACTGCTATCTTAACCAAATAAATTTTTTTGGTTAAGTATGTGTAAATATCTGGTAAATATCTCTGTAAAAAAAAATATGTGCAATGGCATAAGTCGAGGATCAGGATCAGGATTTGTTGCATTCTCAACTCCTGATGAGGCATCCAAAGCTGTAAGTAGGTGGTATTTTCATGTTAAAAATAGTCAGTGGTTTTTTACTTTAAAAATGATTTCTTTTCCCTTTATTGTGTGGTAGCTCTTGGAGATGAATGACAAAATGGTTGTAAGCAAACCTCTGTATGTGACTCTGCAATGCTCTCACCAAATAAATTTTTTTTACTACTGTAATAATTGATGAATATTTATTGGTGTAAATTGTTATTGCTATTATTTTTTTGTGCCTCCTGTAGTGCTGAGGTGGCGGCCTCACAAATATTTGGGATTTTTTTATTTCAATTATTATATTATTTTGTCTGTTTTATTGGTTATTTTATTATTTTCTATTATTTTATTTATTTTGTTTGTTGGTTGCTTGATCAGGAAGGGATTCATTTATTAGGATTAGAGGGTTAGATATGGTCAACTCATTATCTGGTGAATTGTTTTTTTGAGAAATAATTTTTTTGGTTAAGTATGTGTAAATATATGGTGAATCGGGTATAAATATCTGGTGAATTCAGTTCATTATCTGGTGAATGAGTTTTTTTGAGAAATAAATTATTTTTGTTAAGTATGTACAAATATCTGGTGAATCGGGTACAAATATCTGGTGAATTCAGTTCATTATTTGGTGAATGAGTTTTTTTATAAATAAATTTTTATCTTTTTAAAAAAAGTCAAAATTCAAAAAAAAAAAAAAAAAAAGGAAAAGGGCTGCCTGCTACAGTAGCGCTACTGTAGCAAGCAGGGGGAGGACGCCACTGCCAAATGCGCCTCCCCTTTTCAAATTTTTTTTTTTTAAAGTCAAAGATGCCAACTGCAGTGGCGCCTTCAAAGGCGCCATCTGCAGTGGCGCCTTGACCCGTCGTCGACCAAAAATAATAAAATATTCAAAACGACCCCCCATTGGTAAATAGTTTCAGAACAACCCTAAACTGGTAAATAGTTTCTAAAAGGAATCCAGTTTGATCAAAAAGTCCAAGAACATGCAAAAAAGGGAATTAGCGATTGAGCGTGCTGTGCCTGCAAGCAAGCTATGTGCATGAGACTGTTTGACACAGAGAGGCAAAGTCAAAGAGGAAGAACGAGAGAAGGAAACAAAGAGGGAAGAGGAAAAGTCTAAATCAAAGAGAAATGCAATTGATTCTACGAAAGTTTATTAATTTAAAATGATATTCTAATATACACTCGACATATTATCTTTTATCAGTCTATTATTAATTTTTTGGAATAATTATTTTTTATTACTAAAAGATTAATTATATACGATTTTTATTTTAATATTTATATACTAAATAAGTTTTTGCATACTATCTGATTTCCCCTCAAAACAGGTCATATGTAATCGCTCACTCCAAACTTGTTCAGAGCCACCACCGACCACAATGAATATATGTTTGTTTGTTTTAAATTTTTGCTATCCCAAACAGAAAACACACTTTCCAAAGAGATTTTTTCAAAGCTTCCCAATACAAGCTTCCACCAGACAGGGGTGTTCATCAACCGATCCAATCCAATGCCAACCGCACTAACCGAACCGAAAAATCGATAACCGAAATAACCGAAAACAGAAATAACCGCAAACCGAAAAAAACCGAAATTTTTCATTGGATTGGATCGGATTTCGGATCCTATATATAAAACCGATCCAATCCAAACCGAACCGAAATTATTTAGTTCAATGAAAATAATTTGATCTTTATATTATAAAAGTAATTATTAGTCTTTATATTTTTATAAGTTATCATCTAGTCCTTATATTAGAGAGTTTAATTGGTATGTAAATGTAATATTAGTGTAAAAAATTTTACACTGTTAATCAATTATAAATCATGTTATGAGTGACTTTTAATATATTTAGGACAATAATCAAACATTTATAATGATTTAACAATTTATAATTAGGTGATAGTGTAAAATATCTTTACTCATGAGAGTGTATATCAATTCATGTATATCCCGTTAAAACCCTTATTAGAAATTGTCAAATGTCAATATAATATTTTAAAATTAATTTTTATTTTAAATAAGTAACAAATTCATATGACTATTTAAATACTCGATCAAATCCAAATCGAACCGAAATATTGGATGTTCTTTGATGTAAATAACTATGTAAATATGTATCAATAAAAACCGAATTATCCAATCCAATCCAATCCAAACCGCATTTGATTGGATCGGATCGGATCAGATTTTTTGAAGGAAGCAAACCGATCCAATCCAAACCGCATGTTGTTTTTATCATTGGATCGGATGACCTTTTTACTCAAAACCGATCCAATTCAATCCACGAACACCTCTACCACCAGACATGCATTTCCATCCTTCCAACAATGAAACAAACATGCACTATATGATCATTCCAGCGAAGGCTAACATCCTCCAACTTAGAGTTGGAGGACCAATAGTCCAAGATTATTTTAGAGTTTTTACCACTTTGATTAAAAAAAACTGAGCATTGTACAAATTTCGGGACACCTCTCTGATCCGCTGTGCTGCCATCATGGATGCCATTCGTCACCCTCCGATTTGTGTTCAATTCAATTACAGAATGCATACTCTTAATTTTACAATCAATTTATAATCACATCCATGTCATAAATCAACTAATAATTCACTATTACAGAAAAGGGCTTCAGTAGCGCTTTTTTTTGGCCTTTAGTAGCGCTTCAAAGCGCTATCTATTCACCCGCTACTGAAAGTGGGAGAGATTCAATAACGCTTAAAAAAACGCTACTGAAAGTAGGAATAGGTAGCGCTTCCTTGAGAAAGCGCTGTCTAAAGTTCGTAATAAGGCAATCTATTACATACTTTAGACAGCGCTTTCTCAAGGAAGCGTTGTCTAAAGTTTGCAATGAATAGCGTTTTCTCAAGGAAGCGCTATCTATTTTTAACTTTAGACAGCGTTTTTTCAAGAAAACGCTACCTATCCCCCCTTTTTTTCTTTAATTATTTACATTGTTTTTCTATATTTCCCACATGCACTCAGCAAGACTAAGACATTAAATAGTTTATCCATCCCATTGCACTTAGCAAAACTCAACAAACCATACATTTACATACAAAAGCTTAAATACAATATTTTTTTTGATAAGCTAAAAGTATATTGATTAAAGGGTACAAGGGGTACCCCAACCCGTATACAATAATAACCCAATAATATCACATTAATAATTATTTACTAAACTCTAAAGAATGCTAAAGATGACACAAAAAAACACTACAATTGAGGATTCTTTTTCTTTCATTTTAGTATTGACATGTACAGCAAGTTTAGAGATTCAGCCTATAACCCATGATACATGTTGCAATAGAGCTAACTCTCAATTCCTATAGAGAAACTGTGGATATCACTGAATTATTGCTAAAAGGTCAAAAAAAGAGGGAAGAAGGAACCACAAGGAAATATACATATACCCAAGACAGTGAGTCAGTAACATATCCATGCTGAAGAGGTGGACATAGGTCTATTCTTCCAGCCAAGATAGAGAGCACCATCTCTGTGCTCAAGCCTATAATTTTCATTGAATTCATTCAACATATTTACATTGCAGCCACCACCTGAGGAACTCAATGGACATGATGCAAATCCAGCCATTGAAAATCTTGACCTCCACTTTCCTAAAAGTTCATGCCTTTCTACCCTCTCAAAGACTCTCTCAAGCTATCATGTTAACAATGTCACGAGCCACACAATGTTGTTCTGCACTAATCCTTTGCTTATCATCTCTAGGGCGTGCCACATCAATTGATTCAAACATAGCGGAGTAATAATCCGGGGTCTCAACAAACCTTTGGAAAAAGGTAGAAGTGTTGGTGTTGGATTCTTGCTCAACAAGGGTCACAACCTTAGGTGACAAGCTCTTCACCAATCTCAACAGCCTGTCTCTATGGTTCTCTGTGCTCACACTCTCATCTGGCATGTGGTGCAAAACATAAGGGAAATTTACAGCCAGGTGCTTCCCCAGGTTGAACTACAAGGTTTTCTAGTTCAACCTCACCGCCGAACATGGCAAGACTTGTGAAACTCAAAAGGCACTCCACAAGACTTGGCATAATCTGAGAGCCGTTTTCCTACAATATGAAGTCCTCCACCCCTAGCATGAAATGATTGGGAATCATCAACACCGGTAACTTCGAATGAATGGAGGTCCACCAGGCCTACATGAAAGAGCTTGCATGAGTAACAACCACTTTGTGTGCCCTGTGCAATTTGGAAGTCAATTATATGAATTACTGGATTCATTTTGCATTGCTTCTCCAATGACAACATTTGCAGATATGTAAGCAAACTTCCAATATGGGCAAATCTGATACAGGACATGCATGTAAGTCATTAGATCTTTGCTTGTTGGTTGTTCACACTTCAAGGTTTTGTAGATTAGGCTCCCGATGGTTCCAACCTTGCTCTAAGACCCTCCAACATGTAAGCACCCAACCTCTGGATTGGATCCCCGACAATCGATACCATCTTCACTACCACATTATCCATCCAGCCTAGTGCTTTGTTTGAATATCATCATCGAGACACGACTCTTGCACATAGAATGAGGACTTCTTTCAAGTCGACTTTGGAATCATTTCCGTAACTCGAGCCCAATTATACTTAGCAATTGGAGATACTTCTTGGAGGCCACCCTTGAAGCAACGGTGACAACTGTCAATAATATGTGATTCAGGCCCCAACAATGAAATCTCCATAGGCTCTAAGTTTTTGCTTCAATTCATAGCCATCATCACCTTTGGAGTACACACTTATTGGTGATCCATAGGTGTTGTCGGATGATTGGTGCTGATCTGAACAATATGACCGAGAACCTTGTGGAGAAAAGGGGCCCTTATTGGATGATACACTAGCACAAGGGGAATCACAACCTATGAGACCATTGGTTGCTTGTAGATGATTCCAGGGTGAAGTATTGCTCCTTGCAGGTTTCAAAAGAAACAATGGTTCCCTGGCTTTGCTATCATGGATATCATGGCATGAATTGCTTTGTAATATTTGGTAACTTGTGTAGGGGTCAATGCCTTGCCCAGGCTGGTGGTATAAATGGATGCCTACTGAACTTGGGTGTTTACGAGACGCTTGCATTTAAGAAGAAATTGTTTACTCGGTGGAGAGAAAGTGATCGAATAATGACTAGTTTAACTTTGTAATTGTAAAAATGCTTCCCGATTGTTCCAGGTCACCCCTTTGTTAAATGGGTAAAAGTCTGCTGAACAGTCAATCTTCATTTTGATAAGCTGTTAGATGCTTTCAATGTTGTCAACAACTGTTCACAAATGTATTGAAGAACCACAACCTGCATAATAAGGTAAATTATTAACGCGGCTTCAATGTTGATTAAACAAAGCAAGAAATAAATTTTAAATTTTAACAACTTGACAAAGCAAGATCCGATAAAATGAAGATGTACAAAATAAAAGCAAATTCAAACTTGGAAATTTGATGAAAACCTAAACAAAAATCTCAGGTCACCGAGGAGTTCTCGCTAAATGTTTCCATGCAAAGAAAAAAATTAAAATCATGTTAGGGTCCACAAGCACCAACCACAAGCTCGAATTAGTACATCAAAGATGAAAGGAAGCACATACTTCATCACTATGGCAGAGAAGACAATATTAGTTTAAAACATTCTTTTGACTTTTCAAACTCAAATAGAAAGATAAGGATCTGTTTGTTTGTTATGATATACAATACACAAAAGACAACAATTACAAAGATGCATGCAACATTTCCCTATTTGGTGATGACCTGTGAGGCATAGAGGTTCTCTTGCTTCATCATTTCCACAATTTTAGCAGTGAATCGCTTCATCTCTGCCAGAAGACAGTTCAAGTTTACATTATAGCAGGTAGTAGAGACTAGAGACATAGGGAAAGAAAAGGAATGATTGCCTTGAATGGTTCATTATCTGTTCGAAACTTAATTCCAGGAATAAAATGCAGCCAAAGAGGGAAACCACTGTGCACAAGTTAAAAGGCCACCATTAGATATGAATTTCCCTGTAAATAAAAAAAGATATATTGATAGAGAGAATCCAATTTGATTACCCATAGTTCTATTCAGCACATGCGTATGGACCAATCCGGAGATGCACATATAGACTGTTCTTTACTCTTTGCCTTCACAAATTTCACCAAATCGCCCCTTCCTTCAAAATTATACTGCCAATACAACCATATAATCTATCATTCATTTGATAAAACGAACCATTTATATATTCTTTCTCAGCTTTGTGTTGTGATAAAAATTATGAAGACTCTTCCATCTCATGCTTTTGACACTGTATTATTCATATTAAATTTGAACAAGTTTACAATGCAATGTAAAAGACTTGAGAGTGAAGAACATAGGAATATGAAAATGGTAATAACAGAACCTGGTCTCTAACTGGTTCATGTAAGTTCCAGAAGACATAAGTCTCAATAACATGAAGTCCTCCATCTTTGGATTTACTAAGCATATTACAGCTGTGTGAAGTTCTTTTTATCAGACAATAATGAAATTTTAGTCATTGAAACAGGAAAATATTTACTAATCAAACAACTACATGAGGATAAGAATATACATTCATTCATCACAGTACTCTTCATTCTTTATTTTTTGTATTAAAAAAAAACAAGAAGAAGCTTTTCCCACATTGTGGAATCGGCTACTTTTCATTCTTGAATTGTTTGTTGTATTCACATTCAAATTTAACAAAATTCCCCTTTCTTCCTTCCATTTTCTCCTTTTACTTTTTTGGTGCCCATAGGAAGGGGGAATCTGTAACAAGGCCATTCCTATAGCGGACATATTCTTTGGAACATCACCATCTCTCGAGATCCTATTTGTTTTCTTTGCCAAATGCAAGCAGAGGCATAAGATCATTAGTTATGCCCACGTGATGGGGCCCTTTGGTTTGTCATGGATCTATCAACTATGACTGAGCACATACTACAGCCGTCCATTCCGCACCGGTTTCAAACATGGCTACAATACTACCCGGATCATGTGCGGGAAATACGGGCATGCACAATCTGAGATAGATGTGACACTTGAAACAATTTGGAACGAAGAAAAAAGACAAGGTTTGGGGGTTAGTTACCTGAACCAATTCAAATAATTCATAGTTTAAGAGTAAGTTAAAGAGATTATATTATAGCTGGGCTTGGAATGAGGATATGATGGTGCTACCTGAAACTTTGAATCCTAGGCACACTTAAATTCCAGCTTCCTTAAGACAGACCTTTGGCAGATTCCAAATTTGTGTTGGGATGGACAAAAGGGAAAAAGAGATCAACAAAAGCTCTTGGCGGAAGCAGAAGGAAGAAAAGTTTTACTGTATGAAGTAAAAACCCACTTTCTTAAGTCATGAAATCACTACCATTCCAGAACTTGTTCTGATTGTCATGACGGGTATTTTCAAATTCATCCTAAACAGTTCTCAAGCCCTTCATATTTTGGTTCCAAGGATGGCTATAAAAAATTGCTTGAGGTAAACAGGATGTCCTAGGTGTTGACTCAAGTGTTGGCCTATGATGTGCAAGTGGTGATTCAACACATTCAAGGGTGCTTTTTCTCTTCTTCCCTACTAGCTAAAAATAACAATTGCAGGGTGCTCAAACTACTTTAGTATTAATAAAAAGGAATAGGGGGTGGTAATAAAGGAGTAATCTTCTCCAATGGTTCAGAAATTGATGATGATGATAAGCATGAAAAGGAAGTATAACAATGCTTTACTTGGCAAACTGCGAAGATTTTCAAATAAAGGATTTCTTTGATTTCAGAAGCAAGGTAAACCTCACCTAACAAGATCGTGGAAATGTAGAATGGTTCCTTGACCTTGTGGTCGCAAGAGCCAAAATGTGACCTACAGTTTGGTGTATGTGACATCATTTATTCTCAAAATGAAAATGCCAAACAACACATCAAGACCTATGTAATGGAAACAACAAACACAAATAACCACAATTGCAAGCACCAGAGATCCAACAAAAATGGTAGTAGAAGAAGTTTTCCTTCAGGTTTCTAAGACCTACATATATACCCAACATTATCACACTCCAAATTTGGACCTATGAGTATGAAATAGTTGAAGTAGATCTAGCTCGAGTTTTAGCTTGACAAAATTGTTGATATGCTTTGGATATCTATCCAGTCTCAATGATTTTACAATGACACTAAAGCCATGTGAACAAAGAGCAAGTAATAACAGATAACATCTGAAAATAGCATAAAGAAACAAATAAAATAGCTTTTTACAAGAAGCATGGGCCAAAATGTTGACTTGATTCACCAGGAGGGAGGGGGAGAGTGAATCCGGTAACAATATGGAATACATGTGAAATAGATTCCAGTATTTTTTTTCCACTTGCTTCCTAGTTCCAGATTAGTTAAGTACGATGCACTGGCCTACAATTTTCCGTATCCGAGGTTCAAAACCCATGTCCAAAGATTCGATCAGCTTTATCCAAGACAAGGTAAGTCACTCTTCAAGTTTGTATGCTGAGCTTCCAACATATCTATTAGACGACCAGGTGTAGCAATAACAATCTCAACACCTGCCGAGCACCAAATGTTAATCATGCATTCATGTTGCTTCACAATTTTTATCAATATTAAATAGGCCATTCACATACATATAGACACGAACAAGTACCTCTTCTAAGGTCACGAATTTGAGGGCCCTTTGGTGCACCACCATAGATGCATGTACTTCTAATATTTGTTCGTGACCCAAATTTAGAACTTCTTCTTGAATTTGAACAGCTAACTCTCTAGTTGGTGCTAAAACTAACACAATGGGACCTTCACCTTGTCTTGAAAAAAGCAACAAACACATCCATAATACCATAGAAATAAGCTGGACTAGCTAAAATGGAAAACTTTGTCTTTGAATGATTAAACAGGAATCCAAACCAATATTATCCATACCCAATCGAGGTTGTGCAATCGACATGCACTATAGCAGAAACAGATATGCCAAGGTTTTACCCGAGCCGGTCTTAGCAATGCCAATCAAATCTCTACCCCTTGAGCCATGGGCCAACCCCGAGCCTGAATTGGAGTTGGCTCGACAAAACCCAATTTGGCAATGACCTCAAGGCAGTAATCTAACATCTCGGATCATATAATAAATCGAGACAGAGGGCACAAGAAAAGGTCATCAAAAAGCACAAACACAATAGTATATACAATTAGAATACCAGGAAAATTCGCCTCATGAAACATCCGAATCGGTCTCGGTGCATCATTCCCTTGCACCGGGATATCTCGACTAGCACGGTAATGCATAACTTCATGTTCGGACATGGCACGCACACAGGTGGGCTCTCGACATAAAAATTCTTCTCAAAAGGGACCAAATTTCTAAAATCCTGCTTAGGAAGAGCAATATTGTCCAAATCATCCTCAGATGATCCACCATGTCTACCTCCGCGGCCACCACCACGACTTCTTCCTTCGATCCCTCCTCTCCCAGAACCCCTAAAACCCTAATTCTAAACGCAACAAACCCAAAACCACAAAGTAGATGCTGTTCCAAATTGATGCCCACACAGTTTGGTCAAAAGCAACTTTAGCAGGGACAACCCACCATCCTTCGAAAGGAAAATGAGCCTGTAAATAACTAAATGTTGGAGCTCGGTGCGGTGCTCCTTTCAACCGTCAATGTTGGAGTTCTCTGGGATTAGGGTTCGGTGCTCTTGTGGAAGAGAATCTCAAATCGTTAGAGGGGGAGAAGCGACTGGGAGCCTCGAGCGAACCACGGCCGGTGAAGGAGCTAACGACGGCAGGGAGACACGGTAGAGGGACACGGTCGCGAGCAGTGGAAGGCGAAGGGAGGCAAGTCGCGAGCAGGGTTTGCGAATCAGGGAAAATGAGCCCCGCGCGCGAGAGAAAGAGAATGAGCAAATTAAAGGGAAATATTTAATTAGTAAAAGGGGAATAGATAGCACTTTTTTGAAAAAGCGTTATCTATTTACTTACCTATGATAGCGTTTTCTTGAGGAAATGCTATCTATTCCCTGACTTATAATAGCACCTCCTCAAGAAAACGCTATATATTCCTGTCAATCAACATTCAATAGCGTTTCCTTAAAGAAGCGTTGTCTTAGAATAAGGAATAGATAACGCTCCCTTAAGGAAGCGCTATTAAAAACCTTCCGCCTATTTTTAAGTAGCGTTTTTCATTGAAGTGCTATTGAAAGTGCGCTACTAAAACCCTTTTCTGTAGTAGTGATTGTTTGCATGTTATTATGTTATATTTTTTATTGGTTATCCCCAGACCCCAGCTTTTTATATATTTTTCTCCAAAACCTCCTTAGTATGAAACGAACTCCGCCCTCCACTACAGAGCAGTATCGAACACAAGATCTGGAACGACGGTGATCCTTGAGCACGAGATCCGCCCTCCACCACATCGTTGCTGTTGTAAGTATAATATTATAATATAATATAATAACATAATATACTATATTATTAAATGAATGATCAATATCTACCGTTGTCAGGTCCTCCAGGTTTTTACCTGAGGATGATAGACAACGCTGATTGCCCCTAGAAATATATGATGATTTCATATTTTATCGTTTTATTTTCAAAACTTGCTACCGATGACACACCTTGGCCGTAAGCGGCCTCCACCCACTACTCGATATTATTATGTAAAAAAATTTAAAAAAAAAAAAAAAGCTCAATATCTATTGTAGAAAAACTTAATTTTATGAAGGGAATGGGATTGTTCAGGTTTGGCATCTTGTGGACTAAAGGGTGGCTGAGGTGGTTCTGAATAGTCTTAGCGTGTGTTTGCTAAGTTACAACTTCTTAATTGTTATTAAGTGCGTGTACAAAAAGTTTGATTTAGTGGAATGGAAAAATTATATTTTGATCCCTTATCTTATTTTTTATATTCATTTTGATCATTTATATTTGAAAAGATTCATTTTGGTCCCTTAAGTTTGAAACATAACCCAAATTAGCCCTTATATCAAACTGTCACTAAGAACTTGGTAGTTAAGTGATGATGTGAAAACCTGACATGGCACGCCTGCCACGTGATAGCATGTGGTGGTGCCATATGGGAGGGCCAAATCAAATTCAAAAAATATGATAAAGGACTGAAACGTATCTAAAAAAATAAGATAAGAGACCAAACTAAAATTTTAGCCTTTCTTCGCTAATCAATCTTCCTACCAAATGGGTGTTCTTCCCCAATGGTTTTAGATAGATATGGATGACTGTTCATCAACCCATTCAAGTAGTGCTTGCTGCTTGAGGGAAGTTGACGTTTTGTGTGAACAAAAGAATCCATTGAATTCTTTATTAACCAGTAACTGAAACTCACGATAATATCCTTTTATTTTTATTATCTCATTTTATTTGATAAAAATGACTGTTAAATATGCTTTTGGTCCTGTAAAATAGCGAAAATTTACCTCATTTTCAAAACGTATGTTTTCCCCCCTCAATTTTCAAAATATCTCACCTTTGGTCCCTAACGTTAACTCCGTTTCATCTGGTTTTGATCTGTCAAACGAAAATTTACGTCTCTTTTCCACGTCCCTCAATTCACTAATGCCAGATGTGCTTTCACATAGCAATAGGGACGTGGAACTCCGTTTGACATATCAGAACCAGATGAAGCAGAATTAATGTTAGGGACCAAAGGTGAGCTATCTTGGAAATCAAGGGACAAAAACGTATGTTTTCAAATTAAGGGACTAAAAATGATTTTTCACTATTTTACAGGGACCAAAAACATATTTAACCTAACTGATCATAATTATTTAAAATAAATAACATATATATATATATATATATATATATATATATAATTTATAAAAAAAAGTATATAAACATACCATTTTATGTCATTTTTATCTACCAGCTAGTTCAATCGTTAGTTTTACCAAAAACCTCAAATCCAATCAGCTAGTTTTTCCGTTATTCGCTATCAGTTGCCTCATCCATTATCCACTATAAGCTAATTTACTATAAGCTAGCTTATCTGCTATCAATTAGTTTTTCCAAATAGAACCTATAGTGCAAGTGGAGTCTTTGCCCTAGGTTTTTTCATCTCGAATTCCCTTTCGTGTGTACTCTTACTTATATATTATCAGCTATTTTATCCGCTATCTACTAGTTGTTTATTCTAAGTACGTTTTCTTTGTATTTAATTCACCGATATGATCGTCTAAATAACATTACCTAATATAGTAATTGTGTTTTTTTTATAAGCCCTGATATAGTAATTGTCAGTCAATCCTTGCGGATCGATATTTGAAACCTTTTCTCATTATTAATTAGGCGACAAATGCACTTGTCTCAAGTACGATTTTCACGCACCATTTTCCTTTTCATATAATTGCATATTTGAATAGAAAATGAAAATACCTAACATGGTGGTTGTCTGCACAGAATTTAGTCAATTATAAAATCAAACAACTTCCCATAATTTTGTGAGATTTTATTTTACATAATAATGACAAATAGGATCCAAGATGCAACTATTACATGTTTTATGTTGGAGTTGTAATTCAGATTTAGTTAGAAGTGTTAGTTAGTTAGTTAAGTTGTTGATATAGTTAGTTGTGATGGTTAGTTGCAAAAGTTAAGAGTTAGTTGTTGATTGTTATAGGTGTAATAGCACTATAAATACATGTGCTACAAGTGTAATCATAAGTAGAATTAGTGATTGATATTCAAGTGTTATTCAATGAAAATTATCTCTTTCTTCTCTCAATATTCCCTCTTTGATTTCTTTGTTCTTATGAGTGTGCACTATAAGCCTATATTCCAACACTACAAAAAAAAGGTCATTCAGCGACCGAAAATAGTGACCGAAAATTTTGGTTGCTTTTGGCGACCGAAATAGCGGCCGATTGTAGGATCTACATGAAACACTGGTTAGAGTTGATTCTGCGACCGAAATAGAGACCGAAATAGAGCGTAGCAGAGATATCGGTCGCTAAACAAAGGAAAGTAAAAGCCAGAAATTTATGAATTGTTAGCGACCGAAATGGCGACCGAATTAAATGCAACGGTCAAACTTTCTTTATATTTGTGATCGATTTTAATTCGGTCGCTAAACGGCACGTAAAATAAATAAAATAGCGTGTGTTAACGACCGAAATTTAAATCGGTCGCTAAAATTATAAATTCAAATTCAACCAAACCATATTAGCTACTGAATTAGCGACCGAATTAGTTCGATCGCTAAAACTGAAATCCCAAAATTCAACAGAACCTCCTTCTTCCTCATTTTATCCGTCGCATATCTCTCTCCCACTGTTTCTCTCTTCTACGCCGCGCGCTCCGGCCACCACAAGACTCCTCCTGTCACCACCGTCGACATCCCCTCTGCTCAGGTAAGCTCTCCTCTACTCCATCTCTCTCTCTGTCTCTGTTTCTCTCGCATCTCTCTCTCTCTGTCTCACTGTTTCTCTCTTCCTAGCCGCGTGCTCCGGCCACCACAAGACACCTCCTGTCACCACCATCATCCCCTCTGCTCAGGTAAGATCTCCTCTACTCCATCTCTCTCTCTCTGTCTCTGTTTCTCTCGCATCTCTCTCTGTCTCACTCTGCTTCTCTCTCTCTATGTGTTTCTAAGGTCTCTCTCATCCATTCACTTGGGGACTGGGGAGATACGTTAGCTGTCGGCGGATTCACAAAATACAGGTAACAAATTTGTTGTTGAAAACTCTGTGTGTTTTGCTTTTGCTATGTGGTTTGTGGTTGGATTTTGATGTTTAATTTTCGTTTTTACATGTGTCAGATTTTAAATACTTCTTTATCATTCACAAATGTTTTCGTGTTTGTGTTTATATAAATGAATGGGAGAAGCTGTGTCTGATGTGGTCTGTGATGGTGTGAACACGGTGGTGACTGGGAGGTTTTCATGTTTGTGTTTGCATAAATCATAAAGCATTAGAGCTAAATCTAAATTGATCTTATCATATAACCAATGAGGGTAGTATTGATGCTACCTATGAGTTTTTCTATTTAGATTTTCTTGTACAATGGTGATGATGAAATCCTTATTATTTTGGTACGCTATGTTGGCTTGTTGTTACTCAATATTAGAATTTAACACTTACTGAATTTGTGTTCCTCTCAATTGATATAATTAAACGTTCCATGTGTTCAATCTTGTTTTTCTCATGCTTAGAATTTATTCGAGGGTTGCTGATAGTATTTGGATATAAATTGTGATTTCCTACCATGTTTTTCTCTTGTTTTTCTTGTTTGATTAAATATAAATTTATTTATTTTTATTTAATTTTATTTATTTTAATAATGTATGTTGTTTCACCTTTACAATTCATTTATTAATTGGGCGACAACTAGATTAGGAAAAATTTATCAATATCTAACATTTAACTCTAAGTCTAGGTGGAACCAACCTCATACTTGCTCCACTAAACTTTGGCAAGATTCCTGCACTCGTGAGTATTTTTATGGCTTTGAAAAGTTACAAAAAAAACGTCACAAGTGAAATAAAATTACAAAATAAATTCATTAATTGTAACTAAACGGCATAACGTCATGGAAGCAGTTAGTAAGACGAGCATGCATCATATATCATATAGCATAGCAAGTTTCATAATAACAATTCAACATCATTCATATCATTTTAATAAGTATGCTATGCAATGCAGCGCTACTCCAGTACTAGGGAAATTCGTCAACAGGGTACTTCATTAGCATTAAGGTGTGCAATATTCCCAATGCCATTACTAATTCAAATGACCCATGCATGCATCACTTTTCAACTTCCTGCTTTTTTTTTCAAACTATATTATTGGGACTATTAAAAACTTTAAAACTGTTGCTTTAATTCATATTGCAATTATTGATGACATTTCCAAAAAACTTCCCATCTATTAATTGCCAGCAGCACCAATATAAAGATGTTTTATGCAACCGTATATTGTCGATTCTATTTTATATTAATTTATGTGTTTCTAATCTTATAAATAATTGTACTGGATTCTGTATATATAGAATAGTGATTTGATTTGAAATGACTAATTTCATTTATGCACGATAGGTCCTTGTTGTCATATTCTTCTACTCTCTGTTGGCTCCGGCTCCTGCCCTTATCCTTGCTCGGTTGTGTTTTCTCTCTCAGGTAAGTTCTCAGAACACTCAGTGTAATGTATTATGTGAATTATCGTGTTGTTTGGTAGTGGAGAGCTGAGCTCAATAGGATGTGATCTTGTCTGATTGTATGCTGATAATTTAATGTTTATGCACGTGTTTGTCAATATGTGTTGTTTGTTAGTGGAGAGCGGAGCTCAATAGGATGTGATCTTGTCTGATTGTATGCTGATAATTTAATGTTTATGCATGTGTTTGTCAACATGTGTTGTTTGTTAGTGGAGAGCGGAGCTTAATAGGATGTGATCCTGTCCGAAAGGCGGGATGCTGGTTGTGTCTTGATAATTTAGAAATTATGCATGTGTTTGACAATTAACTGCTACTTGTTAGTGGAGAGCGAAGCTCAATAGGATGTTTGCTACAATATTTAATCTAAGTTTGTATTGATTTACGCTGTAATTTATATAAGCTCAACAATGTTGCAATATTTATAGGTTAATGGTTTTATTTTCTATTAGAGTTAATAATTAATTTACGAAAGCCTTAGTTTCCTGTTTGAGATTCAATAGTAATGAGCATGCGTAACTTATCAAGGTATGCATGCTCATTGTATTGAATCTTGAATTGTCCAAGTGGGACAGTTTGGGAAAAAACCTTTTTCACACTCGTACAATAGTCATTTCAATGTTCAAATGCCTTATATACTTGTTGAAATCTCGGTCTGATGCATTTCCTTTTGTTCTCCTGGTGCATACTTGATCGCGGTGATTCTCACCGTGCTCGAGTCGTGTAACTTGGAGACCGATGGGAAATGCTGCCGAAATTTTGTCAAGTATAAGGTATTTGAATATGGGAATAACTATTAGTAGCCGAGTGTGGCAAAGGTTTCTTCTCGAATGGGATAGGTTCATATCTTGTCATAAGAACGAGATTGATGGAGTTATTGGAATGCACCGTAATATATAAGTGTTATTGTAGGATTGGTCAGGCTATTTAATTGCCAGCAATGGATATTCCGGAGAATCGGAAATGGATGTATCGTAGGTTGGATCGGAATAAACGTCTTAGGGAAGAGTATAGAGTTGGAGTGGGTGAGTTTATAGAGTTTGTTGTTAGCCAGGAGAGATTTATACGACTGGGCGGTGATCAATTGAGGTGTCCTTGCAAAAGATGCAAGTGTCAATCTTTCAAAAGCGTTGATGGAGTTGTAGCCGATCTTTATTAGAAGGGCTTCATGCCTGATTACTATTGGTGGAGTAACCATGGTGATATGTTGCCTGACTTGAACCCGATTGTGGTTGAAGGTTCGTACTATGGAAGTGGTGACCGGAGGGAAGAATTGAATCCATACGAGCAGATGATAATGGATCATGCTGGACCATCGTTTGGTGTTGTACTAGAAGAAGATGGGGGAGAAGATGGTGGAATGGGTTCCCAATGCATAGAGGAGAATCCGAATCCCGAAGCTCAAAGATTCTATGATATGTTGAGTGCTGCACGATCTCCATTGTGAGAAGGATGTCGGGAGTACACGGAGTTGTCGATGTGCATGGAATGGTTGAGTATCAAATCTGACTACAATATGCAAGAAGGCTGTTTTAATCGCCACACCAGGTCAGTGTCCAAGGCGTTGCCAGAAGACAATCGGATGCCCACTAGTTTTTATCATGCTAAGAAGTCTGTGGAAAATTTGGGTCTGGGGTGTTTGAAAATTGATTGTTGCCCGAATGGATGTATGTTGTACTATAAGGATGATTCAGCGGAAAGCATAACATGTTGTAGATTTTGTGGTGCGGATCGGTATAAGACAACCACTAGGATGGGCATTGAGAAGAAGAGGTCGCTAAAAAAGATGTGGTACTTTCCGCTCGTGCCAAGACTTACAAGATTGTACTCTTCGATGGCCACTGCAGCTCACATGAGGTGGCATAGTGAGCATGAGAGGGAGCAAGATGTCTTGTGTCATCCATCTGATGGAGAAGCTTGGAAGCATTTTGATAGGTTTCATATGGCATTTTCGTAGGACCCTCGGAATGTCCGATTGGGGTTATCTACTGATGGATTTAATCCTTTTGGGCGGTCTGGAAAAGCATACTCTTGTTAGCCTAGGTTATCCCGACTCAGTACAATCTTCCCAGGGGATGTGCATGAAGCGGGAGTTTATGTTCCTAACAGTCATAATTCCGGTCCGTCTAATCCAAAAGGTAAGATTGATGTGTACTTGCATCCGATAGATGAGTTGACAATGCTGTGGAATGATGGTGTGTTGACATATGACGTATCTTTGAGGCATAATTTCATCATGAAAGCAGCTTTAATGTGGACGATCAACGACTTTCCTGCTTATGGGATGATGTCGGGTTGGATGACCGCGGGGAAGCTTGGATGCCCAATATGTATGGAGCGATCGAAGGCATTCACGCTTAAAAACAGTCGAAAGATCTCATATTTTGATTGTCATCGTCAATTCCTTCCAGAAGATCATCCTTATAGGCGGAACAAGAATGCATTCAAGAAGCGTTGTGCGGAGACAACACCGCCTCCACCACGGTTGACTGGTCCTAATGTATGGCGCAGAGCACAGTACTTACCGCTCGTCCATGAAACCCAAGGAGAACATATTCCTGGTTATGGCGTCAATCATAATTGGACAAAACAAAGTATATTTTGGAGGTTGCCGTATTGGAGGACGCAGCTACTCCGTCACAACATTGATGTCATGCATACTGAGAGGAATGTGTTTTTGAATGTGTTTGACACTGTGATGGACATCAAGGGGAGGACAAAGGATACAAATAAAGCCCGATAGGACCCGGCTGACATTTGTAATCGGAAGGAGCTTCAGTTGCAGGACGGTGGTCGTGGCAGACTTATCAAACCAAAGGCAAGTTATACACTAAGCAAAGCACAGAAAGTGGCCGTCTGTAAGTGGGTTAAAGAACTAAAGTTACCAGATGGGTATGCTTCCAATCTGGGTAGATGTGTTGACATTAAGGAAGCAAAGTTACATGGAATGAAGAGTCATGATTGCCACGTGTTCATGCAACGGTTGCTTCCAATTGCGTTTGACGCATTACCGAAGCAAATTTGGAACCCACTTGTTGAGCTTAGCCACTTTTTCAGGGAGCTTACATCGACAACACTAAATGTGAATCAATTAAAGGATATGGAAGTCAAGATACCCGTTTTGTTATGTAAGTTGGAGCAAATCTTCCCGCCGAGTTTCTTTGATTCCATGGAACACTTGCCAGTTCATCTACCGTACGAAGCAAGAGTTGGTGGCCAAGTCCAATACCGCTGGATGTATCCATTTGAGAGGTAAACAACATCAACTATTTTACTTAATACATATGAAATTCACGAACACGAGAGCGTAGTTTAGGTTTCCCTAAAACTAGTAATTATTTGTATGTATCCCTCTGTAATAGGTTCCTGCACTCCCTTAAACACAAAGTCAAGAACAAGGCACGAGTGGAGGGTTCCATTTGTGAAGCATACTTAGTAGAGGAGACTTCCACTTTTGCCTCTTATTTCTATCCGGACGAAGTTAACACGAGAAGGACAAGGATGCCTAGAAACGTTGATTCGGGCGAAGGAAGTTCAACTAGTCCTCCTATATCAATATTCAACTATCCGGGTAGATTTAGTGGCAAATCAAAAGGATATTTCTTGGAGCAGCGTGATATTAATGCTGCTCATCTGTATATCCTTCAAAATTGTGAAGAGGTCGCGCCATATTTAGAATAAGTTTCTACAATGTCTTTTATAAGTTCAATTGACATTTATGATTATTAATCGTCCTGCTGTTAATCTCCCATATATAGGATGTACGACAATTTTCTAAGGGATCTCCAACCTGACATTTCAAACGATCAGGTTGATCGAGAAATTACTTCTCACTTTGCTACGTGGTTCGGTAAATATGTAGGTTAAGCACCTTCATTTGTTGAAATACATTTTATCTCCTTAAATATATAGCATGTATAAGAATAATATAATATTTGATTTTTTAGGTACTAGATCCAGAAAACAATGTTCAAAATCAATTGTTGACAAATTTGGCATGGGGGCCTAACAGATGGGTTACATCATGGAATACTTATTTTGTAAATGGATATAAATTTAACACAAAAACATGGAATGAAGGAATGCAGACGTGTAACAATGGTGTTTGTGTGCGAGCCACTGATGGCAATGTAGAGGATGATTTCTATGGGGTTCTAACTGACATCCTTGAACTCGATTATACCGGTTTCCCCGTGATGAAGTTAGTTATCTTCAAGTGTGATTGGTTTGATCCTACTCTTGACGTAGGGACAAAAATAGATAAAAATTATTGTATTGTTCAAGTTAGGCTGTCTCGAAGGTATAATAAGGCGTACGACCCATTCATTTTTTCACAACAGGCAGAGCAGGTTTATTACTCGCCATATCCCGAAGGACATCATGGCTGGTTGGGTGTTATTAAGATAAAGGCTCGCAGTATAATTACTGATAATGTAATCAACCAGCCTGAAAAAGATGCTCCTTACCAAGATGATGAGTTTTCAAGACCCCGCGTACCGTTGCAAATTACGTCGGACATTATTGTTAATTCTCTGGCGGACATTTCCGGAAATGGGGAAGAAGTTGAAAGAGAGTTAATGGATCAATCCGAGTTGGACGCATCTAGCGAAGGTACATTCTGATCAAGTGATACTGATGAGAGTGAGGGTGAATTTAGTGACGGAGATTCTACTTAGGTAATTTATTTATGTCATAATTCATTGTGTAAATGTCATTCTACTTATTAGGTAATTTATTTTTGTATTATTTACACTGTTGTGTAATCATCTTTTCATTTTTTCCACAGATGGCAGATTCCTCTAGAGGTAGGGGTCGTCGTGGAGGTCGTGCTGCGAGAGTCCCTTCCCCGGCCGACCCACAGCCTTCAGATCGAGACCACCCTACCAGCACCTCTGTGGACGGGACACCTCAGGGTGATGGAGTTGCACCCCCACCCAGCCTCATGTGGTCGGGACACAGGCTGCACCCTCATCATCCCCACCTACGGCGACAGGACCATCATCATCATCGGGACAGGAGAGTCGCGGTCCATCCGACAGGAGGATTCTTCTTATCCCCAGGGGGGATAACGAGTATGCTAATTTAATTTTTTAATATATATAAACTATCGTTAATTTCTATTTACTTGTTTTTTAAATTTATTTAGAACATTTATTAATGCTTTAATTTTGCTTGCAGACTTTACGCGCGAAGGGCCCCTTCCCGATTCGATATCGAAGATCTCGCGACGCAAGTTTGATGGTCCATGGCCTACATGGAAGGCCATCCCACTAGGGCATAGGGATCGAGTTGTTTCTAGAGTTTAAGGTAACAATTTATTAAGTTATTTAAATTAAATTTACATTATATATATGTACACACGGAATTTCCTAACAACCGTAAGTTGCGTAAAGAGTATAGGTGGGACTTAGCTTTAGAGGCTCTCGTCGGGGACATATTTGAGCATAAAGGCTCACTGGTCATGAAGAATCGGACGAACAAGGCGAGGAAGGTTCGGAATAAGGGGAGGTGGGTGGATCCCGAGATCGGAGGCAGCTGGGACCAGATCTTGGGGGGGAACTTCGGAGATCAGGCCACGTCGCGAGCGTGGTGGCGTTGGGACCGTGGGTCTAAATCACCCGCGCCCACTACGACGAGCTGGTAATACATTAAACTTTTGACTTAATATACTATTTAATTAATTAGTTTTCATTTTTAATTATTCTTATGAATTTAATATTACATTTTTCTGTGCAGATAGCACAGAAACAACGGGCTCCGACTGCTATGGAGTTGGTGGAGAGGACGAAGAAGTTGAAGTCGGGGACATGGGTCAACGACAAGGCCCGTAACTATGCTGTAAGCAAAAAAATAATTTAGTGTTTACTTGTAATTTATTATAAATGAATTGTTAATATTAGATATAATTTTAACTAAATCTCTTCAACTATACTTTGTAGGTGGGCTTCAACGAGAAGAAGGACGATGCCATATCACGTGCTTCACAGTCACAAGATGAGGCTTTGACTGGTGATGGGCCCTGCTCTCCTGTCTCCGTCGACGATAATGCCATTTATTTGGAGGTCGTCGGGGGCAGGAACAAGAAGGGGCACGTGTATGGCCTCGGACACCTGGGAGGCGAGTTTATCGCTTCATCGTCCGGCACGCCTGCTCCTTCCTGCGCCGATACCGTCCCTCAGGAGCAGTTCCACCAAATGCAGGACACCATCACGCAGCTGAACGCGGAGCTTCGGGAGAAGAGCGAGAGAGAACAGCAGATGGCGAACCAGATTGCCCAGTTGACTCAGGCACACCAGTAGCTGATGCAGGCGAGCATCGAGCAGGGCCACACTGCAGCTGGTGTTGGAGCATATGAGGATCCAGACTCCAGTTGCTCATGATGATGCTCTGACGGTTGTGCCGCCTGTTACCGCTCCTCCAGTTCCACCGCCAGCTACTGATGCTGCTACTCCAGAGGACGATCAGCTAGCAGACGTCGGTGGTACGGACGCTGAGGATGATTGGATTCCTCCATCTCCCCCTCATCATGACTGATTTTTTTCCCATATTTTTGACTTTAAACGATTCTTGTACGACATTTTGGATTATTCTTTTTATATATATTTATTATTTTTTATGATTGTATATTTCATAAGTAATTTGATGTGTTTTATGAGTAATTTTGCTAACGATTAAAGAAAATCAGGAAAAAAATTTTATTTTAAAAAGTAAAATTAAAAAAAAAGTTAATAATAACCATTTTAGCGACCGAATTAGAAATCGATAATTCGGTCGCTAAACTTTATTTACCATTTACAAATGAGGTATAGCGACCGAAAATCCGTCGCTAATATAGGTTAACAGTAACCAACTTTAACGACTGATCTAGCAACCGATTATCGGTCGCTAGAAATGGTTACCCAAAAAATCCGACCAACCTAATAGCGACCGTTTTTTATTTTTTAGCGACTACATATTCGATCGCTACTTAGCGACCGAAATATTAATTCGGTCTCTAAAACCTTAGCGACCAGGTATTCAGCTACCACCATTAATTGGTCACTAAATTAAATAGCGACCGATTTACAATGTTTAGAGACCGAATATTACGGTCGCTAAACAAATGTTTTTTTGTAGTACAATATGGTATCTAGAGTTATAACGATCCTGGGAGAAGAGTGTGTTCCCATGGAGGTGGAGATTATGGATGGGGATGTCCCTTTACCAGTTCTTGATGGCAAGAACTTCCATCGTTGGGTGGTGACAATGAAAGTCATCTTTGAGTTCCATGATGTGCTGGAAATTATGATGGGAGGAGTTGATGATGTGGAAGGGAGTGCTTCCAAGAAGAGAGATGGTGAGGCTCTCTTCATCATCCATCAATGTGTGGATGAGGCCAATCTTGAGAAGATCTCCACTGCCAAGAATGCTAAAGAAGCATGGGAAATCTTGTAACAAACCTATATATGGAGATGGTGAAAAAGTTAAGAAAGGTGTTGCAGGCAAGAAGAAGATCAAAAGTGTAAAAAAGAATAAAGAAGTGGACACAGGGAGAAAAGAGAAGCATAAAACAAACAAGCAAGAGTGCAGTAATGATGATCTTGAGGCAAACAAGAGTTGTCAAGAAAGGGATCATGGAAACTTTAACAGTCACACTGATTCATTAAATATGGTGGAAGCTGCAGGTCCTGGGTGTGAAGAGTCGTAAGACGAAGATGAGGTGGACGGAGTCAAGAAACCGCCACCATCATCTCAGGGCTGGAACCTGCTAACGGCGGGTGGTTCACTTGCGATGGTGACAGCTGAGTGTCAGCCACTTAGGGTTTCAACGATCAACCCATCATCTCCGACAAGCCCGCCGGCGTCGAGTTCCTCCGCGAACAGAGATGGAGATAATATGAAAGGGTCCGGCCAGAACACTGCATTAGCTAAGACTGTCGAAGATGTATCAGATGGAGAACGTGCACCCTGTCATGGAGCTAAGTGAAGGTGGTTCATTAGCGGCGGTGCCAGAACTGGAGACAGATATCAAGATTGCTAGAGCAAGTGAGAAGGGTGAAGATGATGTTTAACCCATGAGTTTTGAGCAGCCACCGCGTTTACCAACTACGACGAGATCTTCAAAATTGTCACCATCGCTGCAGTTACCGAAGAAGACGAAGTTGTGGCCGACAACAATGTTAACCGACACGACTTCATTGATGGCCGAAACAGAGGAAGAGAAGGGTTTAATGAGGAGTAGAGGAGAGAAGGGCGAAGTGAAAGGGTCATCCATCACCATGAAGGTTCGGGTCTTGTGTATGCCGGATGACCCACCGCCGACACCCAAACAGCTGGGCCCAGATTCGGTCATAGAGAAAGAAGTTGGACGATGTTCGCCCATGTCCCCACCGCCATGGTGTAGTGTTGGAGAGGTGAGGCGGCTGTTGTGTATTCACTACAAAAATAAACTATTTAGCGACCGGCATATTCGGTCGCTAAACCTGTTAATTCGGTCGCTATTTAATTTAGCGACCGAATTAGCTACCGATTCATGGTGGTGGCCGATAACCTGGTCGCTAAGATTTTAGAGACCAAAATATAAATTCGGTCGCTAAATGTCGACCGTATTTTCGGTCGCTAAATAATAAAAAATGGTCGCTACACGGTTGTCTCATTGTTTGGGTAACCATTTTAAGCGACCGATAATCGGTTGCTAGTTCGGTCGCTAATGTTGGTTACTGTTAACCTATATTAGCGACTGATATTCGATCGCTAGACCGCAATTTTTTAATGTTAACTAAAGTTCAACGACCGAATTATTGGTTGCTAATTCGGTCGCTAAACTGTATTTTATTAACTTTTTTAAAATTTAATTTTTAAAATAATAAAAAATTTTGTTTTGCTTTAAAGTTTAGTAAAATTACTAATAAAACACACCAAATTACTAATGAAATATACAATCAAAAGAAATAATGAATATATATAAAAAAATAATAATCCAAAGTGTCGTACAAGAATCGTTTAAAATCAAAAAAATGAATAAAAAAATCAGTCATGATGAGGGGGAGGTGGAGGAACCCAATCATCCTCAGCATCCGTGCCGCCGACGTCTGCTATCTGATCGTCCTCTGGAGTAGCAGCATCAGTAGCTGGCGACGGAACTGGAGGAGTGGCAGCAGGCGGCACAAATTCTAAATTAGCAGCACATAACAAGCATCCCGCCTTTTTGATAGGATCACAACCTATTGAGCTCTGCTCTCCACTAACAAATAACTCATAATTGCAAATACATGCATAAATATTAAATTATCAACACACAATCAGCATCTTGCCTTTCAGGCAGGGTACCTTCCTATTGAGCTCAGTTCTCCACTAACAACAACAAGATATATAATTCACATAACACATTACAAGAACCACACAATCAGAACCTTTTAGACAAAGCAGAACCTTAAAAGAGAGTATTGAGAGAACTTACCTATGCGACAAAATGAAAAATCAAGTAAGGATAAGGGGAGGAGCCGCAGACAAGAAGATCGGGAACTGATAAATATAATAATACAATATGAAAGCAAATTAATATCCTTAGAGCCAACTTAATTGTATTCAAGTTAGTAATATAAAAGTTCAACAAATTGCCATTATGACCAATTGATTACCTGTGGAGATGGAGAGGGGACGAAGGGACTCGGTTTCAACTCACGAGAAATAGAGCAACAACAACAACCAAGCCTTATCCCACTAGGTGGGGTCGGCTACATGGATCATACAGCGCCATAATGTTCTATCATGAATCATGTTAATAGTTAAATCATTGGCCTCCATATCTTTCTTAATAGTTTCTCCTATAGTTTTTCATGGCCTACCTCTGCCTCTAGCTATTGGATTGCCCTCCACTTGGTCCACTCTCCTTACTACAGAATCTAAAGGTCTCCTCCATACATGCCCAAACCACCTAAGTCGAGATTCAACCATCTTTTCTACAATAGGTGCTACCCCAACTCTCTCTCTAATGCTATCATTCCTAATCCTATCACGTCTAGTTTTTCCGCTCATCCAGCACAACATTCTCATCTCTGCTATATTGATTTTACTCTCGTGTTGATTTTTTACGGCCCAACACTCCATCCCATACAACATCGCCGGTCTAATAGCTGTACGGTAAAATTTTCCCTTTAGCTTAAGAGGTACCTTTTTATCACACAAAAAACCCGAAGCCTTCCTCCATTTTGACCACCCTGATTGAATCCTATGGTTTACATCTCCCTCAATTTCTCGGTCATTTTGTATAATAGACCCAAGATATTTAAACCGTGTGACTTGTGGTATGTTGTGGTCTCCAACTTTCACCTCTAAGCTAGAGGTGTTTCGCCTTTTGCTAAACTTGCATTCCATATACTCCGTCTTGCTTCTACTCAAGCGGAAGCCATGTGCTTCTAAAGCTTGTCTCCAAGTCTCCAACCTTTCATTTATATCATCTCTCGACTCTCCAACTAGGACTATATCATCTGCGAAAAGCATGCATCGCGGTGCTGGCTCTTGAATGTGCTCCGTAAGTACATCCAAGACCAAGGTAAAAAGATAGGGGCATAAACCTGACCCCTGGTGCAGACCTATGGTTATTGGGAAATCTTTTGTGGCTCCACCCTGCGTTCTCACACTAGTCGTGGCCCCCTCATACATATCCTTGATAGCTCGAATATAGGCAATTCGAACACCTTTATTTTCTAGGGCTTTCCACAAAACCTCTCTTGGCACCCTATCATACGCTTTCTCCAAATCAATGAAGGCCATGTGTAAATCTTTTTGATCCCTTCGATATTGTTCCATCACTCGTCGTAGCAAGTAAATTGCTTCCATGGTCGACCTCCCGGGCATAAAACCAAATTGGTTGTCGGTGATTTTGGTTTCTTTTCTTAGTCTCCGTTCAAGCACCCTTTCCCATAGCTTCATAGTACGACTCATAAGCTTAATCCCCCTATAATTTGCGCAATTTTGTATATCTCCCTTGTTCTTGTAAATCGGAACTAAAGTGCTTCTCCTCCATTCGTCCGACATTTTCTTTGACCTCATAATCTCGTTAAAAAACTTCGTGATCCAACTAATGCCTCTATTTCCTAGACTCTTCCATACCTCCACAGGTATATTATCCGGTCCAACTGCCTTGCCATTATCCATCCTTCTCAAAGCTTCTGTTACCTCATGCTCTTGGATTCTACAATAAAAAGTGTAATTTTGGTCCTCCTCTCTGATGTCAAGCACCTGTGAGCATGATAAAACTTCAAATCCTTCATTAAATAACTTGTGGAAATAATTCTTCCATCTATCTTTAATATCTTGTTCCTTAACCAAAACTTTACCTTCTTCATCCTTAATACACTTCACTTGGTCCAAGTCTCTTGTCTTTCTTTCCCTATTTTTAGCAAGCCTATAAATAGATTTCTCACCATATTTGGTGCCTAAGGATTGGTACAACCCGTCAAAAGCTTTAGTTCTAGCTTCGCTCACTGCCTTCTTCGTCTCTTTTTTGGCCACCTTATAATTTTCCCAATTTTCAGCATTTCTACATAAAGACCAAGCTTTAAAACATTCCCTTTTAACCCGAACCTTAGCTTGCACACTTTCATCCCACCACCAGGATTCTTTACCCTTAGGTCCGAATCCTCTTGATTCACCAAGCGTCTCTATAGCTACCTTCCTAATCCCCTTGGCCATCTTGTCCCACATATCATTTGCACTTCCGTTTGTCTCCCAAAACCCTCCCTCCAAAACCTTGTGTTGGAAGATCCTTTGTTTTTCACCCTTCAGTTGCCACCACTTGATCCTTGAAACCTTTTCGTGGCCTCTTCTCTTCAAACTCCTTTTAACTCTTACATCCATGACCAAGACTCTATGTTGGGTAGTCAAGCTCTCTCCAGGTATGACTTTACAGTTCAAGCAAATCTTTCTATCCGATCTCCTAATAAGATAGAAATCTATTTGAGAGCTTGTCACCCCACTTTTGTACGTGATAAGATGCTCCTCATGTTTCCTAAAACACGTATTGGCTATAGTAAGATCGAAGGCAGATGAAAAGTCCAAAATAGACTTGCCCTCACCATTTACCTCCCCTAAGCCTTATCCCCCATGCAAGCCGTCGTAACCTCTAGGTGCCCTCCCTACATGCCCATTTAGATCACCTCCTAAGAAAATCTTTTCACCTAGCGGTATTTCCTGAATTAGGCCTTCTAAATCCTCTCAAAATTTTACCTTGAAGTGTTCTTCTAACCCTACCCGAGGTGCGTAAGCACTAATCACATTAAAGGTGCCTTGTTCCACTAAAAATTTTAGGGCAATGATCCTATCTCCAACCCTTTTTACATCCACAATATCATTCTTCCAATATTTATCCACAATTATGCCCACCCCATTTCTCGATTTTACTTTGCCAGTGTACCAAAGCTTAAAACCCGAAGAGTCTAATTCCTTTGCCTTTTCTCCCACCCACTTAGTTTCTTGTAGGCACATGAAATTGATCCTCCTCCTAATCATAGTGTCAACTATTTCCATTGATTTACCTGTAAGTGTGCCTATATTCCAAGTTCCAAAGCGAATCCTATTATCATGAGCTAGCTTCTTTACCCACACTCGTTCACAAAAATGTGGGAACCCTTGCTTATTTTTCACTACATCCAGGCGGCGATGCAGCGGCCCTTGCTCTTTTGACACCGTACTCGAGCTATACAGCGCGTTGCTTTTGGGCAACGACCTAGCATTAGCATTATTAACTACTCATCCCACCCACTTAGTTTCTTATAGATAAATTATATAACTCAAGCATTTAGTTAAAATACTACTTTTCTAGTCCTCAAAAATAAAAAGACCACTTATCTAAAATAGCTGAAGTTATTTTTATCAAACAAAGCAGATGGACATCAAGATTATATTTGGACTACTATTCTTACGTCATGCCCACCTATCCATTTGCTAGTGTAATAGATTTATATTTAAAATTTTCCATTAAATCCATAGCAGCAAATATCTTGAACTTACAATATTTTCCTATAACAAAATAGCTTAAAATAATCCAATGCAATATTTGTGATTTTGTATCAGCATTTGGACATTGATGGACCAACTTATGATTTTAAATTTAAAAGTTCATTAACGTAACTCAAGGTACAATTTAAACATGACAACATTTTCAACTACTTATTCTCAATGCCTTACTATTCATGTTCTCAAACTTGAATTGAAGGTTGGCTATTGTCTGTGCGTTTCTTACCATTGAGATATTGTAGTGGATGAACAAAAATGATGCATAATATATAATGCTAACAATCAAGTTAGCAGTTAGCTAGATAATAGTCAACAAATTTTCTAGCTTATGGCATTGTTCATAATTGGCATGGATGATAGAACAAATAATTGAATAAGTAACACTTACATGATTAGAAAGGTGATAAGATGGAATAGAAAGGTAGGGGAAAAAAAGGGAAATACATGCCAGTGCAAAGGAATCATTTGCTGTCCTCATCATCTATGTAATCTCCATAACAATTCTAGCCGAAAATGAGGAACTAATGATGTGAGTTAGTGAGGATTGAACCATTGTTATTCATTCATATGAGCAAGTAATGAGGTTTGAAGCTGCAGGTGCTCATTTAGTTAAGTGAAGGTATAATGAGGTTGACCAAGGAGAGAACAGTTGTAACGTAGAGAATGAAATGTCAATCAACAGAGATGAGCGATCAACACTGCATAAGTGTGATCTCAGAGTAACTGAAAGTGTGATATCAGAGTTTGTAACTGAGAAAAAAAATGTTGAAACTTGCAGATGGTCAAAGGACAAAGTAACTGAAAAGTAAGGATACAACCGATATTGCTCTTTCAATTGGGATATTAAAAATGGATAAACATGGTAATAAACCAGTAATCTTATATTCTCTAGTTGAAAATTTTAATCTTCTCCAAAATGAGAGAGATACCGAGGCCCATTTCTTCAAATCCAGTAATGTTGGTCTCAAATTATTCCTCCTAAAGAATCCGAGAATCATGTCAAGATTGGAGTGGTAAGGTTCCATTTCTGAGCACCTCGCAACTAAGAATGGAGAAGAAGGCATTGACTCCCAATGTGAAAGAATTTCATTTTCAAGAACCAAGCATCTCTGAGAAGCTTCATTAACCAAATAGAAATTTGAGCACAAGGTATATTATTTATATGCATTAGACAATTACACGGCATGGTGTTGTGTGTAACACCTTGTTTTTCCTATGCTTTCTGTAGCAGTAAATACATATTTAAATGTGTTTATTTTAGATTAAATTCAGAGAATGATTTTAATTAAACTAAAATCATTTTCTTGTGTTGTTATATCATATGAAGTTACGGTAAAAATTTCGATTGAAAATTCAGATGGAAGCCAGTCTGCGTTTTCACTGCCGGTACAAGTTTACCGAGCAGAAAACCTAATTTTGACCCGTGAATGAGATATTTAGTGTTTTTATTATGTTTCCTTCCACTTCGGTTATTTTGAAAATTTTCGTTCAAAAATAAAATATAATATTTTAATCGGACGAAAACGTCGGAAGAATTACGATCGAAAATGCAACCGGGTACGAAATGGAGCAAAATAGGAGACATAAAAGACTTGAGGTGAGATGAGGGAGTGAGGTGACTCACTAGAGGTATGGCCTAAGCTACCTCCTAAAAAGTGGTCATGATGATACTTTTTGAAATATATCATATTATATTCTAAAAACCTATTTTTCTCTTTCCTCTTCAACCAAACAAGGCACAAGGTCAAAATTTGCTCTCCAAGCTCATTCCTTTCTCCTCAATTTCGTGCCACTCTTCCCCCATCTATATATACCCATTTCATTTTCACTTCATCATCTTCCTCCTTCAACCTCCATTAAACCTTCATCTTCTTCTTTCTTCTAAAAGTTCAAGCTCTTAAAGCTTTAGTTTTTATTCATCTTTTCTACTTAAGTTCTTCATTAAAGTTATTCCTTATACTAAGAGTAATGCTATTATATGAATCTTTTTGCAAGTTTCATATTTTATTTCTTAGTTTACCTTATGTGTTCTTTATGTGCTTTGAACTTCTAAAATCTCTAAAAAATGGTAGAAAACTCCTTTTGAGTTGAAACCACTTTCTATAGTCTTGTATTAACTTGTATTTTCACATACTAGGAGGTTGTGTAAAACAAAAATCTCTACCCATCTCTTCCAATGAAGGCCGAATGCTTGCATTTGTGACCTAGGAAGTTTTTGCTTCAACTTTTTGAATATGATCATGTGTTTGAGTTTCTAACTATCCCTTGATATTGAATCTATAAATCTTGGAAGTTTTGATATCTTGTTCCTATGATGGCCGAAACATATGAATAAGCAGGCCTATGATACTATGTTTCAACTTTCCAAGTATTGATCATAGATTTAGAACTCTTAATACCTTGTGATTCTAAACCTAAGAGTTATTGTTAAACAAAGAATACTTTCCTCATCATCCTATGATGGCCGAAACTTAGTGTTTAGGTGGTAGGATGTTTGAGTTTTTATTTGTCCAAGATGATCATGGACTTGAGCTCCATAAGATATTTGGATGCTAAGTCTAAGAGATTGGAAAGTTTAAGGATTTCTAACTTGTTTATTCTATGTTATTAAAGCTAGCATGTATTACTTTCATTTTTCCAAGATGATCATGGACTTGAGCTCCATAAGATATTTGGATGCTAAGTCTAAGAGATTGGAATGTTTAAGTTTCCATTGTTTTCCAAGATGATCATGGACTTGAGCTCCATAAGATATTTGGATGTTAAGTCTAAGAGATTGGAATGTTTAAGTTTCCATTGTTTTTCAAGATGATCATGGACTTGAGCTCCATAAGATATTTGAATGCTAAGTCTAAGAGACTGGAAAGCTTAAAGATTTTTAGACTATAGATCCTATGAAGGCCAAACCTAGAAGGTTATGGACCTAGGATACTTTGTTCTTATTTTTCAAAATGATCATGGTTTTGAGCTCCTTAACACATATGGATGCTAAACCTAAGAGATTGGAAAGTTTAGTGAATGCTAGCCTATTTTACTAGCCTTGGCCGAATGCCCTATGTTTTTAACTTAGTGGGATTTTAATTCAACTTAGTTAAATTATCATTGTTTATGAACTCCTAACACTTAATGATCATAAATCCATGAGTTGTATAATTTTCGGGAATCTCTGAACCTAAGAACTAGTCTTGGTTGAACCTATACCTTAGGGGATTGCCTAGGGATATTCAATGACTATATGCATGTGTGTATGTGTTTACTTGAGTGATTTGAATATTATTATGATGTGGAGCAAACACTTGGATGACTTGTTTACTTGAACTATTGTGATTATTACTTGAAGTTGATTATTACTTGCCTTAAAGTACTGTGAGTTGTATATATGTGATGAACTGTCGTTAACTGTGATATTATTGCTGAGAATAAATTACTGTTATTTGAAGTTTGAGAAGCCGGATTTGAGTCTGTGTACAATGATTATAAGGATTAAAAGTCTTAATAAGCCTTGAATAGAACTTTGAAAGCATTGGTTTCATTTATAAAAGTTCCTTGTTTAAAACGATTACTTCAAAGAGAATGAGATTCTAGTTTTGAAAAGAAACGTTGAAGTGTTTTTAAGTCAATAGAAACTAGCTTTTTATGATCCAAAGTTGGTACGAGAGAAAACCTTTTTCCAAACTATGTGTTTCATGGTGGAAAAACCCCTTTGAAAATATTTGACTTTATTCCATCAAGGGTTTCAAAAGCAAACGAATTTCCAAATGTTTTATAAAAGACTTTGTAAAGGAAAATATTTTCTCCTAAATGATTTAGAAACGTTCCGGTTACGTGGATAAGTGACCGAGGTTTTGTTTTGGTTTTTGATTTTCACTGAGCGAAAAGTAAGCACATGTGAAAGAGAATACTAGTTCGCGAGACGTCACCTCTAGCATTCAGTTTATGCATGTGATCTGGGATCCGTGTCAAGAATTATGGACCAAGGGTCCCAATCGTGATATTATGGGCCAGGAGTCCTAATTTTTGAATTGAGGACTGTGTGTCATAATTTCGTTGTTATGGGCTAGGAGTCCTTATCATGTTGAAATAAAACATGGATAAAATTATAATTGTTTCTACGACCACAACCTCGGACTGCGGCATCGGTCTAAGGTGTTGTGATTGAGCACTCGGACTGCGAGTCCTGTGTTATTGATTTTCAAGTAATGAAAATTGTGAATCGTCGTTAGCTTTGGGCTTCGACAACGGAAAAGAGTGAACACAAAGAAAAGTCTCGATAATGAAAAGTCTTTTATTCATATGCATTTCCCCTTAGCAGACGTGCTTGAGTTATCCGAATACCCTCTTAAGATGTGGTATTCGATGAGGTATACATCCGAATAGCCGTTATAAGGGATTCGTGATGATGTTGATCCGGGCGCAGGAGGTGACGGAGACAACTTGACAAACGGGGCGTATGAGCCTGATCAACTCTTTTTTTCTTAATGATAAAACGGTGATGGAATCTCATGAGATTAAGATTAGAGCCTGATGATTGAAGTGTCATGCATTATCTTTATAAAATTGATTGATTCGGGTATGAGACCCACTGAAATAATACTTGTTGTTTACCTATGAGTAATGTTTAAAATGTTAATATGCCAAGGTGTTATATGTATCATGTATATGGTTATTGTATGATATATCCATTTTCCGGTATCTCACTCTTACAGTTATATCAGGTTTCTTCGGGTTTTGCTGTAGTACCTTGGTACTCTAGTACCGATGTTGCAGAGGAGTCTTTCTAAGTCACTTGAAGACCTAGTGTTAGAGGTTGGGAAAGTATTCTGATTGGGGGTCTCTCCAATTAATATTTGATAGAATGACCAGGTTAGGAGTCTGAGTAGGGTTGTATATCTAAAGAGGTCGGTGAATGTAGTGTTGTATACATCCATCTGTAGTGTAAACTTTTTCTTTCGAAAATGGGAACTTAGAAGAAATGTTGTATGTCTTGGTAACTTGGTTACGAATGTGACTTTACGTTTTAAATGTATGTATGATGGATTTCAAAGTTATCCTTAAAGAAAAATTTTATACTCCTGTTTTCTGACTTAAAAGAAATTTTTTTTCCGAAAGCAACCGGTAAATTATCTTTTAATTTACTTTTGCATGTGTTACGTAGTAATACCCCTAGGGGGGCGTTACATTGTGTGTTTATGTTCTTCCTCCATACATTTTTTCTTCTTCTAGGAGTTAAAGACCACAAACCTCATTGTTGCCAATGTATGGCAATAAAGAAAGCACTCACCTCATTCTTGACAATAACATGACCAACTTTAACATTATCTTGATTGATAAAACCAACATTGATCCAGATAATACTTGTGCCCAATCGTGAAGGAAAATCTGTTAGATGGGGTGATATGAAAGTAGGAAGAGATGGATATACTCTAAATTTCACATAAAATGGGCTCGTAAGAAACTAAATCCTTGAGGGTTATGACTTTGCTTCAAACATATGTCATTTTTAAGCCCCTTGTCATCTCCTTTTCCCTGAGACCCCACACCAACATTGCTTTTGTATGCATAATCTTTTGTCTATTTTCAAATGTGAAAACACAAAACTAGTAAAGAAAAAATTAAAAAATTCAACAACAAAAGGGAAAAAAGTGTTAGAGAGTGGTCATTCTTACAATATGAACTCTGTAAACCTCCAATGTTATTCTTGCTTAGATCATTCTGATTCTTACACATGTAAATCATTCTTGAAAGAGAAAGAAAATACCCATACCGATAGAACTCAAGCATAAATACCCATACTGACAGAACTTCCCTAAACCCTAACCTGAGACAGAACTAATCAGAGGAGACTGTGGGGGTGGTGGTTGCGTGAACAGAACCCTTTGAGATGGTGATGGTGGTGGTGGCCGGAAGAGGAAGAGACAACACCTGAGAGAGACATAGAGAGAAACTAAGACAAAGAGAACCGAGCAAGAGAGAGAGAGAGAGAGACTTACACAGAGAGAGAGGAGAGGAGACCTTACCAAAGGAGGAGGTCACGGTGCTACAGTGGTGGTCGTGGTGGCGGTGGTGGCACGGTATTGCTGGGAGGAGGAAGAGAGAGTGAGAGACAGAAGGAGAAACACAAAATGAGAAGGATAAGAGGAGAACCTTACCAAGTGGTGACCGGAGGAGGACGAGATGATGAGAGGTGGCGGTGCACGGCCGGAACAAGGAAGTGGGTGGAGTGAGACAGAGAGAAAGAGTGAGAGAGGAAAGTTCGAGCGAAAATGGAGAAGAAAGGGGGATATCCTAATTTTTAGGGATTTAATTTTTAGCGACCGAACAATTCAGTCGCTATTTCGGTCGCCGTAATTAAATTTTTTAAAACGGTCGCAAATTCGATCGCTGGTTGAGTTATTTTGAAATTTTAATTCTCCAGGTTTGCGACCGAATTAAAATTAGTCCCAAAAACACTCTACATCAAAAGTTTTTACACATGGGTTAGCGACCGAATTAAGATCGGTCGCAAAAATAAATAAAATTTTACCTTTGGATTAAAATCGGTTGCCATTTCAGTCGCCAAAAAAGTCAACAACTTCTAACTTTTTATATGCTTCAGTTAGCGACCGACGACTCTGCTTGTTGTTTTGGCTTCAACGACTCAAGAGGGGGGGGGGGGGGGTGAATGGAGTTTTCAAAAAATATTTCCCTCTTAAAACTTTTTCACAAAGCTTTATAAATCAGAGTTGTGGATTAGTGTTCTCAGGATCTTTTATAAAATCGATGAAGGGTTTTTACAAAAATTTGAATTGAAGGTGATGAGGATCAGAAATATTCAGAATAGGTTCTGGTTTAATAACTCAGTAGTAACAAAATACAGTTTATACAGATCAAGAACAAAAATTATATTGAACTTTAAACATCAAAGTTGTAGGTTCTTGAACATAAATAGAAAGTAAAGGAGTTTGAGTTTAGGGATACCACACAACCAGATTTATCTTGGTTCAGTCACCTCCACTGTGACCTACATCCAGTCCCCACTCCACCTGTGGGATTTCACACACTAACACAAAAGCTTTACCAGGTATCTTGAAAAACCTTCACACCACAGAGCGCTCCTTCACCTCGATATATCACACTCTTGTGAAGAGCCTCAATGTTCAACCTTAGGGATACCTCACCCTAATCACTCAGAGAGACTCCCTCTATCTTTACAATCAAAAGTAAAAATAAAAGTTGATTCCTAACTCTCAGTAGTCAGATAAACAAATTGAAGCACTTTGAGTATTGAAACACTCTTTTCTCAGTAAGCTCAATAAAGATGATGAATGATTTTCACAATTGATTTCTCAAAACGATTTC
Organism: Sophora flavescens; assembly: GCA_030762895.1. Lineage (NCBI taxonomy): Eukaryota > Viridiplantae > Streptophyta > Magnoliopsida > Fabales > Fabaceae > Sophora > Sophora flavescens. Next base: position 175,060,011 of record CM061064.1, read on the forward strand.
GTAAAACTATGATATGTTATGATATTCGTATATGTTGTTTAAGTGTTCCTTTGATCCCTCTTTATATAGAAAACAAGTCATAGTCGTTGGGATCAATCAAAACAGATTTGCATCTTATTAACAGAATCTGTTTTCTTCATTCTCGTTCTTGAAATAAGATTCTGATTGTTCTTGTAGAATTCGCGTCCATAAAATAACCGAGTCCATTTGAAAAAATAGTCGCGTCCATTTGAAGAAAATAGTCGCGTCTATCTTAAAAAATAACCGCGTCCATCTTTAAAAAATTGCCGAGTCCATTTGAAGAAAATAGTCGCGTTCATTTGCCACGTCAGCAGACAGGAGTACTAACACAAAGTAATTAGACGTGCTCCAACTAGTAGACGAGCTCCATATGCCATTTTAGCGGACGGAGCTTCTCATTAAGATCTTAGCAAGTCCAAAGACTTGTGTGGACGAGCACTTTTTTCACGTCAGTGGACGTGCGCTTGTGTCACTTTAGTGGACGTGCAGTTGTATCACTTTAGTGGACATGCGCTTGTATCACCTTTGTGGATGTGCGCTTGTATCACTTTCTTGGATGCCATTTTTTTACTATTCCCAGTGTTGGACGAACACTTATATTATTCCAGTGTTGGACGAGCGCTTTGAAATCTTATTTCAAAAATCATTTTCATTTACGAAAACTTATTCCTTTTAATGCAGGTTATGAAAAATGATTTTCTTTCTTGCATCTTTTCAAATTGAGCTTATTTGTGAATAAGAGATTTCATCTCTTACAAATCATCTAAGACTTAACACTAATTTCTTCGTTAAGATCTTATCTTGATGATTCCTTGTTCTTCGTCCTTGCTCTTTGATTCCTCAAAGTTCTTCCTTGAATATTCTCCTTTGATTGCTCACTGAACTTGTTGAATATTGCTTGATACATGTCTTTACAATTTGACACTAAAAACACTTGCATACACATTAAGTTGTATTTGCCATATATCAAAATTTCTAAGTCATTGAGTTTAACACTGCTACCCTACTTTTCGGTCATTATTTCGGTCGCAAGATTAATTATAACACGTGTTCTTGTAGATCCTAAAATCGGTCGCAATTTCGGTCGTAAATAGAAACTATTATATTCGGTCGCTATTTTCGGTCGCTAAATGACCTTTTATTTGTAGTGATTGTCGAAAAGGAAGAGATAATGCAAGGGGCAGAATGGATAACCATCATGAACCAGAAAAGAGAAGTGGCTATTGAGGATGCACGACTGGTAAGGCCACCGCCATCGTCAAAGTTGCCCTAATTACCAGAGTCGCAGGACGATGAAACTCGACGGTCCCTTGCTGCGGCTGGTAGTGTTAGCTGCTTGCATCAAATTAGAATTAGGGTAAGGGCAGAAATTGCATTTTCGAAAATGGGCCATGCCCAAGATCTTATGACCATTTGGGGTCATGAAAAAGCAGGTGCATAAATAAAATTCTGCCAATGAAGCTCATTTTCTGATATAACGGGTCAAGCCCAAATTAGTGAAGAAATTAAATTGAGCCTAAGCTGAAAGATGTAAGGGAAAAGGGCCATATTGGGTCAATTTTATTTGTTCTTGTTGACCTAATGGGTCAAGCCCAATTCTTTAAAAGATTAATATGGGATCCTGGTGGACAAGTGTATGTGTTTGTGTTAATAAGGTGTACATTATAGAAATGTAAATTTGAGTGTAAAATTGTGATTTGTATTTTTAGCTAATCTGAATTAAGAGGGTATGTTGGAGTTGTAATTCTTAGAAGTGTTAGTTAGTTAGTTGAGTTGTTGATATAGTTAGTTGTGATGGTTAGTTGTTGATTGTTATAGGTATAATAGCACTATAAATACATGTGTTGCAAGTATAATCAGAAATAAAATTAGTGATTGATATCAAAGTATTATTCAGTAAAAACTATCTATTTCTTCTCTCAATATTCTCTCTTTGATTTTTTTTGATCTTGTGAGTGGACACTATAAGCGTATATTCCAATATTTTAAACGGTTCAACTTTCAAGTGCCGCGTAGAGTAGATGGCATAAATTGTCTTTTTTATTAAGGAATTATTGTTGCCTTGCTTCACGGTGATATCTTTTTCAACTGTTCAAAGTAGGTTGACTATTATTTAAATTAGCCATGACATGAGACACAATCTTTAGAAGATTTCGTTGGTGATTGTGTAACGTTTTCTTGTGCTTTGATATCAAATGTGATGATATTATTATTTATTTATTTTTTATTAATTAATCATAATTTTATAAAGGATTTAATTAATATATAATATCAGTGTAAAAATATTTTTTATTGTCCACAATCATAAATTGTTATATCATTAAAAATATTTGACTCTTATCATAATTATCATAAAAGTCATATGTAAGATGATTTATGACTGATTGACAGTATAAAAAACTTTATAATGACAGTATATCAAAATTAAACTCTTTTATAAAAATAAACTAAATTATATGTTGATGATTAATAAACTTATGTTACAAATATAGATAGGCAATTGAAAGTCGAAAGTACTAAAAGAAAAGTCTCACCAAGAACGTTTGGATGAGATGACACGGGTCTTTTTCAGCTTAATCAGAGGTCTCGAGTTCGAATCATGGGTCTGGAATGTAGCAGCATTAAAACTCTTAAGGGAGAATTTTGTCGCCCTTGTGGTCCTACCCGACTCGAGGGATTAGTCTCCACAGTTGTGTGTAGAGGATACCCTGAAAAAAAGAAAAAGAAAAAGAAAAGTCTCTTCCATAATTGGAGTTACACATGCGAGAGAATAACATGCTTAAACTTAGGTTATGTTTTGTACACGTTTTAAAAATGTATTCTCGAAAATATTGGTATGGGAATAAAGTTTTTCCATGTTTGTTACAAGTTTTAAAATTTTATTCCCAAGCATAAAAGATTCCCGGGAATAAAATTTTTGAATGATAATTATAAACTTGAGAAAACTCTATTCCCACGTGTGAAGGTAGGAAAACTTTATTTATGGGAATCACATTTTCCAGGAATGTAGTTTACTTGAGGATAAAACATTCCAGATACCAAACGACACCTCACCGTCTTTGGATTGACTTCCTTTAGAAGCATGCTTAAGCTTAGTGTCTTTAGTTTGCGTTTAAAAATAAATTTAATTATTTTAATATATTATAAATATAAATATTTTTATAAATAATATGCTTTTATATATATTATTTAATAATTTGACACTTTATGTATTTATTAACATAGTTAAATCCGTTAAATGGATTTTCAAGACAAGATTAAGTGATAAGATAAAAAATTTATATTGATGGTATATAATAATTAAACTCTTTAATAATTTAATTTTAACTCACAAGTGATTTTTTTTATATATATAATTCAATTTCAATTCATTATTTTAAAATAAATTATGATTTAACATATCAAAATGTGTGATTGTGTTTTACTGTGTTATGGTTTTTTGGTGTTTCAAAACTATTTGGTGACTACAAGAAATCAGGCTTTTAGAGACCGCAAAATCGGTCTCTAAATAAAGTAAATCGGTCGCTAAATCGGTTAACGACCACCTTTAAGTGGTAACTAAAACATTGGTCACAAATTAATTTAGCGATCGATTTTGAAGTGGTCTCTATTTAGCGCTCAAAACAGTGGTCACCGATTCCGTAACTAAATGTGGTCAGCGTGCAATTTATGGGACCGGATATCTTATAACAATTGCATGTTTTTGTAGCGACCTTATATGCGGTCCCTAATTCTAACGGCTAGTAAATAGCGACCAATGATGTGGTTACTAATGCGGTCTCTAGTTTTCAAATATATTTTAAAAAAAATAATATATAATAATATTTTTTTAAAAAAATAAAATAAAATTAAATGCAGAATTCAAATAACAACTAAAACAAAACAAAATGTAGAATACTAAGTAAGCCAAATAATAAAAAAAAAGAACACAAATTATATATATAATCCGAAGTTGTAACACATTGTCTAATCCATAAAATATAACAAAGTACCACAGAAGAATAACATCCTAATATATATAATCCAAAGTTGTAACGCATTGTCTAATCCATAAAATATAGCTAAAAACCACAAAAGAACGGTTTTACGTGTGAAATTAGCTAATCAGCCAAATGAGATTTCGGCCGAGGAACACGTACGAATTTTGAAAAGTATCAGGCAACTTAAACTAAAGGCAAAATCCAACCTATTAGCAAAGGGTTCCTAAACTCACCAAAAAAAAGCGTTTGGTAACAAGGTGAACAAGAAAAGGCTAAGACCGAAAGAAAAAAGACTTAATCGGCTAGGAAATATGCTTGGATAAAATAAATTGCACTAAGTAAAAGCAAAACTAACGAAAAGCTGAAAATAAAGGCAAGTGTAAGTAAGCAAAGCTTAAAATTTTGTATTGGATGTTGTTGTATTTTACAATAAGTACAATAGGTATTTATAGACTGAGCCTAATTATCAACAACCCTTTTCTAATTGACTAAACCTCCTAAATACATGCAACTATCCTCAACTAAGCTACCCACGTTTCTCAACCGCTGCAGCCACAACGGCTACACCTCAATAGCTCAACTCCTATTTTCTCGGCATGTTTTGTGGCATATGTTAACAACAGCTTCCTGTTCTTCATACTTGCACGTTTCGAGGTCCCTTGGCCCTTTCCAACAGCTCGCGACCCGTTAAGCTTCAGCCTATTTCGTCTTTCAAGCTTGGCCGATTAACAAGGCCCAACCCATTCCTTAGCCGAATGTGCTCCCTTCTCCATCGGCTATTTCTGTCTTCGGCTAACAATTTCCTAATTAATCGTTGGCCCGGTCATTCGGCTGAATTAATTTAAATGTGGGGATAACAATTGCCCTCTTACATCTTTCAGCTGAATGTATTTGAAGTTGGAATTATGGGTGTAACGGGTCGGTTTGGTTTGGTTTTTAGTGGAAAAAAATTCGAACCAATAAAAAATGGTTTTGTTCGGTTTTAACAATTTTTTCTACCAAACCCGAACCAAACCAAACCATTCAAGAATAGTTTGGTTCGGTTCGAATCCAAAGATTTTTAAATTTCAAAATATATATAAATATTAAATATATAAAATATTAATATATATATATAAATTAAATATAAATTAAATATAATGAATATTAAACTATTAAAATATAGATAAATATTAATATATGATAAATATTACATATTAAAATATATATATAAATATTAAAATATAGCAATTGGTTCGGTTTAGGATCCTCACCATCGGGTTTGATTTGGTTTGGTTCGGACCCAAACACCAAAAAAATCCAAACCAATTTAATTGGTTTTGTTTGGATCTTTGGGTTCGTCGGGTCATTGGTTCGGGTCTTACACCCCTAGTTGGAATGATGTAACCAACTTCCCACTATCCTCGAGCTCCATACCTACTTCAAGTTTCTCTCCGCTCCTAACCACTTAAATGCGAGAGAATCTCGACTGAACGGTAATCTCTCTTTCAAATGCTAAACGGTCAAAAAATGTTCACCACTTCTCCTGATTGACATTTATATATTCATCTTGAAATTACCTTAGTCGATTTACTTCCGCTACTTCTTCCTTAAGTCAATCAACAAATCCTTTTTTCCCACTTGCTCGTTTCAGTACTTTTCACCATATCTGACATTTCTGATTCTCAAAACAAAACTCATTCTTATGGAGGTGATGATTCTTCATCATCTTCCACTGATTCGGATTTTAGCATCCAACAGCCTCTCAACCAAGAGCATGATTCGGGTTCCCCTGTTCTTACTTCGCTCCTGAATTCCTTCACTATAACTTCATGCACCTCCGATATCTATGAGGGAAAACTTTTTCTCGACCATCATTTGTACCCCAAGCATTTCAAACTCCCCATTACTGCTAACTGGTACTCAATCAATAAGTGCCCTAATGATCTTCGAACTTGGCCTCGCCCCACTCCTCCATAAACCGAGTGACTAAAACATGTTTCGGCTAACCGAGGAGAAGATTGGAAAGCATGGGGGATGATATCATCATGCTCTTTCAACATGATATTCCTCTGAACCTTGATATTTTATTCAGCTTCCTCGGATTTTGGTCTACCTCTGTGAACGGCTTTATTTTTCCCTCGTGCATCATGAGCCCTACTTTGCTAGATATGGCAGCCATTACTGGGCTTCCGGTAAATGGGGAAGATGTAAACTCTTTGTTCGAGCTCTCCTATTCAGCTTTAAAAGTAAATTTTTCCAAGAACACCTCTTCCTATTCCAACTTCTTAGCTGCCAATGCCAAAACTTCACACCAATTTTATGATGCTGAACACCAAGCTTTTCTCCTTTACTGGTTTTGTAAATACTTTATTTGTTCTAGATCAATTGTGGTAGTCCTTGAGATTTCACACCTTGTTTCCATGATAACTTCTGGAAAACCCTTAGTTCTAGGCACCCTGTTTCTATCCTTTCTATACAAAAGCCTCTTTACCATGATATCCAGACTCCAAAATAATGAAAAATTGGAGAATGTAGCGGGGTCTCTCTGGTTTCTTCAACTTTGGGTAATTCTTTACTTCCCATAATTCATTCCTCTCTCCCAAAAGCGCTTAACGTCTTCTTCTTCAATTCCAATTCCTCTTGGCTAGGATCTACAAAGCACCCCTATTGTCAATAATTCGACTTTCAACTTTGCCACTGATCTTTTTACCCCTACTCGGCATGCCAAGGAATTCTTTCCCTTAGCTGACAAATCCCACAATCTCCTCTGGATGAGTAGTCACGTTGACTCCACAGATCCTCAATTATCCAACTACATTTCTCTCTGCTGGGCTAGAGTACTATCAGCTAGGGATTTGATGTGTGGTGTGAAACCATCCAGACGATATAATAAAACATCAGCTGAATTTTACTGCCCCCAGCTCCTGGCTCGACAATTCGGTCTTCTCCAGAATATCCCTTTAGCGTATCAATCGATGGCAACAGCTTTTGGAAAGCCTACATTAGCTGACGTAAATGTTGTGTCTTTATCCCAGCAAAACTTACAGAAGTTGAATGCTTTTGAATTCAAAACTATCAAACAGCTTTTTGGTGAGTCATCAGCTTTCATCAACTGGTGGCCTTCAGTGACCAATAAGATTTTCTCCGCTACTATTTCTAGCTACCTTTCCAAGCTAATAGTTGGAGGCATGGATCAGCCAGTAATTCATGCCCAACCTATATCGATCAGGAAGCCAAAAGCTATAAAGAGCAGAACTGCAACCGATACAACAGGTTATTTGTAGATCCTATTTTTTCTAAACATCGGCTACCTTCTGAACTCTCGTAATACTTTCATTTCTTCTTTTCTGGAACTTCTCAACCGATGGCTATAGATCTTCAAGCTCTTGAAGATACCCCTACTCCAAAAATTGTTCATCCCAGACCTAGTAGATATTCGACCAGACAAACAGGAATCACTATTCGTGAGCCTCCATTGGCTACTGATCCTTCAGTTCCTGCTACTCAACAAATAGCTCCCAAAGTTGCTACTCAACAATCAGCTCCAAATAAGAAGAAATTGAGAAAGGTATATATCTTTCCCATCTTTCCCCAATAATTTTAGAACCCTTGACTCTAACATTTTCCTTATCTTTTCAGACCTATCAACAGTATCCCGAGGCTCGCCCTAAGGTTGTCTCTCCTAGACCATCTCCCACAAGGCGCCCTTTGTTGTGACGCCGGCAAGTGTACCTGGTCGTCGCAAGTAATAAAAATAACACGGTAAGTAATTACCGAGGTCGAACTCAGAGATTGGGCTACCAATTCAACTAATCCGCGGGAAATCCGATATGTTCGGTCAAGTTACAGAAGGTGGTTGAGAGAGAAAAGATTAATATCGAAATTCAATTAACAAATCTAATTAAATAATTAACTAAAAATCAGAAATTAAAATATCCAAGGTCACAAATCCACCTACCCAATATGTACACCCAAGTGATGATGAATTCCTCCCTAAGTTCAATTACAATGTCAACCGGGACCCCTAAATTCTCCTAAATCCACTCTCGTGCTCATTAGAACGTATTCGACGATTGGATTAATTACTTACTAGGTCTCATAATCCTAATCTCGAATTTGGTTAATTCTTATTCCCTATATGGTTGCACTAATATCCTACTCACTGCCGTGCAATATTCAATTAGCGATCTCGATTCAAGTTCTAAAACGCGAATCGCCGTTCGGCCTCAAACACGTTTAACTGATTAATCACGCAATACATATGATCAAACATTCAAATCAGAATCGGAAAACATCAATTAAAAGAAGGGGAGAAAAACATACATCACATGAACACTACACTGCCATGGGTGGCTTCATTGATCCCTCGGACGAAGGGATTAGTTCCTCATGCTCATAGACAAACAATCGGAACTCATCCTAAGACTAAGAATAAGAATAGAGAAGAGGGAGACGCAGCTCCAGAATAAGGATTCTAAAAGATCTCTGAAAAGTTCTGATCCAAAAAGTTTTTTTTTCTGTTCTGATCTGCTCTATTTATAAGGAGGTCACGCGTCACGGTCGTGAAGGCCATCACGGCCAGGCCGTGATGCATTCTGGAATGGGCGCGCTTTCAAATCTTGAACATCACGGCCGTGAGCCTCATCACGGCTAGGCCGTGATCAATTCTGCCTGGCCTGTCACGGCCGTGATGTGTGTCACGGCCATGCCGTGATAGCTTCTGTCTCCACCAACTGTTCTGTCACGGCCATGAGGGGTGTCACGGCTAGGCCGTGACAGATTCTGACTTTTGCCTCCTGGATTGTCACGGCCGTGATAGGAATCACGGCCAGGCCGTGGCAGCTTCTGACTTTTGCCCTTCTGCTCTGCTTGATCATGGCCGTGATGGTCATCACGACCAGGCCGTGATGGACTCTGTTTGGCTCATTTTCTTCACTTTTAAAGCTCCATCTCCATCCAAAATCCATCATGGTTGATCTTAAGCATTTTATCCTTGATTCACGGAGCTTCACTTCTAACCTGAAACAACAAAAAAGACACAAAAAGCGTAATTCTATTCAAAATAGACTAAAAACTACTAAAAATGCCTAAAACGAGTCAAAGTCCGGATTAGGAATGAAACAGGGCAAATTTGGGCCAAAACGAGAGTGAACTCGAATAATTTGCACAGAAACCACAGACCATCTAGTCATAAAACTAGATAAGCCAGAGGCTTATCAAAACACCCCAAACTTAAACCTTGCTTGTCCCCAAGCAAGCTAAAACTCAAAAACGACTCAAGTCTTGGCAAGCCTAAAGGAATCAATTGATTTCGCACAATTTTAATGCAATCAAAACAGTTTTTCTCCAATGATCTCCCCCCTACATCAATGTAATCCCCACATTCATTTACTTTAAACAATTGAGAACTTATCATTCATGCAATCATTAATCTAAGTTGAGGATCAAAGCGACACACACAAAGGAAGATCACCTATTCCAAACAATTGCCTTCCTCACAAGGGCATGTAAAATTTCACTCATTCGCTCAATTCGTCAAGGCTTTCAACTTTTTCACTCAATTTCACTTATCAAGAGCACTTCCCATGAATTTGATTTTCATCTCAACAGTAGTTCCCACGAAAATATGTATGCAACATCAGAAGGTCTTTTAAAGGTTGTAATGGGGCCTGGTTAAGGGTAGGATAATCAAAGGATAGAGGCTAAGTCCCTAGGATCAATGAGAGCATGAAACTAACAACAATTGAATTCACTCTCATATTATTCTCTTCCTTGCAGTTGGTGGCTACACACCTCTTCCTTTTTATATTTATTTTTCTTTGCCCTTTTTGGCACATATTCAATGCTTTTTATCACCCTTTTTTTTTTCTTTCAAGCCTTCGGCCCTTACTTCCGTTTTTCTTTTTCTCAACTATGACTCATGAACTTGTAGCCACCCCAAACTTAGTTCCACAACAACACTTACAAAGCTAAAATTCCATACTCTCCTAAATCCTAGGATAGGGGAAAATCATGGTTTTTCTGAGTTAATGGCTTGTAATGTAAGGTCATGAAGAACAATAGGCTTCAAGGCTCAATGTGGCTAACTAGGGATCATTCATCATGGTTGGTTCAATTTATGGCCAAGTAGTTAATTCAAAGAAAATTGCCTAAATCATTTGATTCAACATATAAACATGCAAACCATATAGAGATTCAAGCAAATTCGGGAAAATGCAACTTACAGTGATTCACACATTCAAAAACAGAGTTGGAGGCTCAAATCCTCACCTGGACATTTTGCAAACTGTTTGACCGAGATACGATTCCTAGTGTGTGCACCCCCTCACCCCAAACTTATCATAAATCAAGTAATCATAATAAATCTCAAAGTTCAATTTTCAATTTTTAAGTGGGGATCAACTTTTCTATTATTAGAACCTAGGGGGAAATCATCAATGGTCAAAATAATACATGCAATCAATCTATGCTAAATTTAATTAAAATCCAACAAGCTTGCCGACACGACATTAATACAACAACTCTTGATCTTCTCAAATTATTCAAGAGTGACAAACAAAAAACAAAACAAACACAAAAACAAAAACAAAAACAAGAGTGAGGAAAGGAGAGGGTACCTAGCTTGGGTTGCCTCCCAAGTAGCGCTTGTTTAACGTCCCGAGCCTGACTTATTAAGAAGCATCCACCTGGATCCCATAGTCTGTGGTACAAGGGCCAAGAGACGCTCATCATATCAAATCCTCCACCCGGATCAAATGGTTTGTGATGTGGCCCTCGTAGGAGCAATACGACTCTATCCATACTTCCATCTAGTCTGAGTGTGAAAACTTCTTTGACCTCCGCAATGATGAACTCACTTCCTCTCGGGTCAAATTGTGTTTTCACGAGGAAGTGTGCCAGACAAGTGGGAGGGTCTAACTTACCCATGTCCACACATGCATGTAAGCCAACATAGTTATTTAACGCATCAAAATCAGGTTGCTTGGCAAGCATGGTGAAATCCTCTGCCACTTTATCTTCATCTTGATCTCTACCCCCTTGCTCCGGTGCCTTGTCCTTTGCCAACTCCTCTTCCTTAGGTTGCTCTTCCTCAACATGTGGCAGTTCTTCCTCAACTCCTTGAGAACTAGTTACATCCCAGTCATATCCCAACACCCCACTGCTTCTAGTTGTTGTGGCATTGCATTGATTCTTAGGGTCGTTCTCGGTATCAACTGGGAAAGTGGCTGGGAGAGGCTCCTTTAGTTGCTTTGTAAGCTGGGCAATCTGCATCTCTAATGCCGCATTCGCCTTCTCAATTGATGTAGCCATCTTATCAATGGCTGCGTTTGTATTGTTTGACACTTTCTCAAGTGTCGCACTCAACTTCTCAAGAGCCAACTCCCAAGGTTGTTTTCCACCATTCTGTTGAGGTTGTGGTTGCCAGGCTAGACCATCGTCAGCATTACTCCAAGGGAAATCCGGATGGTCTCTACTCATATCACCCCAATACTGATTCTGACTCTGATAGTTGTTCTGGGGCACGCTGTCATTATGCCATGGTTCCACATATACTTGAGGGAAGTAGAACGGACAACTCCAAGTGTCATGGTTCCCATTACAATATTCGCAACCCGGAAGCATTCCTTCGTGTACCTCGCATACAAAACAAGGCAAGACCAAGTGGAATCAAAGAAGTAGAGAGAGATAATGGTGAATAAAAATAAAATAATAGAAAATAAAATAAAAATTAGCTTAACCAAACAATCAAGTTTCCTAAAAATTAGGAAAATTGGTGTGCCAATCCCCGGCAACAGCGCCAAAAACTTGTTGTGACGCCGGCAAGTGTACCGGGTCGTCGCAAGTAATAAAAATAACACGGTAAGTAATTACCGAGGTCGAACTCAGGGATTGGGCTACCAATTCAGCTAATCCGCGGGAAATCCGATATGTTCGGTCAAGTTACAGAAGGTGGTTGAGAGAGAAAAGATTAATATCGAAATTCAATTAACAAATCTAATTAAATAATTAACTAAATATCAGAAATTAAAATATCCAAGGTCACAAATCCACCTACCCAATATGTACACCCAAGTGATGATGAATTCCTCCCTAAGTTCAATTACAATGTCAACCGGGACCCCTAAATTCTCCTAAATCCACTCTCGTGCTCATTAGGACGTATTCGACGATTGGATTAATTACTTACTAGGTCTCATAATCCTAATCTCGAATTTGGATAATTCTTGTTCCCTATATGGTTGCCCTAATATCCTACTCACTGCCGTGCAATATTCAATTAGCGATCCCGATTCAAGTTCTAAAACGCGAATCGCCGTTCGGCCTCAAACACGTTTAACTGATTAATCACGCAATACATATGATCAAACATTCAAATCAGAATCGGAAAACATCAATTAAAAGAAGGGGAGAAAGACATACATCACATGAACACTACACTGCCATGGGTGGCTTCATTGATCCCTCGGACGAAGGGATTAGTTCCTTATGCTCATAGACAAACAATCGGAACTCATCCTAAGACTAAGAATAAGAATAGAGAAGAGGGAGACGCAGCTCCAGAATAAGGATTCTAAAAGATCTCTGAAAAGTTCTGATCCAAAAAGTTTTTTTTTTCTGTTCTGATCTGCTCTATTTATAAGGAGGCCACGCGTCACGGCCGTGAAGGCCATCACGGCCAGGCCGTGACGCATTCTGGAATGGGCGCGCTTTCAAATCTTGAACATCACGGCCGTGAGCCTCATCACGGCTAGGCCGTGATCAATTCTGCCTGGCCTGTCACGGCCGTGATGTGTGTCACGGCCATGCCGTGATAGCTTCTGTCTCCACCAACTGTTCTGTCACGGCCATGAGGGGTGTCACGGCTAGGCCGTGACAGATTCTGACTTTTGCCTCCTGGATTGTCACGGCCGTGATAGGAATCACGGCCAGGCCGTGATAGGAATCACGGCCAGGCCGTGACAGCTTCTGACTTTTGCCCTTCTGCTCTGCTTGATCATGGCCGTGATGGTCATCACGGCCAGGCCGTGATGGACTCTGTTTGGCTCATTTTCTTCACTTTTAAAGCTCCATCTCCATCCAAAATCCATCATGGTTGATCTTGAGCATTTTATCCTTGATTCACGGAGCTTCACTTCTAACCTGAAACAGCAAAAAAGACACAAAAAGCGTAATTCTATTCAAAATAGACTAAAAACTGCTAAAAATGCCTAAAACGAGTCAAAGTCCGGATTAGGAACGAAACAGGGCAAATTTGGGCGAAAACGAGAGTGAACTCGAATAATTTGCACAGAAACCACAGACCATCTAGTCATAAAACTAGATAAGCCAGAGGCTTATCACCCTTTAACACCAGTAACCTTCCAATCCCTTAGCCGATTGCTCGAGTTTACTCTTTTTCTTTACTATCGACTAAGCTTATTTTACTGCTTATTAGGAACAAGAACCTGCTTTGCAAGCAACTCCTCTAGATTCTGTACCTTATGTTCCCATTGCTCAATCAACTGAAGTGCCTGTTTCTGAAGAAGACCTAGCCCAATATTCCTCTTCTCCAGTTCTGAAAGCCATTGCAGCTTCGAGCTCTCCTTCAGACCAGCATCTATATTTTGTTGAGACCCTACTGGATTAGGACATTCCTACAGCACAATAGGTCATTACTGACCTTCGGATTGCACTTTCCAAACTTGCCAAGTCCCCCAACGCAGATGATGATAAAAAAGCTATTTATAACCGCATAGCCATTCAGATTTGTGAAGTGTCTTGCAACTTCCAAGTCTTCAAAGGCCGCCATGACCAAGCTGCTAAAGACCTAACTCGGTTGGCAAAACTTCAAGACCAAAAGCTGCATTTCCAATCCTCCTTCCAACAAGCAGAAGCTGAAAGAAAAGCCAATCTTAATGAGAAAGAGAAGATGTCCAACCGTTTAGCCGAGCTTGTTGCAGAAAGGGAGCGGATCAATAAGGAAATTACTGAAACGGAGCCTAAGCTGGCAACCCTGAGCTAAAGGCTAGCATCCATTGCCAACTTCAAAGTGCAGTTGTATCATCAATCAACAGCGCTGGATTCCGAAATGGTTCCCCTACTACAACAGAAGCATGCACTTGTAGAAGATTTAACCGCTGCAGACCGTGGACTTCACTCTTCCAAGGAAGCTTGGGCTGGTTTGAAGAAGCTCTTGGCTGAAGTGAAGAAGGCAGTGGCACCATCTTCGGCTGATACAATAATTAATCAGCCAACAGCAGAATCCATGCCTGCCCCCGACTCTACAGCTGACCCAACCCCTTCTTCTGTTGTTGAACCAACTTCATTGGCTAATGATCCTGTTCTCGACTCAGCTCCAACATTTACCCCTGATCATTCGGCTACTGCTCCTGCTGGCCCATGAATTTATTTCCTCCCTTTAAGTTTTGTTTTGAATAAATCAGCTAGACAGTTGGCTTGTAATCGTCAGTATTCCGAACAAGTTATTTGGTTACTCGTCCTAGACTGAGGGATAAAAGTTTTTTAAGTATTTGCCATTTATGCTTCTTGTCGTCTCTTCACCATGCATGTTCACTAGTCGATAGGCTCCGTTAATCATAACTTGACTAACTATATAAGGTCCTTCCTAATTTGGTGACCATTTTCCTAACTTAGGATCTTTGGCTCCTAATGGTAAAATGGCTTTCCAAACTAAGTCCCCCTCGACAAACCTTTTAGTTTTGACATGTTTATTGTATGCTCTAGCCACTTTGTCTTTATTCTTTCGAATATTTTCTAAGGCCATTAACTTTTATTCATCAGCGGATTCCAGTTCCATGAACATAGCTTGTTGATACTCATCTAGAGTCAAGCAATGCTGTTTAGCTACCCTCAATGATTTTACGTTAATTTCTAATGGTAACACAACATCTTGACCATAAGTCAACCGATAAGCGGTGAACCCTATCGCGGAAGACTTAGAGTTTCTATAAGCCCATAGTACTTTGGCTAACTCGTCATGCCATCTTTTAGGTTTGTCTTTTATAGTCTTCTTGATCAAGCTAATTAGTATTTTGTTAGTAGCCTCGACTTGGCCATTTACCTGTGCATAACACGGTGAAGACTGGATCAGCTTAATTCCATATTCTTGTGCAAAAGCGACCACTTTTTCTCCTGTAAACATTGTGCCTTGATCTGTTGTAATGGTTTCTGGAATGCCATACCGATAGATAATTTGATTTTTAATAAATCTGATAACATCAGCTTGGGTAAAATTAACCATCGACTGGGCTTCCACCCACTTAGTAAAATGATCAGTGGCAACAATGATAAATGGATGTCTTTTGGAAGATGAAGGGTATATCTTTCCAATTAAATCCATTGCCCAACCTCGGAATGGCCAAGGCTTAACAACAGAGTACATCTCCTCGGTTGGGATCCTTTGGATTGGCCCATGCTTTTGACATTCTTCACAACCTTTAGCATAAGCATGGCAATCTGCATTAATGGTTGACCAATAATATCCATACCTATGTATTAGCCAGGGCATCACAGAGCCTGTCCTAAGTGAACCACATATCCCTTCATGCGCTTTCCCCATAATTCTTATGGTCTCTGCTTTGCTAGGACACTTTAGCAAAATCCCCTCCAACCCTTTCTTATGTAGATCTTCATCTACCAAGGTATATTTTAAGGCCTTTTGCCTCAGTTGGAAAGTTGAATAGAAAGAAGGATCTTGCAAATACTTTGTAAGTTCAGTCCTCCAGTCATCGGCTACATCTATTTCTCCAATAAGGAGCTCCTTGAGCCGATTATCCAAGTGTTGAACATCTTGAAAAGTTTCCTTATACCCAAAAGCATGTTGTGCCAAATTATTTGCCTCTTCATTATCCCTTCTGGGTATATGCATTATCACTACATTGACAAACTATTTTAACAAACTACTAGCCGTTTCGTGACATTCTGCCAAGTTTGGACCATAATATTTTTAAACCTAAGATTAAAGCTTCATACTCAGCTTGGTTATTTGAGCATCCTAACCTCAGTTGATGCATGAACTTCCAGTTTTCTCCTGTAGGGCTTGTGATTGCAATTCCAGCCCCAGCTCCCTTATTAGTCCTGGATCCATCAATAGTTAAGATCCAAGGCTTTAGGTTAACACATTGTCTCACCTCGGCTAAGAGATCAACCACATCGACATAAGGGTGCTGTGCTAGGAAATCTGCTAAGGCTTGCCCCTTTACTGCCCTAAGAGGTACATATTTTGCGTAAGCACTTAGCTTGATGGTCCACTTCATTAGTCGTCCTTGCAGGACGGTCCTATGTCGCAAGTACTTTACGATGCCTATCTTGCACACTACCAGGACCTCTCTCGGCAATAGGTAAGATAATAGATGAACCTCTCATTTCCATCCTCATCATCATGTGCTAACAGGTAACTGATTGACTGTGGGGCAGCCGATATATATAATTTCAATGGCCTCCCTGATACTGGTGGAACTAGTAGCAGAGGGTTAGCTAAACATTGCTTTACTTGCTCGAAAGCAAGTTGTTGCTCTTTTCTCCACACCATCTCATTGGCATCTTTTAATTTTAAAAGTGGAGAAAAAGCCATGCTGCGTCTAGGATGGCTTTAGCCTTATTTTTGTCTACTTCAAACCTATGTTTATGCACTAGAAAACTCAAAAAGTTTCCAGCCGATACACCAAAAGAGCATTTGGCAATTTTAATTTTTAAATTATGACTCCTCATTTTCTTAAGAGCTTGCTCTAAATCGACCAAGTGTTGATTAAAATCATGGGATTTTACTATGACATCATCAATATATACTTCCATGTTCTTCCCTATCAACTCATGAAAGGTGGCATTCATGACTCTTTGGTACGTGGCGCCAGCATTTTTCAACCCAAATGGCATGACTAGCCATTCGAATATCCCAATGGCACCAATACACTTGAAAGCCGTCTTATGGACATCCTCCTCGGCTATAAATATCTGATTGTACCCAGAATATCCATCCATTAATGTTAAAATGCCATTTTTGGCTACAGAATCAACAAGCATGTCAGCTATAGGCATTACACACTCATCTTTAGGAAAGGCAAGATTTAAATTCCTATAATAAGTACAAATTCTAACCTTTCCACTTTTCTTAATTACAGGAACAATGTTCAACAGCCATTCAACATATCTGGTGGCACGAACAAACCCTGCTTTAAGTACTCGTTCCATTTCCTCTTTAATCTTTGGCATTACTTCTAGACTGAACCTTCTTGCAGCTTGCTTATGAGGCTTAAATACTTCTTTAATCGGCAACCGACGTTATACCAGTTCTCTAGAAAGTCTTGGCATCTCATGGTAGTCCCATGCGAAACAGTCCTTGTAACTCCTTTCCAGACTGATCAGCCGATTTCTTTCTTCCTCACTCAGCAAACCACTTATTCTTGTCATTCTGGGCTCTTGCTCAAGTTCCTAGGTTAACATCCAGCAACGGATCTTCAGCTAAAAAGGTAGGAATCTTCCTACTAATCGGGGACTCCCACCTCTCTTCACATTCATGCCCCCTATGCATCACAGTCGAGCACTCGTCTTTTTGGATTTCTTCCAACTCCATAGACATGGCCGCACCAACCCTTTGCTCAACTTCCAAGGACGTCGACCTATGTCTTATGTCCACGATTACTTGAGTTTTGTTATTTTATCTAAACACAACTGTAGAGGTCGTCAATCGATATGCATATTGACAGCAAACCCATCGGCTGTTAGGTTACAAGACTCCAATGATCCTTCTTCATATCCTTCAGGGATAGTTATAGGTTCTAGCTGGGGCAAATAGAATATAGCCTCAGCCATCTTAACGTCAGCCATGAAAGGATTCTTATCGGCTGCCACTGACTCTACTTTATCACCATTGTAACACTCTGTTTTTCTTAAATAAGCTTACTTCTTTTATATAAGTTATATATATGTTTGTATATGCTTGTTATGTTTGTTTTTAATGCCGAAGTTCTTGTTTGGGGAAGTTTAGCCACAGAAAGGTTCAATACATTAGAGTCTAAGTAACCTGTTTCACCGTTTTGGCCATATCTTGAGTTCTAGAGGTTCGATCGAGGTGATCTTTGTGGAGTTGGAAAGCTAAGAGAATTTTATACAAGTCTTATTTTATGTGTCTTGACCTATTCAGTCGTTTAAATAATCTCTCAGTACAATCTTTGAGCGCCCAGTGCTTAGGAATTGAGCACGGCCTTGCTCAACAGGGAGCAAGGAAGTACTCAAGTCTCAAAGTCTTTAAATAGAGCAGCTCCGTGAGGTTTGAGACCCAAACCCTCTTTTTGGCACTTTAGGCAATCATAGTGTTACAGAAACCTCTTCCCTTTCCCTTTCCCTTTCCTTGAACCAATTGAAGTTCTTAGCGTTCTTGCTCTAGTTTTGGGAGAGTAATCATGCGTTAGTGTCAGTAGAGGCTTGGAAACTCATCAAGCCGCTTGAGGGAACATGACCAATTTGCTTTCGGGGTTTGATCTTCACACCAGGTATGGGAGAAGGGCTAGTATGAACATGTAGGCTATGGGGTAGCGTATGATGAATGGTTAACCCATAACCCTAGTATTTGATTAAATGCCTATATGACTGTTTGTATGATAACATATTTATATGCTCTATGTCTAATGGTTATATGATGTTAATTGTTGTGATGATGATATTGGCAAGACTGTTATTAATTGATTTATGTTGGTATGAATGTTCTTGTTATTGAATGTTGTCTGTTATGAACAAGTTGAATGTTGATGCCATGTTGTAATGAGTTATAATGGTTATTGGCTATTGTTTAATGTTGTGCTCTTATGAGTATTGATTGTTGCGGATATTAATACCAACAATGATGATAATAAGTCTCTAATTAATTCACAGGTCTTGTTAATGATGTTAAAGACGTTAAAATACGTTATCAATGATAAATGAGATTTAAGGGATGTTGTCCCAGTTGTTCATAAGACATGAATATAGTATGAGAAGCAAGGTTATGTTCATAGGGCTTAGTTAAAGACCCTAGGATTGATTAGTGAGTGTTCTAGGGACATTAATAACGAAGTTGTGATTAAAGGATTAATTCCCCTTAATGATAAGACATGAAGATCAGTTAAGAACAATGAAGCTAATGTTCAATGGATTAGTAAAAGCCAATAGGTTCAATCTATGAACTGTCCCAAGAATTTGGCAAAGGGTCTGCGACCCTTCTGCCCAGATCAGTACGGCCACGCTCCATCGAGCACAGTCGTGCTTAACAAGGAGCATGCTCGTGCTCCATTTTGAATCCCAGGAAAGGGCGCGCTGCTTAAGCACGTCCGTGCTCAACAGCCAGCACGACCGTGCTTGACTGTGAGCTCAGCACGCCCGTGTTGAAGGGTGAGCATGACCATGCTCACCTGTGCTAACCAGAACAAAGAAAGCTGGACAGAGGTGGGTCACCCCGGTTGTCCCTAATAATAATAAAAGAAGACACCAAACAAAGTGAAGATAAGTTAGACAACTTAAAGATTATAATGTACCTTGGTGGCCTAGTGTCCGCCCCAAGTGATGAGAGGTTGTACCTTGGTAGCCTAGTGTCCGCTCCAAGTGATGAGATATTGTACCTTGCTAGCCTAGTGTCCGCTCCAAGTGATATGATGTTGTACCTTGGCAGACTAGTATCCGCTCCAAGGGGGCCTTGATGCTTAATGGTTAAGGTGTTAAGGCTCTGTTGCTTTTTAGACAGAGTTATGAGGCTTTGTTGCTTTTTGGACATAGTGTTGAGGCTCTGGTGCTTTTTAGCCAGAGTGTTTGGGGGGGGGGGGGGGGGTCGTCCAAGAGTAAGGCGATCTGGTCGTCCGCGGGATTCGTCCGAAAGGGGATCATGTATACACCGTGGTGGCGCATCTGCGAGTAAGGTGCGTCGGCTATCCATGGGGTCCATCCATGGTTTGGTGGTCTGGCCCGGCGTTGGTGCTTCTATGGTCAATGTGGAAATGTAACTCCGAAGTCGTACGCCTGGTGTAGATGGATCCACATGCATTCGGAGTGGTGCTTCGTATTGCATTATATGATTGATGATTATATTGTTATAATGTGATGTGTTGTTGTTTCTATGTGATGTATGTTCATCTTGCCAACAATTATGTTGTCCTTATGTTTATATTTATGGTTTTTACTCCTCGTCTTTTCTTGTTGCTTTGCATGTACCCTTTTTGTGTTATGCAGAGCACGACGAGCAGCTTGCAGAGGAGTGACTCTGAGGAGCCACTTCTAATAGTTGGTTTATGTTTTGTTTAGTTTGTTATTCGAGTTGTTTATCGGATTGGTTATACCAGCTCTGTAATGTGACATCGGGGAGGGGGGGGGGGGGGTCGTCCAAGAGTAAGGCGATCTGGTCGTCCGCGGGATTCGTCCGAAAGGGGATCATGTATACACCGTGGTGGCACATCTGAGAGTAAGGTGCGTCGGCTATCCATGGGGTCCATCCATGGTTTGGTGGTCTGGCCCGGCATTGGTGCTTCTATGGCCAATGTGGAAATGTAACTCCGAAGTCGTACGCCTGGTGTAGATGGATCCACATGCATTCAGAGTGGTGCTTCGCATTGCATTATATGATTGATGATTATATTGTTATAATGTGATGTGTTGTTATTTCTATGTGATGTATGTTCATCTTTCCAACAATTATGTTGTCCTTATGTTTATATTTATGGTTTTTACTCCTCGTCTTTTCTTGTTGCTTTGCATGTACCCTTTTTGTGTTATGCAGAGCACGGCGAGCAGCTTGCAGAGGAGTGACTCTGAGGAGCCACTTCTAATAGTTAGTTTATGTTTAGTTTAGTTTTTTATTCGAGTTGTTTATCGGATTGGTTATACCAGCTCTGTAATGTGACATCGGGGTTTGGTTTCGTTTATATGTTTATGTTATGTTTCTTTATAAACATGTTTTGGTTTTCCGCGTTTGTTGAACTTTTTCATGTGGGACCTTTCTACCCATGAACTTTTTATAAAGGACATATGTTATTTTATTTTATTTTATATCTATTATAAGCCTTTTATTGCTTATATAACATCCGGGGTAGTTGGGTGTCACATTTTGTAGTATCATAGCGGTTCGGCCTTGTCTGGACGTGGTGTGAGTCTGTTGCGAGTCTTCTGTGTGTTTTGTTTGAATTATCCATACTTGTTATCGATAATGATGCTTTAGTGTTAAGAACCTTTTGTTCTTCCTGCTTGGTTCTCTGCTGGGAGAGCCTTTACCCTTAGGGGAGCCGAAGCCTGTCAGTCCATTGACTCAACCCAAGGTATGTGCCTAATTGGTTAAAGTTTAACCAATCATGGTGATAGAAATTTCGAGGACGAAATTTTTATAAGGGAGTGGAAATGTAACACCCTGTTTTTCATAAATAAGCTTAGTGCTTTTATATAAGTTATATATATGTTCGTATATGCTTGTTATGTTTGTTTTTAATGCCTAAGTTCTTGTTTGGGGGAAGTTTAGCCTTAGAAAGGTTCAATTCTTTAGAGTCCAAGTAACATGTTTCACCGTTTTAGCTATATCTTGAGTTCTATATGTCC
Organism: Sophora flavescens; assembly: GCA_030762895.1. Lineage (NCBI taxonomy): Eukaryota > Viridiplantae > Streptophyta > Magnoliopsida > Fabales > Fabaceae > Sophora > Sophora flavescens. Next base: position 175,081,544 of record CM061064.1, read on the forward strand.
GATCAAGGTGATAATTATGGCGTTGGAAATCTAAACGAATTATCTACAAGTCTTATTTTATGTGTTTGTGCCAATTCAGTCGTTTAGATTGTCTAGCAGTGCAATCTTTGAGCGCCCCGTGCTTATGAATTGGGCACGGCCGTGCTCAACAGGGAGCAAGGTCGTGCTCAGGTCTCAGAGTCTTTAAATAGAGCAGTTCCATGAGGGTTGCTACCCAAACCCTCTTTTTGGTACTTTGGGGAATCCTAGTACGACAGAAACCTCTTGTCTTTCCCTCTCCTTGAACCCTTTGAAGTTCTTGGAGTTCTTGCTCTAGTTTTGGGAGAGTAATCATGTGTTAGTCTTGGTAGAGGCTTGGGAAACTCATCGAGCCGCTTGAGGGAACGCGACCAGTTTGCTTTCGGGGTTCGATCATCACACCAGGTATAGGGAGAATGGCTAGTATGAACATGTAGGCTATGGGGTTGTGTAAGATGAAGGGTTAACCTATAACCCTGGTGTTTGATTAAATGCCTATATGACTGTTTGTATGATAACATGTTTATATGCCTCTATGACTAATGGTTATATGATGTTAATTGTTGTGATGATGACATTGGCATGACTGTTATTAATTGATTTACGTTGGTATGAATGTTCTTGTTTTTGAATGTTGTCTGTTATGAACATGTTGAATGTTGATGCCATGTTGTTATAAGTTAAATGGTTATTGACTGTTGTTTGATGTTGTGCTCTTATGAGTGTTGATTGTTGAGGATGTTAATGCCAACAATGATGATAATAAGTCTAATTTATTCATAGGTCTTGTTAATGATGTTAAAGACATTAAAATACGTTAACAATGATAAATGAGATTTACGGGATGTTGTCCCAGTTGTTCATAAGACATGAATATAGTATGAGAGGCAAGGTTATGTTCATAGGGGTTAGTTAAAGACCCTAGGATTGATTAGTGAGTGTTCTAGGGACATTAATAACGAAGCTGTGATTAAAGGATTAATTCCCCTTAATGATAAGACATGAAGAACATTTAAGAATAATGAAGCTAATGTTCAATGGATTAAAAAAACCCAATAGGTTGAATCTATAAATTGCCCTAAGGATTTGGCAAAGGGTCTGTGACCCTTCTGCCCAGATTAGTATGGTCACACTCCATCGAGTACGGTCGTGCTTAACAAGGAGCATGCCATTGCTCCAGTTTGAATCCTAGGAAACGGCGAGCTGCTTAAACACGCCCGTCTTTGAACGATCGGCATGGCCGTGCTTGATCGTGAGCTCAAGCATGCCGTCTTGAATGGTGAGTACGACCGTGCTCACTGTCTTGGCGACTTAACGCAGAAAGCTGGACAGGGATGGTTCACTCCAGTTGTCGCTAATAATAATAAAAGAAGACACTAAACAAAGTGAAGACATGTTAGACAACTTAAAGATTATAATGTACCTTGGTGGCCTTGTGTCCCCCAAGTGATGAGATGTTGTATCTTGGTATCCTAGTGTCCGCTCCATGTGATGCGATGTTGTACCTTGGTAGCCTAGTGTCCGCTCCAAGTGATATGATGTTGTATCTTAGTAGTCTAGTGTCTGCTCCAAGGGGGCCTTGATGCTTATTGGTCAAGGTGTTGAGGCTCTGTAGCTTTTTGGACAGAGTGTTGAGGCTCTGTTACTTTTTGGACAGAGTGTTGAGGCTCTGGTGCTTTTTGGCCATAGTGTTGAGGGGGAGGTCGTCCAAGAGTAAGGCGATCTGGCCATCCACGGGATTCGTCCGAAAGGGGATCATGTATATACCGTGGTGGCGGATCTGAGAGTAAGTGCGTCGGCTATCTAAGGGGTACACCCATGGTTTGGTGGTCTGGCCCGGCGTTGGTGCTTCTATGGCCAATATGGAAATGTAACTTCGAAGTCGTACGCATGGTATAGATGGATCCACATGCATTTGGAGTGGTGTTTCGCATTGCATTATTTGATTGATGATTATACTGTGATTGTTGGAACCAAAGTTATTTGGATTCATTTAATCTCTAAGTTTTGATGTTAACAAAAGGATTAAATTTTCTTGGCAAAGTGTTAGTTGAGATCTAACAAGGTTATTCAATTTTTGCAGGATTACTTGAATCATATAAGTCATGGGAAATTTTGTATAAAGTTCTTTATATCTGCTTGGACTGAGAAAGAAAATTCACATCCAATCAAATAGACGAGCTGATAAAAATTGTTTGGTAAATTTACTTTATGTTTATTTTAGTAGACAGGAGTTTAAGTAGACGAGGCTTAAAATTTTTTGAGTAGACGTGCTCAGTTTGCCACGTCAGCAGACGAAAGTTGTTAATAGATTAAAACAGACGGAAAAATAAGTTAACAAGTAGACGAGCTCTAATTGCCACGTCATTAGACGGAAATCAAAATTACTCACTTAGATATAGCAAGTCCAAAGACTTGATAGACGAGGGGATATGCCACGTCAGTAGACGAGCGAAATAGAAGGAGTGAACTGACTTAGTCTCACAAATAACTGAGTAGACGGAGATTTTGAGTAGATGAGTTTCTATATCCTATACGTTCTTCTAAAGTGAATAAATGCAATCTGGTTCTCTTGAATTTATTTCAAATGATTGATATTTATTCCAATATAATATTTGTTCTTCCCATTTGTTTTATCTGGTTAATGCTTTGTTTCCTTTTAAGAAAATCATAGTACCATCGAGGAAATACAAAAATTAAATAGTACAATGAGGAAATGAAAAGTGACTTGTACGATGACAACTTTATGGCTAGAAAAAGGTAGACTGTACACAAAGGAGGAAAAACTTTTTCAAGCTGCAATGCTCAGAGCAGTGTGTCTGCATTTTGTACTACCCTGATAACCAAGAATGCATTTCAACATTGCTTCAATCAAGCCTTCAGTCACAACGGATATTATGCTATCTCTAAACGGGAAATTCAAAATGACCGTTGAAGCTTTTCAAGAGAAGGAGAAGGTCACTATAAGTAGAAAACCTCAGATACTGAAGAACAACTTTTGCTAGACAACAACTCCTACCTATACAACATTTGCGAGAGCAAGCTCTTATTCATTCTTTGAAAAAGCAAAAGTCTGTAATCTCTTAGTTTGAATATTGTGAAAATATTCAACAGATCTCAAACTTTCATATCCTTACACATAGTTAGTTAAGAAGATCTAAGTTAAATCTCTTTGTTAGAATTAGAGCCTGGAGAGGCTTGGTAAGAAATGAATGCTTGTAAGCCTGGAGAGGTATTGAATACTTGATTGTAATCTATTTGGAGAAATAGTGGATAAATCCTTGAAGTCGAAGGGACTTGACGTAGCTCTTGGTTGGAAGAGAATGAACCAGGATAAAATCATTTGTGTGAATCTTCTATCTCTAAACTCTTACTGCTTTATTTTTTTATACTGACTGTGAGGTTTTGATATTGCTTTTGTTAAGTTTCTAAAAGATCTGTTTGTGTGCTTGCTACTGATTTAATCTTCTTGTGTGAGAAAACAGTTTTGAAATTGTTGTTTTCGAAAATTAGTAACACACACAATTCAACCCCCCTTCTTGGTTTGCCTATGTCAACTTCAGTGATGTGTTGTTGTGTTGGTACGATGACTAATGTTGTAAATGCAATGTTGCTATGTTTCTGTGTTGTATGTTCATCTTGTCAACTATCATGTTGTCATTATGTTTATAAATATGGTTCTTACTCCTCGTCTTTTCTTGTTGCTTTGCATGTACCCTTTTTGTGTTATGCAGAGGACGACGAGCAGCTTGCTGAGGAGTGACTCTGAGGAGCCCCTTCTAGTAGTTAGTTTATGTTTAGTTTAGTTTTTTATCCGAGTTGTTTATCGGATTGGTTATACCAGCCCTGTAATGTGACATCAGGGTTGGGTTTCATTTATATGTTTATGTTATGTTTTCTTTATAAATACGTTTTGGTTTTCCGCGTTTGTTGAACTTGTTCATGTGGGACCTTTCTACCCATGAACCATTTTATAAAGGACATATGTTATTTTACTTTATTTTATATCTATTATATGCCTTTTATTGCTTATATAACATGCGGGGTAGTTGGGTGTCACACTTAGTGGTATCAGAGCGGGTCGGGCCTGTCGGGAGGTGGTATGAGTCTGTTGCGAGTCTTCTGCATGTTTTGTTTGAATTATCTATACTTGTTATAGATAATGATGCTTTAGTGTTAAGAACCTTTATTTCTTCCTGCTTGGTTTTCTGATGGGAGAGCCTTTACCCATAGGGGAGTCGGAGCCTGTCAGTCCAAGGACTCAACCCAAGGTATGTGCCTCATTGGTGAAAGTTTAACCAATCAAGGTGATAGAAATTTCGAGGACGAAATTTATATAAGGGTGGTGGAAATGTAACACCCAGTTTTTTTGTAAATAAGCTTAGTGTTTTTATATAAGTTATATATATATATATTTAGATGCTTGTTATGTTTGTTTTTCATGCCTAAGTTCTTGTTTGGGGAAGTTTAGCCTTAGAAATGTTCAATCCTTTAGAATCCAAGTAACCCGTTTCACCGTTTTGGCCATATCTTGAGTTCTAGATGTCCGATCGAGGTGATCTTTGTGGATTTGGAAAGCTAAGGGAATTATCTAAAACTCTTATTTTATATGTTTGCCAATTCAGTCGTTTAGATTGTCTCGCAATGAAATCTTTGAGCGCCCTGTGCTTAGGAATTGAGCACGGCCGTGCTCAACAGGGAGCTAGGTCGTGCTCAAGTCTCAGAGTCTTTAAATAGAGCAGGTCCATGAGGGTTGCGACCCAAACCCTCTTTTTGGCACTTTGGGCAATCCTAGTACGATAGAAACCTCTTCCCTTTCCCTTCCCTTGAACCCTTTGAAGTTCTTGGCGTTCTTGCTCTAGTTTTGGGAGAGTAATCATGCGTTAATGTCGGTTGAGGCTTGGGAAACTCATCGTGCCGCTTGAGGGAACACGACCGGTTTACTTTCGGGGTTTGATCTTCATACCAGGTATGGGGAGAAGGGCTAGTATGAACATGTATGCTATGGGGTAGCGTAAGATAAAGGGTTAACCCATAACCCTGTTGTTTGATTAAATGCCTATATGACTGTTTGTATGATAACATGTTTAGATGCCTCTATGTCTAATGGTTATATGTTGTTAATTGTTGCGATGATGATATTGGCATGACTGTTATTAATTGATTTATGTTGGTATGAATGTTCTTGTTATTGAATGTTGTCTGTTATGAACATGTTGAATGTTGATGCCATGTTGTAATGAGTTAAATGGTTATTGGTTGTTGTTTGATGTTATGCTCTTATGAGTGTTGGTTGTTGAGGATGTTAATGCCAACAATGACGATATTAAGTCTCTAATTAATTCATAGGTCTTGTTAATGATGTTAAAGGCGTTAAAATACGTTAACAATGATAAATGAGATTTAAGGGATGTTGTCCCAGTTGTTCATAAGACATGAATATAGTATGAGAAGCAAGGTTTTTTTCATAGGGCTTAGTTAAAGACCCTAGGATTGATTAGTAAGTGTTCTAGGGACATTAATAACGAAGCTGTGATTAAAGGATTAATTCCCCTTAATGATAAGACATGAAGAACAGTTAAGAATAATGAAGCTAATGTTCAATGGATTAGTAAAAGTCAATAGGTTGAATCTATGAACTGTCCCAAGGATTTGGCAAAGGGTCTGCGACCCTTCTGCCCAGATCAGTACGGCCACGCTCCATCAAGCACAACCCTGCTTAATAAGGAGCATGCCCGTGCTCCAGTTTGAATCCCAGGAAAGGGAGCGCTGCTTAAGCACGCCCATGCTCAACAGTCAGCACGACTGTGCTTGACTATAGGCTCAGCACATCCGCGCTGAAGGGTGAGCACGATTGTGCTCACCTGTGCTGACCAGAACGCAGAAAGTTGGACAGTGGTGGTTCACCCCAGTTGTCCCTAATAATAATAAAAGAAGACACCAAACAAAGCGAAGACAAGATATACCACTTAAAGATTATAATGCACCTTGGTGTCCTAGTGTCTGCCCCAAGTGATGAGATGTTGTACCTTGGTAGCCTAGTGTCCACTACAAGTGATATGATGTTATACCTTGGCATCCTAGTGTCCACTCCAAGGGGGCCTTGATGGTTAATGGTCAAGGTGTTGAGGCTCTGTTGTTTTTTGGACAGAGTGTTGAGGCTCTGTTGCTTTTTGGACAGAGTGTTGAGGCTTTGGTGCTTTTTGGTCAGAGTGTTGAGGGGGAGGTCGTCCAAGAGTAAGGCAATCTGGCCGTCCGCGGGATTCATCTGAAAGGGGATCATGTATATATCGTGGTGGCGCATCTGAGAGTAAGGTGCTTCGGCTATCCAAGGGGTCCACCCATGGTTTGGTGGTCTGGCCCGGCGTTGGTGCTTCTATGGCCAATATGGAAATGTAACTCCGAAGTCGTACGCCTGGTGTAGATGGATCCTTATGCATTCGGAGTGGTGCTTCACATTGCATTATATGATTGATGATTATATTGTTATATTGTGATGTGTTGCTGTGTTGGTACGATGACTATGTTATAAATGCTATGTTTCTATGTATTGTATGTTCATCTTGCCAACTATCCTATTGCCGTTATGTTTATATATATGGTTCTTACTCCACGTATTTTCTTGTTGCTTTGCATGTACCCTTTTTGTGTTATGCAGAGGACGGCGAGCAGCTTGTAGAGGAGTGACTCTGAGGAGCCTCTTCTAGTAGTTTTTTTATGTTTAGTTTAGTTGATTATCCGAGTTGTTTATCGGATTGGTTATACCAGCTCTGTAACGTGACATCGGGGTTGGGTTTCATTTATATATTTTCTTTATAAACATGTTTTGGTTTTCCGCATTTAAATTTATTTGTTCATGTGGGACCTTTCTACCCATGAACCTTTTTATAAAAGACGTATGCTATTTTATTTTATATCTATTATATACCTTTTATTGCTTATATAACATGTGGAGTAGTTTGGTGTCACAACCATCCCAAAAAATTAGCATTTGATTCAAAGTAGAAGGCATACACTGACTAGAATGAATTAATCTCTTCCCAGCAATATGGAGTAAGAGGACTTAGAGTCTACCACAAAGTAGGCAGAGCTCAAAGTTTTGCTCCCCATGGTGATATCGGCTACCAAAATTCCTAAGGTAGCCGTGGCATCCCTTATGAAATTGGTCATCTTCATATTGGTAGGAATCAAATCCTGCTTAGTTCTACCCAACTTCTTCATTGTAACTGAAGGCATTATGTTTAACACTGCTCCTCCATCCACCAAGACTCGGCCAACAGTCTTACCATTAACCTGAGCCATGATGTATAGTGGTTTTAGGTGCTTGGTGATCTCCCCTGCGGGTTTGGGAAATTCCATCTTGGGATCTTCTGGAATAGAAGCTAACACAGCCCATTCGACTTCCTCAGCAATCACGTCACCTTCCAATTTCTCGGTTTGCTTCTGTCGAGCCAAGAACTCACTAGGAATTAGTCCTACCACGTTGGTATCAGCCGAAAATTGGTCTCTGTCATCTCCCAATATGGAATCCAATACAGAATCTCCCAATAGAAGATATGTTCCTAGTTACTCCTCCATTTCCTCAACTGTTAAAGGAACCTGCTCTCCTACTGTTATAATTGGTCCCTCTTCCAATTCGGCCATCTCCAATTCGTTAATCATCTCTTGGAACTCCTGTTCTTCCTTTTCCAAACAATCTGGGTTTTATGTCTGCATTGGATCCTGCTTTTTCTCCTGAGTAGTCGTTCCTCCTTTCGGTAGCCTAAAAGCAGCCTCTAGGATCTCGTCCACTCGAGGAGATTTGATCTCAGCACGATCAATCCTTTTGGCCTCGGCTAGCATGGCCAAGGTCTGATTCATTCTTTGTAGTGATTTGTTCCTTTGGGCCCTTCCTTTCTGCGTTCTGGTCATCACTACAGGTCCCTTTTCCACAGGATGTTTCCTTTTTGCATACTTGTTGATGAACCTGTGTTCCTTTTCCACCTTAGTTGGTGGTTTGACCATACGCTGGGGTCTGATTGTTTCCTCATTCTTCACAATAATCTTCAGTGTAGTCATGTCTTTTTTGACATCGAAACGAGCTACTCTCTTACCTTTATCTGGTACAGGAGCCTCGTCCATTATAGGTACCCTTTCATTAGCCGAAATATTATCATGCTTATCGGCTAAATTTTTTCTTATCCCTTTCGTTGTTTCCCCAAACGTGAGTGCAAGATTCCTTTTTCTTTCAAAATCTCTCCTCACACCTGAGAAATCCAATCTGCCAAACACCCCAGGCATAACTGTTGACGAATCTAGGCAAGTATACCTAGTCGTACAAGAAATACGGTAGTGAGACCGGATATCGTTCTCAGGGATCGCGGACCAGTACCACATTGCAAATTGAACTACTATCTATACGATCGTTTGGATGGAAGGGATCTCAATACTAAATACCAAGCCCAAGAGTTAAAACAAACAAAATAAAAGGAAAAAGTTCTTTTAGGAATTTTGTCAAACACTTGGAATGCAGAAAAAGAAATTCTTCAAATAGATGAAAGATGTTGGGATTAAACTTCACCAAACCTTTGTCTCATGCAATACTAAGACCACCCAATCCAGTTTATGCTTCAAATATTAAAATCAATCCACAAGATTACTCAAGTCCTAATTCCTTAGATAACAAGAGCCTAAATCCCCTAATTAAACCCTAATTCCTTAGGTAGTTTAACTAATGAATTTGCATTAAGAGTAGGGATTACACGATTACTAATTAACCAAAATCCATTCCTAGATGCAAGGTTTACTAGGTGATTGATTTCAGATCAAGAACTAATAAGAACTTCCCAATTGCAAATCAATTCTCAGAACAATTCATTGGTGATCAAACCACAAAAAGCATTAAGTATAGAAATCAAACACTAATAACGAAACATAAACATAGATTAATAGATCAAAGAAAATACATGAGATTCGGTTTAGCTACATCTAATCTCAACAAAAAGGGATTTAGCTACTCATAGTGATAGAGAAAGCCAAAACCAGAGAAATAGAAACAAAGGGGGGAAGGAACTCCATGGAGGCTTTCCACAGCAGCCCCCTGGTGCAGAGAAGACGTTTTAGGTCAAAAGTTGCCTCTAGGTTAAGAGTTTGCTCCATAGAAGATGTCTTTTGTTCTTCCCAGATTCGTATTTATAGATTAGGAATAATGCGAGTCACGACCGTGATGGCCATCACGGCTAGGCTGTGACAGGTTCTGCCTTGTGCGCGTCTTCAAATTTTGGTTTGTCACGGCCATGACACTCATCACGGCTAGGCCGTGATCGGTTCTGTCTGGTTCAGCTAACATGTCACGGCCGTGATGGGCATCACGGATAGGCCGTGACCGATTCTGACTTTTACCTTCTTTCTTTTCAGCTCTGGTCGATCATGACCGTGATGGGCTCTGTTTGGCTCATTTTCTTCAGTTTTCAAGCTCTATCTTCATCTAAGCTCCATCATGGTTGATCTTGAGCATTTTATCCTTAATTTCTGCAAAACAACACCACAAAACCGCCTTACCCGTTCCAAGGTAAAAACTAACAAAAATCAATTTAAAATTGCCTAAACTATATGAAAAATGCATGCAAAATGCAAATGAAATATGCGGTGAAATCACACTCATTAAATCACCCCAATCTTGTTCATTTGCTTGTCCACAAGCAATCACTAAGGCCAGAAGAGATAAAAAAATCAGAACATGGATAGTGAACCAAGAACCCGAGTAACTAATCCAAGTAACAGGCATTTTAAAATAATTCACCAAGAGACAATCAATTTAAGTCCAATTAGAAGCTTAGGTTTCCTAGACTCATATTCTCACTGATTCGAGCACTCGTTCTCACCTCACTCAAGTGTTTAAGGATATATGACAATTCGCTCAATTTCCTCAAGGAATGAATTCTACGATAAGCTTGACTATTAACCAAATCTTTACTTTATCAATGAAAACACCTAAGAATCAAGAGGTCTTTTACTTTGGTTGTAACGGGGTCATGGGATTAATCGTTAGGTGGGGAAATCAAGAAAAGGAAACTTCAAGAAGGCTAAACAAAATATCAAGCATTGCCAAGCATGACACATTCTAAAATACCTTTGTGGGTTTTGATTCGTCTTTCCACCTTTCTTTCTTTCTTTTTATTTTATTTCTCACTTTCTTTTTGTCATCCCCTTCTCCATATTTATATATATACATTTTTTTTTTAAAGAAATGGGAGTTTTTCAATTCAAGAGAAATATTTTTCTAACTTTCTCATCCCATACTTTTTCAACTACCTTTTTACCCTTTTTGTAATACTTTAAAAGGTGTCATACCAAGCATTATTCATCAAAGTAACTCAAGGTACCAAGAAAAGTATTTTATTCTTTCAGGCTCAAAATTGGGCAACTAAGGGGTAGCATTTAATCATTCAAAGCTCAGAAGGTCGGAACAATACCTAGTGCCTCAATCATTTTCAAAAATGTTTTCAAAAATTTTTAAGCTTCAAAACGGTTTCAAGTCAAGTTCTAGAGAATACAATCCAAGAGGAATAACACTCTATCACAAAGAATGGGGTAGATTTAGTGAGTACCCGGCCCCTTTGTGGCTCAAAAATCTCACATTTGGTAGTTCAAAAATTAATGAGAAATACAAGTCTACGGAACCACATGCTAATTATCAACTATCAAAGATCATCTCAAGCATTTTTATTGGTAGCCTTATCACAAGAATAAAAAAATTGGGTTCAAAAATTCACTATCTCAATTTATTTGGCACTAAGTTCTCACAATCGGATGCATAATCTAAGCAAGGGGCAACCGAATCATGTGATCATTCAAAACTATGCCTATATGAATGCAACATGAAAAATACAAAAATTCAAAAATATGCAAAAATACCCCTACCCCAAGCTTAAAAACTTACATTGTCCCCAATGTAAATAATCAAGTCGGAGAGAGGATAAAAATGGAACAACTCACCGAGATGGTAACGGGTGTTGGCTCACATGCCTAGTCAAAGAGAGGCTGGAAAATGGGTCGCGACCGTGATGCTCATCACGGGCAGGCCGTGATCAATTCTGGTCCATAGGGGCTGGCCTGTCACGGCCATGACCACTGTCACGGCCGTGGCGTGATGGTTGCTGACTTTGTTTGTCCTTGCCCTTCTTGCTCTTCTGCTTTCATAACCTGGAAACACTTAACAAATCTATTAAATTATGATCTTTTTCCTCTTGATCTTCTCAAATTATTCAAGAGTTAAATTCAAAAAACGAATGGAAAAGGAAAAGAAAACTTGGGTTGCTTCCCAATAAGCGCTTCTTTAACGTCACTAGCTTGACGGGTCGGTGATCTCTATGAGTGTGTTTTAAGAGGGATGGAGATTGTTTGACGATCAAAGTCTCCTCCAAGGTAGTGCTTGAGCCTTTGCCCATTAACAGTGAAAGTTCTTCCGGACGATGGATCTTCCAATTCAACCGCACCAAATGGAGAAACTGACTTGACATGGAATGGACCCGACCACCTTGAGCTCAACTTGCCCGGAAATAGTTTGAGACGTGAGTTAAAGAGCAAAACTGATTGGCCTTCTTCAAAATGCTTGGGAAGAATGTACTTATCATGCCAAAACTTTGTTCTTTCCTTATAGATTCTTGCACTCTCATATGCCAAGAGTCGGAATTCATACAACTCATTCAATTTCAACAGTCTCTTGTCCATAGCCAGCTTCATATCAAAGTTCAAGGCTTTCACTGCCCAAAAAGCATGATGTTGGAGCTCTACCAGAAGGTGACATTATTTTTCGAACACTAATTGGTAGGGTGACATACCAATAGGTGTTTTATATGCAGTCCGATAGGCCCAAAGTGCATCATCCAGCTTCTTTGCCCAATCTTTTCTCACATTATTCACTGTTTTCTCCAAAATCCTCTTTAATTCCCGGTTAGACAACTCCACTTGCCCACTAGTTTGTGGGTGGTATGGTGTGACAACTTTATGATTGACTCCAAACTTGGCAAGCACCGCATTGAACTCTTTGTTGCAAAAATGAGTACCCCCATCACTAATAATGGCTCTAGGGGTTCCAAATCGGGTAAAAATGTTCTTCCTCACAAAACTAACCACCGTTTTTGCATCATCTTTCATAGTTGGGACAGCTTCTACCCATTTACTCACATAGTCAACCGCAACCAAAATATACTTGTTGTTGTAGGATGATGGGAAAGGACCCATGAAGTCGATCCCCCACACATCAAAGAGCTCCACCTCTAAAATACCCTTCAAAGGCATCTCATTTCTCTTGGATATACTTCCGGTTCTTTGACACTTGTCACACTTCATTACCCAAGCTCTAGAGTCTTTAAAAATGGTAGGCTAAAATAAAGCACTTTGCAAGACTTTCATGGCGGTTCTCTCACCACCAAAGTGTCCTCTATAAGGTGAGTTGTGGCAATGAGTCAAAACCCCATTAATCTCTTCTTCTAGAATACATCTTCTAAGAATTCCATCCGAACCTCTTTTGAAAAGGTAAGGTTCATCCCATACATAGTATTTAGCATCATGGATGAGCTTCTTCCTTTGTTGTGCATTGAAGTCCTTCGGAATCTTGTTGGCGGCCTTGTAATTTGCAATGTCCGCAAACCAAGGTGCCACTTGCACCCTAAACAACCTCTCATCCGGGAATTCTTCTTGAATTGGCAACTCATATTTTGCTTGAATATCTGCTTGTGGAAGCCTAGACAAATGGTCGGCTACCACATTCTCCACTCATTTCTTGTCCTTTATATCCAAATCAAATTCTTGGAGCAATAGTACCCACCTAATGAGCCTTGGTTTGGCATCCTGTTTAGTCATGAGATACTTCAAAGCGGAATGGTTAGTGTACACAATAGTTTTGGAGCCAATCAAGTAAGATATAAACTTATCAAATGCAAAAACTACAGCAAGCAATTCTTTTTCAGTCGTGGTATAGTTCAATTGAACATCATTCAGCACACGACTGACATAGTAAATAACATGCAACATTTTATTTTTCCGTTGACCCAAAATGGCTCCCACCGCATAGTAGCTTGCATCACACATTAACTCAAATGGCAAACTCCAATCTGGAGGTGCAATGACCGGTGCGGTGGTGAGTTTTTCGTTTAAAAGTTGGAAAGCATGCATGCAGTCATCATCAAACACAAAAGGAGTATCAACTACCAAAAGTTTGAACAAGGGTTTTACAATCTTTGAAAAGTCTTTTATAAATCTCCTATAGAAACCCGCATGCCCTAAGAAGCTTCTAACACCTTTCATATTCATGGGAGGGGGAAGTTTTTCGATTAATTCAATTTTTGCCTTATCAACTTCTATCCCCCATGATGAAATCTTATGACCAAGAACTATACCTTCCCTAACCATGAAATGACATTTTTCCCAATTTAGAACAAGGTTAGTTTCTTGGCATCTTTTCAAAACACATGCAAGATTTTTCAGACAATTATCAAAAGAATTACCAAATACGGAAAAATCATCCATAAATACCTCAATAAATTTTTCAGTCATATCAGAGAATATGGAAAGCATGCACCTTTGAAAAGTGGCAGGTGCATTACACAACCCGAATGGCATCCTCCGATATGCATAGAGGCCATAGGGACAAGTAAAAGCGGTCTTCTCTTGGTCCTTTGGGTCAACCACAATTTGGTTATACCCTGAGTACCCATAAAGGAAGCAATGAAAGGCATGGCCCGTCAATCTCTCTAACATTTGATCAATGAAAGGCAAGGGAAAATGATCTTGTCTTGTAGCCTCATTCAATCTTCTATAATCAATACACACCCTCCATCCGGAAATGGTCCTTGAGGGAATGAGTTCATTTTTATCATTTGCAACAACCGTCATCCCCCCTTTCTTAGGAATAACTTGGACCGGACTCACCCATGGACTATCGGAGATTGGGTAAATTATACCCGCATCCAAAAGCTTCACAACCTCCTTCCTTACAACTTCTTTCATGTTTGGGTTAAGTCTTCTTTGGGGTTGTCTGACCGGCTTAAAGTTTTCCTCCAAAAGGATTTTGTGCATACAAAATGAGGGACTTGTTCCTTTCAAGTCGGACATAGACCACCCAATTGTGGATTTGTGCTCTCTAAGCACTCTCAACAACTTCTCTTCCTCTAAGGAGTTCAATCTGCTACTAATGATCACCGGGAATGAAGCATTCACTCCAAGGAAAGCATAACGGAGATGGGATGGAAGTTCCTTCAACTCTAGCATAGGTGTTTCACCCTTGTCTTCAATCCACACATCCTCCACAACTTTGTCTCCATCATTATTCAAAACTGGACAAGCCTCAAGGGATTTAACCATGACCTCAACTTCCTCCTCACATATCTCTTCTTCTATATTCTCAACCATAAGATCCGCTTCCAATGAATCTTCAAAAGTTTGTTGAACACTCTTGTTAGTCAATGATTCAACAAGGTCCACACTCATACATGTATCTTTGTCACTTGGATGTCTCATTGCTTCAAAAACATTGAAGGTGACCTTTTCATCTTGGACTCTAAGCACCAACTTCCCTTGATTTACATCGATCAAAGCCCTATCTGTGGCTAGGAATGGCCTTCCAAGAATCAATGGAGTCTCACTATCTTCCGCAATATCCAACACCGCAAAGTCTACCGGAAAGATGAACTTGTCTACTTTTACCAATAAATCCACCATTATACCATAAGGATACGTAATGGAACGATCCGCCAATTGGAGAGAAATCCCGGTTGGCTTGACTTCACCAATTCCAAACTTCTTGAAGATGGAGAGAGGCATAAGATTGATACTTGCACCAAGATCACACAAAGCTCTTTCAATGTTCAAATGACCAATAGCACATGGAATAGTAAAGCTACCCGGATCCTTCATCTTCACCGGTAACTTCCTTTGGAGTATGGCACTACATTCTTCCGTGAGCATGATCGTCTCCTCCTTCCACTTCCTCTTGTTAGAAAGAATCTCCTTCATAAACTTGGCATAGGAAGGCATTTGTTGAAGAGCTTCGGCAAAAGGGATGTTAATTTGTAACTTTTGAACACATCCAAGAACTTAGAGAATTGTTGATCCTTTACCTCCTTCTTCAACCTTTGAGGATAGGGTATCTTGAAATACGGTGGCAACTCCTTAGGATTGTCAACTTCTTCAAGAATTTGCTTTTTAGTCTTCTTTCTTGCAATCTCTTCATTCACCAATTTTTCTCTCTTTGGTTTTTCAACTTCAACAACAATAGGACTAGAGGTAGTGGCTTGGGAAGTCTCTAGTTCTTCATTGGTTGCATCTTCCATGATCACCTCATCAACTCCCTCACCAATTCTCTTTTCTTCTCTCTTCATTTTTTTCTTCCTCATTGATCAGCCTCTGGCTCATCTAGTTTTATGGCTAGCATGACCAGGGTTTTGTGCAAATTATATCCTATTTTCACCCAAATTAGATTAGATTGTCCTCAAGCAAGGTTTTGAGTCTCTAGAGTAGTTTTAGGTTAATTTAGCCAGTTTTGAGTCAAAATAATGCACTTATAGTTAATTCCTTGTTTTCAGGTTAAGTGGAAGTCAAGAGAATAAAGAAACAGGGGATTCGCCTCGAATGACGGCTCTTCGCCTCGCGACCCCGAAGCTGACTGTTCCAAGAAAATGCAAGGTCTCTGGTTCGCCCCGCGAAGAAGATTTCGCCCCGCGAGTCACCCAACCCTGAAAGTCAGAGACTATCACGGCTTACCCGTGTTGAAGGTCACGGCTGTGGCAGTTTTGAAGTTAAAGAGTCTCGCCTCGCGAGCATCCATTCGCCTCGCGAGCCTGGAAGTCAGAAAGCATCACGGTTGGCCCTTGATGTTCATAACGGGCGTAATAAGAAGACTCTTCAGTTCCTCGCCTCACGAGTAGTCCTTCGCCCCGCGAGAATACCAAGCGTTGCTGACTCTTCACAATATTCGCGTCGCGAGAGAGGCTTCGCCTCGCGAGTAGACTTAATTTCTGATTAGTATAAATAGCTGTTCTGAACAGTTTGGAAGGACTTTTGCTTCTCCATTGTTCTGTTTACATTTTCTTCTCGGTGTGTTTTCGTTTTTTTTCATGGAGAACTAATTTCTTAGATTAATCTACTGTATGAGAATTCCATACACTTGAGGTTTTGTAATCCTTGTTTTGTATGCTTTTCCCTTTTCAATGCCATGTTATACATTTCTGTTTGTTTAATTCAGGAGTGTATAGTGTTGTGTTGATTCATTTCAGTGATGCTATGTTCCTATACTTAATCGCGTTTGTTTAATTCGCGTGTGTTCATTCATGTTCGTTTAGTTCATGAGGGCTTAACCCCGTTTGTTTAATTCGGGAATAGGAACGTGTATCCGTAGTAGCGATTTCGTTTATTAATTGTTGCTACAACTGAAAGGGGATTAGAATCTGCTTAGGGCTTGGGATTACATGAACCAAGGATAGTTGGGAATTCGAGGACAGTAGATTAATCGTTGTTTGCTATTTGATAATCTCTTTGAACTGCCTTGTTTTATTGCTCTGTTTTCATTGTTTTGTTCTTTTTGATTGCATCCCAATCCAAACCCCCCCCCCCCCCCCCCAAAACTGATTTTTGTGGAAAATAACACTTTAAGAGTCCTTGTGAGACGACATTCGAGTTGTCGCCCTAAACTACAGTTTTAAAACCCGCTCGTTCTTTTTGGCGCGTGCGCGACAGCGCGACCAAAAATTGGCGCCGTTGCCGGGGACTCTTAACTGTTATTTTTCCATTATTTTTTTCTTTCTTTCTTTTCCTTTTCTTTTATTTTCATTTCGTTTTGAATTGGTCTGGCTACTAGGTTGAATTGCCCTGAATTGTGTGATTTTGATCCGGAAATTGAAAGAACACTGCACACACTCCGTAGAGAATTTCGGGCTAGCACTAGTAGTCATTCTAATTCCAAAACTGTTTTTGAAAACATGGGAGACCAAAGGACATTAAGACATCTTGCTGCCCCTGATGTAAATTACAATGGATTGTGTATTTCATATCCTGGTGCTGACACTCCTTTTGAACTGAAATCTGGTTTCATTCACTTGTTGCCCAAGTTTAATGGTCTTACAGGTGAGGATCCACACAAGCACTTGAAGGAATTCCAAGTTGTATGCTCCACAACCTCGAGATCAGAGGGAGTAACTGAGGATAGCATCAAACTGAAGGCTTTTCCATTTTCACTCCAGGGAGCTGCAAAGGATTGGCTGCTGTATATTGGGAGAGGTTCAAGCATTTGGTATCCAGTTGCCCCCAGCATCAGATTTCTGAACAGCTCCTTATCCAGTACTTTTATGAAGGATTATTGCCGATGGATAGGAATCTTTTGGATGCTGCTAGTGGGGGAGCGCTTGTTGATAAGACCCCAGCTGCTGCCAAGCAACTCATTGAGAATATGTCGCTGAATTCCCAACAGTTTACTACCAGAAGAAATTCAGTTGAGACAAGAGGTGTGCATAAGGTCCATAGTTCATCTTCCAACCAGGCCGCCCTTGAGAATAGATTGGATGAGCTGACTTCTTTTGTAAGGCAATTGGCAATAGACAGAGTTCAGCCTGCAAGGTTATGTAGCATATGCAATTCTCCTGAGCACCCACATGATCCATGCCCTATCCAGAGAGAAGAGTTTGTCAGTGAAGTATCTCAAGCTTATGCAATAAATCCATATAATCAAGCAAACAGTCAGAATCGGTACAGCACTCCAGACCTCTCTACCAATAGGTACCATCCTAACTGGAGGAATCATCCTAATCTGCGGTATGGGAACTCATCCCAACAACAACCGATGGCAGCACCTCAGAATCCTCCAGTGACCACTTCTGCACCTTCTGGACCTTCATTAGAAGACTTGGTCAAGCAAATGGCTGCAACTAATCTCCAGCTTCAGCAGCAAGTTGGACAGGTAGCGGCTTCACAGGCACAGTTTCAACAGCAAACAAGTGCTAGCATTCAAGATTTGAGGACACAGATTGGACAGATGGCCACATCCATAAATAACATACAGCAAGGTCAAGGGACAACCCAGCTGCCAGCACAACCAGTGATAAATCCTAATGCCTCCAATCCTAATGTGAGTGCCATATCTCTGAGATCTGGTAAAGTTGTTGAGGCCACCTCTGGAAAGGATGAAGAAACTAGTGAGGTAACTCCTGAGCTTACTGTTGAAGTTGAAGTTGAGAAAGTGTACAGACCACCAATCCCATTCCCACACAGATTACAGAAAAATAAGAAGATTGGTGGTGAAGACAAGGAGAAGGAGATTTTAGACGTGTTCAGAAAAGTAGCTGTGAATATTCCCCTTCTAGATGTGATCAAGCAGGTGCCCAAGTATACGAAATTTCTCAAGGATCTATGCACCAACAAGAGGAAGATGAAAAATAATGAGAGGGTTGATTTGGGAAGAAATGTCTCAGCTCTTATCCAGTCTAGGCCTGCACCAGAAAGAGTTGCTTCTTTAGCCCCTACTCAGGCACTACCACAAGTGCAAGGACCCAGGCACATTTACTATTCCATGCACTATTGGGGACAAGAAGTTTGAAAACTGCATGCTGGACTTGGGAGCATCCATAAATGTCATGCCTACCTCCATCTTTAATAACCTTGATCTTGGGCCACTGCAGTATACAGGTCTTACCATCCAGTTGGCTAACAGGACCAGTGCCCGACCCATGGGAATGGTAGAAGATGTGCTAGTGCAAGTTGATGATTTGATCTTCCCTGCGGACTTCTACATCCTAGACATGGCAGGAGAGACTCATTCCAGTAGATCACCAATAATCTTGGGCAGACCATTCATGAAGACAACCAAGACTAAGATTGATGTGCATGATGGGACTATGTCTATGGAGTTTGGTGATATTGTGGCCAAGTTCAAGATCTTTGATGCTATGAAACACCCACTGGAGGAGCACTCGGTTTTCCAACTAGAGTTGCTTTCTGAGCTTATTGAGGATACCCATGAGGACTTTGTTTCAGATTTTCAATTTATTTCTGCTTTTGATGTTGTATATACTTGTACTAACTGTACTGACACTAACCCATGTGCTGTTTGTTCTGAGTTTCTGGATTCAACTTTGCAGGGTGAAAGTGATAGTGAAAGTGAAGATGTCTGTTCAGCAGAAGTCCGTGGCACCATGGCTACTCCTAATGTACCATCCATTGAGCAGCCACCATCCTTAGAACTCAAGCCACTCCCAGAGAACCTGAAGTATGCATACCTGGAGACAAATGAAAAACTTCCAGTCATCATTTCCTCCAGCCTTGACTCTGACCAGGAAGCAAAACTATTGGAGGTTCTGAAGAAGCACAAGAAGGCTATTAGGTGGACATTGGCTGATATTCCAGGAATTAATCCCTCCAGATGCATGCACAGAATTCTATTGGAGGATGGGGCTAAACCAGTTAGACAGGCCCAAAGGCGACTTAATCCACTGATTTTGGATGTGGTGAAGAAAGAGGTGACTGAGCTTCTACAGGCAGGTATTATATACCCCATCTCTGATAGTACTTGGGTAAGTCCGGTGCAAGTTGTACCAAAAAAGTCTGGTCTCACAGTAGTTAGGAATGATAATAATGAGCTTGTGCCTACTAGAGTCCAGAATAGCTGGCGAGTTTGTATAGACTATAGGAAGTTGAACCAGGCCACCAGAAAGGATCATTTTCCTTTGCCATTCATAGATCAAATGCTGGATCGGCTGGCTGGTCAATCTCATTATTGCTTTCTTGATGGCTTTTCCGGGTATTTCCAGATCCATATTGCCCCTGAGGATCAGGAAAAGACCACTTTTACGTGCCCCTTCAGTACGTTTGCCTATAGGAGGATGCCATTTGGCCTTTGTAATGCTCCTGGCACCTTCCAAAGATGCATGCTTAGCATTTTTTCTGAATTTATTGAAAATTGCATGGAGGTGTTCATGGATGACTTCACTGTATATGGCTCCTCATTTGATGCATGTCTGCATAGTCTGAGTTTAGTTCTACAAAGATGCATTGAGACTGATTTGATTTTGAACTATGAGAAATGCCACTTTATGGTAGAACAGGGGATAGTTTTGGGTCATGTAATTTCTAAAGAGGGTATTTTAGTAGATCCTGCAAAAATTGATGTGATTTCTTCATTGCCTTACCCATCTTGCGTACGCGAGATCCGTTCTTTCCTTGGACATGTAGGTTTCTACAGGCGCTTTATAAAGGACTTCAGCAAGATAGCTCTGCCATTGTCAAACCTGCTGAAGAATGATACCCTGTTCCATTTTGATGAAAATTGCAAGGAAGCATTTGACCACCTGAAAAGAGCATTGACATCTACCCCCATCATCCAGCCCCCAGACTGGACACTCCCTTATGAACTAATGTGTGATGCTTCCAATTTTGCTGTGGGAGCAGTTCTGGCACAAAGAGTGGGCAAGGCTGCCCATGTAATTCACTATGCTTCTAGGACATTAGATGCTGCACAATCAAATTACACCACCACTGAGAAAGAACTGCTAGCTGTTGTATTTGCACTTGATAAGTTTAGGTCATATTTGCTAGGTTCTAGGGTTATTGTTTTCACTGACCATGCAGCTCTGAAATATCTGTTAAAGAAACCAGAAGCTAAGCCAAGACTGATCCGGTAGATGCTTTTGCTCCAAGAATTCAATGTGGAGATCAAAGACAAGAGTGGAGCGGAAAATTTGGTAGCAGATCACTTGAGCCGGATAGCAAGGGATGAGGATCCTTCTCCCATCCAAGATGACTTCCCTGATGAGAGACTTTTACATATTTATGGGGTAACCCCCTGGTTTGCTGACATAGTTAACTTTCTGGTTGCTGGTGTTGTTCCTGCAGGTACAAGTAGACATAAGTTCCACAAGCTCAAGAGCGATGCAAAGTACTATGTGTGGGATGATCCCTACCTGTGGAAGTTTTGCAGTGATCAGGTTATTCGGAGGTGTGTCCCCGATCATGAGACAGAGTCCATTCTGCACTTCTCACATGCCTCTCCAGTTGGAGGACATTTTGGACCACAAAGGACAGCAAGAAAGGTCCTGGATTCTGGGTTCTACTGGCCCACAATTTTTAGAGATTCCTATGAGGTATACAGGAATTGCAAAGAATGTCAAACAACAGGCCCTGCCATCACTCGTAGGAGTGAGATGCCTCAGCAGCCCATGCTTTATTGTGAGGTTTTTGATGTGTGGGGGATTGATTTTATAGGTCCTTTCCCTCCTTCTTTTGGTTTTGTATATATTCTTTTGGCTGTAGATTATGTTTCAAAGTGGGTGGAAGCAATCCCCACTAGGACTAACGATGCCAAAATTGTTTCCAAATTTGTTAGGTCCAACATTTTTTGCAGGTTTGGCATACCTAAGGCCATCATCAGTGACCAGGGCACACACTTCTGCAACAGAACCATGGAAGCCTTACTCAGGAAATATGGGGTTGTACATAGAGTTTCCACTGCTTACCATCCCCAGACCAATGGCCAGACTGAAATATCAAACAGGGAGATCAAGCAGATTCTAGAGAAGATGGTGCAGCCGAACAGAAAGGAATGGAGCCGCCGTCTGGAAGACGCACTGTGGGCTCAGAGGACCGCTTTCAAGACACCTATAGGAATGTCCCCTTTCAGGCTTGTATTTGGAAAGGCATGTCACCTCCCGGTGGAAATTGAGCATCGGGCATATTGGGCAGTCAAGTGTTGTAACATGGACATGAAGGAAGCTGGTGTTGAAAGAAAACTGCAGTTGCAGCAACTTGAGGAGCTTAGGCTAGAAGCCTATGAAAGCTCCAGGATTTATAAAGAGAAAACAAAAAAATTTCATGATAAGATGATTGTTAGAAAAGAATTTTTTGTGGGCCAGCTAGTCTTATTGTTTAATTCCCGCCTGAAATTGATGGCTGGGAAACTTAGGTCCAGGTGGATTGGACCATTTGTTGTTACTAATGTGTTTCCATATGGTGCAGTAGAGATCAAGGATGCAGGTACCAACAAAACCTTCAAGGTCAATGGGCAAAGGCTGAAGCCATTCCATGGTGTGGATGCTGGTGTTCCTGCGGATGCAAATGTTGAGGAGCTCTCCTTGGAAGCTCCCACCTACACTGATACTTGATCAAGGAGTTCCCTTTCCTTTCCCTCACTCTGTTTTTATAGTTCTTTTGTTTCATTGGGGACAATGTATATTTTAAGTGTGGGGGAGGGAATTAGTTGTAGTTTTTCCTTTTCTTTGAATAAAGCTCCTGAATAATTTGAGAAGCTCAGGAGTTGTGTTGAGTCTTTTGTTGGCAAGTTTGATGGATTTTATTGATTTTGCACAAATTGATTGCATGATTTATGTGATGATTCCCCCTAGGATTTGAAAAATTTTTGAAAAATGATCCCCATGTGATTGAAAGCTGAACTTTGAGATTTTGTTATGATGGCATAATTTATGATAAGTTTGGGGTGATAGGAAGCACACACTAGGGATAGAACCTCTGTCAAACAATTTGCAAATAATGTCCAGGTGAGGTTTTGAGCCTCCAACATGTTTTTGACTGTGTGAAAATCACTTTTAAGTTGCACTTTCCTGAATTTGCTTAAATCTCTTTTTGGTTTGCATGATTATGTGTTTGCTTCAAATGATTTAGGCATTTTCTTTGTAAATAGCTACTTAGCCTAAAAATAACCATCCCTAATGCATGTTCCTTAATTAGCCCCATTGAGCCTATTAGCTTGTTAATTCTTGATGACCTAATGTTATAAGCTAAAAAAAAAAAAATCTGGAAAACCATGTTAACCCGATCTTAGGATTAGGAGAGCATGGAATCTTAGAAAGAGAAAGGGTGCAAGAAACTAAGTTTGGGGTGGCTACAAGGATATGATGTGTTGTTTGGGATTGAAAAAAAAAAGAAGAAAAAAAAACAATAAAAATAAAAAGTGTTGAAATAACAAGGCTGTAGTCACCCAAGGCAAAAAGAAGAATGAGAAAAGGAACTTGAGTGGAATTATAATGTTTTGAAGGGTTTCATGCTCTCTTAGTTCCTAGGGTCCTCAGCCTAGTGCCTTTGTATATCCTACCCTTAGCCAAGCCCCATTACAACCCATAAAAGACCTTTTGATGTTGCTTGCATGTTTTCTGTGGGAACCATTTTGAGATGAAAATCAAATTTATGGGAAGTGCTCTTAAAAGTGAAACTGAGTGAATTGTTAATGACCTAGACACAAACTGAGCGATTGAGTGAATACTAAATGCCCTTGTGAGGAAGGCAGTTGTTTGGAATTGGTGATCTCCCTTTTGTGTATAACTTGGATCCCCTGCTTAGATTTCTGATTGCTTGAATGATAAAATTCTTAAATGTTTAGAATAAATGAATGTGGGGATTGGTTTGCTTGAAAGGGGGGACATTGAAGAAAACTGTTTTGATGTATTGCTTGAATGTGTGCAAGGTTGATTGAATCTTTTAAGCTTGCCAAGTCTTGAGTCTTTTTGTTTTTTGAGTCTTAGTTTGCTTGGGGACAAGCATAGTTTAAGTTTGGGGTATTTTGATCAGCATCTGGCTCATCTAGTTTTATGGCTAGCATGACCAGGGTTTTGTGCAAATTATATCCTATTTTCACCCAAATTAGATTAGATTGTCCTCAAGCAAGGTTTTGAGTCTCTAGAGTAGTTTTAGGTTAATTTAGCCAGTTTTGAGTCAAAATAATGCACTTATAGTTAATTCCTTGTTTTCAGGTTAAGTGGAAGTCAAGAGAATAAAGAAACAGGGGATTCGCCTCGCGAACAGCTCTTCGCCTCGCGACCCCGAAGCTGACTGTTCCAAGAAAATGCAAGGTCTCTGGTTCGCCCCGCGAAGAAGATTTCGCCCCGCGAGTCACCCAACCCTGAAAGTCGGAGACTATCACGGCTTACCCGTGTTGAAGGTCACGGTTGTGGCAGTTTTGAAGTTGAAGAGTCTCGCCTCGCGAGCATCCATTCGCCTCGCGAGCCTGGAAGTCAGAAAGCATCACGGTTGGCCCTTGATGTTCATAACGGGCGTAATAAGAAGACTCTTCAGTTCCTCGCCTCGCGAGTAGTCCTTCGCCCCGCGAGAATACCAAGCGTTGCTGACTCTTCACAATATTCGCGTCGCGAGAGAGGCTTCGCCTCGCGAGTAGACTTAATTTCTGATTAGTATAAATAGCTGTTCTGAACAGTTTGGAAGGACTTTTTCTTCTCCATTGTTCTGTTTACATTTTCTTCTCTGTGTGTTTTCGTTTTTTTTCATGGAGAACTAATTTCTTAGATTAATCTACTGTATGAGAATTCCATACACTTGAGGTTTTGTAATCCTTGTTTTGTATGCTTTTCCCTTTTCAATGCCATGTTATACATTTCTGTTTGTTTAATTCAGGAGTGTATAGTGTTGTGTTGATTCATTTCAGTGATGCTATGTTCCTATACTTAATCGCGTTTATTTAATTCGCGTGTGTTCATTCATGTTCGTTTAGTTCATGAGGGCTTAACCCCGTTTGTTTAATTCGGGAATAGGAACGTGTATCCGTAGTAGCGATTTCGTTTGTTAATTGTTGCTACAACTGAAAGGGGATTAGAATCTGCTTAGGGCTTGGGATTACATGAACCAAGGATAGTTGGGAATTCGAGGACAATAGATTAATCGGTGTTTGCTATTTGATAATCTCTTTGAACTGCCTTGTTTTATTGCTCTGTTTTCATTGTTTTGTTCTTTTTGATTGCATCCCAATCCAACCACCCCCCCCCCCCCCAAAACTGATTTTTGTGGAAAATAACACTTTAAGAGTCCTTGTGAGACGACATCCGAGTTGTCGCCCTAAACTACAGTTTTAAAACCCGTTCGTTCTTTTTGGCGCGTGCGCGACAGCGCGACCACTCATTTTTTTTCTTTTTATTTTCTCTCTCTTTTTCTTGTGGAACTACCACCTTCCCACTTCTTGTAGTAATTGCCTTGCAATCCTCCTTTGGATTCTTCTCGGTATATCTCGGCAATTTTCCTTGAGCTCTCTCCGTCATTTGCTTTGCCAATTGGCTTATTTGGTGCTCTAGATTCTTGATGGAGGCATCTTGATTCTTCATCATTGCTTCTTGACCCTTCAAATTAGCTTGAGTTGCTTGCATGAAGTGGGCTAGAATATTCTCCAAATTGCTTGAATTCTCTTGAGAAGGCTTTGCTTGAGAACTTGAGCCTTGCCCTTGTCTCCAACCAAAGTTAGGATGGATATGCCACCCCGGATTATAGGTGTTAGAGAAAGGATCATGCTTAGGCCCTTGGTTTCTCATGTAGTTCACTTCTTCTTGCCCCGGACCTCCAACCACACTAATTTCACAATTGCCGGTGGCATGGTTACCTCCACAGAAGTCACACACTGAGACAGCTTGAACTTGGACCGCTTGTAATTGAGAATTTTGTAGTTGAATGGACCCCAATTGCTTGGTAAGAGCAGTCATTTGCGCCTTAAGAGCACTATATTCATCAAGCTCCAAAACACCTCTCTTGGCCAATGATCAAGAACTAGGCATTTGATAATCATTATTAGTCATAGTTTCAATCAAGGCCTTTGCTTCATCGGGTGTCTTTTGACTCAATGTTCCACCTGCAGCCGCTTCAATCATACTTTGAGAATTTCGGTTGAGACCATTGACAAAGGTTGCAACTTGTTGCCATGTTTCTAACTCATGATTTGGACAAGCTGTAAGCAAAGATTTGAACCTCTCCCATGCATCATAAAGTGATTCACCATCCTTTTGTGCAAAAGCATTGATCTACGATCTCAACTTCATCATTCTTGATGGAGGGAAGAAACGAGATAAGAACTTGCTCACCAAATCATTCCAAGTAATAATGCTCCCATGAGGATGGGATTGAAGCCATGACTTAGCCCTATCCCTCAGAGAGAAAGGGAAGAGCCTTAAACGAATAGCCTCTTTGGAAGCTCCATTCAACTTGATAGTATCACATAACTCAATAAATGTGCCAATGTGAGAATGAGGGTCTTCACTCTCTAAGCCTCCAAATTGATTTTTTTGCACAAGATTGAGAAGGGATGCCTTTATCTCAAAGTTGTTACAAGCCACTGCAGGTCTAACAATTGGAGTTCCACATCTATCGAATTTAGGGGAAGTATAGTCCCCCATTGTCCTCCTTTGTGCATCGTTGTCAGCCATGGTGACAATTGATACTTCAACTTGCGATTCTTGCACACTTGGTAACTCAACTTGTGGTTCTTGTACTCTAGAAGATGCTCCTCCTCTATTCTCTCTTGCTTTGACTTCCTTTCTATTCTTTCTACAAAGCTTCTCGATTTCAGGGTTGAATTGAAGTTCACCTGGGTCAATTGTACCTCGCATACAAGGAAACAAACAGGGTAGAACAGCAACAAGTATAGCAAGTACAAGTCAAGCTTCAAGTGGACAATTATGCAACTACAAGGAAAACAGAGAAAAAAAAAAAACAACAGTAGGAAAGCAAAGAAAAAGTGCCTAAATTAGGAGTCCCCTTTGGTACTCGTGATATTGGCACACCGATCCCCGGCAATGGTGCCAAAAACTTGTTGACGAATCTAGGCAAGTATACCTAGTCGTACAAGTAATACGGTAGTGAGACCGGATATCGTTCTCAGGGATCGCGCACAAGTACCACTACGCAAATTGAACTACTATCTAGACGATCGTTTGGATAGAAGGGAGCTCAATACTAAATACCAAGCCCAAGAGTTAAAACAAACAAAATAAAAGGAAAAAGTTCTTTTAGGAATTTTGTCAAACACTTGGAATGCAGAAAAAGAAATTCTTCAAATAGATGAAAGATGTTGGGATTAAACTTCACCAAACCTTTGCCTCATGCAATACTAAGACCACCCAATCCAGTTTATGCTTCAAATATTAAAATCAATCCACAAGATTACTCAAGTCCTAATTCCTTAGATAACAAGAGCCTAAATCCCCTAATTAAACCCTAATTCCTTAGGTAGTTTAACTAATGAATTTGCATTAAGAGTAGGGATTACACGATTACTAATTAACCAAAATCCATTCCTAGATGCAAGGTTTACTAGGTGATTGATTTCAGATCAAGAACTGATAAGAACTTCCCAATTGCAAATCAATTCTCAGAACAATTCATGGGTGATCAAACCACAAAAAGCATTAAGTATAGAAATCAAACACTAATAACGAAACATAAACATAGATTAATAGATCAAAGAAAATACATGAGATTCGATTTAGCTACATCTAATCCCAACAAAAAGGGATTTAGCTACTCATAGTGATAGAGAAAGCCAAAACCAGAGAAATAGAAACAAAGGGGGGAAGGAACTCCATGGAGGCTTTCCACAGCAGCCCCCTGGTGCAGAGAAGACGTTTTAGGTCAAAAGTTGCCTCTAGGTTAAGAGTTTGCTCCAGAGAAGATGTCTTTTGTTCTGCCCAGATTCGTATTTATAGATTAGGAATAATACGCGTCACGGCCGTGATGGCCATCACGGCCAGGCCGTGACGGGTTCTGCCTTGTGCGCGTCTTCAAATTTTGGTTTGTCACGACCGTGACACTCATCACGGCTAGGCCGTGATCGGTTCTGTCTGGTTCAGCTAACATGTCACGACCGTGATGGGCATCACGGCTAGGCCGTGACCGATTCTGACTTTTGCCTTCTTTCTTTTCAGCTATGGTTGATCATGGCCGTGATGGTCATTAGGGCTAGGCCGTGATGGGCTCCGTTTGGCTCATTTTCTTCACTTTTCAAGCTCTATCTTCATCCAAGCTCCATCACGGTTGATCCTGAGCATTTTATCCTTAATTTCTGCAAAACAACACCACAAAACCGCCTTACCCGTTCCAAGGTAAAAACTAAAAAAAATAAAATTAAAATTGCCTAAACTATATGAAAAATACATGCAAAATGCAAATGAAATATGCGATGAAATCACACTCATCAATAACCTCGTTCTTTTCGTCCCTGGGGACCAGAATGGTCTTCCCATTTGGGCCTCTATACACCTCATGGTCTACCGGATGCAACTTGGATCCAACCTGTCTGCTCGAATGACTCTTCTCCAACATGTTGACACTGTGGGCCTATTGTACTCAGCTGGTACTTCTTTCTTTCTATCCATCCGGCGTCTCTTTAGTCTATCGAACACATATGGTTTCATATCTATCGTTTTAGATTGATCAGACACAGCTAGAGCTCTCCCTGTCCCATCTGGCTCCTCAAACAATCCTTACCGAAAGGAATGGATCTGTAATGACAATCATCTCTTTTTTGGCTAGTTTAAACCTTCCTTCCTTTATGGCTTTCTGTATAACCTTCCTGAATACTATACAGTTGGCAGTAGCATGAGTATAAGAGTTGTGCCACTTACAATATTTCTTTCCCCTTAATTCCTCAACTGGGGGAATTTGATGTCCTTCATTCAGCTTAATATGTTGGTCCTTCAAGAGGTGATCAAATATTTGGTCTGCCTTGGAAATATCAAAAGATTATTCCACTCTGCTCTCAAAATTTTGCAGCTCCTTCCCTTTGGGAGGTCTCAAAGTTGGGCAGGAATATGGTTTTCCCTTCAATATTACAGTGGCCATGATGTCTACCGATTGCTCGGCTGAGTCATCTGATGGATAGTTTGCATCATCAACATCAATCACATTGATTAGGTGAGGGACTCTTCCTGCTAGATCTCATTCTTTCCTTTTGCAGGATATATTGCTCAATTATGGAGGTCCTGGAAGCTAACTGACTTAGATCAGTGCAACCCTGTCGTACTAGCTTCTCCCTAAGCTGAGGATGCATGTTGCTAATGGCCATTGAAGAATATTCAGCCTCAAGGAGCTGTACAGCACATTTGCTTCTTAATTTCCTGAACCTTTTCATATAATTAGTCATTGATTCATCCACTAGCTGTCTCAAATTCATTATGTCAGCCACAGTCGCATCTGACTGAGGCATACAGAATCTATCATGGAAACATCGCTCCATGTCATCCAGTTTTGAATAGAGTTAGGAGCTAGCGCAAAATACCAAGTAAATGCTGCTCCAGTCAATGATAAAGGGAACAACTGGAGCTTATAAAACTCATTTTGATTGGCTTCCCCACACTGGGCGGTGAACCTGCCGATGTGCTCCATGGTTGACTTTCCGCCCTCCTCTTAAAAGGTAGTGAAGTCAGGAGTTTTGAATCCCCTAGGCAGGGGCATCATTCTATCCACCACTCAGGGTAAGGTTTCTTGTACACAGGACTATCCAGCAAACTTAGCTGGATTCCAAAGTGCCTCCTCATTGTATCGACTATCATTTCCGGGCCTATTAGCTAAGGAACCCCATCACCTGCATGATTCGGTGCTGGTGGTTGAACAGGCCTAACAGGCCTAGCAGGTACACCTCCTGGCTGATAGGGCATCTGACATTGTTGCTCCTGGATGGGGGTTGCCCCCTGGTTATTACCCAGGTAAGGGTAATTATGCTTCCATGGCTGTGGAATTGACTGGATTGGAGTTACCTAAGGTACATTAACCCATGACTGATCCATTATGATAGGAATGGTCCACCCATGAAGAAACCCCTCAGGAGTACCTAATGGGGTAGGAGGGATGTTAGACCCGGGCAGGTCTCCTACGTAATCGGCAATATACCTGGTAGGTACTGCAACGGCAGAGTAAATCGTGCCCCCAGTCATGGAAACCTGTGGACCAACCCATATCACAACAGTGTTAGGGGCCAGACACAGCAAGCCAACTGTTCCTGCTATATAGGGAGGCCTTCTGGGCACTTGTACTTGCCCGAATTGTAAGCTTGGTTGTACACTATCAAGGTGTGGAGGCTGGTACATAGGAAACACCTGCGGCATGCCCATACTCGGATGGACCATTGATTGTGGCCCTGCCTGAGTTTGCCCCTCCAGCAGGAGTGCCAGCTACGACCGAATGGTCCTAAGCCTCACCCGTATTAGATTGTTTTTTCTTAGCTTCTCTAACAAAATGCAACTCATTGTGTACCATAGGTTTCACGATCTCTTAAAGTTGCCTTGACATTTGATACTTCCAATCATTCATACCATGATCAACTTGATCCCGGATAAACGAAGTGGTCATCATTATCGGCTGAGGCTGATCAGAGATTTCTACCACAGGGGTAGAAGTTGAGGTTGAAGATGCCGAAGTACCCACAGGTTATGGAGTAGTTGGCATCCCCAAAATAGGATGTGGAACCCCTTCTGGTGTCTTCCTGGTCCCATTCTTCTTGCCTGCTTGACTAGCATCCATACTGCTAAGGCTCTTACCAGACCTTAGGTGCATACGCCAAGGGTAATCTGAACTGGGAGATGGAAATTTCTTAATGAGTTCACCTTTGAGAGTCCCACCGGGCGTGTCAAATTTGTTTTAAAAGTGAAATTAGCTAATCAGCCGAATGAGATTTCGAGCGAGGAACACGTACGGATTTTGAAAAGTATCAGGCGATTTGAACTAAAGGCAAAATCCAACCTCTAGCAAAGGGTTCCCAAACTCACTTAAGAAAGCGTTTGGTAACAAGGTGAACAAAAAAAAGGCTAAGAACTAAATAAAAAGGACTTAATCGGCTAGGAAATAAGCTTGCATAAAATAAATTGCACTAAGCAAAAGCATAACTAACGAAAAGCTGAAAGTAAGCTGAAAATAAAGGCAAGTGTAAGTAAGCAAAGCTTAAATTTTGTATTCGATGTTGTTGTATTTTACAATAAGTACAATAGGTATTTATAGGCTAAATCTAGTTATCAAAACCCTTTTCTAATTGGCTAAACCTCCTAAATACTTACAACTATCCTCAACTCAGATGCCCACGTTTCTCAACCGCTACAGCCACAACGGCTACCCCTCAACAGCTCAACTCCTATTTTCTCGGCATGTTTTGTGGCATCTGTTAACAACAGCTTCCTGCTCTTCATACTTGCACGTTTCGAGGTTCCTTGGTCCCTTCCAACAACTCGCGACTCGTTAAGCTTTAGTCCATTCCGTCTTTCAAGCCTGGCCCATTAACAAGGCCCAATCCATTCCTTAGCCGAATATGCTCCCTTCTCCATCGGTGATTTCTGTCTTCGGCTAACAATTTCCTAATTAGTCGTTGGCCCGGTCATTCGGTCGAAGTAATTTAAATGTGGGGATAACAAGAACAACATCCTAATCTGGAGGGGCAACACATTGTCTAATCCATAGAATATAACAAAAACCACAAGAAAACAACATCCTAATAATCACGAATTTGGGGGTGGGGGGTGGGGGGAGGGGGGCGGTGTAACGGGCTAATAAAATTATCTACATCCTCATCATTTGTGTCCTCATCAACAACTGTATCATCCTGCTCCTGGTGACCTGAACCCGAACCACTAGCTGGCAACATCTTGAAAAGCCTATCAATCTTAGCATCATGTGCATCCATCAGAGTCCTCATCGTCTGAACCTCATCAATCTACGCATGTAGCTCCTCATTCAGCTTCTGGATGACCTTTTGGCAATCCATAGTAAGGCAAGGTTCAGACTGAGTACGTCTCATTGTTGAGGCCACAAAGTCATCCGACATCCGCCCTAATCCATAAACATAGCCTTTCTTATTTTTCCCTCCAGTCGCCTTGATAATCCGCTAGATTATCTAGTTTTATTCTAGATTTTCTTGTGAATTTTACCATATCGATGAGTTGTATTCTCAATTAGTACTCGACTTTGGCTTTGTTTTCCTTAAGTAGTGTTTAGAGTCTTTGAATGTATTTTCCTTGTTTTAATTAGGAAATTGAGTCTTTTTCTATGATTTTCTAGTTTGAATAAATTCCAGGTTCATACATGAGCTTGGGAAGGATAAAAAGTGAAGCCTGAGAGCAAGGAAAAGAAGCAAGAGGAGGCTAGAAAGTTTGAGCCATCTTCCCCGCGGATGAACCATTCGCCTCGCGGATCACTGATACCATAACATATAAGTTCTGGCCTTTTGTACGGAAATAGGGTTCCACACTTTTATCTCTTGGCTGCGTCTCCCTCTGTTTGGCGGTGCCCAGACCCCTCTTCTCTTATTTTCATGTTGGTTTCTTTGACGATGTTTTTTATTCCATTCATTATGGAGTAAATCCCCTTCGGAAATTGTGCTCTATTGCTCACTTGGTCTTTAGGGTCTAAATTTGCATTCCCTTTCTTTTTCCCTACCTTCCACCTTGGCCCCATTACAACCTTATAAAGTCCTTTTGATTGTGGATCATGTGATTGTGTGAACTAATGAGTGAGATGAAAATCAAACCCAAAGAGTGAGTTTCTCAATATGCAGATTTTTGAGGGAAACATAAGCCTAAACACTTGAGTGTTGAGTGAATTAATTATCCTTGGTGAGGAGTTAGACTCATTGATGACTAGTGAATTTGTGTTTAAGTTTTTGAAACCACTACTTGATTGGTAAGTGTATGATGGTTGAGTTCACTCTTTTGGTTGATCTTGAAGGTCCTCTTGATAGTTGATTGTTTGACCTTAGGAAGGCATGCTTGATTTTGATGAGGTGGTTGTGGTTGACATTATGTGGGAATTATTGGTTAAGGGTCTATTAGTCTTATATCAACTCATTGTGTGTCCTTGAGTCCATTGTGGTTTTTGCTTCGAGTCTTTTTGTGTGTAGTTTGCTTGAGGACAAGGAAAGCTTATGTTTGAGGTGTTGATAATTCGCTAGATTATCTAGTTTTATTCTATATTTTCTTGTGAATTTTACCATATTGATGAGTTGTATTCTCAATTAGTACTCAACTTTGGCTTTGTTTTCCTTAAGTAGTGTTTAGAGTCTTTGAATGTATTTTCCTTGTTTTAATTAGGAAATTGAGTCTTTTTCTATGATTTTCTAGTTTGAATAAATTTCAAGTTCATACATGAGCTTGAGAAGGATAAAAGTGAAGCCTGGGATCAAGGAAAAGAAGCAAGAAGAGGCTAGAAAGTTTGAGTCATCCGCCTCGCGGATGAGCCATTCACCCCGCGGATCACTGATACCAAAATATATAAATTAGCCTTTTGTACAGAAATAGTGTTCCACACTTTGACCTCTTGGCTGCGTCTCCATCTGTTTGGTTGTGCCCAGACCCCTCTTTTCTTGTTTTCATGTTGGTTTCTTTGACGATGATTTTGATTCCTTTCATTATGGAGTAAATCCCCCTTTTCTAGGGTGACGATGTAACCGCGCCATGACGGTTTGGTGATTTTATTTCAGTTTTTCTTAATTTCTTCTTCTCTTTCTTTTGTGTTTTATTCTCTATTCTTAATGTTTCTAA
This sequence comes from Sophora flavescens, assembly GCA_030762895.1. NCBI lineage: Eukaryota > Viridiplantae > Streptophyta > Magnoliopsida > Fabales > Fabaceae > Sophora > Sophora flavescens. The sequence goes on from CM061064.1 coordinate 175,114,828, forward strand.
TTGCTTGATCACCAGTTAGATGATAGCCTAATCATAATGAGACAGAGGAGATTTATGTGTCAAGGGTATTGAGATAAAACCATAGGGTTAATATGGATAGAGATATACCGTAGGAGCTTTATGCAACTTCAATAGAGAATCATAGAACTCAATGAATTTCTTGATAAATAATCATCATAGAGATATAGTTGATTAAGGATTAAGCGATGTGTTCTAGCGTACTCGAGAAAGATATTAGAATAAATTTGGATTCTTGGTTGACATTGGAAGTTGACTATGGGATTAGGAAGAATTGATATAATTGAACCAAACTAAGTGGGATGAGGATTCCTTGTCAATGAGGAATGAGAATTCATAGCATTGGTGAAATTGGATCCCTAGAACTTTCTTTATTTGATTGATCTTTGTTTAATTTTTATTTTTTTAATTAATTAATTCAAAAATCCCAAAATATCAATTTTAGTTTCTTTTCATAATTTTTATCATAAACAAATCCTCTATTTATTTTTGTATGAATAGTTGTTAAATTTGTGAAATGGTACTTGGTCCCCCAATCCCTGAGTTCGACCTCGATATACTTATCGTGTTTTATTACTTGCTTCGATCCGGTACACTTGCAGAGCCCATCACGCCTTCAAGAAGAAGGTGTTGTCAACGGAGCTAGAATGCTCCTGTCCTTGACTATCGGCCTCTTCTCGGAGGTGATGAAATGTCCCCTGCATAACATCACAGACATTAGAATTTTCAATTTCTAAAAATAATAAAACAAAATAATTTTAATAAAACAAAATAATACTTACAGCAACTCCAGCTGACTTGTCATTAATCCACACCCCATTCTTAGTCTTCTTGGTCTTCTCCATGATCTCATACGCAGTGGGTTATCTTTGAAAATCCTGCTTCTACATATATAAAAAAAAGCACTTAATGTTTGTAGTCGAAAAGTAGAGTGCATTAAGAAAACAAAAGGAAACAAAAATAAAGGGACCAGCCGAATGCACCATAGCATAATCCAACCAAGGACAAATGCAAAGGGCATAGTACCACTTGAGGAATAAGAAAAGAAAAAAAAAAGAGAAGAAAAGGGTTCTTTACAAAAGCAGAGAGAGCAGAGGTTGTCGTTCTCTCACGAGGGCGCCGGAGCAGAGGACGGTGGTGGCCTCCTTGGTGGTTCTTGTGAAGACAAAAGGGCAGAGTTTTATAGAAAACGACAAACAATAAGAAGAGAAATGGAAGGGAAGTTTGGAAAGGAAGAGAGACAATGAGAGGAGCTTACCTTTGTTTGATGTTGTGAGGGTCGGGATGGAGAGCAGCGGAGAGTGGTGGAGAGTGGCGGAGAGCGTTGGAGAGCGGTGGAGAGCGACGGAGAGCGGCAGAGCTTACCTAGCGAAAGGGAAAGGGAGAGTTGGAGACTGAGAGCTATTCGTGTATTAGGGAAAGGGAAAAGAAGAATGAGACTTGAGAGGGAAAGGGAAAAGGGAAAAAGGAAAAGGCCCGTGCAGACAAATTAGGGATTGTTCCCAGCGACTAGCAATTTGATCGCTATGATAGCACCTCAAATTTCACGTCTTCATTAGCGACCGATTCATATTCAGTCCCTAAATAAAATACATAAATCGGTCGCAAAAAGGGTCCCTAAATGAGCCAATATTTTTTACCATCAATTTTTATGTTTTTGGGTCCCTAAATCTGTTTCTATGACCAATTTCTTTAAACAGTCTCTGTTTCAGTCACTATTAGCGACCGAATCCCAACGGTCCCAACAGTCACTATCGTTCTAAAAATAGTTTTAAAAGTTAGGAAAAAAAAAACTGCTGTGAAGACTTACGACTTTCTAGTCAAGTGGAAGACTCCTTAATCTGGGCTACTAACTTACTGTGTGTTTACACAACTAAAGATGGTTACCATTGGTTGGTTACATATAATATTCCAAAGAGAATAATCACAACAAATGGTCCTGAATCATATGGGTGTTCATGAATCGGTTTAGATCAGTTTGAGGCAAAAAGTATCGGATCCAAAAACTAAAACACATGTGGTTCGATTCGGTTTGGATCGCTTCCTTAAAAATTACGATCCAATCCAATTAAATGCAGTTTGGATATTGGATCAGTTGATTCGGTTTTTACAGGAAGATCATTACATATTTAAATTATATCAAAGAATTAAGATTACATATTTATATTACATCAAATAATTAAGATTACAAGTTAAATTGAACAAAATCTTAAACCTGTATATACCTATTGATACATTCATGTAATAACATTTAATAAAATATGCATAAAATAAATAAATATCATTATCATCAAGTTCCAGATATCTTTTTTTTTTTAAGTTTGGAACATTAGAAATAATAAAAATTTACTTCAAATCAAACTAGTAAGTATCATTATGAAAAAAACTAACAAATAAAAAATTAATAATGAACAAAATAGAATAGACATATATTTAATTTTATATTCACGGTTTAGTTTAATTTAAAAAAAAAAACCAAAAGCTGATCCCATCTTATTGATTTTCATGAAATAAGATCCAAAAAAAATCAATAGACATCGAAATTGTTCAATTTTTATTTTTTTGTATCGTTATCAGTTTTCTTTTGGGTCGGTTTTAATATGAATACCCCTTCTAGATCGGGAAGTTATTAGCTCCAAAGAAAATTAAATCCCTCATTTGGCTAGTGGGCGAGCAGTCGCGTCCTACAAACATAGTTAACTTTGATGCTTGTCAAAGATAAGGGATTGCCCTTGGATATTAAGAGTAGGTATGGACAATTGGTCTAGCAATTTTCTTCAAATTGGGGGTCCTCTTACTTGGGTTAGAAGCCAGTCTGAAGTCCATGGTGCTAAATTCCTTATCATTCTTTGATGGATTTGGAGGACACGAACACCCACTGCATTTCCAATGAAGTTGAACAAACCTGGAAGCTCTCCTTGTCAGCCACCAACTTTGCCTCGTTAATCTCTCTGCAATCAGAATGTCATAAACATGTTAGGGCTCAAAGCAGAATGGTCCAATGGAACCTTCCGTTAGGGTTTCCATTCGTTCTTAATGTTGATGGCAGCTCCCTTGGGAATCTTGGTAGGGCGGGATTTAGTAGGATTTTAAGAAGAAGATAGGGTACCTAGGTGAAAGGAGTGATCTGTCTTTTGGGGTTTTCGGACAACCTTTATCCAAAACTCCAAGGAATCTTCCATGACCTCCATCTTGATTATCAACTTTTCTTGTTAACTTCATTTTATGATATTTTTTTAGTTATATGGAAGAAATTTGATATATTTTATGAGATGATATAAATAAAACCAAAGCAGATTATATTACAAGCCACATGTGAACAACATTTCTGAAATTAGATATGAAATACCATTTGATCAGGGCCGTGTAGAATAATTTTAGGGCCTAAGATAAAACTTTTAAAGAGATGGCTAAATTGCGGTTTTGGTCCCCCTGTTTTTTCAATTTGGCGAAAATGGTCCCCAAACTTTTTTTTTGGCGAATTTGGTCCTCTTAAAATTCAAATGTTGCGAAAATGGTCCCTCCGTCAGGATTCTGTCCAAACAGTAATGGAGGTTGGTGACGTGTACTGCCAACTAATATTTTAAATAATATTGAATATTATTTTTAAAAAATCATAAATAAAAAAAATAAAAAAGGTAACTTTGGTTTTTGGATAAAGAACCACAGAAGTCTAATAACGTTTCCATGTGGGTTTCCTCTCCTCATCATCTTCAAGCTTCTTCCTTGTAGGGCCACAATCGCGTCTTCTTCTTCGTGCTTCTTCCTCCATTATCATCGTCTTCGAGCTTCGACCACAATGGATGGAAAACCCATACCGGTGGAGACAGAGAAACCCATGCCTACCGAGAAGCAAAAACCCATGTCGGTGGAGATGCAGAAATCCAAGCCGACGCGGAGGAGACGCAGAAACCCAGCTTCCACCACCATTGTAGTTCCTTGATTTATGATACAGATTGACGGAGGAGAGAAGAATAAGGGAGCATTTTGACAAAAAAACAAACGCACATACACAAGGAGGGGCATAGAAGAATGGGGTCAATGCTTAGAGATATCAATGAGCTTGATTTTTATCTGTATGGTGAGGAGTCTCATTGATTTGTAATTTTCTCAGAAATACAAGGGTTCTGTAGTTCAAAAATTAGAGAATGTGTAGGTGCTGTTTGGGGTTCTGTTGTTAAGGGGTTCTGGTTTTCAACAAATTGAGAATATATAGGTGGTGTCCTCTCCTAAGTTTCGCAGACAGAATCAAAGACAAAGTGAAGAACCCTAGCCCCACACACAGTCACGATCGAAGAAGAAGAACCCTATGTTTTACTCCAAGTTTAAAAATAGTTTTTCTCCAAGAAACTCACATAAAACAGCCCTGACCCCGACGTCACCAACCTCCATTATTGTTTGGACGGAATCCTGACGGAGGGACCATTTTCACAACATTTGAATTTTAAGAGGACCAAATTCGTCAAAAAAAATGTTAGGGGACCTTTTTCGCCAAATTGAAAAAACAGGGGACCAAAACTGCAATTTAGCCTAAAGATATTTAATATAATATAAATTATAATTTTTTATATTAATTTTCTAGTCTTTTGAACTGAAAAATTATTTATCAATACAATATTATAAAACTTGGGTCTATCATTGACTTGGTCCGGATACTGAGTCAATAGATCATGGGTAAAACTAGTAAATCACTTGTTGAACTACTTTAATATATATATTAAAAATTCTAAAAATTTTAAAACTTATAAATTTTACACTTACAATATTATTTTTTTTAATTTTAAATGAAATAATTCTCTTTTGATGAGAAAATCACCCGATAAATACCTAACTTAATTATGTTTTATATATAAAATAATAGAAAGTATATGTGAAGGCCTAAGTAATAAGTGTTGACAAAGTGGGGCCTAAGACAATAGCCTCAATGGCCTTGCCTTTTCCACGGCCCTGCATTTGATGTAGGTATAATTATAATTTATACAAAAGTGAACTCTATAATTTAACCGGTCAAAAATTGAGTAAACTAGGCTGCAAACTTAGTATGTTGTGCCCACATACAATTTACAACATGATCATCTCTTATCCTGACCACCAAACGAGCCCTAAATATTATGTTAGTTTTCTACAATATGATCGCCATAGTTTTTTTTATGGGTTAGGATCCATTCACACCATGTATAAGTGAAAAGACTTACACCAAATATGGATCGTTAAACTTAATTAATCTAATGGATCAAAATTTTCAATTTAAAAATTAAAAATTAAAATAAAACAAGTCACGTGCCCTTATTCTAAATTTTTCTCCCCATTCTTCTCCTCACAAGTCGCTGCCCCAGTCCCCCCTTCTTCCCTGTTACAACCTTTGAGGAGCACGCCCAATGCATTTAAGGGCGAATATGATAAGAGAACATGATAGAAGTAGGATAGGATATGAGCAAGATAAGCTGTTATCCTATTCGACGTTTGGTGTGCACCAGATAACCAACTGGACAACATTATAATTTAAGTATGAATTTTAAAAAATTTCGTTTTTATTGTAAATGTTTTCATCTTTTATTAGATTTACTTTTTTTTTATAATTTTCATTATTTAAATTTATATAAAAAAATAAAATTATCCTTGTGATAATATTACATATAATGTTTTAAATTTTTTAAATATTTTCTAACTAAAATTAATTTTTTATATTTTAAATATTCATTTTTTGTTTTTACTTTACATATAGTTAAATTATTAGAATAATTTTTTATATTTTACAGTTTTTAAAAATAATATAAAATAACAAACTTAGCATTGTGATAAAATAAAAATAAATTTTAAAATTGGTTATTAATATTTTTATTATTTTAAATATTTTATATTTTATTATACCTTTTTTTGGTAATTATGTTAAATTTTATTATACTTTAAATTATTATTTTATTATACTTTAATTATTTTATATAATATATATTTTTATATTTTATTATACTTTAAATCACCCTATCCTACTTGTTACCGGAAAAAAAAATCACATTATCCTATCATGTTGAGTTCTAACACAGCCCTCACCTCAGGATAGAATTTTAACTAGATTGACAGGATATGATAAGTGACAGGATAGACTTATCCTATCTTGCTGACTCACCAAACAACAGTTTCAGACAGGATATGATAGTTTATCATATCCTGTCTCTCCCTTAACAGTTTAACACAACTCACTCAAACCAGAATCCCAACTATCCCGGTGGATATGATCATATCAGTAAGCGATTCTCAAGGAAAAAATGATTTTTTATTTTAATTTGTGGAAGAAAATGATAATTTGTAATAAAACTTAGCATTTCCAGGAAGTGCAAAGACTAGTCTAGATGAGCAATTAAGATGGCATCTAAGAAGACTGTCCATTATGTACGTAAGAGGAGTTTAAAGTCCAAGTTAAAAGTCAAAATTGATGTGTTAATTAACAATTAAGATGCTGGATGCAACTCAAAGGACACCTTGATCCTTTTTGGTATAACAGGCACGAGGTGTTCAAGAATGGGCAGTGGCGGCGCTGCCGAACGGAAACAATGGGCTACACGACGTACTCCGGAGGCGCATGGCGTGTTACGATGCCGGTGTGACGTGATCCTCGAAGGTCCACAACAGAGAATGGGTGACAGTGGCGTGACGTGCTCCTCGAAGGTTGTAACACAGAAGGGAGCGTGATGTGCTCCCCGGTTTATTCAGATCGATACTCCTTCCCTTATATGTCACGAAAAGAAGGGGAAGAAAAATAGAACAATGACACGTGACTTGTTTTATTATTATTTTTAATTTTTAAATTGAAATATTTTGATCTATTAGATTAATTAAGTTTAACGATTCAAATTTGGTGTAAGTCTTTTAACTTACACATGGTGTTAATGGTTCCTAACTCTTTTTATGTTATGTTAATTTTCTTCTTTATCAGGTTTTGAATCCTGAACCTCTTGTTTCTTAACATCTTATACCCTTAGCTCCAACCAGTTGAGTTACCCAACCCTCTACAATATGATCACCAAATGTTACCATTTCTATTGCACCATGACCGCATCACCTTAATAAGTTGTCATTGTTGAAGCTTGTTCTCCCTAAATGTTTCATCCATAGCCTCTATTATTGTATTATTTATATCTTCTAATATTGTAGATTAATCATCACATAAATTCCAGTTGATATATATTTATGAACAACACAATATATTGTGACTACGAGTTGTTACCAAAAAGGTTTATATGGAGGCATTAATTTCAAAATATATGTTCTTCAAGACTCTAAAGTAGCACTCGATTGTCATTCTTATAGATTGGTGTCAATAATTAAATAACTCCTCACAAGTCACAATTCCTTGGTTGTCTAGCTCGTCCTCTATATTCTTGTGCATGATATCTTTTGTGTCTATAAGGGGAAGGATTTAGTGCAAGGACGGTATGAATTCACAACACATAATGAATTCCATCACTCAATAAGTATACCTTAGTAAAGGAGCACATGAATGTATATCATAATAAACAGAATTATACCTTAAACCAAGGGTAATATATTGGGTTATTTTTAATTTTTTGACTATTATCCTATCAACTTTGGTCATGCGATTACAACAAATACTGTGAGGAAGAAGGGGAGGGGTTTATCTTCCATTTTGAAAAATATGAAGAGCGTGGTATGGAGGTTGATGATGGTGTGAGAGCATGGGGGCGGATCTGCGTGCCGATCAGAGGAGGAACTCAGGCGGTAGAGGGAGTCGGTGGCTCGGGGATGATAGGCCAGCGGGAAGAAAGGAATCACATATTAATGTGGGCGAAAATCAAGGGATTCATGTTTATGATCCCAATTTGGGAAATAAGGAATCACACATTAATTTGGGCGGAAATCAAGGGATTCATGTTGATGATCCCAATTTTGGTGTAAAAGTTGTAACACCTTGTTTTCTCGCGTCTTAACCGATAATTATATTCTATATTTTTACCGGCGATCCAGAAAATGATTTTGAGGGGGAAAAAATCATATTTGAGACCTTCTATATTGAAGGAAGTTACGACGAAATTTTGGGTTTAAAACTCAGACGGAATCCGTCTGCGTTTTTACTGACAGTATAGTTTTATACCCGCAGAAACCCTAATTTGACCCGAAACTGAAAAATTCTAGATTTTATCATAATTTCATTGTTAAAGTCTATTTCTAAAATTTTCGTACAAAAATAAAATATTAGATTTTGTTCGAACGAATTTTGGTGAAAAACGGACGAAAACCCTAATCGGGTGAACAACGGAATCGGATGCGGAACTGCAGAGATATATCGGGGAATAAGGACTAAGAGTCATCCGTGATGACCCAACCCCATGAGTCACCATGGTGAGTCATTGCATGACTCACCATAGCCATAAATGTTCATTTATGGCAAATGGTGAATCACCATAAATTCATTTATGGCAAATGGTGAGTCATGGTAATGACTCACCTAGTCATCATAACTACTTAACAAAATATCTTAATATCCTTATGAAATGATCAAAATACCCTTTGATATTTTATGAGTTCATTTGATGTCCAACAAGTGTTTTGACAATTTTGCCCTCTCTTTTACCATGTATTATTTCGGCCAAGCCTCTTAGATGGCCATCCCTCCATTTCTATCATCACTTATCATGATAATTTGTGATAAAGATCTAAGCTCTGTTGTCTTAATACCTAACCTATTCATGGTTTCACTTACCCAACCATGATTCAACTAAAAAAATATCTTCTCCCCCCTTGCACCACAAATTTCCACCAGTCCCTCTCCTCCACAAATTCTCCTTTCATTTTCTAACTCATCAAATTCATGAGCAAAAAGCTTTTCTTTCTTTCCTTCTTCATCATTTCGGCCAACAACATCTACACACCATCCATTCATTTGATTCAAAAACTAAGAGTAGATTCTTGATCCTCTCATCAATCTAAATACAAGTTATCTCTCAAGCTTTTTCATTTTGACCCTTCCTTAGAAATGGGTTTTTCTAGCCTAAAGCCTTCAACTTCTTGATTCATCATCTTGTCTCCTACAAGTAAGGATTTCCATCATAAATCCTCTTTTATGATCATAGCTAGGCTCATATATCTAATTCTTTTGTATTGTTGTTTGATTTTGTGCAAGGATTTGTCACAAAAATCGTGTCCTTCCTTGATCTTTTAGCTTGATTTGACTTGATCTCCAAGTGACCAACAAAGGTATGGGGGAGAATAACCTCCATCTACCTTATTGTGGGTGTGTTTGTGGTTTAAAGTATTTTTGTGTTGTCTTGAAACCCTAAGTGTAGGGTTATGTGTTTATGTTCATGTGATCTTCTAAGAGGAATTTGTGTAATATTTGTGTTGTGGTTGTGGTGTGTTCATGATTGATGTGCTATGTGATTATTTAGTGTATGTTAGCTTGAAAAAGATTGGGATGTGCTCACTTAGTCTTATATAATAAAGCATGCCTAATACGTTAAAATCTTTTGCCATGTTTCAATGCTTTGATATATGAATATGTATATGTGTTTAAGCTTGATTGGTGAAGTGAAAATCTGCACATTCATTGTGCTTGGTTTCGGCCAAACATAAGGAAAATGTTGTGACAACCTTAATCTCTAAAACTAGACAATTCAATGATTTGTTTATGGACTTTAAAGAGTAACGAAATCATGAAGAAAACAATTATTTGCAAAACTGTTTTCATGGTATTGAAATATGTCTCTATTGGTTTCAATAACCCAAAATGGTTTTAATGTGAGTTTAGTACTTAAGAGAACAAAAATTCATGTTTTAGCAGACTTAAAAACATAATTTTCACGAAATCGGACACGTAAAATGAACAAAGATTCTAATTTCGACCAAAACTATTTTTGACAGTTTGAAACTATTTTTGAAGTCTATTTAAGTGTCCTAAGACTCCAAAATGAGTTTTGGACCATTAGGCTTAAAAATCATTGAAAAAGGATTTACGCGATTTTCAAAATTAGTGACGTTCGGTTAAGTTTTAGGATTTTTATACAAACTATAGAGTGAAGCTCGAAATTAGGATTTTAATACTTTAACATAAGTATTTGAATCTAAGAGAGTGAAGGATTTGATAAAAGCGATCATATTTTCGAAAATATTGAAGTTAAGTTGAAATACAGTAAAAAGCGGCAGAACTGTGTTTTAAGTATTACAATGTTTTTGAGAAACAATTTGGAGGACTTTGGTACTTATGTACTTCTAGTTAAATTTTCCTTCAAAATTATTTGGTTTATCTAATGGTTTTGGTTTTAATTCAAAAAGGATTTTAGTCTTCAAAGACTGGTATTTACAGTAAAGTGCAAAACCTAAGTCATAGATGACTTAGTGAAAATATGAACTTAATGATTTATGACTTATGGTGAAGCAAGATCATTTGTCATAAAGTGTGGATAATTCAATATCCATATATCCATAAGACTTAATGGACTCAAAATAATTTGATTTCTTGGAAGCCAAGCAAAAGGCTTGATAGGCTCTGACAAGCATACCGGATCGAAGCAAGTAATAATAAAATGGTGAGAAACCGAGTATCGAACTCAGGGATTGGGAAACTGATGAGTGTGATTTCACCTCATATTTCCATGACATTTTGCATGCATTTTCATATAGTTTTGGCGTATTTTATTTGATTATTTGTTAGTTTTTAACTTGGAACGGGTAAGGTGGTTTTGTGATGCTTGTGTGCAGGAATCGAAGATTAAATTGCTCAGGATCAGTTGTGTTGAAGCTGACAAGAAGATGGAGCTTGGAAGGCAAGAAAATGAGGCAAACAGAGCTGATCACGGCCTAGCCGTGATGGCCATCATGACCATGATCAAGTGGAGCTGAAAAGAAAGAATGGAAAAGTCAAAGCTGATCACGACCAGGTCGTGATGCCCATCACGGTCGTGACATGTCAACTGAGCCAGACCCTCACAGGCAGAATTGATCACGACCAGGCCGTGATGGTGGTCACAGCCTTGACAGACCAATCAGTGAAGCAACCTCCAAGGCAAAATCTATCACGGCCAGGCCGTGATGGCCGTCGCGGCCAGGCCGTGATGGCCGTCGCGGCCAGGCCGGGATGGCCGTCCCGGCCTGGCCGCGAACGGCCGTGATGCGCAATCTTTGGATCTTTAGAAACTGATTTGATCTGATTTTTGTATTATCTTGGGATTCAAGTTACCCCAGATTATAAATAGCCCTCTAGGGCTCGAAACTGGGCACTTTTGGGACTGCTAACCTTAGGCAAAATTAGGATTCTTCTTTTTCTTCTCAATCTCTTCTTTCCTCTAGGATTTTCTCTTTATGTTATTTTTAATCAAGCTTACTACAATCATGGCAATGCTTGAGTAGTAGTCTTGTTTCTAGGAATTGGGGCTATGCCCAAGACTTGTTTATGGTGATGAATTGATGTTTGATTTCTTGTTAATTTCAATTTTTTACTTCGATTTGATCCCTATTGATTTAATTACTCGTAAATTCGGTGACCACTTATTTGCGTGTCGTAGATACACTAAGGACGAACTTAGCTGTGAACTTAGGTATCGGATCTATAGGAACCAAACTTAGGACTTAAATTACGAGAGTTAGAAGCGGTCCTTCGAGGGTTCATGAATTGTCACGAAACTTAAAGGGTTTGATTTAAATTCAATTACCACGAGAGTATGGATTGATTTAATTGGGCACGGTTTTTGTAACCCGAGAGGGAGCATTAACTAATCTAGGATAAATTCGCCTTCAAAGAAAATTTTTGGTAATTAACAAGGAGAGTAGTCAATTTATTAACATAGGCAGTTTTGTGGTATCCCAATTACTAGAAAACCCTTTTGAATTTGGAAAACCCCTATTTGAATTGCTTTCCTATTTTTTTTAACTGCGATTTTAAATTTGATTATTACTTGATTCCGATTTCAAAAACCAAATCTTATTCTAGTTCAGTGAAATCAATTTAACAACTAATTGTTATTTAAGATCACGGTCACTGTGGTTCGATCTCTTTTTATTACTTGACGACGAAGCCGTTCACTTGTAGATTTGAGGCCCATCCATCAAGTTTTTGGTGTCGTTGCCGGGGACTGTGTTTCTTGAATTTCAATTTAATTTTTAAATTGATTTTTCTGGACATTTTATTTTATTTTATTATTTATTTCTTTTTCTTTTTATGGAGTATCTATTTCTCTGCCATAGGTATTTTTCTCTTTTATGCAAAGATCCCTAAGTGTTGGAAACCTTATTGAAGTTGACGCCGAGATCGAAAGGACCTTTCATAGACGTAGGAGACTACAAAGACAAAGAGAGAGAGAGAGAGATTGATTCCCATTCCGTTCATGGTGAATCTACCGGATACCAAACCACTGAAGGACTACGCAGCCCCAAATGCTAGGGGTTTGCAAACTGGGATTTCTAGACCAGAAATTGAGGCGGAGAACTACACTATACCGCCTCAGTTAATTAGCATGATTAGGAAACATCAGTTTGGAGGATTACCCTCGGAGGACCCGACTGATCATGTGGAGACATTCTTGGAATTCACCGATGCAATAAGGATTCAAGGTGCCCTGATCGATGCTATACGCTTGAGGTTATTCCCCTCCTCTCTGACTGGAAAGGCGAAAGCTTGGTTGAAGCTAGTGCCCGCTAATACGTTGTCAACTTGGGACCGACTAGAGCAAGCATTCTTGGAGAAATTCTTCCTTCCATCCAAGACTGCTTACCTACGGACTCAAATCACCGGCTTCTTCCAAAAGGACGGAGAATGCTTATCCGGAGCTTGGGATCGTTACAAGGGATTGATAGAGTCTTGCCCACATCATGGACTCGAGAGGTGGTTGTTAGTGCATACCTTCTACAACAGACTGGATTACTCATCAAAGGTGTCGCTTAATTCAGCAGCTGGTGGAGCCTAATGAACAGACCTCTGACTGAAGCGTTCAATATCATTGAAAACGTAGCCACCAACTATCACCAATGGGGTTCGGAAAGAGGTAATAACCCGAAAAAGCTTTCGGGGGGTAAGTTCGAAATGAATACTACCGATTTGATTATGTCTAAATTCGACTCATTAAATAAACGCTTTGATAAGCTTGAAAAGGCTCATGTGAGTTCAATCGGTGCTACTAATGTTGTTTGTGAGATTTGTGGAATGCAGGGACATGACATAATGGATTGCCCACATGGTATCGCTCCTGAGTCCGGTGCTTCGGGGGAACAAGTGAACTCTTGTCACAATTTCTATGACACGAACCCAAAGCTACCAAATTATGCTCCCCCGAATCCCTACAACCAGAGGAAGAATAATCCTTATCTCTCCTACGGGAACTACAACAACACTTTGAACCACGAATTCCAAGAAGGGCAAGGTAATAGGAAACCCGCATTGGGGTTTCCTCAGGTACAAAAATCTAAACTCGAGTAGTTTATGGAAAATTTTATTGCTACTCTAACTAAGCAGAATGAAGAATTTAGGCAACAAGGTAGGGCAGTTAATGAGGCAATAAAAGAATTAACATCTAAGGTAGATAACTTAGCCATCCATAACAAGATGTTAGAAACTCAAATTGCCCAACAAGCGGGAAATTCAATGAGGTAACTGGGCACGTTTCCTGGACAACCTGAGGTGAACCCAAATAATGAACAGTGTAAAGTTGTGAGTCTAAGGAGTGGTAAGAAACTTGAGAATCCTGAGGCTAAAGGGGAGAGTGACAACAAGAGTGTAGCTGAGGAGGAGGAACATACTAAGACACAACCCTTAGGAGAGGATGAGCCTAGTGAAAAAGTGTCTAAGTATGTCCCTCCACCACCTTACTAACCTCCGATACCTTTTCCTCAAAGGTTGGCTAAGGCCAAGTTAGATAAGCAATTTGGAAAATTTCTAGAGGTCCTTAAGAAATTGTACATTAATGTACCCTTCACTGAGGCATTACAACAAATGACGACATATGCTAAATTTCTTAAGGATATCTTGTCAAATATGAGAAAGCTAGAGGACTATGAAACAGTGGCTTTAACTGAGGAGTGTAGTGCTTTAATTCAAAATAAATTGCCTCCTAAATTGAAAGATCCAGGCAGTTTCTCTATTCCTTGCTTAATTGGTAACACTAGTTTTGATAAAGCTCTTTGTGATTTGGGGGCTAGTGTTAGTCTTATGCCCCTCTCTGTTTGCAAGAAGTTGGAGATGGGTGAACTAAAACCCACAACAATCTCCCTTCAATTGGTGGATCGGTCAGTCATATTCCCTATAGGCATCTTGGAGGATGTCCCTATTAGAGTGGGTAAATTTTTCATTCCTGCGGATTTTGTGGTACTTGAAATGGAAGATGATTCCCAAATCCCCATTATTATTGGTAGGCCTTTCTTGGCTACCGCAGGGGAAATTATTGTTGTTAAAAATGGAAAATTGACTTTAACTGTGGGTGATGATAAAGTTGAATTTGATTTAGCTAAATCTATTAAACACCCTTCTTTTGAAGATTCTTGTTGCAGGGTTGACTTAATGCACCAAGTGGTGAAAGAAGAATCCCATCAAGCTTGTGTTGATGACCCATTAGAGATGTGTTTGATTGGTGGAGACTTAAATGCTCATGGAGGAGAAGTAAGGAATTATGCCCGCTTTCTGGAGGCTAGTCCAGAAATTTCTCCTAACAAAACAAAGAAAGAGAAACTTGAGTTGACACCAAAGAGTAAGGATCTGAAAGATAAAGAAGCCCCTAAGGTAGAACTAAAACATCTTCCCTCCACATTGAGGTATGAATTTCTTGGTCCTAACTCTTCCTATCCGGTAATTGTGAATGCTAGCTTGAATGAGTTGGAAACTGAGCAATTGCTTAAGGAGCTTAGAATGCATAGAAAAGTGATAGGATATACAATTGATGATACTAAAGGCATAAATCCTTCTTTTTGCATGCATCGCATTTTAATGGAAGATGAGCATAAAGCATCCATTGAGCATCAACGTAGGTTGAACCCTAATATGAAAGAAGTGGTTAAAAAAGAAGTGCTTAAGTTGTTAGATGCGGGGGTTATTTATCCAATCTCCGATAGTGAATGGGTTAGTCCGGTGCATATGGTTCCTAAGAAAGGGAGGATGACTGTTATTCAAAATGAAAATAATGAACTAATCCCTACTAAGACAGTAACCGGTTGGAGAATGTGCATTGATTATAGGAAGTTAAATAAGGCAACAAGGAAAGATCACTTCCCTCTCCCATTTATTGATCAAATGCTTGAAAGGTTAGCTAGGCATTCATACTTTTGTTACTTGGATGGATATTCCGATTTTCATCAAATTCCTATACACCCTAGTGATCAAGAAAAGACCACGTTTACTTGTCCCTATGGCACTTTTGCCTATAGAAGAATGCCTTTTGGTCTATGTAATGCACCGGCTACCTTTCAAAGATTCATGACTGCATTTTTTTCTGAATTTATTGAAAACATCAGGGAGGTTTTTATGAATGATTTTTCTGTATATGGAACTACCTTTGATGATTGTTTAACAAATTTGTCTAAGATTTTGCAGCGATGTGAAGAAACCAATTTGGTATTGAATTGGGAGAAATGCCATTTTATGGTAAAAGAAGGTATAGTGCTTGGGAACTTGATTTCTGGTAGAGGTATTGAGGTGGATAGGGCCAAAATAGATGTTATTGAAAATTTGCCCCCACCGGTAAATATGAAAGGAGTTAGAAGTTTCTTGGGACACGCCGGGTTTTACCGGCGCTTCATCAAAGATTTTTCAAAAATTTCTAAACCCTTATCTAACCTATTAATGAAAGATGTTCCATTTGATTTTAATGAGGAATATTTAAGTGCATTTTATAGGTTGAAGGAAGCTTTGACCACCGCTCCCATTTTACAAACACCTGATTGGAATGAGCCATTTGAAGTAATGTGGGATGCTAGTGACTACGCCTTGGAAGCGGTGTTGGGACAAAGGATAGACAAGAAGGTTAATGTAATATACTATGCAAGCAAAACTCTAGATGGAGCTCAAGCCAATTATGCCACAACTGAGAAAGAGTTGCTTGCGGTTGTCTTTGCATTCGAGAAATTCAGATCATACCTTGTGGGGTCTAAAGTCATAGTGTACACGGACCTCTCCGCACTAAAGCACCTCATGACTAAGAAGGAAGCAAAGCCAAGACTCATCCGATGGATTCTCCTTCTGCAAGAATTTGACTTGGAGTTTCGGGACCGGAAAGGGACGGAGAACTTGGTTGTGGACCACTTATCCAGACTTGAACCATTGGAACATGAGAAGGACAACTTGCCGATAGATGATTCTTTCCCCGATGAGCAACTGTTCGCCATCTTGGGAGAGAATGCTCCATGGTATGCGGACTTTGTGAATAATTTTGTATGTGGAATTCTACCACTGGAGTTTAATTATCAACAAAAGAAGAAGTTCTTTTCTGATCTCAAGAACTATGTATGGGATGAGCCTTACATTTTCCGCAAGTGTGCGGATAGCATTTACAGAAGGTGTATTTTGGAAGCCGAGGTTCCAAGTATCTTGAGTTGTTGTCATTCCTCATCTTACGGGGGATATGCTAGTGCCTCGAAGACAGCATCAAAGGTTCTTCAAGCTGGTTTCTATTGGCCTCATATTTTCAGAGATGCCCGAATGTTCGTGCTTGCTTGTGATCCATGTCAAAGAACGGGGAACATCTCTAAGAAGCATTAAATGCCACTCAACACTATGCTGGAAGTGGAGATATTTGATGTTTGGGGAGTTGACTACATGGGACCCTTTCCTTCCTCTTGCAATAATAAGTTCATTCTTGTAGCCTTTGATTACGTCTCTAAATGGGTGGAAGCCATTCCTTCCCCAACAAGTGATGTAAAAACCATAATCAAACTATTCAAAAAGGTGATTTTTCCAAGGTTTGGAATTCCAAGGGCAGTCATTAGTGATGGAGGATCGCACTTCATTGAAAAACAATTTGAGAAACTCCTACTCAAATATGGAGTCACTCATAGGGTTGCTACACCTTACCACCCTCAGACAAGTGGGCAAGTCGAGGTTTCCAATCGAGAGATAAAGAGCATTCTGGAAAAGACTGTTTCAGGTTCGAGAAAGGGTTGGTCCTTAAAGCTTGATGGCGCTCTTTGAGATTACTGTACGACTTACAAGACTCCTATCGGGATGACACCCTTTAGACTTATTTACGGTAAGCCATGTCACTTACCAGTCGAGCTTGAGCATAAGGCTTTGTGGGCTATTAAGATGCTAAACTTTGATATAAAAGCCGCTGGGGAAAAGAGAATCCTTCAACTTCAGGAACTTGATGAGATAAGATTGGATGCTTATGAGTCCGCACGATCTTACAAGGAGAGAACAAAGAAGTGGCATGATAAGCATATCCTTCGTAGAGAATTCCATGAAGGAGAACTAGTGCTACTCTACAACTCGAGGTTGCGGTTATTCCAAGAAAAGCTCAAGTCTAGATGGTCCGGACCATTTAAAGTAATGAAAGTATTTCCGTATGGTGCCGTCGAGGTTTGGAACCAGAAACGTGGAACATTCAAGGTCAATGGACAGAGACTGAAACACTACCTTGGAGAACATCCACTTGAGCAGGAGGTTGCTATTTCCCTCCTCGATCCAACATCGAAGGATTGAAAGGACTATGGTCAAGCTTAGGACCGTAAATAAGCGTTTCTTGGGAGGCAACCCAAGCTTTCTTTCCCTACTTAGTTTGTTTTTGAACTTTGGTTTTGAATAATCAAGAAGAATTAGAGAAGAAAGATCATAAATTAATGGATTTACCAAGTGTTTTCAGGTCAGGAAGGCATGAAGAGTGAAAAGGGCATGGAAAAAAAGGTCAGAATCAATCACGCCCAGGCCGTGACATGGGTCACAGTCATGATGACTCAACAGCTGAAAGTTAGACAGTATCATGGCCCAGCCGTGATTGCCATCACGGGCGTGACAAGAAGGTCCCAGAAGATCAGAGTCCATCACGGTCAGACCGTGATATCCATCACAGCCGTGATGTGAAGACCAAAAAGTCAGGCAGGATCACGGCTAGGTCGTGATGGTGATCACGGCCGTGACAGGCCAGCTAAAACAGAACAGATTCCATCACGGGCCAGCCGTGATACGCATCACGCCCGTGAAGAATGATTTGCCAGACACAACGCATCACGGTCTGCCCGTGATGAGGGTCATGGTCGTGACGTGTGTTTTGCTCTGATTTTTAAACCAAAAACCCCATCCCCTCTGTTCACAAACCCCTACTCTCTTCATCTTCTCCACTTTCTCTCCACCTCCATAGCCACCAAGCTCTCTCCCCTTCCTTCCACCTCCTCCATTTCCTTCACCTCACATTCTTAGACGCAAACCCCCTCAACCCAAACCCACCATCTTCTTCTTCATCCACTCATCTTCTTCTTCTTCCTCTCACAACCTCCACCATACCCATTCACCCAAAAAGATTAAAATCTCACCTCCCCCATTACACCCATACCCAACCAACCCTACTCCCTTGCTCCCTAGACCTCACCCAACAAAGCCCACTAGTCAAATCCTTCAATTTTGGGCAAAATCAAAAAGTCCCAATTTTGAAACCCTAAAAATTCGAATTTCAGAAACAGTGAAGAAGGGGATTGTGGATTTTGGTGCTCTGAGATCATGGCAAGCAAACGTCAAAGGGAAACATATGCCTCACGCCCTCGCACCAGAGGAAGCAGGAACCCAGGTAACTTCTCTGACTCTGACTCCTCTAACTCTGAGACTGATGAACATGGGTATGGGATTGTTTTCAAGGATAATTCTCAATAAGATAGATTTAATGCTTTGAAAAATAGGAAGATAGTCCAAACGAAATATCTTGATGATGCATGTATAGACACCCTAGGCCTGACTGTTGACATGAATTGGATGTTAGAAAACATAGGGTGGAGCGAGTTTGCTCGCACTAGATACCCTGCATTTGCTGGCCCTACTCTAGAGTTCTTAAGCTCTCTGAATGCAGAAATTCTCCAAGGGCCGCATTGCCAAGAGGGACGGATTACATTCCAGCTCTTCAACCAGGACTTTGTACTAACCCTAGCTGAGTTTAATGAGATTTTTGGTTTACCAGTAGGAGGTGACAGAAGATACCCTTCAAGGTTTAGTGCACATAGTTTCTGGTCAATAATTGACTATGAAGGCAGGAGTTTTGACCCTCGGACATCCAAGTCCACAGCCTTAGCTAACCCAAGTATAAGATATATGCATAGGGTCATAGCCAACACCCTGTTTGGCCGTGGAGAGAGTGATGGATCCATCCGCCAGGACGAGGTCTTTATACTATCGTCCATGCTCCACCCTGAGAGCAACGTGGACACAGGGTCATTTTTGGCTAGGCACCTCTTAAAGGTCGCCAAGAGTTCGAGTGGCACTATTGTCATTGGTGGCTTGATCACCACAATATGCCATCACTTTAACTTTGACCTGGATGGTTTTGAGGCCGCCCTAGGACGAACACGTATCTCCTTGCAGGCTTGTGAGACCATGGGGATGATCATCCAGGAGGATGATATGTACTGCTTGAAACACCCAAGGCGCAGGTGCCCAATTCCTCTCCCTAACCCCGCACTTTTGAATGTAACAAATCCGGCAAATTGGAAAGTTCCGGTGGGAGAGGAGCCTCAGTCTATTAGGATACAAAGGCCGTTACACCCGCCACCGCAGGCTAGGCCGTCTGGCACCCATCTTCTTCCTCTGCAGGTACGTCGTCCGATGATCCCTATGCACGGTTCACATCCACCTTTGACACTATCTTAGCAAACCAAGAACGCATCATGGAGGTGCAACGTGAGTAGAGAGCCATAATCCAGCAGCTCTATGACTGGCATCTGAGCCAGCACCCACCACCTCAGTGAGTTATTTTTGTTTCTTTATTATTTTATTTTATCCTCCCTACGACTTAATTATTTACATTGGGGACAATGTAAGTTTTTAAGCTTGGGGTAGGGGTATTATTTTTGCATTCTTGCATGTTGCATTCATTTAGGGTTAGTTTTGCATATATCACATGATTAGATTGCCCCTTGCTTAGGGTATGCCTGTGAAAAACTTTGTGCCAATTGAATTGAGACAGTGAATTTTTTAACCCAATTTTTGTATTCTTGTGATAGGCTAAAAATGAAAAATGCTTGAGATGATCTTTTGATAGTTAATAATTAGCATGTGGTTCCTTAGATTTGGGTTTCTCATTGATTTTAAACTACTAAATGTGAGATTTTGAGCCTAAAAGGGGTGCTCACTAAATCTACCCCATTCCTTGTGATCGAGTGTTTTATTCCTCTTGGATTGTGCCCTCTAGAACTTGACTTAAAACCGTTTTGAAACTTAAAATTTTTTGAAAACATATTTGAAAATGATTGAGGCACTAGGCATTTTTCTGGCCTTCTGAACTTTGAGTGATTAAATGCTACCCCTTAGTTACCCAATTTTGAGCCTAAAAGAATAAAATACTTTTCTTGGTACCTTGATCTATTTTAATGAACGATGCTTGGTATGACACCTTTTTAAGTATTGCAAAAGGGCAAAAAGGTAGTTTGAAGAATAAATTGTGGGATAAAAAGTTAGAAAAAAAATAGTTATCTTAAGTTGAAAATCTCCCCTTATCCAAATAAATAAAAAAAAATGGAGAAGGGGATGAGAAAAAGAAAGTGAGAAATAAAAAGTAAAAAGGAAGAAAGAAAGAAAGGTGGAAAACTGAACTAAAGCCCAAAAAGGAATTTTAGAAGGTGTCATGCTTTGCATTGTTTGATATTTTGTTTAGCCTTCTTGAATTTTCCTTTTCTTGATTTCCCCACCTAACAATTAATCCCATGACCCCGTTACAACAAAAATAAAAGACCTCTTGATTCTTATGTGTTTTCATTAATAAAGTAGAGATTTGGTTGATAGTCAAGCTTATGGTTGGGTACCTTCCTTGAGGAAATTGAGCGAATTGTCACATACCCTCAAACATATGAGTGAGGTCAGAAGAGCACCCGAATTAGTGAGAGATGTCAATCCGGGGAACCTAAGCTTCTAATTGGACTTGAAATCGATTGTCTCTTGGTTTCTTATTGAATATGCCTGTTACTTGAATTCATTACTCGGGTTTTAGATTCATTGTCCATACTTTGATTAATTATCTTTTCTGGCCTTAGTTATTGCTTGAGGACAAGCAAAATCTTAAGCTTGGGGTAGTTTGATGAGTGTGATTTCACCTCATATTTCCATGACATTTTGCATGCATTTTCATATAGTTTGGGCGTATTTTATTTGATTATTTGTTAGTTTTTACCTTAGAACGTGTAAAGTGGTTTTGTGATGCTTGTGTGCGCACTACAAGAATAAGACTAATTAGCGACGGAATTTTTGCCACGGTCTCAAACCAGTCGCTAATTTTATGTTTTCTGACGGCTTAAGCCGTCGCAAATCGTAGAAGAGATTACTAACGACAGTTCCATCGCAAATCTGTCAGTACCGTTCTCGCCATTTTACGCGAAATGTTGACGCCACTTTACGACGGGCATGGCCGTCGCTAATGTGCAAATGTTTTGTCCAAGGTCATTTGCAACGACCATATTGGTTTGTGACGGACTGTACTTTTGCGACGGTCATTCTTAATTTGTGATGGAATACTAATTTGCGACGGCCTAGCCGTCGCTAATATTAAAAGGCCGTCGCTAATATCCATTAAGTTACTCGAACAGTTTTCTTCCTCCCTCACTTCATCTTCGCAAAAACCCTCTTCGATCTTCCTCCCCTCTCACTCTGGTTCTCTGCTCCCACCGCGCGCCGCCCAACCTCCACCTCTCACGTCGCCTCTGCCGACCCATCCCGAAGACCAGCAGCACCACCTCCTTTCCTCCACCGCCCATTCACTGTCGCGACGTACGTAACTCTGGTAGCATTCCTCGTTCTCTTTCATTTTTTAAACTTTAAATTGTGTTCCTCATTCCCTTTCATTTTTACATTTTTGAACTCTGAACCGCATTCCCTTTTTCCCTTTCATTTTTATGCGTAGGCACTCCTAGGGCTCCATTTTTATGCCTTTCCCTCTCATGCAGCGACAGTGTGTTGATTTCTGGTTTGGGTTCTTCTCCTCATAGTAAGGTTTGAGCATTTATCTATGTTTGCACATGCTGAGATTGTCACTTTGGCATTAATTTGTAGTCTCCATGTCACATTATTTGTTAAAGCATTTGACATCACTCATAAGCATTTCTTTTTTCTAACACATCCATCCTTGTTCTTTTCCAATATAAACCTCTCAGCTTTGTATCCTGTTAGTATTACTGCACCATGATCCACAGCATCAACAAGCAATGGAGTTTGACAACAATTGGTTTTAAATTGCTAATCAACAGTCTTTCTTTTGATTGTGAATTATTTAAATATAATTTCCTCCATAATTTTAGGGAGATTTTCATACTATTGCCTTATATGTTTATGCACAAGTAAAGAATGCATGCTGCCAGATAGACGTAGCTGCTTTATATTGGCCAAGATATTGCATCTCATTACATTTTTCTGCATAAAGCTTCTTTTATGCTACTTCTTGATTTTGCAGTTGTGATTTGAATTCAGCAGTCCTTGAGGATGGTTTTGTCCTGAACTCCGTTTTTATTTCCTGCAACTTCATTCGTGTTTAATTAAGAGCTAATAATATATCTTTCATCTGGAAACTGTTTGTATGTTAGAGGCAAAAAGCTATTTCTGCTGGCCTAGATATTCTTCCAAGATCCTGAATCATCAACATTTCACTTGCTTCAGAGAATTACATTGTGGCTCAAATATTGAAAAGACATTATCATATATGGAAATCAATTTCTCATGTTTCAGGGATGTTTGTCTGTATTCCCCTCAAGCATTCTAAGAACTTTTTTAACAAAACCTTAGAATCTTAGGGTGTGTTTGGATTTTTTTTACCTTATTTTCATCATGTTTCTATTTCAAGAATTTGTACATGAAACACAAAAATTTTTGTTTTCACTGTTTCCCTTATAAATGTTTGAAAATAGTAGACACAATAAAAACAATATGATATAATGCATGAATGATGACTATCTGTTATTTTTTTCTGTTTGTTGCTAGTCCAATATTGATGCATGAGTTGTTGTGGTCTATTAAGAATGATATTCTGGATCCATGTAAAATGCTATAGTTTTTAAGTAGTCCTCTTTGCATTATGACTATTGATTAGTTGGGCTTCAAATCTTTTTGATAAATTTGTTTAGTTTTCAAATTTTATGCTTGGGTGTGACTTTAATTTGTTAAGGTGATTTATAGCGTCAGGACTTTGTTTTTGTTTTGGAATGATGAAAATGTGATTTTTATTTACAAGTATTCAATTGTGAATGGGACACGATAGCATTGTATGTTTCCTGGAACTTGAGAAGTTGATCCCATGTTTTTTTATCTCATAACAACTTAGTGCCTGTTTGTTTTGTTTCCAATTTTCTGTTTTCATCTCCAGTTTTCAGAAATAATTACGAAACTGCCACCTTGTTTTCCTCATGGATAAACAACCACCACCTCATTTTTGCATCATTAATTTTTGTTCCATATTTAATCTCATAATTGTTGCATATATTTGTTTATGAATTAGTTCTGGAGAGTCACATTCTCTGAGAGAGTAAGAACGCGACTTTGAGGTTCAACAACAAGGGAAAATCGCTTCCAATCAAACAAAGCAACACAAGGTATGTTTTTTTTCGTTAATTGAGAGAATGTTTGATATTGATTTGATCATTTTTTGGTGCACCTTGATGTGGAGATTGTAATTGATTTGGTAATATAATGCATTTTGTTTAATGTCTATAATCTGTTTGTTGAATCACCTAAATGCTTTTAGGTTGGAATGTGGTCATGTTATAGGTGTTTCGGTTAGTTTTCTTTTGATATTAATGGCTGAATTGGTAGATTGAATCATAATCTCTTCTTGTGCTGAATGGACTATGAATTTTCTTTATTGTTTTTGTGTATTTATGACAAGATTATGATTTATTAAGGATGCTTAAGCAATTGGTTGGAAAGCAATATATTTTATTTTGAGTTGAATTTGCCATGGCATGATTTTCTCTTCTTTAATAGTCTGAGTTGACGGGTTCTTTACTAACTACATTCTTTGAATCTGTTTGATGGAAGGTCTGAAACAATTTTCAAAAATTGAGTGAAATGATACATTCATTTGTCAAGTTTGGGCTGTCTTTTCCTCATTGATAAACATGCTTGATGATTATATAAGGGATTAGTGAATTGTTACTTCAATGCCCCCTGTTGATACTTAGAACTTTAATAGAGCTGAAGTTGTGAAGAATCAAGCTAGTGGGGATTTAAGTTTTGATAAATCGATCATCAGTACGTTTCGCAGATCTTGTCCTGTGTTATCATGCTCTGTGAAACACTGTTTGTTGAATCACCTAATTAAATGCTTTTAAGTTGGAATCTGTCATGTTATAGGTGTTTGGGTTAGTTTTCTTTTGATATTAATGGCTGAATTCGTGAGTAGCTTGAATCATAATCTCTTCTTGTGTTGAATGGACTATGAATTTTCTTTATTGTTTTTAGTGTATTTTTGACAGGGTTATGGTTAACAAAATTATATTAAATGATCCTTATATCTTTCTGTTCACTTTTGCCTATATCTATTAAGTGTTTTAAGTTTTAAGTTTCTTGCCTATATTATATTAAATGATTCTTATTCTTGTAATGTTGTTTATGTTTTGTTTCAAGTCTGTTAGGGATATTATAAATTGTCTTTAGCAATAAAGATTTATTTTCTAGATGAGTTGATCGTCGAGAAAAACCTTAGTTACCTGTTTGAGGTGCAATATTTTAGAGCACGTGTACTGTTGCAAGTCATTGTACTCTTGATATTGGACCTCGAATTGTCCAAGTGGGACAGTTTGAGAAAAAAAAAATTCTTTACTAGCATAATAGCTATTCATTAATTCTTATGTGATGTATCTGATGAAAATTTGGTCTGACGCATTACCATTTGTTCTCTGAGTACATACTTGATTGTGATATCTCACCCTAGTCAAGTCATGTACTTGGAGACCAATGGGAAATGCTGCTGAAATTTCGTCTGATATGAGACATGAGAAGTGATAAGTAACTATTATACTAGTGTTGAAAAAGGTTTTTCTTGAATGGGATAAGGACATACCAAATAAAGAAATGGAGCAGTTCTGCGAGTTTGCCCAAAATAGTTTTCATTATAGTTATCTTTTTTTGGCGCAAATGCATAGGATGGAATTTGTTCCTTTGAATCGTACTTGGATGTATGATAGGGTTTATCCACGTAGAGGGGGATTAAAACAATCTTTCTTAGATGGTGTTGAAGAATTTATTATCAAGGCAAGTCAGCAAGATACTTATAACAATGGGGGGGGTGATTAGATGTCCTTGTGTGAAGTGTGACTGTACCCGAATTAAGAATGTAGACGATGTGAGGGTCGACCTGTATAAAGTTGGGTTTAGGCCTAATCACTGGATTTGGACAAATCATGGAGAAGAAATGCCGCAATTTGATTTTGGCATTGACCAGAATTGCACCGGTGGTTCAAGTAGTGGTGCAGAAGCTGGATATAGAGATCATTTTGTTTCCATGGAGGAGATGGTGTGTGACGCTCTTATGATGTCCGGGTCGTTTGAGTCCAATAATACAGAAGAGCCTCCTAATGCAGATGCACAAAAATTTTATAATCTCCTAATAGAGGCAAATAAGCCTTTGTGGGAAGGGTCCCCCGACTTGAAGTTATCGATGTGTGTTCTACTGTTGTCTGCCAAGTCCAATTGTAGCATACCCGAGTTAGGCTTGGATTTCATTGCCAAAATGGTTTTGGCCGGGACGCCTTTCAAAGGAGGATTACCCAACAATTATTATGATGCGAAGAGATTAATGTCCAAGTTAGGATTGGAGTCCAAGAGGATTGACTATTGTCAGAATGGGTGCATGATCTTTTACGATAATGAATTCAACAAAAATGATGGCGCATTGGTTGAGTGCAGATTTTGTCACGCACCAAGGTATCGTCAGCGCAATGCAAGTAGAAGTAATCTGAAACCAATTCCGGTAAAGTCGATGTTCTACTTGTCAATCATTCCTAGATTACAGAGGATGTTTGCATCGATGCAGACTGCAGAAAAAATGACATGGCACCATGAGAATAGGAGGAATGCAGGAGTGTTACGCCATCCTTCTGATATTGAAGCATGGAAGCACTTTGATCGGGTGCATCCGGATTTTTCCGTTGATCCTCGTAATGTACGACTTGGGTTATGCTCAGATGGCTTTACGCCATATATCCAAGCCTCAACATCACCTTATTCATGTTGGCCCGTTATTGTTACCCCTTACAATCTTCCTCCCGAAATGTGTATGTCAAAGCCATATATGTTCTTGACTTGCCTGATTCCGGGTCCATCTAATCCAAAGGCAGGCATTGATGTATACTTGCAACCTTTGATTGATGATCTGAAGAGGTTGTGGAATGGTGTTTTGACGTACGATATTTCTAAAAAAAAAATTTTACAATGAAGGCAGCGTTGATGTGGACAATTAATGACTTCCCTGCGTATGGCATGTTGTCTGGCTGGGGGACGCATGGGAAGCTTGCATGCCCGCATTGTATGGAGCATACAAAGGCATTTACCTTAAAATACGGGGGGAAGTCGTCCTAGTTTGATTCCCATCGCAGGTTCTTACCGAACGATCATCAATTTAGAAGGAATAAGAATGCCTTCAAGAAGGGGGTTGTTGAAATGGATGGACTACCTCCGAGGTTAACACCAGAACAAATTTGGAGTAGAATCAGGGACTTGCCAAAAGTGACTGATGCTGGGGTTTCCAAAATAGATGGTTACGGGCAGTGGCATAATTGGACAAAGAGGAGTATTTTTTGGGATCTTCCTTATTGGAAAGATAATTTATTGAGGCACAATCTTGATGTAATTCACATTGAAAAAAATTTCTTTGACAACATTTTCAACACTTTGATGAACGCGTGCATGGCAAGACCAAAGACAACGATAAGGCTAGAATGGACTTAAAGTTGTACTCACAGAGACCGGATTTGGAGCCGAGACATCGGGGATAATGGGAAGATGTTCAAGCCAAAGGCCAATTATACCTTGACTATCCAGGAAGCAAGGTTAGTTTGCCAATGGATAAAGGGGCTCAGGATGCCTGATGGTTATTCTTCTAACTTGGCAAGATGTGCTGATGTTATCAAAGGCAGGTTGCATGGGATGAAAAGCCATGATTGTCATGTGTTTATGGAGTGCTTACTTCCCATCGTCTTCGGTTCGTTTCCCCCCATGTTTTGAATGCCCTTACTGAAATAAGTCAATTCTTCAAAGACTTGTGTTCTGCAACTTTAAAGGAAGACGATTTGACCAGGAAGGAACAAAACATTCCACTCATTTTGTGCAAGCTGGAGAGAATATTCCCCCCGGGCTTCTTTGATTCAATGGAGCATCTTCCGATTCATCTTGCATATGAAGCCAGACTTGGTGGCCCAGTTCAATATAGGTGGATGTATCCATTTGAAAGGTAATTTAAGTATCACAGTTATTGATCTATTTTCATGCATATTAATTAATTAATAATAACCTCGTCATTTTTTAATGGATTCATGGGCGATTCAAAACGATCGGTGAAAAATAAGGCTAGGGTTGAAGGTTCGTTCTGTGCGTCTTACTTACACCGTGAGACAATTCATTTCTGCTCTCATTATTTCAAACACATGGTTTTGTCGCCAACAACTAGAAGGAACGAAACGGAAAATGAAAGTGGAAGACTACCTGGAACCTTATCAATTTTTTGTCTTCCCGGTCGTCATTCCGGAAAGGAGTTGACACATTATTTAATGGAGGCAGAGTGGAACTCAGCTCATGTTCATGCATTGATCAATTGCACCGAGGTTAAACCATACCATGAGTAAGTATGAGCTTATAATTTTTATTCCTTCGATAGCATATGTCAATTTTCATTGATGTTATCCATATATGTTCAGTGCATTCTTGTCTTCTCGTGATGCATATGCTCGTACTCATGAAGATTTTCCAAAATGGTTTAAGCAACAAGTAAGTATCTTCCCATTTATCATTATGTTATTCGCTATAATGTATGAGGATAAAAACATATATCGTTAAACTTTGTGAATAGGTTTACAATGAGGCACCTACTGTCATTAATCAACATTTACGAAACTTGGCTGACGGTCCTCTGACACAAGTCAAAGAATGGCACACATACTTCGTGAATGGGTACAAATTTCATACTCAATCATGGACAGAAGACAAAACAACAATAAATAGTGGTGTTTACGTAAAGGGTGAGCCAGGCGGAGTTGCAGATGACTTTTATGGTGTGATACAACACATATATGAGTTGTCATATCGTTATTTAGATTACCCTAAGAGAATAGTGTTGTTTTATTGTAATTGGTTCGAACCATCTAGTAGAGCACTAATTTGAATAAAAAATATAATATTGTGGACATCCAAATGAGTAGAAGATATCATATGTTTGATCTATTTATCATGGCACATAATGTGAGACAAGTATATTACGTTCCTTATCCAGTAACTCAAACAGAAAAACGAGGTTGGTGTGTTGCAATCAAGACAAAACCAAGGGGTCGCATTGAAATAGATGTTTCAGAGTTGGATGAGCCATATCAAACGAATGAAATGTCACATGAAAATGAGGTAATTGAAGTTGAACCAATCTCATGTTTACAAGACACACAAGTTGTAGGGGAAGAAGTGGATACCTCCAGCTTGACATCAAATCAAGTCATTCCGATAAAGATGTTGAAGAAGCGGAATCAACAGAAGATGAAGAAGATGAAGATGGCTATGAATATGACACTGGCTCAAATTCTGAATAACAATTACTTTATTTATTTTAGTGATATATTTTGTATTAAGTTGTATTGTCATTGTCATAACTTTAAGTTAATTATGATTAGCATCATTTTCCATTATTTACAAATTTGTGTTTTTGCTTACTTTAAGTTAATTATTATGACCATTAATTTCCATTATTTGCAAATTTGTGTTTTGGTTACTTTTAATTAATTATTATTAGCATCATTTTTCACTATAGACATGACTGATGGTAAGGGAAGGGGTAAGGCACCTGCTGGAGGGGCACGTCGTCGTGGTCGACCCCGCTTCGTGACACGGATAGTCAATGACGGATTCATGTCCCTCCCATCTACATCTGTTACACTACGCCCACCGCCCACGCCCATGCCTCCACATGATATGGCACCGGCACCCCCACCTGTTGCTCCTACACCATGTCCACCGCCCACACCCGTGCCTACACATGTTCTGACACCTCCCTACCGACCTGTTGCTCCAGCCACTCAGTTCATGGACACCTCCATTGGGATCACGATGATGCCCACCCCAAGGATTCCGACTCAGACCCATGGAGACAATTCCAGACAACCAGATGCATCAGGGGTGGATTTGCCCATGGACGGTGATCATCACTCTAATGGTGATGACGAGGAGAGTTATGGATATTCACCGCCTATATCATCAGATGATGAGGAGATCGAGGTCATTTCAGATGGCCGAGTTATTGTTACCCCGACCGGTAAAGGGTAAGAAATATCTCAAATATTGTTATTTTATTGTTGAGTGCGGATTTTATATGTATGTGTATTGATTGTTCTCATGTTCTATTGATAAGGTTCCTTCCATCGAGAAAATCTGCAGAGGCCGTCACGTATGCAGTTACATCTCAGTTTGATCGGGCCTGGAAACATTGGAGTGAGCTTGAGGATCAGGATGGGGATCGATTCTTTGCGGCTTTTAAGGTATTTTGTAATTTTGAATTTACTTCCATTTTTTAGTTAGTTTTAATGTATCTTTAGTTTATCATTGTCCTAAAAAATATTATATTCTCCTTATTTACAGGAGAAGGCTGCTTGGAGAGTAGAGCATTCCACTGATGTAGAGATAATTTTTCATCAAAAAGCGAGCAAACGCCTCTCCGAGTTGTTGACGAGATATCGGAAAAAGGGAGAACGTCCAAAATGGTGTTTCCCACCCATTTGGGAGGAGCTATGTGCTTACTGGGCTACACCTGCATTTAAGAAAAAAATCCGCCCAGGCAAAGCTCAACAGGGCCTCGGAAAAGGGTGGGAGCCTGCACACTGGCGGCAGCATCAGTAAGCAGGAGCATGCTCGACCCCTTGTAAGTTCCAACATCATATTTTGTTAATTCATTTACATGTCTGGCTATTAAGAATGTGTAACTTCAAATATGAACAAGTTTTTTTTTGGTGCAGGCTAGGGAGCTTGGCCGTAGCGTCAAGCCGGTTGAGCTTCATGCCCGAACCCATACTAGGAAGGGTACCAGCGAGTATGTAGATGAGCGCTCTAGACGCACTCAGGTGATTTACATGTCTCTTTGTTGGAAATTATTTTTATTTTATATTTAATAATTATGGTCATTTTGTATGATGATGTGCATCAATTTTAATGGCAGGAGGACTATCATGCTAAGTTATCTCAGGTTCGGTCTCAGGCAGCCTCATCTTCCCTTTCCACCACACTTGACCCAGAGGTGGGAGCCCAATTGGAGTTGCAGTCATGGGTCGAGGTTGCTGGCGGTAAGAACAAGGGTCGCATTACGGTATAGGAGACCTAGCCGGTAACTATCGACGCGGGTGCTCCAGCATCTTCACTCAGCAGAGTCAAGCATCGTCCAGTACTAGGCCCCGTCAGTCTCATGAGTCTGCGGAGATGGTCAAGATGCGACAGAAACTGGTAGCTCAGGATGAGATCAATCGGCAGCTGCTTACTCAACAGACACATGATGGAGCATATCGAGATGATGGCAGCTACACAGAGAGAGCTCATGCTGCGTTTAGGAACCAGCACCCCTCAGCCACAGTCGCAGCAGGACCAGCACCTTCACAGCACCCCTCAGCCACAGCCACCACCGTCCCAGCCTGAGGGTCATCGGCAGACCAGTGACGAGGATGATCAATCCTTTACAGATTTGTTAATGCGGGGCTATAGAGAGGGTTATTAGTTTGGGTTATTAGTTTCTTTAATATTAGATTTTATTTTGTATGATGTATGCACTCTGTCAAAACAATTTGCTTTTATTTATGAATTTCATTTATTGTTTAAAATTATTATTCATTTATCATTTATCATAATATAGTCTAAATTATAATTAATATAAAAAATAACTAATGTTTATATTAATTTTGAATTTTATATTAAATATTAAATAATTAATTAAAAACAATTCATATTTTAAATAATTAATTAATAAAAAATTAGTTAATTAAATTATTTAGTTTTATAAAAATGTGTTGCAATTTGCGACGGCCATGCCGTCGCTAATTTCTATAATTTGCGACGGTCATGCCATCGCTAATTTATGTTAATTTGCGACGGTCAGGCCGTCGCTAATTTCTATAATTTGCGACGGCCATGCTGTTTCTAATTTCCTATAATTTGTGACGGCTAAGCCATCGCTAATTAGCGACGGTTATTTAAAAAAAAAAACCGTCAGAAAGCGTTTGCAACGACCCAATATGTGACGGATTTATGGCCGTCGCAAATCCGTCAGAAGCATGTGTTTTGTGACGGATTTAAGCTGTTTGCGACGGCCTTTGGCCCTCACTAAATTCAATTTTTCTTGTAGTGGCAGGAATCGAAGATTAAATTGCTCGGTATCAGTTGTGTTGAAGCTGGCAAGAAGATGGAGCTTGGAAGGCAAGAAAATGAGGCAAACAGAGCTGATCACGACCTAGCCGTGATGGCCATCACGATCATGATCAAGTGGAGATGAAAAGAAAGAATGGAAAAGTCAGAGCTGATCACGGCCAGGCCGTGATGCCCATCACGGCCGTGACATGTCAACAGAGCCAGACCCTCACAGGCAGAATTGATCACGTCCAGGCCGTGATGGTGGTCACGGCCATGACAGACCAATCAGTGAAGCAACCTCCAAGGCAGAATCTGTCACGGCCGTGACGTGCAATCTATGGATCTTTAGAAACTGATTTGATCTGGTTTTTGTATTGGCTTGGGATTCAAGTTACCCCAGATTATAAATAGCCCTCTAGGGCTCGAAACTGGGCACTTTTGGGATTGCTAACCTTAGGCAAAATTAGGATTCTTCTTCTTCTTCTTCTCAATCTCTTCTCTCCTCGAGGATTTTCTCTTTATGTTATTTTTAATCAAGCTTGCTACAATCATGGCAATGCTTGAGTAGTAGTCTTGTTTCTAGGAATTGGGGCTATACCCAAGACTTGTTTATGGTGATGAATTGATGTTTGATTTCTTGTTAATTTCAATTTTTGCTTCGATTTAATCCCTATTGTTTTAATTACTCGTAAATTCGGTGGCCACTTATTTGCGTGTCGTAGATTCACTATGGACGAACTTAGCGGTGAACTTAGGTATCGGATCTATAGGAATCAAACTTAGGATTTAAATCACGAGAGTTATAAGCGGTCCTTCGAGGGTTCACGAATTGTCACGAAACTTAAAGGGTTCGATTTAAATTCAATTACCACGAAAGTAGGGATTGATTTAATTGGGCACGGTTTTTGTAACCCGAGAGGGAGCATTAACTAATCTAGGATAAATTCGCCTTCAAAGCAAAATTTTGGTAATTAACAAGGAGAGTAGTCAATTTAGTAACATAGGCAGTTTTGTGGTATCCCAATTCCTGGAAATCCCTTTTGAATTTGAAAACCCCTATTTGAATTACTTTCCTATTTTGTTTAACTGCAATTTTAAATTTGATTATTACTTGATTCCGATTTCAAAAACCAAATCTTATTCTAGTTCAGTGAAATCAATTTAACAACTAATTGTTATTTAAGATCACGGTCTCTGTGGTTCGATCTCTTTTTATTACTTGACGATGAAGACGTTCACTTGCGGATTCGAGGCCTAGCCATCAGAAACCAAGTGTCACTTCATAAATTAAACAACTATTTAGACTGAGAAATAGGTGTGAAAAGATTTCAAGAAAATAAAATAAAAAATCAAATCAAATATTTTTGGGATTTTAAATTAAAAGAGATTTCCAGGAGTTGGGTTACCAACAAGACTGCTCATACTACTAAACTGACTACCCCTCTTGTTAATTATCAAAATTGCTTTGAAGGTGAATTTATCCAATATAAGTTAATGTTCCCTCTCGAGATACAAGAACCGTGCTCAATTAAACCAACCCATACTCTCGTGGTAATTGTATTTAAATTGAACCCATTAAGATTCATGACAATTCAATGGTACCCTCGAAGGACCGCTTCTAACTCTCGTGATTTAAGTCCTAAGTTCAATCCCTATAGATCCAATACCTAAGTTCACCGCTAGGTTCGTCCTTAGAGTATCTATGACATGCAAATAAGTGTGCACCAAATTCACAAGTAATTCATGCAATAGGAATTAAATCAAAAAGCAAATTGGAATTTACAAAGGGAAAACATCAATTCATAACATAAAACAATTCTTGGGCATAGCCCCAATTCGTAGAAATAAAAAAGACTACTCAAGCATTGCCATATTCATGGCAAGCCTGATTAACAAAAGCATAAAAAAAAACCTAAGAGAAAAGAAGAAATTGGAGAAGAAGAGAAATCATAAATTAAGCCTAAGGTAGCAGTCCAGAGATCCCTATTTTTGAGCCTTAGAGTCCTATTTATAATGTAGGGTAACTTTAATTCAAAGCTGTTACAAAATCAGATCAAATCATCAATTAAATTTTTAGATATTGCACATCACGGCCGTGATGCCTGTCACGGCTAGGCCGTGACAGATTCTGTCTTGGAAAACTTGGCATTGGTTGGCCTGTCATGGCCGTGATGGCCATCACGACCTGGCCGTGACAGGTTCTGACCTCGTGTTCTTCTTTCTTTTTCAGCCCTACTCGATCATGGCCGTGATGCCCATCACGGTCAGGCCGTGATGGGCTCGGTTTGGCTCATTTTTCTTGATTTTCAAGCTCTGTCTTCATGCAAGCTCTAACATAACTGATCTCGAGCGTTTTAATCTTCGTTTCCAAATCAATATCTCCAAATTAATTGCCAAATCTTATCATATCCTTTATTGTTGTGATAGGCAATTATTATCCAAATCCAAATTGGTTTGGATCCAAATCCATCATGTGTGCCCTTGCAATTTACTTGGCAATCTTCAATTTAATTGATTTCCATTCTTTTCTTCTTGATACTTTCCTAAAAATAAAAAATAAGAGTAATATCATAAAATTAATCAAAATCAAATTAAAATTAATTAAATACACACATTGACTCTAAAATAACCAAAACAGGAAAACAAAGTCTAATTTGGGCTAAATCAAGCATTCAAAAAAATTTAATTGATGAAATCCGCTCTAAAATAATAGATAAAACATGATAATACAGTGGATTATCAAGGCTCCATTAGAAAAGTGTAAAGAAATAAATGATTGGAGAGTCGATCCAATTTCATAATGTGTTAGGACTTGTAAGCAAGTTCCTTAAAACATCTTTACACAAACATGGAAAGTCTGCTTGAGAACTGTGGTTCAACGAAGGGCTGGTAATTCGGACCCGAGGATATCGTCAATCAGAGATTGACATCAAATGGATTCCGGTGGGATCACGAGGTTTATCCGGTGGATAGACAAATTGGAGGTATTCCAGCAATTTTACCCAATAACATAGTTGATACTATGTTCGGTGAGGCCGATGTGCCCAGGAAGCCGAGTTTTCTGGTTGTAGAGGTTTCATAAAGAGTTCGATGTTTTACAGAGAGTTTGAGATCACATGTGATTATGATTGTACGTATGTTATGATTTAAGCCTCGTGTGCCTAGTTAGCTAGCCACACATGGTTCCTGAGGTGGGCGGATGTGAAACATGTATTGACCATTTCCTTTCCAAAATGTCAATTAGTTCTGGAGTTAGGATCAAATATTCTTCGAAGCTGTGCAGGTATGGGACTATGCAGTTTCAGTTAGTTTTCTCTCTATTCTCGTGCCTCGGTGAATAAACCGTGTCTGGTACGCTTTGATAAGCTTACTGTTTATTTTGGTATTGTATATCCTTGGAGTTTTGATCTGTGGACTGAGAATGGATGATGATGTGGAGATATGTATGTTGTAATATGTATGTGAGTCATACCATTGCTTACCTGCTTTATGTGTATGGTGAATGGGGATCTCACCTCATTTTCTGTGTTTTCTGGTATTCTGCTTTATTTTATGTTCTTCAACAATGACGGTAGAACTGCTTCACCACCGTAACCAGCTTTGGATATGAGACGGACCGGTCATGAGGACGTATCTTCAGGGATCAGTATATGGGAGATGTGAGAGCTCAACCCCAGTGTGACGATTTATTGTCCTAAGTGATTATCATTGTACAATGATGACACCTAGTCATCGTTTTGTACTGGCCAGCATGATGAGTCCTTGTATTTTAGGAATAGTTATGGAGCTGCATCTCTAAAGTTATTTATGTTTTTATTGGTCATGCTTTTTTTTAATGGCATTGTTGTTTCCGCCTTTTGGTTGTTTTTATCTTTTCATGACATTTACCCTTTGAAAACAATTTATGAAAGTATTAGGTACATATGGGGAATTTTTTATTATTTACTGCTTATTTCCCATTTTATGAATGTATATGTTTTAGACTTGTTAATAGCTGGAAGATGTTAATAAACGTTAAGTACAGGTCGGACGAGGTATGTTAAGTACTACCTATTTTTATTTGCGAAAAGAAACAGGGAAAAATAAACCCGTATCTTCGTAAAATTTATTTTGTGTTAAACTATACTGCGGAAATGTCATAGATAATGTAGCGGCCGAGAAGGGTGTTACAAAAGTTATCACTCCATATTTTGTGGCTGGTTTTAATGTTGAAAGATAAGGCACCATTATTGTATGGGAATATGATTCTTAGTGTTCAAAATTCAAAGGGTCCACGTGCTGGTGTTAACTTGGGCATTAATGGCACTCATAATGGTGGGAATTAGTGCTTGATGAAAAAAAGAGGCGTCGTTTTGTGCTAGAAGATAGTAACAAGTCCTGGTCCTCAGGCCTGCCGGGAGCACTAACGATCATCAATCGGAACTGTCAAGGCTTGGGTAACCTGTGAGCAGTTCCTGCACTCAAATAACCCGTTCGGTGTTACTGGCCGAATTTTTTTTATCGTTTTTTCTGTTTTCTTTATAAATTTTTAGTTCAAGCAAATAAAGCAAAGGAAATCTATTGGTAGTGCATTGAGTCTTTTTTGCAGGTTGTGCGAAATCTCGATGATCTGACAATCCATCTTTGCCTCAAGTTATGTGACGAGAAAGGATATTTCTTCAAAGTTAAATATTACAATTACTCTCTCAGACTCCAGATACACAAAGATAAAGCCCTAGGTCTTCTAGCCAAATATAGGGTTATTATTTCAAATTGTAGGAATCATTTATCTTCTTATGTTACCAACTCTCTGGTAGAGTTTGATAGGATGGAGATCCATGTAGCTGCTCATACTTTGTTAGGGATGCCCACATATGATACTATCCTCTAGATTTGTGAGAAAGTTATCACATGTATTGAATTTTTTATTATTAATGATATGACTTAACTTTGCTTTTGTAAAAAAAAAAAAAAGTTCCTTAAGATAATGAGAAACAATGTTAAAAACAATATGAAACCATTATATGGCAAATATTATGATTGATTATGAACCAAAAATAACAACTTTTTCTTATAAAAGAACATCCTCTAATTCTCTTAACTTTTGCCATCTTCTTGGTCTTCAACGGCGCTTATTGTCGCTGTGTGAGATTTGTTGCTCATTTTGAAATTGAGTGTAATACCAAATTGAGGACAACCTTTACATGCTTTATCCTAGTCAAGGTTTACAAAACCGGACCGACCATCGAATCGGTGAAGGCAGCGGTTCGAGGTTCAATGGTCCAACCGAAGTTGAACCGTGGTTGAACCGGTTATAATTAAATAATATTATTTTAATTTTTAATATAATATTTGTAACAATATTAAACAAAAAAACAACATAACAACTAAAATTATTAAGCACAATTTTTTTTATTTTGAAATTAAACTAAATAAATATAAAAATATATGTTAAAATCATCTTTATAGGGAAAACCAACCCAAAATCTACAATTAGCCCACATATGTTAGAAAACAAAAGAATTGGGTTTTGGCTAGGATGACCCAAATCCTTTTATACTAATTTTTTTTTTTAAGAAACCGGTTCTGGCCGGTTCTGACCGGTTCACTACCGGTTTTGAACATGTTTTCCGGTTTTTCCACCGGTTCGATGCTAGACCGGTTTTCCCTGTGAACCGGACCGGCCAAGGTCCCGGTTCCCGGTCGGACCGGCCGGTCCGGTTTTCAAAACCTTGATCCTAGTGAGCTTCCTTTGCCCTCATTCAACAAAGAATTTTGCTAAACGGACACACTTTTGCGGACATCATACGGTTGACATCGTATGAACAGTGCCGTACAGTGCATTGTAGATGTATTGTGCGGCACTATAGCTGTCTTTTTTTTTTAAAAAATTAATTTTTTTATAAATATTTTTTTTAATTAAGTATGTGTAAATATCTGGTGAATCGGGTACAAATATCTGGTGAATTCAGTTCATTATCTGGTGAATGGGTTTTTTTGAGAAATAATTTTTTTGATTAAGTATGTGCAAATATATGGTGAATCCGGTATAAATATCTGATGAATTCAGTTCATTATATGGTGAATAGGTTTATTTGAGAAATAAATTTTTTGGTTAAGTATGTGCAAATATATGGTGAATCAGGTATAAATATCTGGTGAATTCAGTTCATTATCTGGTGAATGTGTTTTTTTTTTATAAATAAATTTTTTTGGTTAAGTATGTGTAAATATCTGGTGAATCGGGTACAAATATCTGGTGAATTCAGTTCATTATCTGGTGAATGGGTTTTTTTGAGAAATAATTTTTTTGGTTAAGTATGTGCAAATATCTGGTGAATCAGGTATAAATATCCGGTGAATTCAGTTCATTATCTGGTGAATGTGTTTTTTTATATAAATAAATTTTTTGGTTAAATATGTGTAAATATATGATGAATGGGTTTTTTTTATAAATAAATTTTTTGATTAAGTATGTGCAAATATCTGGTGAATCATATACAAATATATGGTGAATTCAGTTCATTATCTGATGTATGAGTTTTTTTAGAAATGAAATTTTTATTTTTTAAAAAAAGTCAAAATTTTAAAAAAAATGCTACTACAGTAGTGCTACAGTGCACTACTGTAGTAGTGTCGCGTAGATGTCCAAATTTCTATGTCAAATTAGCATGCCTCTTTCAACAAACCCCCCCTAGAATGGTGTTCATCGTCCTTGTGAGCTAATTATTTGTCTTTAATCTCATTGAGGAGAATCTTCCCTCTAATGATGGGCATAGCGTGGTGGTGAGCAATTATCTGGGAATGTGTGTGTCATTGAGAAGTCAAACTTCTTCTATCATCTCTTCTCTAATAAGGTGAGGGTTCAACCCACTAGATCCTTGGATGTAGTTTTACAATTATCCTCATTGTAACATAATCTATATACGACAAAGATTATGGTTATGATGATTGAGGTGGTAATTCTCAAAACTTTCTTTCCTGTTGATTCCTACAAAACTATTTTTTAAATTATACAAATAACTTTATTTTTTTTCGTAATTTATTATATAAAGATGATTTTTTTTGCATCACCTCAACGAAATAAATTAGCTTAAAATCATTTTTCAACAAATAGATCCAAACAAAAACAGATTAATCGATTACATCATAATCTTTTTTTTTTAACTTTCTCAAACATACTTTTAAATACCAGGAATGTAAGAGCATATTCGCGCAAATAAGATGTTTTATCATTGGTAAGGACATGTAGAAGTAGTTAGCCTTGTCATGTATATCTTCATCAACATAATTTTTCTAAAACCAATCTGGATTATTATACAGGTTTATGCTGAGGAATCGCCATTGATGATGAAGATGCAGAGGGAGAGAGAGAGGAGATGGAACACCAAGTTAGGAACGTTTGTACCATGTAGGATAAACTTAACGACTAAAGTGACGGAAATGACAAAAAAGTAATTAAACCTAATCTCTATTATACTAATATCTGTTCTCATTTTATTTAGGAAAAATACTGAAATGCCAAAAAGATATGTGTAAACTAGAGCAAAAATAATTTCTATAATAAAAAGGGAGTATCCATTAACTCTTATCAAGCACTCTAATACTACTCCAATCTGATTTGCTGTCCTGGCTTAATTAGCACTACTGCCAACACCAACGAAGTCCACGAGTTCCACGATGGAAAGTAATATAATTGTGTTTGTCCCCTTTCCGATGTGATTTTAGTAAAGGACTAGACTTAGATACAATATTAAATATTAAGTTGGTACTGTTCTAAACATAAAAAGATATTTTTATTAAATTGGTGTTTTTAGATAGTTTGTAATAATTATGTTGTATTTCTAGTGAGAAACGGTAGGAGCAACATCTAAAAAACTATTTCTAAGTTTTTCCTTTAGTAAAAATAGATATGTTTGGTTACTAACAGACAAAATTGATTTTATCTTCAAACGTGATTCTGGCAAAAGCTACAAAAAGTAGTTTTTGTATTGGGTTGAACGATTCACACTAAGTTTTATATTAAATTTACTTTCAAAATAAAAACTTTCTAGTATAAATTACATCAGTTCAAACTCAATTATAATAAAATCAGTTTTACAAAATTAATTTGATTCAAAATCACGTTTATCATTAGTGAGAGATATATAATATGATAGAAAATTGAGACAGAAGATCTTCATCCCAAAACACTCATCCAAAGCTAAAGCTGTTTCGGCTGCAAAACATGTCAAGCTACTATGGATTACTTTTATAAGATTCCTTTGTTTTAGAGAAAAAAAAAATAATGAGTTGTAATGTCGCTTCTGCAACTAAGACACAACAATTAGTGAGTACTTTTTTAATAAATAATAATCAACAGCTATATGAAAAAAAACAGCGATCAAACTCAAATTTTATGTCTAAAACACCCTCTTATTATCTTTTTATACACATTTTAGTGTTGCCTTGCAAAAAATTGTAGTTAGTTTTACTTCGCAGGATCTCATCATCAAAGACAAAATATTCAATCGTAGACCTCTGATAAGATAAATCAATTTATGAGGCAAGGTTTTTGGATAGTAGTTGGTATGCACAACTATGCCCCAACCTAGATATACAAAAAAGTCGTGCTATTTGAACACGGTTTTCGCAACATCGTATATGACACTTTTACAGTAATGTACATGTTGTGAGTCGTCGGATCTATGATTATTATTGATCTGTCCATAAAATTAATTTATTAATTATGATTTTTATTAAATTTATTTTTTTTCGTATTCTTTACAATCACAATATTCACAGAGATATTCCATGTGTTTATTACATGTATCAGTGGCTTCATCTTTTAATTCTTGTATTAGTCTTTTTAATTCATCTTGATTTGTTAAATCAAGCATACTTAATTTGTGAACAAATTTTTCTATATTTTGAGGATTCATTAGTACTTATCTCTGATACCAAAATGGTACCACCTTTACAGTCTTTATTATTAAGTAATTTTTCATCATCTTTACAATTAGGAAGTAGTTTTTCATCCTAATCATCTAATAAATCATAATCTTCATATATATCAGAATCGGATAATCTATCATATTCAAAGGCCAAACATATTTCTTCCATGTAATTCCATTATTCTAGATCTAATGAAATATGTGCTAAGTAATAATCTTATTGTCTATACTGAGCCTTTATTTTTTCAATTATTAGTTGCTTACAATCAATAGGAAAATCCATTAATAAAACACTTATTATTTCTTTTTCGGTTTGATCATCAAATTCAGAATATATTTCCATTGTTTTATTCGATATCTTCAAAAGGTGGTGCTGTTATTTTAAAATAACTAGATGATTGATAAGTTCTCATTGATATCATTTTTTCTATTTTTTCTATTTTTTGTTTTTTATGTTCTTCTCTTTTATTTCTTATATTAATAAGTTCTTTTTCTTTTTCTATAATATATCTTTCTATTTGTTTTCGATTTTTATCTTCTTTATCTTTTTTAAGATGATTATCATAGATGTTCATGAATTGTTTCATATTCCTTTTATCTTGATTTATTTTATTATAAGATTATAAATATTTCTTAATTCCTTTTCTTTATTCATATCATATTCCTTAAATATTGTGCTAAATCTCTTACTTGGTTTGACAATTTATTTACATTTTCGTCTTCCTTATTATTTTCTGTTTCAGGAAAAGTAATTGGTTTAGGGATCTGTCTAAACCTTAGTGATTTTGGATTTCTTATAGAAATTCCTAGTTCAGTTAATTTATTTCTTTTAGGATAGTAGATTTTTCTTATTTCTTCAAAAAGTCTTGGTATATCTATTCTATCATTATTACTGAAGGTAATACTATGATGAAAATTTGTTAGTGCATAATTGACACAGTAAGTAATTGAGAAGATTTTGTCTCCTGGTCTCATTAAATTATTTCTTAAGAATCTATGTTCCATAGTTAATGATTGATCTAATCTTTGAGTATCTAATGGTATTCCAATAGTTGGATGTATTTCAAATTTTAGCTTAACATAAGCTAAATTTCCTTCGATTACTCCTAGTATTTTATCTTTAGCATCTGTTATTCTATCATCTTTTAAAACTAATTCTATTGGTGAATCTATTCCTTCTGGAAAAGTTGTTTTAATTAAAACTTGTATAGCTCCTATATGAATATAACCAATCTTCTTTCTATGTGCTTCTTTCTTTAAATTTCTTTTTAGATCTATTAATTTCTTTTTGTTTAATAATTGGATACAAATGTTACCTTGTGTTTCTGATATATCTATTGGGGTTTCATTAATTATCTTTCCATAGTATATTATATTTTTTTTCTGATTAAATCTTTTCATTATTCCTCCTAGTTTCTTCATGTTTGCATCTTTAGCCAAATTTAAATCTTCTTTCTGAAATTTTTGAAATAGTTTTGGATCTATTAGAATGCTTCCTTCATAATTTCCATCTTTTTCAGTAATTTGTATATGTTCGACATCAGTGTTATCAATCTTTTCTCTTTCTATTTCAGACATGATTAATTTCTAGTAAGAACTGAATGAAATTGAATAGGTGATGAGTCATACCTGATTTGGTGTTCTTTGAAATTATTTCTGGGTTCTTTGGTCCACCGCTACTTTCGTTTAGTCAAGTTGGGATTTCATTACAACGAGTAGTTGAAAGTAATGAAAGTAATGAAGTAGAGAGATATATGAAAGTAGTGTTTATTTATGATCAGTAATGAAAGTACATAGAACTATTTTGAATCCACTCTCAAGGATTCGAACTAGCAAAGCTAGAAAACTTCTCAAAGAGAAGAGAGGTGAGAATTGAAATTCTGCTTTGCCTCAGCATAAGAGGGCTTATTTATACACTCGAGAGGGCTAGGTAATTTACAAGAAAGTCCCTACATTATTACAATCTATCAGACTTTTAATAATTCATGCTGACGTCGGTGCTTACGTCATTCCTCTATTATTGCTTGTCTGAATCATTATCTTCTTGCCGACAGTCCTTTTTTGTCACGCACCTTTCGCACGCGTGATTCCCATTCTCCTTGATCATTGAGCAGAGTAAGTTGAGTACAGCTGACTGATAGTTCATAGAAAGTCCTTGAAGCGTGTAAAAGGGTAATTCGAAGTTTGTCAGTATTGCCAAGTCCTTTTCTCTGATCAGTTTTCCACTAGTCTTGCTTAAAAGCAAATTATGTGGTCCTTTGTATAGTGCTTTGATGAAGGAATCTTTCCCAATAATTTGACATTGAGTAAAAATACTTGCCAGTTGATTAGCTAGTATTGTAGTCATTTTTTCTTCATCATAGTCCTCGACAGTTGGTTCATCTCTCATGGAAAAACTGTTATTCCTTACTCCAATAAAGATTAAGTTCTTCGGTGGTTGCTTAGTAGTGAAGTCTGGATTGGTTGAATAGAACTTCAGGAAGATAGTTCTATCCTTCGCAACATTTCTTCTATAATTATGGACGGCTTCCTTGAGATTATATGGGAACAGTGATAAGCCTCTGGCTTATCTAGTTTTATGACTAGAT
Source organism: Sophora flavescens (assembly GCA_030762895.1). Taxonomy (NCBI): domain Eukaryota; kingdom Viridiplantae; phylum Streptophyta; class Magnoliopsida; order Fabales; family Fabaceae; genus Sophora; species Sophora flavescens. The sequence goes on from CM061064.1 coordinate 175,158,036, forward strand.
GAACTAGGGTTTATATGCCAATTTATTCGAGTTCACTCTCGTTTTCGCCCAAATTTGCCTTGTTTTGTTCCTAAGTTGGGCTTTGACTCGTTTTGCGTCTTTTGTGTAGTTTTTAGCTTCTTTTGGATAGAATTACGCTTGTGGTTGCTTGTGTTGTTTTCAGGTCCATAAGTGAAGCTCTAAGAATTAAGGAAAGTCAAGAAATAGTGGAGATTGCCATTCTGGAGGTTCTCGCCCCCGAAAGGAAGCTCGCCCCGCGAGAGTTTGAAGATCTGGGAAGACAGAGACCATCACGGCCTAGCCGTGATTCTTATCACGGCCGTGACCTAAGAGCCATACAAGTCAGAGACCATCACGGCCTAGCCGTGATATGTATCACGGCCGTGACCCAAGATCCACACAAGGCAGAGAACATCACGGCCTGGCCGTGATTCACATCACGGGCCGTGAAAGGCGGGCTCGCGTCGCGAGACATCATTCGCGTCGCGAGAGTTCGAATTCAAGTGCGCGCCGAAACGAGAAACCGTCACGGCCTGGCCGTGATGGCCGAATCACGGGCCGTGACGCGTGGCCTCCTTATAAATAGAGCGGATCGAACGAGAAAAGAGGACTTTTTGGATCAGAATTTTCGAGAGACCTTTTGTAACCCTTATTCGGGATTTCTTCTCCTTTTCTCCTCTCTTAATTCTTAGGCTTAGGATGAATTCCGATTGTACGTGCGTTGTTGTTACGGACATGAGGAACTAATCCTCTTGTCTAGGGATCGATGAAGCCACCCATGGCGGCATAGTGTTCATGTAATGTAACTCTCTCTCCTTTAATTCAATTATGATTTTCCAATTCTGTTTTCATTATGTCGATTATATGCTAGCGTGATCGACTAGTTAAGCGTGTTGAGGCCTAGCGGCGATTCGCGTTTTAGAACTTGAATTGGGAACATCGGTCAGTATTGCACGAGTGAGTAGGAGATCGATGCAACCTACGAGGGAACAAGAATTAATAGAATTCGAGATTAGGGTTAAGAGACCTAGCAAGTAATTAATTCAAATCATCGAATACGTCCTAATGAGCACGGAAGTGGATTTAGGAGAATTTAGGGGTCCCGGTTGACATTAAAATTGAACTTAGGGAGGAGAATATCATCACTTGGGTACTTTGCATGATTGGGTAGGTGAATTCAAACCTTAGATGCCTTTATTTCTGAATTTAATCACCGTAGCTTTATTTGAATCGATTCTTGAATTCGCGATCTCAATCTCTTTCTCTCAACCACCTTCTATTGCTTAACCAACGTATCGGATTTCTTGACAATTTAGTCGAATTGGTAACCCAATCCTTGTGTTCGACCTCGGTAGAATCTTACCGTGTTTTTATTACTTGCGACGACCCGGTACACTTGCCGGAGTCACAACAAGTTTTTGGCGCCGTTCTTGGGGATTGGCACAACCAATTTTCCTAATTTTTAGGAAATTCGGCTGTTTTAGTTAAGCTGACTTTTAGTTTTATTTTCTTTTATTTAATTGTTATTATTTTTCTCTGCTTCTTTGATTCCACTTGGTCTTTGCCTGTTTTTGTATGCGAGGTACCCTCCTACAAGAGGACTTGCTATTTGATTCCGAGATCACCAGGACCGAGCGGGAATTAAGGAAAGAAGCCAGGGAACGGAAAAGAATTGAAGGAATTAAAATAGAGGGAATGGCTGAAGAAAATCCTCCTCCTCCTCCTCCTCGTTACAAGCCTCTCTTCGAGTACGATCTACCAAACTTGGAGGATTGTGCTTCTTCTATTGTGAGGGGCAACTTGAACACAGACTCCTTCAGAGTGGAAGGGTGTGTCACAGCCCAGATCCGTGAGAATCAGTTCGACGGCAGTGGCAAGCAAGACCCGCATAGACACATCACTCGCTTCCTTGAAGCTTGTGACTTACAGAAGACAAGAGGAGTCTCACAGGATGAGTTTCGCTTGCGACTTTTCCCTCTCTCTCTTAGGGATGTCGCTCGCGATTGGGTTGACAGCTTGGATAGGAACAGCATCAGAACTTGGGAGCAATTGGCACAGAAGTTCCTAACCAAATACTTTCCTCCTCAGAAAGCGGCACAAGCAAGAATAGCCGTCACTTCATTTAGGCAAACGGAGGATGAAACATACAATGAAGCGTGGGAGAGGTACAATGGTTTGTTGAGAAGATGTCCCTCTGCGTTCTTTGACCCGGTTTCCAAGGTGCAACATTTCTTTAATGGGTTGAGAGGACGCTATCAGATGAACTGTGATGCCGCAGCTGGCGGTTCTTTTGTATATTTATCGGCTGAGGATGGATGGGCACTGTTAGAGAAAATGTCATATAATGATTACAACCGTGGAAGGGAAACCTCAAATGGAATCAGTTCTGGGGCAATGGAGGCCATTTTTGAGCAAAACAGATTGTTGAAGATGCAAGTGGCGGCTTTGTCAGAGAACAAGAAGGCTAATGTGATACACGAGGGAATGCCTCCAGGTTGTGGTAATTGTAATGGAGATCATGACACTCGAAACTGTCCATTCAACTTCCCTCAGGAACATGTAGACTCATGCCACAACTTTTATGACACTGTGCCCCAGAATAACTATCAGAGGAACAGACAAAATGACTACAATCAGAATCAAAATAGGGGTACATGAGGAGAGACCATCCGGGCTTCGCATGGAGTAATGCTAGTGGTGGTCTAGCCAGGCAGCAACCTCAGCAGGGTATAAGGCCGAACATTGGAATTCAGCGATTGCAATACCCAGCGAGGCTCTTCCGGGGCCTAATCGATTTGCAAATAACGAGATAGTGGAAGACAACCGTGGGAGCTGGCTTTTGAGAAGATGAGTACAAGAGTGGAGAAATTGTCAATTAACACGAACACCTGCCATTGACAAGTTGGCTACTCATACAGGTTCAGCAATTCAGAATCTTGAGACACAAATAGCGCAGCTTTCATAAAGCAACTTAATGAGCGTCTTCCGGGCACTCTTCCGGGTAGTATCGAGAACAACCCCAAGGGACAATGCAATGTCATATCTACTAGAAGCGGAAAGGTGTTGGAACCTAGCGGGGGTACCACTAGTTCTCGGGATGACAAGGGCCGGAACAACTACCGATTGAGGAAGAGCAACCAGAGAGAAAGAAGGGTTGGCAAGTGACAAGGGACCGGAGCAAGGGGGAAGGCTGAAACTTGTGGATGAAGAGTTCGAAGGAAGAAGTGGGTTGAACCCCAAGACCTCCCGCCAGTACATGAAAGTTCCGTATCCGGAAAGATTGAAGAAGCCTCAACAGGATAAGCAATTCAATAAGTTCCTTGATGTCTTCCGAAAACTTCAGATTAACATTCCATTTGCGGAAGCCTTGGAACAAATGCCATCATATGCTCGGTTTATGAAGGAACTTCTCACTAAGAAGCGGAGGATTGTGGATGAAGAAACGGTTGCTTTGACCGAGGAGTGTAGTGCCATTCTTCAACGGAAACTGCCTCCAGTTGAAGGATCCGGTTCCTTCTCGATACCATGCACCATTGGGGGAATTACCTTCGGAAAGGCATTATGTGATCTAGGGGCAAGCATCAACTTGATGCCCCTCTCGATGATGAAGAGGCTAGGGATCAAAGAAGTAAAGGATACGCGAATGTCACTCCAACTGGCCGATCGTTCTATCAAATATCCCTATGGAGTAGTCGAAGACTTGCTCGTGAAGGTTGACAAGTTCATATTCCCAGTGGACTTCGTGGTGCTCGACATGGATGAAGATGCTGAGATCCCTCTCATATTGGGTAGACCCTTCTTGGCCACTGGGGATGCCTTGATAGATGTTCGGCAAGGGAAACTCACTTTAAGGGTGAATGATGATAAGGTGGTTTTCAATGTCTTTGAAGCGATTAAGCACCCGGAAGGAAAGTCAGCTGTGTATCGAGTGGATGTTGTGGACCCAACTGAAAAGGTATAGGCAATTCGAAAAGACCATGATCCTTCACTTGCAACAGTATCGGTAGAATCTCCTGAGGAAGACAGTGAGGAAAAAGGCCCTTCGGGGGATGAAGTTTACCTTGAGTGGCTACGAGACATGGAACCCATACCGAGTCTCCCAAGGGAAGAATGTGCAAGGGAAGAACTCAGCTGCAAAGGAATGAAAAAGAAGGGCAAAGCACCAAGGTTGAAAGGTAGTACAACCGTGGTGGTCAAGAAAGACAACAAGTTGATCCCAAAAAAGACCATCGCGGAGTGGAGAGTGCGTGCAGATTATAGAAGGATGCTGGACTTAAATGAGCTGTCCGGGAACAGCTTGCGAGTATATAAAAGTGCACAAACCTACAGAGAACGGGCCAAGGAATGGCATGGCAAGCAGGATCTTCCTTCGGATTAACCCTTAGGGGCGACTTGAGTCAGGCTCGGGACGTTAAACAAGCGCTACTTGGGAGGCACCCAAGCTAGGTACCCTCTCTTTTCCTCACTCTCGTTTTTGTTTTTGTTTTTTGTGTTTGTTTTGTTTTTTTTGTTTGTCGCTCTTGAATAATTTGAGAAGATCAAGAGTTGTTGTATGAATGTTGTGTCGGCAAGCTTGTTGGATTTCAATTGAATTTAGCATAGATTGATTGCATGAATTATTTGACCATTGATGATTTTCCCTAAGTTCTGAAATTAGAAAAGTTTATCCCCACTTAAAATTGAAAATTGAACTTTGAGATTTATTATGATTGCTTGATTTATGATAAGTTTGGGGTGAGGGGTGCACACACTAGGAATCGTATCTCGGTCAAACAATTTGCAAAATGTCCAGGTGAGGATTTGAGCCTCCAACTCTGTTTTTGAATGTGTGAATCACTGTTAAGTTGCACTTTCCCGAATTTGCTTGAATCTCTATATGGTTTGCATGATTATGTGTTGCATCAAATGATTTAGGCAATTTTCTTTGAATAACTACTTGGCCTGAAAAGAACCATCCCTAATGCATGTTCCCTAGTTAGCCAAATTGAGCCCAATTGACCTATGGTTTCTTGATGACCCTACATTACGAGCCAAAATCTGAAAAACCATGTTAACCCAATCTTAGGATTAGGAGAGCATGGAAATGAGCAAGAGAAAGGTTGTGAGAAACTAAGTTTGGGGTGGCTACAAGGTATGTGTCATATTGGGATGAGAAAAAGAAAATAAAGGTTGACCCAAGGCAAAAAGAAAAGAAAAGAAAAGAAAAGAAGAAAACAAAAAAATTGCCAAAAGAAAAGGGGCAAAACAAAAATAATATCAAGGAAAAGGTTGTAGTCACCCGAGCCCAAATGAAAAATGGAAAGAAAGGAATTTGAGTGGAAAATGTGTTTAATGCTCATGCTCTCTTAGTTCCTAGGGACTTAAGCCTAAATATCCTTGATTATCCTACCCTCAGCCAGGCCCCATTACAACCTTTAAAAGACCTTTTGATGTTGCATGCATGTTTTTGTGGGAACTATGTTTGAGATGAAAATCAAATTCATGGGAAGTGCTCTTGATAAGTGAAATTGAGTGAAAAAGTTGAAAGCCTAGACAAACTTGAGCGAATGAGTGAAATACTAAATGCCCTTGTGAGGAAGGCAATTGTTTGAAATAGGTGATCTTCCTTTGTGTGTATCTTTGAGCCTCAACTTAGAGTAATGATGGCATGAATGATAAATTCTCAGTTGTTTAAAGTAGATGAATGTGGGGATTACATTGATGAAAAAAGGGGGGAATCAAAGAAGAAAAACTGCTTTGTAAAGTCGCATGAAATTTGTGCGAAATCGATTGAATCCCTTAGGTTTGCCGAGTCTTGAGTCGTTTTTGAGTTTTAAGCTTGCTTGGGGACAAGCAAGGTTTAAGTTTGGGGTATTTTGATAAGCCTCTGGCTTATCTAGTTTTATGACTAGATGAACTAGGGTTTATATGCCAATTTATTCGAGTTCACTCTCGTTTTCGCCCAAATTTGCCTTGTTTTGTTCCTAAGTTGGGCTTTGACTCGTTTTGCGTCTTTTGTGTAGTTTTTAGCTTCTTTTGGATAGAATTACGCTTGTGGTTGCTTGTGTTGTTTTCAGGTCCATAAGTGAAGCTCTAAGAATTAAGGAAAGTCAAGAAATAGTGGAGATTGCCATTCTGGAGGTTCTCGCCCCGCGAAAGGAAGCTCGCCCCGCGAGAGTTTGAAGATCTGGGAAGACAGAGACCATCACGGCCGTGACCTAAGAGCCATACAAGTCAGAGACCATCACGGCCTAGCTGTGATATGTATCACGGCCGTGACCCAAGATCCACACAAGGCAGAGAACATCACGGCCTGGCCGTGATTCACATCACGGGCCGTGAAAGGCGGGCTCGCGTCGCGAGACATCATTCGCGTCGCGAGAGTTCGAATTCCAGAAGTGCGCCAGAAACAGAAACCGTCACGGCCTGGCCGTGATGGCCGTCACGGCCTGGCCGTGACGGCCGTCACGGCCGTGACGCGTGGCCTCCTTATAAATAGAGCAGATCAGAACAGAAAAGAGGACTTTTTGGATCAGAATTTTCAGAGACCTTTTGTAACCCTTATTCTGGGATTTCTTCTCCTTTTCTCCTCTCTTAATTCTTAGGCTTAGGATGAATTCCGATTGTACGTGCGTTGTTGTTACGGACATGAGGAACTAATCCTCTTGTCTAGGGGATCGATGAAGCCACCCATGGCGGCATAGTGTTCATGTAATGTAACTCTCTCTCCTTTAATTCAATTATGATTTTCCAATTCTGTTTTCATTGTGTCGATTATATGCTAGCGTGATCGACTAGTTAAGCGTGTTGAGGCCTAGCGGCGATTCGCGTTTTAGAACTTGAATTGGGAACATCGGTCGAGTATTGCACGAGTGAGTAGGAGATCGATGCAACCTATAGGGAACAAGAATTAATAGAATTCGAGATTAGGGTTAAGAGACCTAGCAAGTAATTAATTCAAATCATCGAATACGTCCTAATGAGCACGGAAGTGGATTTAGGAGAATTTAGGGGTCCCGGTTGACATTAAAATTGAACTTAGGGAGGAGAATATCATCACTTGGGTACTTTGCATGATTGGGTAGGTGAATTCGAAACCTTAGATGCCTTTATTTCTGAATTTAATCACCGTAGCGTTATTTGAATCGATTCTTGAATTCGCGATCTCAATCTCTTTCTCTCAACCACCTTCTATTGCTTAACCAACGTATCGGATTTCTTGACAATTTAGTCGAATTGGTAACCCAATCCTTGTGTTCGACCTCGGTAGAATCTTACCGTGTTTTTATTACTTGCGACGACCCGGTACACTTGCCGGAGTCACAACAAACAGGCTGATTTTGTCTAAGTCTTTGCTTAAGTAGAGCCATTCAATAAGTCCAAATTGGAACATATTAAATGTAAGAATCGATGATGCTCCTGGAGTAATTATGGCTTTAACACCGAAAATGTTTCGGTTTACCATGTAAAAACAATTAATTTTTTCTTTTTCAGACCAGTTGGTCAATCTTTTCAAATTTTCATGAAATTTTTCTTTGGAAAATTGAATCTGCAGTTCATGGTCTTTCCTGGCAGTAATTGGGTAGTCATCAATGGAAGAAGGAATTCTCCCAAGTATTTTTAATGAAGTCTTTGGTTCTGGTGGAATTCTTATTGTTTCGGAGAAAGTTCTTTGGCCAAGATAAACTTCTTTGCCCTTGTCATGTTCTTTTTGATAGTCTATCAAAGCTTTTTCAGCTTATTCCTTGGTGCGAAATCCTTTGTGATGAACTCCTGAGAGTCCAATGCAATGAGGGGCTGCTTTGTGCCATTCATCATAAATACCTGGGTGTGGTCCATTAAAAATGGCGTACCACTTGTCTTTAGTATTCTCCTGTATTTGTTGTTTTATATTCTTCATAGGATCTTCTTTGACAGATTCTCCTTTTGCTTACAATTGGAATTCCAGTACTTCAATGTTTGCCTTGATCAAGTCTGGCTCCATTATTTTTTGTTTCTCCAGCATCCTTTGTAATTGAATCTGCTTCTTTATATCTTCAATTGTTTGCTGCTCCATTCTCTTGATAATATATCTGGAAGAACATTTTTATCTCCTTTAATGTGGGAGATTGAGTAATTGTATTCGGCAAGTTTCATTTGCCATCTAATCAATCGTCCTTGTTTGTAAGTGCCTCTATGGTTTAAGTTCTTAAAACCTGCAACATAAGTAGAATCGGTTCGGACAATAAAGTCCTTATCCAATATATAAATTCGATGTTTTTCCAACATTCGAATCAAAGCTAGTGTTTCCTTTTCATGAGTAGGATAAATAATTTCATTGTCTGAAAAGGTTCCAGACATGTATTGACATAGTAATTCATTTTTGTATCCAGGGGGTTTTGCTTTCATAACACCTCCCCAGCAGTCATTTGAAGCATCAGTCTCAATAATTATTATATCATCATCCGATGGATGATAAAGCTCAGGAAGATCCTGGCATAAATCTTTCATTTTTATAATAAGTCTATCATCTTCATCAGTCCATGTCCAAGGGACATCTTTCTTCAGCTTTTGTTGGAGGATTCTTCTCTCCGCTGCAAGATTCCTGATGAAACCTTCATTTGAAATATATGTTAATAGTCCAAGAAATCTTTGTAAATCCTTTTTATCCTTTAATTTCGTTGGAAAGTTCTGAAGTTTTTCTAATACATGTCGCTGCATTATTATTTTTCCTTTTTCGATTTCTAATCCTAAATAATTAATTCTATTTTGAGCTAAAACAACCTTTTTCTTACTCAAGACTATTCCATGTTCATAACATTTATTGAGAACTAATTCTATCTTTTTAAAATGATCATCTAATCCTTTATTAGAAAAGATTAGTATATCATCTATATAAATAAGACAAAAGTCTTTGAATTCTTTGAGAATTGAATCTATCCTTCGTTGGAAGATTCCTGGTGATTGTTTTAATCCCATTGGAAGTACATTCCATTCATATTGTCCTTGAGGACAACTAAATGCTGTTAAAGCTTTTGATTTTTCAGTCAATCTAATTTGATAAAATCCCAATTTGCAATCAAAAGTGCTAAACCAATCCATATTTCTAATTCTTTCAATAATTAAGTCTTTTCTTGGGAGAAAATAGGCATCTCCTTCCATGGCATCATTAATTTGTTTATAATTAATTACCATTCTTCTTTTTCCTCTTTTTATTTCATTATGGTTTTCTACATAAAAGGCTGGTGCAGAATGTTTACTATTTGATGGTCTAATTAATCCTTTTTTACACATTTCTTCAATGTCTTTTGCAAATTCATCTCTATCTATTTTTGTATAAATCATTGGTTTACATTTTACTTCTTTCGTTGGGTCTTTTAATCTTAATTCAACTAATTCAGTATTTTTGTTAATTTTTGGATCTAAAGGGTTTTCACTACAAACCTTGTCCAAAAGTTCTTCTATATGGGCTGGAATTATTCTATTTGGTTCTAAATTTATTAGTACATGACGAATTTTTGTACAAATTATACTAATAATCTCACCACGTTTCAGCTGTTGAAACTTTGATGAATAAGTACATGCAGAAAAATGAATAATTGGAATTTTTATGATTTCATGTTTTTGTTTTTGATAAATATATGGTGTTTTAAGAGTAATATATTTCATATATTTGCAAAATGGTGCATATAATCTTAAGATATTATTTCCAATAATTATATCTATTCCAGTTTCTTGTTTATATATCGTAGGTATTATAAATATTTTTCCTTGTATGACTAGAGTAATTCTTTTGGCTATCCAATACAGAGGATGTATCGATCCATCTGCAATTTGTATTTTTAGTGGCTTTTCCAATCTTTCCCATTTATCAAAAAGGGCTTTTGTTGCAAGGCAAAGACTTGCTCCAGTATCTATATATGTTTCTGTTTCCTTATTACTTCCTTCCACAAGTATTTTTATATAAGTATTATTCAGATTCTCTTTCTTTTGAAGATAATTCATCTTCTGTATATTCATATATATATATATATATATATATATATATATATATATATATATATATATATATATATATATATATATATATATATATATATATATATATATACTTATTTCTGAATTACTTAATTCTTCTTCTAATGGTTTAAGTTCATATATCTGGAAAACTTGTTTTTATTAATTTTGATTTCTCTTTAAAATCTTTATCTTTTCTTTGAGGGCATTCGTTAGCATAATGTCCTTCAACATTACATATCCAACAAACACATTTCTTTTTTCCTTTTGGGCAATATTTTCTTGGTGTTGATTTCTTTCTTCTAAAATATTTTCTCTTATTATTTTTATAATAATTTTTCTTTTTTGGGTAAGTTTTTCTTAAGTTTGGGTTTTTATAGTATTTTCCTTTTCTTCTTATTATTTTGTCACAACCATGTTTTCCTGGTTTTTCTATTTTTGGGATGTCACAACAAATGACAGTACTTCCTCTATTCAATTGTCTAATTGTTTCTCTATTCAAACATTGTTCTCTCACTAGTGGAAAATATACATTAGACGGTAAAGGTTTACGTCAGTTAATCAAAAGCTAGACGTTAAAAAGGAGGCGGTGGCAGTTTGGTAAATATCAGAGTTCATTAATTCAATTTTAACGTCAGTTGTTTTAATGACTGGCGTTAAAAGTGAAGTGACTCACTTTTAACGTCAGTTCAATAAAAAACTGACGTTAACATCGAAGATTTTAACGTCAGTTCTATAAAGAACCGACGTTAAAAGTAAGTCACTTCATTTTTAACGTCAGTCCTTACATCAACAGACGTTAAAGGTTATTTTAATAATTTTTTTTATCTAGTATACGATCCCTTCCGCATTGCCTTCCTCAAAGTTTCAGTTTCACATGAATTGCTTTGATGTTTTGTGTTTCTGTTTTGAAAACTATAAGTTGAATCAATAACCCAAACCGGATCTCATTCATGAAGTATCAGTATACTGATCGATATGAGAAGATTGAAAGGGTTTAAAATCCTATAAAAAAGTTACATTGAAAGGGTTTAAAATCCTAAACATTAAAGCTACATCCCATCAGAGAGTTTTATGAAATATGTCAAAGGGAAAACTATACTCCGAAGACCTCAGAAAACTGGGGGGCATGAGAGAGCTCAAGAGAGAGGCAAAAACAGGTGCACTAGATCTGTTTCAAGCAAAGGCAGTGGTTCCAGAGACTTCCAAGACGGTCACTTGCTGCCAAAGCTGAGGTTTTGGAACTGTGACCCCCGAGCACCTGATTAGCCCTCCATCAGCTGATTCTCCGGAAGGTGATAAGGTGAGCAACTCACATAATGTAATTTACTCAGACTTATCACCCATGTAATGTAATTTACTCAAACTCAGAAGTTGTTTCACCATTAAGACAAAGACCTTTGAGTCTAGGAATAGGAAGAAAGAGTGATGAAGTTAATCTCTACGGCAGAGCCATATTGTGAAGCAGAAAATTAAAAGGATGGAAGGAAACTATTTATAGGAGCAGGGGATGAAGTTACTAAGCTATTCTGATTTTCTTGAAAACTTACCTATAAACTTAATGCTCATTAAGAGGATTGAGTTACAAGGTGCATGGGTAAGTAGCACAAGATCAAAAAGGAATGAATGTTTTTGCAAATATCTATACACTTTTAACGCCGCTTTTTAAAAAAATGACGTTAAAAGTGTTTTTCAAATAAAAAATATTAATTGTTAACGCCGCTTTTTTATACAACCGACGTTAAAAGTTTGATTTTTACTTGATTAAATAAATAGCTGACGTAAATAATCCTATATATTATAAACGTGCGAGAATGAATATTGGAAATAATGTAATTAATATACGGGAACTTGGCAATCATAAATTAAGTTGACGTTAAAAATGAGGTGGTGGGTAAACTATTTGCGTCGGTTCTATAAATAATCGACGTAAATAATTATGAAACTCATTTCATTAGTTGTCATGTCCCTGTTGTCCCTCTTAACGCAGAATCACTCCATATAGTACTGCAGTTTATTTCTAAACCTTTTTTTATACAAGTTTATTTTTAATTTTTATTAATTAGCTTGAATTAGTAAACAAATTATTGTGCAAATTAAAATAAATAAACACTTAACATAAAACAAGTTATATGTATAATCAAATCGTATGACATTGAAGCGATTCATAAGTTAAAATTACATGATTAAAAGATAAAAAATTTCTGCAACATAGCCCTAAAATATAAAAAAGTTTCTGCATCAACATCATTTTCTTCTCAGTCCTGTCATCAGAAACTCCAATGGATGCATCACCTCCCTCACTTGAATTCCATGATGCAAAGTAAATCCTCGATCACTAGCAACAAAGCAAAGTGAAATGGATCTTTGCATCTTTCTTCTTCAATGGAGTTCCTTGATGCATCATCTTGAATCCACAATCACTTGCTTCCAAAGCAAAGTGAAAGGGATGACGGGGATGAAATAAAGTGAGAGAATCACATTACGTGATTCACCCAACCTTAATATCCATGTAATGTGATTTACTCAAACTCAGAAGTTGTTTAACCATTAAGACAAAGACCTTTGAGTCTAGGAATAGGAAGAAAGAGTGATGAAGTTAATCTCCACGGCAGAGCCATATTGTGAAGCAGAAAATTAATTAAAAGGATGGAAGGAAGCTATTTATAGGAGCAGTGGATGAAGTTACTAAGTTATTCTGATTATCTTGAAAACTTATCTATAAACTTAATGCTCATTAAGAGGATTAGGTACAAAGGTGAATGGGTAAGTAGCACAGTAGTCAAGGGAATGAATGTTTTTGCAGAAACTAATAAACCTTTAACGTTCGTTGTGTAATACAACTGACGTAAGAAGTTGTGAGTGTTTTTAACGTCAATTTCTTAATACAATTTACGTTAAATATATGACCTTTAACGTCAGTTATTACTAACAACTGACGTAATAAGTGTGAGAGTTTTTAACGTCCGTTTATTAAGACAACTGACGTTAAATATATGATCTTCAACGTCAGGTTTTACCAAAAACTGACGTAAAATGTTGTTTTATTTTAATTATAACGTTTACCCCCGCGCGCCTTCTCCACTTCTCTGTACGTCTTTTCTCTTTTCATCACGCTCAACCCTCACTCTCGCTCTCACTCTGCCCTAATCGCGAGCTCATCTCCACCGCAACCACCGCGAGGGCTTCTTCGCCACCACCGTGAGGTACACTCTTAACCCCTAACTCTGCCTTTCCCGCTCATTCTTTGCAATAACTTGACATCTCGCTTTCCCCTGGCCTTCCCGCTCACTAACTCTCCTTGTCCCTCTGCTCTCAGTAACCACATCGAACGTTGGCTACCACTCGAGCTTCCCCTCCACCACCACGCGAGCGCCTATTTCTGGTGAGTCTTTAATTAGGGCACATTTTTTTATTTTTGGTTTTGAGTGCATGCATGTTGCTCACTGGTTTGAAACTGTAGTCTCAGTAGTTGAAACTTGAAACTGTGAGTTTGAGTTGTTTGGAATGTCTCTATTTTTGGTTTTTAGTGTATGTTGAAACTGTAGTCTCAGTAGTTGTAACTTTAAACCGTGAGTTTGAGTTGTTTGGAATGTCTCTATTTTTGGTTTTGAGTGCATGTTGCTCTGCTGGTTGATCTGTCACGGCCGTGATGCTCATCACGGCTAGGCCGTGATCATTTCTGCCTATGAGGGTCTGGTTCAGTTGGCACGTTACGGCCGTGATGGACATCACGACCAGGCCGTGACCAGTGCTTGGCAATCTTCAAAAACTATAGTTTTCAATCTCCCGTATTGTCCTTATATTGGATATATAGATGTTTTGTATATCTACAGGACCTATCTAGTTATTTTTATTTATACTTCTGTATTTATTTTGAGTTATAACCTATGTTAATACATATATATTGTTTCCGAACAGGCATACATATGGATCGGTCGGATAGCCCACATGCACGGGAGGACACTGTGGGGTTTCGCGAGGACCCGATCACGCCTACGCCTGATTCTAGTGTAAGTTTACATGTTATATACTATCTTTAGTCCTTCTTGTTAATGTAAGTTTATAATGTTACAACCCTCTATTTTATCATTTTTTTTGTCCATACGAGACATCACGAGGCTCATAGGAAACGGGGTAGAGGAGCCACCTCGTTGGAGAAACTAGAGAAGGACATGCAGAGCTGACAGAAGCTTGAGGTGTCCTTCGATGCTAATCTAAATGCCTAGGGACCCCGTGCTAAAGAATTTAATAAGTGGGTGTTTCTACAAGAGAAGCGACGTAAGCATCAACTACAACCATCGGAATGACGTTCCACATAACGTTAAGGATCATATTTGGGAGGCTATCACGGTATTTTACCTTTACATTCGTTTGATTTACATTATTAGAGAATTATCCGAGTTATAATCCATCCAGTTGTTATATATGTATCTAATGTGTAGGTAGCTTGATCGTGTGCCAAATGACGAGGATCATCGTCATAAATGTATGAAAATGGCATCAAAGCGTTGGAATGGGTTCAAGCATGATCTTACCAGGTACTATGTATCTGGGAAGAAGCGGCTTGATAAAATGTTCTCGGATTATCCCTGGATTGATCAGGATACTTGGGATATGTTTGCCAGGAGTCGACAGGATGGAGAATTTCAGGTTGGTTGATTAAGTTAATTTTGTATGCTTATTATAGATCATTTAACTGTATTTAATTATGTGTTTTTGTTTGAATAGGCTAAGGCAAATAAGGGTCGGCAGAATCAGGCGAAGAACGTCCACCGTCACACCATGTCTCAGGGTGGGTACCATACTCGGATCCAGCAGATGATGGCGGATAGGCTGAGGGCGAATGATGAGCCTCTGGTTGACTGGTTTTATAACTAGTAAAGACCTTGGCTTTGTGCTAATTTTATATCATTTTCACCCAAATTAGACTTGATTGTCCTTAAGTAAGATTTTGAGTCTGTAAAGTGTTTTTAGGTTAATTTAGTTGATTTAGAGTTAAATAAAGTACTTATGTTATTTTCTTATTTTCAGGTTAATAAAAAGGAAATAATTCCGATTAAGCCCCTGAAGGATATCTCGCGTCGCGAGTCACCCAGCCCTGAAAAGTCAGAGACGATCACGGTTTACCCGTGTTGAGGATCACGGCTGTGGCAGTTTTGAAGTTGAAGCGTTCGCCTCGCGATCATTCATTCGCCTCGCGAGCCCTTGAAGTCAGAACATAATTGCTGTCACTGGAACCTGAACTGGTCATGAAGATTGGGCCATAACTTGGGCTGTAGATGTCGGTTGGAACTGAAACCGGTGGCAAATGAAAGATCAAACAAAGAGCTTTAACTCTCATGAAGACCATTATTCCAAACAGAGCCGTTTTGAAGGGCTTTAATCCATGTGAAGTCAGAGGCGTTTCAGCTGCCCTATGAGTTGAATGTGGACATAACTCCCTCATCTTAACTCATAATTAAGCAAATTAAGTGGCTTTGGAAAGCTAAGAGGCAGAGGTTGAAGTTAATAAAAGGATCATTCAGATATTGAGAGAGGAGTTAGTCATAGTGTGGGCTAGTCAGTTTTGGCTAGTCTTAGCTAGTCAGTAGTTGTAGTTTGTTTTGTTTCCTTTTCTGCTTATGTTTGTTATGGAGAACTAGTCTCCTAGATTAATCTACTGTAATTGGTTTCTATCCATACTTGAGGTTCTTGTATTTCCTGTTTTCATTTCCTTTTCTCTTTTCAATGCCATGCTTTATATTTCTGTTTGCTTAATTCAGGAGTATATTGTGTTGTGTTGGTTTATCTCGGTGATATCATGTTCCTATATATAATCGCGTTTGCTTAATTCGCGTGTGTACGTTTCGTGTTCGCTTAGTTCACGAAGTGCTTAACCCCGTTTGCTTAATTCGGGAATAGGGACATATATCTGTAGTAGTGGTTCCGCTTGTGAATTATTGCTACAACCGGGAGGGGATTAGAATCTGCTTAGGGCTAGGAATTTGCATGAACCGATGATAGTTGGGAAACCAAAAGCAGTAGGTTAATCGCTTTAGTTTATTTGTTAATCTGTTTTACTGCTCTGTTTTCTTTCTTTGTTCTGTTTTGTTTTCTTTATTTTAGTTTCAATCCAAAACCCCCCATTTCTAACTTTTTCTGTTAATAATAACAATACTAAAGAGTCCTTGAGAGACGATCCGAGTTGTCTCTCTACACTACATTATTTTTTTAAACGCTCCTTCTTTTTGGCGCGTGGCGACAGCGCGTTCAAAAATTGGCGCCGTTGCCGGGGACTCTGGCTTGTTGTTGTTAGCAAAAAAAAAAAAAAAAATCTCTTTGCTAATTAGTTTTGTCTGCATTATCTGGTTGTGAATTTTAGCGCCCCCCATGGATAATTATATACGAAATTACATGCCCAATGTTTACTATGGACAACCACCATGCATATATTTTCCTGATTTTCTTGGTCTATCACACTGGTTGCCAAGGTTTAGTGGTTTTGCAAGTGAAAATTCGCAGGAGCATCTGAGGGAATTCCAGATTGCTTGTTCTATAATGCTGAGACCTGCAGGAATAACAGAAGATCACATTCAAATGGAAGCTTTCCAGTTCTCACTTGAAGGTGCTGCAAGGGATTGGTTATATTGTCTTAATGAGAATTCCATCTCAAGCTGGTTTGATTTAAAGGAAGCCTTCCTGTTTAAATACTATCCTGCCTTCAGAGCTGCACCTTCCGAACCTTCCCTAGAGGACCTGTGCAAACAGATGACTGCACAGATAAATGCACAAATGGAAGCAAACTTTCTTGAATTTCAACAGAGGATGGAGGCTGAATACCAGAGGGACCAAGCTGAATCTCAGAAGTTGTGAGCTCTAATTGATCAAGTTACCGCCAACTCGGCTGCAATGCTGACTCCACAGCCCCTTGAAGAACCTACAGAGGCACAAGTTATTCTTGAAAATATTTCTGATGATAATTCTGATAATATTTCTGTTGATGATGAATTGTGTGTTGAATCCCCTGATTCTAATGATTGTTATTGTGATGGCAAGTCTTGCTTTGTGTATATTCTGTTATGCAGCTTTATACTGTTCAGGAAACACAGAAAATGAGCATCAGGAGGATCAGGAGAACATTTGCTCCACCGTGCTTGAGGATAAAGAAGAATCTTTGGTCTTAGAGGCATGTGTTAAGAGTAATGGGGTGGATGCACTGTGTGAAGAATTCCCAGAAATTCTAACTTTTTCTGATTCATTTTCTTGTAATATATGTACTAACTCTAACCTTTGTGTGGTGTGCGCTGAAATTTCTGCATGTATAGCAGGTGATAACTTTGTTAGTGCAGTGAATGAAGACCTTGCAGGAGTTAAAGCAGCACCAGTAACCCCGGCTAACTGTTTGCCACCTCCCCCTGAGGAACCAGTGATGGATTCTGCACCCTTGGATGTTGCACCATGGCCAGTCCAAGAGGTTGAGCCCCACTTCTATTAGGAGGATTTTGTAGATAAAGAGGTCAGCTGTGACCCGAAGGGGAGTGAGAAGTTCGCCGCACTCGGCGAAGTCGTCATAATTGTCAAGTGCTCACCCCCACATCAAGGCTGCGAGTTAGGGAAGCATGAAATGAACTTCTACTCTTTATCTATCACGTGGGCCTTATGCTACAAGCAATGGGATCCTGGTGGAACCGCCCTTCAATGAGTTTTTCTTAACCTTGTTCTTTTAATTTTCTTTGCTTGCTTATTTCTGTCTTGTTTTCAATAAAGCTCCTGAATAATTTGAGAAGCTCAGGAGTTGTGTTGAGTCTTTTATTGGCAAGTTTGATGGATTTGGTTGAATTTGCATAGATGGATTGCATGATATGTGTTGACTGGTTTCCCCCTAGGATTTGAAATTTTTTTGAAAAATGATCCCCATGTGATTGAAAACTGAACTTTGAGATTTTATTATGATGGCATGATTTATGATAAGTTTGGGGTGATAGGAAGCACACACTAGGGATAGAATCTCTGTCAAACAATTTGCATAAATGTCCGGGTGAGGTTTTGAGCCTCCAACATGTTTTAAACTGTGTGAAAATCTCTTTTAAGTTGCACTTTCCTGAATTTGCTTGAATCTCTTTTTGGTTTGCATGATTATGTGTTTGCTTCAAATGATTTAGGCATTTTCTTTGTAAATAGCTACTTAGCCTAAAATAACCAATTCCTGATGCATGTTCCCTAGTTAGCCCCTTTGAGCCTATTAGCCTGTTAATTCTTGATAACCTAATGTTATAAGCCCAAAAATCTGGAAAACCATGTTAACCCGATCTTAGGATTAGGAGAGCATGTAATCTTAGAATGGGTGCAAGAACTAAGTTTGGGGTGGCTACCCGGTGCAATGTGTTGTTGGGATTGAAAAAAAAAAAAGAAAAAAATATACAATAAAGAGGATGGAGCCAAAGACTTGTAAAAAAAAAAAAAAGAGAAAAAATTTTAAAAGTGCAAAAATGCCAAAAAGAAATAAAAGGTTGTAGTCACCCAAGGCAAAAAGATGAATGAGAAAAGGAACTTGAGTTTAAATTCAAAGTGTAAAAAGTTCATGCTCTCTTAGTTCCTAGGGTCTTCAGCCTAGTTCCTTTGTATATCCTACCCTTAGCCAGGCCCCATTACAACCCATAAAAGACCTTTTGATGTTGCTTGCATGTTTTCTGTGGGAATCATTTTGAGATGAAAATCAAATTTATGGGAAGTGCTCTTAAAGGTGAAATTGAGAGAAATGTTAATAGCCTGACACAAACTGAGCGATTGAGTGAACACAAATTTCCCTTGTGAGGAAGGCAGTTGTTTGAATTTGGTGATCTCCTTCTTGTGTGTGACTTGGATCCCCTGCTTAGATTAATAATTGTTTGAATGATGAAATTCTTAATTGTTTAGAATAAATGAATGTGGGGATTGTTTTGTTTGAAAGGGGGGAACGTTGAAGAAAAATATTTTGGTAAATTGCTTGAAATCTGTGCGGAAGTTGATTAAATCCTATAAGCTTGCCAGGTCTTGAGTCTTTTTAAGTTTTTAAGTTTTAGTTTGCTTGAGGACAAGCAAAGTTTAAGTTTGGGGTATTTTGATGAGCCTCTGGTTGACTGGTTTTATAACTAGTAAAGACCTTGGCTTTGTGCTAATTTTATATCATTTTCACCCAAATTAGACTTGATTGTCCTTAAGTAAGATTTTGAGTCTGTAAAGTGTTTTTAGGTTAATTTAGTTGATTTAGAGTTAAATAAAGTACTTATGTTATTTTCTTATTTTCAGGTTAATAAAAAGGAAATAATTCTGGTTCGCCCCGTGAAGGATATCTCGCGTCGCGAGTAACCCAGCCCTGAAAAGTCAGAGACGATCACGGTTTACCCGTGTTGAGGATCACGGCTGTGGCAGTTTTGAAGTTGAAGCGTTCGCCTCGCGATCATTCATTCGCCTCGCGAGCCCTTGAAGTCAGAACATAATTGCTGTCACTGGAACCTGAACTGGTCATGAAGATTGGGTCATAACTTGGGCTGTAGATGTCGGTTGGAACTGAAACCGGTGGCAAATGAAAGATCAAACAAAGAGCTTTAACTCTCATGAAGACCATTATTCCAAACAGAGCCGTTTTGAAGGGCTTTAATCCATGTGAAGTCAGAGACGTTTCAGCTGCCCTATGAGTTGAATGTGGACATAACTCCCTCATCTTAACTCATAATTAAGCAAATTAAGTGGCTTTGGAAAGCTAAGAGGCAGAGGTTGAAGTTAATAAAAGGATCATTCAGATATTGAGAGAGGAGTTAGTCATAGTGTGGGCTAGTCAGTTTTGGCTAGTCTTAGCTAGTCAGTAGTTGTAGTTTGTTTTGTTTCCTTTTCTGCTTATGTTTGTTATGGAGAACTAGTCTCCTAGATTAATCTACTGTAATTGGTTTCTATCCATACTTGAGGTTCTTGTATTTCTTGTTTTCATTTCCTTTTCTCTTTTCAATGCCATGCTTTATATTTTTGTTTGCTTAATTCAGGAGTATATTGTGTTGTGTTGGTTTATCTCGGTGATATCATGTTCCTATATATAATCGCGTTTGCTTAATTCGCGTGTGTACGTTTCGTGTTCGCTTAGTTCACGAAGTGCTTAACCCCGTTTGCTTAATTCGGGAATAGGGATATATATCTGTAGTAGTGGTTCCGCTTGTGAATTATTGCTACAACCGGGAGGGGATTAGAATCTGCTTAGGGCTAGGAATTTGCATGAACCGATGATAGTTGGGAAACCAAAAGCAGTAGGTTAACCGCTTTAGTTTATTTGTTAATCTGTTTTACTGCTCTGTTTTCTTTCTTTGTTCTGTTTTGTTTTCTTTATTTTAGTTTCAATCCAAAACCCCCCATTTCTAACTTTTTCTGTTAATAATAACAACACTAAAGAGTCCTTGAGAGACGATCCGAGTTGTCGCTCTACACTACATTATTTTTGTAAACGCTCGTTCTTTTTGGCGCGTGGCGACAGCGCGTTCAGCGAAGCAGGAAGAGCACTCTGCTAGGATTGAAAGAGGAGAGGTGCCTAAGGGCACACCATCAAGTCCTCCGTCGGACATTGACCGCGAGGATGTCTGGTTAGCCGGCCGCATGACAAAGGCGGGATCTTTTAAAGTTGATGTCACTCGGGAAGTGGCATATAAGATTGTAAGTAAATAATTCACTTGATTTCAATTGATATTTGTATAGATATTTGCAACACTTTTCACTTGCACGTTTTTTCATTTTTTTTCATTGTAGATGGATCTTAAAGCAAAATCCTCCCAGGGCGCATTCGTCCCTTCTGGACGGCAGGACGTCTTGATGACTGCTTTAGGCAAGAAAGACCATCCTGGTCGGGTTCTCAATGTTCCTGGGAACGTGACCATCAAACAATATTATGGCAAGTCTGCTTCACGAAAGCGGGTGGTCAATGAAGCATCAATTTTGGCTGACATTACTCAGCACCTCATGTCCAACCCAGATATTACAACACATCTGATGCAAGGCTTAATAGCCAACCCAGAATTCAAGCAGGCGCTTGCCAGAGAGCTTTCCTCCGTCGGTACATCCCAGGACACTGCAAGGCTTGCCAACACTTCACATGTGAGCACAAAAGAGAGTTTTAGTATGGCACATGTGGAGGACGATGAGTTAGCGGCTAGGGAGGCGGGAGTTGGAAGTCCGGCGCCATGAGCATGAGTTGGAAATGAAAAGGCGTGAGCTTGAGTTGGACTCCAAACGACGTGAGATCGAAATGTTAGCAAAGGTATTAATTCATTATTAATGTCCAAATAAGTCAAAAAATTACTTGAGTTTTTTTTTAAATATCAAAATCTTATATATTTTATTTATCCTAAACAGAAGGCCAAGACGACGACGGTGTCGCTGTCACCTATCACTCGTTTGTTCTCACTTGGTGAGGATTATGCGTTTGAGATTTTTGAATGTCCATTGGATCACGATGGATGGGTGGCACGCCCAGATCAACAGAGGATATTTTCCTTCATTGGTGACGATCTCGGGAAGCGCTGCGGAAATAACGTCTGGATGAACAACAATGTCATCGGTCTACGGTGCACGTAAGTTAATTTTAATTTTATAACTTATTTATTTTTGGTATTTTTCCATTTAATAATTTATTTTAATTTCAATATATATATTATGTAATTAACATCCACACATTTTCATATCTTAGGTATCTCCATCGTCTTCAGCTTGATAAGGGCGTTGCATCAGTTTACGGTTTCTTAGATCCGTCAATCCTTCGCCCGAGTTCTTTGCTTTGGCGATGCATTGAGTAAATACTTAGGGAACTTGTTGGGAGACAATCCGAAAAAGAATTATATCTGGCTCCCTCTTGTATGGAATGCCATTGGCGATTGTTCGTACTTCACCCGTCTAGGCATACTTGTCATATTCTTACGCTCTCTCCACCAAGATCCGCCACCGAAGGTGGTGGAAGTCTAAAATATGTAAGTAACTAATCTTAAATTTAATTTAAGTTTTAATATCAGTTATTTTTAGTTTATTACACACATGATATATGAGTTTGTTAATTGATCGACATGATTATTTGTTTATGATAGCAGGCGAAGGCGAGTAGCATAAGTTGCGCCAACGGGAGAAGTAGGACTTCTAAGGCTAAAGCAAATCCTGTATGGAACATCCTCAAGGTTTGGTAGTTTATTTATCAAATAATTAATATTATAATTACTAATTTATATGTATATTCAACTGACGTTGAAATTAATTTTGTTGGTAGTCTCGATTTCAAATTGACGGGTGGTCGTGCGGCTATTATGTGATGCTTCATATGCTGAACATAGTCTCCACATCTATTACGGATGGATGGAATAAGGTAATATTTAAACAACTTGTTAAATTATATATTATAGTTTTGAAGATGACTTGCATTGATGTTATTGTTATTATTTGAACGTGTCTAGGCATTTATCGACCAATCGCCTATTCAAGAAGATGAGTAAAGAGACTTGAGGATGCGCTTCGCTGAATTCTTCTTCAAGTATGCGGCTGAAAAAGGAATTGACAGGATACCTCCGCAATACTTAGATAAATAGTTTTTTTGTTAGACTTTAGAAACTAATTAATAACATGTATATATATATATATATATATATATATATATATCCTTAGATTGGTAGTTTTGTTTTTTAGACATTGGAACTAAAATTTATTTATATATATACATGGGTTTTGGTTTTAAGTCCCCCCATTGTTCCATTTTTCCTTTGCAATTCTGTAATGGGTGTGATATTGTGTTAATGGGATATTCTTCCTATTTTCTCTTGGGGCTTTTTCCACTATATTCTCCTTTTTCCATTCTTATATGGTTTTCTTCCGATTCCAAAGATGAACTATAGTTTAGAATTATTTCTTCGTTTTCATCATTTTCTATATCTTTTTTATTGATCTTTTCAATTTTGTGTATTTGATTATTTTCTTCTTCGACATTTTTTAGTTGCTCTAGTAATTGTTGTATTTCTTCTAGATCATTTGATTTTCTTAGTGTCTCCATATATTGATCCTTTATCCTCTCCATGCGGATACAGGTGTAGGTATTTTTGATGATTCTTGGTTTAGTTATTGCTTAATTATTATTTTATCTAAATTCTTTGTTTCCAAAATTTCATCTAATTCCTTTTTTGTTATACATCTATTATTTTCTTCATATTTTAAAAGGTTTTCTAGTTGTTATAGAATAATTTTTATTCTAACAATATCTTCATTTTCATCTATTTCTTTTCCTCTGCTTATATTATGTAATGTTTCTTTAATGTTTTTTATTTCATTTTGTCCTTTTTGTGTTCTATTGCAAGTATAATTTGCAATTTTTTCTGTATTTTCTATTAATTGAATAATATTTTTATTTCTTTCTTTCTTTCATAAGTCTTTCTAATTCTTTGAATCCAGATTCTATTTCTTCGGATAGTCCCATTATCCTATGTAATTTTCTAATTCTTGTTTTTATCTTTTTATTCTTTTTCTAACTAATTCTTCTTGATAAATAAGATAATTATTTTGTTTTAATTCATAGATGTCATGCTCTAATATTTCTAATATTTTTAAATATTTTCTTAACCCGTAAATGCTTTGTTTTATTGTTAAAATTCGGTTTGTCATTTAAATAATATTTTGTAATAGTGATATACGATGTAAATGTCTAATATTTATGTTCGTTTAGCATTTCTCTATACAAAAATCCAAAATGTGTTGGCGGATTCATACAAGAAGTTTAGGATCTTGATGCAAGTGGAAGTCATACCATCTGGTACTGCGAAAATTGACAAGCGCTTATATTTATTGTCGCGCTACCCCTCATTGTTTGCCTTTACCTATCATGCATAATTGCATATGCACGCCACTACAAAGCGTGGAGGCACGTTTCTCATTCCAACGAAAGGTAGAGGCACGTTTCTCATTCCATGACGTGTAGAGGTGACAAAATGATTCATTCATTTATCCATCATCCATCCAGTTCATTCATGAGAAAATCCATCCAATCCATCCATTTATGAAAAAATAATATAAATGGATTGGATGGATTAGATTATTTTTTTAGTGGATGGTTTATAATTCATCCAATATTTTTTAAAATTCATTGGACCAACAATAAAAAATATAATTGATCAACTTTTATCCATTCCAAAACCATTTTTTTTCATATTATTTTTCACCAAATAAAAAAACCTCCATTTGTAACAAAAAAAAAAAAACACCATCTAATTTTCTCTTCTGTTCCCTATTATTTTTTCTTCACTATTTTTTATT
The DNA here is from genome assembly GCA_030762895.1 of Sophora flavescens. Lineage (NCBI taxonomy): Eukaryota > Viridiplantae > Streptophyta > Magnoliopsida > Fabales > Fabaceae > Sophora > Sophora flavescens. The sequence continues at coordinate 175,182,294 of CM061064.1, forward strand.
TTATTTATCTGTTTTTTTTTCTTTTTTTGTTATATTAAATATTAACTAATTAATTGTTCTCAATCACCAGTAGTAATCCATGTTATCACGTACGTTTTCTTTTTTCGTTGTCTTTTTTTTTTACTGAGAAACTTTAAAAAAAAAGTATTAACTAATTGAAATCACATAAAGTTGTAACAAGTTTCGTAAAACAATGTCATGGAACGTTGTGGCAAAATGATATAATTAATAACTCCCATATAATAATAATAAAATGACCGTGATACAAAATGGTTGTGCGATAGAGTGGAGAGAGAGTAAAGATAGAGAGAGAGTAGGAAAAAAAGGAGAGAGAAAGGGTAGAGAGAGGAAGAAAGATGAGAAAGAGGGTGAGATAAAGATAATATTTTAAATTTTTTTACAAATTATTTTTTAAAAAAATATTTTATGGATGGATAAAAGATATATAAAATTATTTAATTTCTTAAAATAAATTTTAGTGGATGGATTAGCTATTCATCCATGAAAAGTTGTTAATGGATGGATCGGATGGATTTTATTTAATGGATCATGGATAGATTGAATTTTTTTTAATGAATTTTTAATGGATTATAATGGATTGTTTTTAATCCATCCATTAAGATCCGAATAAAAATTTATCCGATCCATCCATTTGCCACCCTTAACGTGTAGTAATACTACAGTGATATTTTTCCGTCTATTTAGAGTGAAAATTGGGCAGCAGAACCTTATAAGCACTTCTATCCTTACCATCTGAACTAAACCTTTTGATGGAATAGACAATCAGCTGTTTCTCGGTGGTAAATACTGATCTTGGTGATAAATATTCCTATAGGAATTAAAAAGAATGAAAACAGAATGTATGTGATTGCTCTTCAAAGTCATCGACCAATGCTTATTCAGTTTCTTTTCTTTTCCTTTTCATTTTTCTTCAATGTAGATAAGATTTGATCCCCGACTCTTGACCCTTAAAATCGTTTTTCAGTAAATAAATCCAAACAAAAACAGATTAATCGATTATCACAATAATCAATTATCAGCATAATCTTTTTTTTTAGCTCTCTCAAACACTCTTAAATGCCATGATATTTTAGGACCATATTCACGCAAATAAGATGGTTTTAACATTGGTAAGGACATGTAGAGGTAGTTAGCCTTGTCATGTATATCTTCATCAACATAATTTTTCTAAAACCAATCTGGATTATTATAGGGGTTTATGCTGAGGAATCGCCATTGATGATGATGATTGCAGAGGGAGAGAGAGGAGATGGAATGCCAAGTCAGCAACTTTGTACCATGTAGGATAAACTTAACGACGTAAGTGACGGAGATGGCCAAAAGAGTAATTTAACCTAATTTCTATTATACTAATATGTGTTCTCATTTTATTTAAGAAAAATACTGAAATGCCAAAAAGATATATGTAAACTAAAGCAAAAATAATTTCTATAATAAAAAGGGAGTATCCATTAACTCTTATCAAGTACTCTAATACTACTCCAATCCGATTTACTGTCATGGCTTAATTAGCACTACTACCAACACCAACGAAGTCCACTAGTTAGTACTTATTTGGTTCCACGATGGAAAGTAATATAATTGTGTTTGTCCCCTTTTCCAATGTGATTTTAGTAAAGGACTAAACTTAGGTATAATACCAAATATTAAGTTGGTACTGTTTTAAACATAGAAAGATAATTATTTTCATTAAATTGGTGTATTTTTTAAAGATAGTTTGCAATAATTACATTGTATTTCTAGTGAGGAACGGTAGGAGCAGCATCTAAGAAACTGTTTCTAAGTTTTTCCTTTAGTAAAAATAGATGTGTTTGGTTACTATCAGACAAAATTGATTTTGTCTTCAAACGTGATTCTAATAGAAGCTACAAAAAGTAGCTTTTGCATTGGGTTGAAAGATTCACACTAGATTTTACATTAAACTTACTTTCAAAATAAAAACTTTCTATTATAAATCACATCAGTTCAAACTCAATTATAATAAAATCAGTTTTACAAAATTAATTTAATTCAAAATCACGTTTATCAAACACTTGAACAAAATTCGGTGTCCCAAAAAATGGTGCTCCGGTGTCCCCGATCAATCAAAGGTTGGGGATGTGCATATGTGTTAATGAGTTATGATTTTGTTTTATTAAATGACAAATTATCATTAGTGAGAGATTTATAATGTGATAGGAAAATGAGACAGAAGATCTTCATCCCAAACACTCACCCAAAGCTAAAGCTGTTTCGGCTGCAAAACATGTCATGCTACTATGGATTACTCAGATTCCTTTGTTTTAGAGAAAAAAATTAATGAGTTGTAATGTCGCTTCTGCAACTAAGACACAACAATTAGTGAGTACTTTTTTAGTAAAGAATAATCAACAGCTATATGACAAAAAAAACAGCGATCAAACTCAAATTTTATGTCTAAAACACCCTCTCATTATCTTTTTAAACACATTTTAGTGTTGCCTTGCAAAAAATTGTAGTTAGTTTTACTTCGCAGAATCTCATCATCATAGACAAAATATTCAATCGCAGACCTCTGAGAAGATAAATCAATTTATGAGGCAAGGTTTTTGGATAGTATTTAGTATGCACAATGATCAACCTCTGACTCATCTAGTTTTATGGCTAGTATGACCATGGTTTTGTGCTAATTATATTCCGTTTTCGCCCAAATTAGACTTAATTGTCTTCAAGCAGCATTTTGAGTCTCTAGAGTATTTTTAGGTTAATTTAGTCGATTTAGAATCGAATAAAGTACTTACTGTTAATCCTTGTTTTCAGGTAATAAAAAGAAGCGATTCTGGTTTTTTCGCCCGAGAGGCTACTACTCGCCTGGCGAACCTGAAGGCTGACTGTGCCAGAAAATGCAATCCTCTCTGTCTCGCCCCGCGAATACTTGACTCGCCTCGCGAGTAATCCAACCCTGGAAGACCAGAAGCCATCGCGGCTTGCCCGTGTTGAAGGTCACTGGCGTGACAGTTTGGAATTTGAAGAGTCTCGCCTCGCGAATAAACAGCTCGCCTCATGAGAAAGCCAAACAATGAAGACTGTTCATAATATTCGCCTCGCGAGATCGCGGAATCCAGAATCTGTACTTAAGTCTGTTTTAGGGCAGAACGGAGGATCTTCTCATCTCTCTTCTCTTTTATTTTCACAGTTGCGGCTGCAACAGTAGGTTTAGCATTTTAGGTTTATGATTGTAATGGAGAACTAGTCTCCTTGATTAATCTACTGTAATCGGGTTTCGCCGCCACTTGAGGTTTTGTAATTCCTGAACTTTATGCTATTCTCTTTCAATACTTGTTTTATATGCTCTGTTTGCTTAATTCAGAATCGTATAGAATAGGTGTTGATTTATTTCGATGATTGTGTGTTCCTATACTTAATCGCGTTTGCTTAATTCGCGTGTGTTCGTTCATGTTCGCTTAGTTCATGAGTGCTTCACCCCGTTTGCTTAATTCGGGAATAGGAACATATGTCTCGTAGTATTGATTTCGCTTGTTAATTGATGCTACAATCGAAAAGGGTTTAGAATCTGCTTAGGGCATGGAATTATGTAAACCAATGATAGTGGGAAACCGAGAACAGTAGGTTAATCGCTTTAGTTTATTTGGTAATTATTTAGTTTGCATTGTCTTTCTGCTTTGTTTTCTTTATTTAATTTTAAATCCAAAACCCCCCAAATTCTGACTTTTTCTGTTAACAACAACCCAAGAGTCCTTGTGAGACGATACTCGAGTTGTCGCTTCCTATCTACATGTTTTTGTAAATCGCTCGCTTTTTGACGCGTGCGCGACAACATGTTCAAAAATTGGCGCCGTTGTCGGGGATCCGGGAGGATCATATTGCAATTTGGGCATTCCGTGGCCGCTGTATCACAAACAGTGGGATCCTGGTGGAACCATCTCCATGAGTTTTCTCTAAACCCTTTCCTTTTTAGTTATTCTTGCTTTATTTTTCTTTTCTTTTCTTTTAGCTCTTGAATAATTTGAGAAGATCAGGAGTATGTGTGTTGAGTCTTATGTCGGCAAGTTTGTTGGAATTTGATTGAATTTTGTATAGATGGATTGCATGATATTTGTTGACTGTTTTCCCCTAGGTTTTGAAATTGAAAATTTGATCCCCACTTGAAAAATTGAAAATAGAACTTTGAGATATTATGTTATGATTGCATGATTTATGATAAGTTTGGGGTGAAGGGGTGCACACACTAGGGTTTGAATCTCGGTCAAACAATTTGCAAAAATGTCCAGGTGAGGATTTGAGCCTCCAACATGTTTTTAATTGTGAGAATCACTTTTGAGTTGCACTTTCCCGAATTTGCTTGAATCTCTTTATGGTTTGCATGTTTATGTGATTGCATCCAATGATTTAGGCATTTTCTTTGTAAATAACCACTTGGCCTGAAAAGAACCAATTCCTAATGCATGTTCCCTAGTTAGCCCATTGAGCCTAATTAGCCTATTGTTCTTGATAACCTTATGTTATGAGCCAAAATCTGAAAAACCATGTTAACCCGATCTTAAGATTAGGAGAGCATGGAAGCTTAACAAGAGAATGGTTGCAAGAAACTAAGTTTGGGGTGGCTACAAGGATGTGACATGTCATTCTGGATTGGGAAAAAGAAAAAACAAATAATAAAAAGGTTGGAGCCAAAAAGAAAAAGAAAAGCAGAAAGAAAAAAAAAAGAGAAAAGAAAAAAGAAAATAATAAAAAGTGCAAAAATGTCAAAAAGGCTATAATAAGAAAAAGGTTGTAGTCACCCAAGGCAAAAAGGAAAAAAATGGAAAAAAGGAACTTGAGTGGAAATTCAATGTATCAAATGTTCATGCTCTCTTAGTTCCTAGGGACTTCAGCCCAGTACCTTTGTATATCCTACCCTTAGCCAAGCCTCATTATAACCTTAAAAGACCTTTTGATGTTGCATGCATGTTTCCGTGGGAACCTTGATTGAGATGAAAATCAAATTCATGGGAAGTGTTCTTAAAAGTGAAATTGAGTGAATTGTTGATAACCTAGACAAACTGAGCGATTGAGTGAAACACTAAATGCCCTTGTGAGGAAGGCAATTGTTTGAATTTAGTGATCTCCCTTCTGTGTGTAACTTGGAGCCCTTGCTTAGATTAATGATTGTTTGAATGATGAAATTCTCAATTGTTTAGAATGAGTGCATGTGGGGATTACTTTCTTTGAAAGGGGGGAAACATTGAAGAAAAAAATTATTTTGATGAATTGCTTGAAATTTGTGCAAGGTTGATTGAATCTTTTAAGCTTGCCATGTCTTGAGTCTTTTTGATTTTTGAGTTGTAGTTTGCTTGGGGACAAGCAAAGTTTAAGTTTGGGGTATTTTGATAAGCCTCTGACTCATCTAGTTTTATGGCTAGTATGACCAGGGTTTTGTGCTAATTATATCTCATTTTCACCCAAATTAGACTCGATTGTCTTCAAGCAACATTTTGAGTCTCTAAAGTAGTTTTAAGTTAATTTAGTTGATTTAGAGTCAAATAAAGCACTTACTGCTATTTCTTGTTTTCAGGTTAATAAAGTGAAGCAGTTTTGGATTCTTCGCCCCGCGAAAGGATGCTCGCCTCGCGAGCCTGAAGGCTGACTGTTTCAGAAAATGCAAATTTTTCTGTCTCGCCCCGCAAATACTTGACTCGCCTCGCGAGTAATCCAACCCTGGAAGACCAGAAGCCATCACGGCTTGCCCGTGTTGAAGGTCACGGCTGTGACAGTTTGGAATTTGAAGAGTCTCGCCTCGGGAATGATAAGCTCGCCTCACGAATGATAAGCTCGCCTTGCGAGCTCGCCAAACACTGAAGACTGTTCATAATATTCGCCTCGCGAAGGTGTGCTCGCCTCGGGAGCTCGCGGAATCCAGAAGCTGTATTTAAGTCTGTTTTAGGACAGAACAGGGGATCTTATCTTATCATCTTTCTTTTCTTTTCTTTTCACAGTTGCGGCTGCAACAGTAGGATTAGATTTATGTTTGTAATGGAGAACTAGTCTCCTTGATTAGTCTACTGTAATCGGGTTCCGCCTTCACTTGAGGTTTTGTAATTTCTGAACTTTATGCTATTCTCTTTCAATACTTGTTTTATATGTTCTGTTTGCTTAATTCGGAATCGTATAGAATAGGTGTTGATTTATTTCGATGATTGTGTGTTCCTATACTTAATCGTGTTTGCTTAATTCGCGTGTGTTCGTTCATGTTCGCTTAGTTCATGAGTGCTTCACCCCGTTTGCTTAATTCGGGAATAGGAACATATGTCTCGTAGTATTGATTTCGCTTGTTAATTGATGCTACAATCGAAAAGGGTTTAGAATCTGCTTAGGGCATGGAATTATGTAAACCAATGATAGTGGGAAACCGAGAACAGTAGGTTAATCTTTTTTTTAGTTTATTTGGTAGTTATTTAGTTTACATTGTCTTTCTGCTTTGTTTTCTTATTTCAATTCTAAATCCAAACACCCCCCAAAATCTAACTTTTTCTGTCAACAACAACCCGAGAGTCCTTGTGAGACGATACTCGAGTTGTCTCTCCCTTAACTACATATTTTGTAAACCGCTCGCTTTTTGGTGCGTGCGCGACAGCGTGTCAAAAATTGACGCCGTTGCTGGGGACTCTTGTTGTTATTAACAGAAAATTAAATTAAAAAAAAAACTTTTGCATTACTGAATTAGTTACGGCTGCTTTGTCTGGTTGTGAATCTTAGTGCTTCCCATGGATAATTATATGCAAGATTTTATGCCTAATGTTGATTATGAACCATGCATATATTATCCTAACTTTGATAGGCCACCACCATGCATATGTGATCCTAACTTTGCTGGAAGTTATGAGTTTAGCAGTGGTTTTGACATGATTGGAGTGAATGAGGTCCATAGCTCTTCTTCCAACCAGGCCCTTGAGAATAAAATTGATGATCTCACTTCTTTGCTAAAGCAATTGGCAATGGATAAGGTTCAGCCGACAAGGTTGTGTGGCATGTGCAGCTCTCCTGAGCACCCGTATGATGCATGCCCCATTCCGAAGGAAGGGTCAGTTACTGATTTGTCTCAAGCTTATGCAGTACATCCTTACAATCAAGGCAACAATCAGAACCGGTACAGCGTTCCTGACCCTTCCACTGATGAGTACTACCCCAGCTGGGGAAACCATCCAAACCCTTGGTATGAGGACTCACAACTGATGTTACCACTGGCACCACCACATAATCCCCCCCAAGTGACCACTTCTGCACCTTCTGGACCTTCACTAGAGGACCTATTCAAGTAAATGACTGCACAATTGACTGCACAAATGACTGCACTTTTTCAGCAGCAAATTGGACAATTTTAGGCCTCACAGACACAGTTTCAGCAGTGAACGAATGCTAGCATTAATACTCTGCAAACTCCACATCCCCTTAAAGAACATACAGATTCACAAGTAGTTATTCTTGACAATACTTCTGAGGATAATTTTGAAAATGATGTCAAGAATACTTCTATTGATGAACTGTGTGTTGAATCTCCAAATATTCATACCTTTCCTGATTCTATCTATTATACTTCATGTGTTGATTGTACTGACTCTGCTTCATGTGTAGCATGTTTTGAAAGGTATGAAGAGCAAAACGTCCATATGGAACATGAGACATATGAGGTTGAGGGCCCTGTTCGGCCAGGAAACATAGAAAATGAGGATCAGGAGGACATCTGCTTCACCATGCTTGAGGATAATGAAGAACCTTTGGAATTAGATGCATGTGTTGAAAGTGATGGGGTGGATGAACTGTGTGCTGAATTTCCAGACATTCAGACTTTTACTGATTCAGTTTATTGTACCATATGTACTGACTGTACTAACACTAACCTTTGTGTGGTGTGTACTGAGATTTCTGCAGGTTTAGCGGGTGATGGATTTGTTAGCGCAGTGAATGAATATCATGCAGAAGTTGAAGCAGCACCGAAGACCCCAGCTACCTGTTTGTCACCTCCCACTGTGGAACAACCGGTGATGGAGTTCAATCCTCTGGATTTTGCACCCTTGGATATAAAGACATTGTGACCAGTCCAAGAGGTTGAACCCCGATTTTATTGGGAGGACTTTGTTGAGAAAGAGGTCAACCTTGACCCAAGAGGGAGTGAGAAGTCTGCCGCACTTGGCGAGGTCACCATGATTGTCAAGCACCCACTTCCATATCAAGGCTGCAAGTTAGGGGACCATGGAGCAAGTTTCCGTCCCTTGTCTATCACGTGGGCCTTATGCTGTAGGCCATGGGATCCGGGAGGATCATACTGCAATTTGGGCATTCCGTGGCCACTGTATCACAGACAGTGGGATCCTGGTGGAACCGTCTCCATGAGTTTTCTCTAAACCTTTTCCTTTTAATTATACTTGCTTTGTTTTAGTTTTGTTTTCTTTTAACTCCTGAATAATTTGAGAAGATCAGGAGTATGTGTGTCGAGTCTTGTGTCGGTGAGCTTATTGGTTTTGATTGAATTTTGCATAGATGATTGCATGTTATGTGTTGACTGTTTTTCTCCTAGGTCTTGGAAATTTGAAAATTGATCCCCACATGAAAAATTGAAAAATTGAACCTTGAGATATTCTATTATGATTGCATGATTTATGATAAGTTTGGGGTGATGGGAAGCACACACTAGGGATAGAATCTCGGTCAAACAATTTGCAAAATTGTCCAGGTGAGGATTTGAGCCTCCAACATGTTTTTAACTGTGTGTATCACTTTTGAGTTGCACTTTCCCGAATTTGCTTGAATCTCTTTATGGTTTGCATGTCTATGTGTTGGCATCAAATGATTTAGGCAAATTTTCTTTGTAAATAACCACTTGGCCTGAAAATAACCGTCTCTAATGCATGTTCCCTAGTTAGCCCATTGAGCCTAATTTTTTATTGAGCCTAATTAGTCTGTTATTTCTTGATGACCCTATGTTACAAGCCAAAATTCTGAAAAACCATGTTAACCCGATCTTAGGATCAGGAGAGCATGGAAGCTTAACAAGAGAATGGTTGCAAGAAACTAAGTTTGGGGTGACTACAAGGATGTGACATGTCATTCTGGATTGGGAAAAAGAAAAAATAATAATAAAAAGGTTGGAGCCAAAGGCAAAGAAAAAGGAAAAAAAAAGGAAAAAAAATAAGAAAAAGAAAAAAAGAGGAAAAAAGAAAAGTGTAAAAATGTTTTTAAAAAAAGTATTAGAAGAAAAGGCTATAGTCACCCAAAAGCCTAAAGAAAAATTGAAAAATGAACTTGAGTGGAAATTCAGTATGTTGAAATGTTCATGCTCTCTTAGTTCCTAGGGACTTAAGCCTAGTTCCTTTGTATATCCTACCCTTAGCCAGGCCCCATTACAACCCTTAAAAGACCTTTTGATGTTGCATGCATGTTTTCGTGGGAACCTTGATTGAGATGAAAATCAAATTCATGGGAAGTGTTCTTAAAAGTGAATTGAGTGAAATGTTGTTAGCCCGACAAAAACTGAGCGATTGAGTGAAACACTAAATGCCCTTGTGAGGAAGGCAATTGTTTGAATTTGGTGATCTCCCTGTTTGTGTGTAACTTGGATCCCTTGCTTAGATTACTGATTGCTTGAATGATGAAGTTCTCAAATGTTTAGAGTAAATGAATGTGGGGATTGCTTTGTTTGAAAGGGGGGAACATTGAAGGAAAAATCATTTTGATGAATTGCTTGAAATTTGTGCAAAGTTGATTGAATCTTTTAAGCTTGGCATGTCTTGAGTCTTTTTGAGTTTTAGTTTGCTTGGGGACAAGCAAAGTTTAAGTTTGGGGTATTTTGATCAGCCTCTGGCTCATCTAGTTTTATGGCTAGTATGATCGTGGTTTTGTGCTAATTATATTCCGTTTTCGCCCAAATTAGACTTGATCTTCAAGCAGCATTTTGAGTCTCTAGAGTATTTTTAGGTTAATTTAGTCGATTTAGAGTCGAATAAAGTACTTACTGTCAATCCTTGTTTTCAGGTAATAAAAAGAAGCAGTTCTGGAGTTTTTCGCCCCGCGAGAGGCTACTCGCCTCGCGAACCTGAAGGCTGACTGTGCCAGAAAATGCAATCCTCTCTGTCTCGCCCCGCGAATACTTGACTCGCCTCGCGAGTAATCCAACCCTGGAAGACCAGAAGCCATCACGACTTGCCCGTGTTGAAGGTCACTGGCGTGACAGTTTGGAATTTGAAGAGTCTCGCCTCGCGAATAAACAGCTCGCCTCACGAGAAAGTCAAACAATGAAGACTGTTCATAATATTCGCCTCGCGAAGGTGTGCTCGCCTCGCGAGATCGCGGAATCCAGAATCTATACTTAAGTCTGTTTTTAGGGCAGAACGGAGGATCTTCTCATCTCTCTTCTCTTTTCTTTTCACAGTTGGGCTGCAACAGTAGGTTTAGCATTTTAGGTTTATGTTTGTAATGGAGAACTAGTCTCCTTGATTAATCTACTGTAATCGGATTTCGCCATCACTTGAGGTTTTGTAATTCCTGAACTTTATGCTATTCTCTTTCAATACTTGTTTTATATGTTCTGTTTGCTTAATTCAGAATCGTATAGAATAGGTGTTGATTTATTTCGATGATTGTGTGTTCCTATACTTAATCGCGTTTGCTTAATTCGCGTGTATTCGTTCATGTTCGCTTAGTTCATGAGTGCTTCACCCTGTTTGCTTAATTCGGGAATAGGAACATATGTCTCGTAGTATTGATTTCGCTTGTTAATTGATGCTACAATCGAAAAGTGTTTAGAATCTGCTTAGGGCATGGAATTATGTAAACCAATGATAGTGGGAAACCGAGAACAGTAGGTTAATCGCTTTAGTTTATTTGGTAATTATTTAGTTTGCATTGTCTTTCTGCTTTGTTTTCTTTATTTAATTTTAAATCCAAAACCCCCCAATTCTGACTTTTTCTGTTAACAACAACCCAAGAGTCCTTGTGAGACGATACTCGAGTTGTCGTTCCCTATCTACATGTTTTTATAAATCGCTCGCTTTTTGACGCGTGCGCGATAGCGCGTTCACACAACTATACCCCAACCTAGATATACAAAAATCCAAAATGTGTTGGCGGATTCATACAATAAGTTTAAGATCTTGATGCAAGTGGAAGTCATACCTCATTGTTTGCCTTTACCTATCATGCATAATTGCATATGCACGCCACTACAAAGCATAGAGGCACGTTTCTCATTCCATGTTTAGTCAATGACGTGTAGTAATTCTTCAGTGATATTTTTTCGTCTATTAAGAGTGAAAGTTGGCAGCAGGACCTTATAAGCACTTCTATCCTTAACAACTGAACTAAACCTTTTGCTGGAATAGACAATCAGCTGTTTCTCGGTGGTAAATACTGATCTTGGTGATAAATATTCTTATAGGAATTAAAAAGAACGAAAACACAATGTATGTGATTGCTCTTCAAAGTCATCGACCAATGCTTATTCAGTTTCTTTTCTTTTCCTTTTCATTTTTCTTCAATTTAGACAAGATTTGATCCCCGACTCTTGACCCTTTTCAACTATAATAAGATAATTTACCAATTAAATCAAATGGCTCCTTCAATTGTTACCACAAGTTTATAGGCTATGATAATATGGCCCTGCTACACTATTTTCATTATGAGGCATTTGGTTTCAGAAACTCATCCACCGCAATTTCACAACTTCGCATTCCTTTGGTATCAGTAAACCAGATTGATTGACTAATATGTCTCTTATCTTCCACGAAATCCTGTTGACCACATCATCAGGGTTCTCGAACTTACCTCTACTGCTCAAATCACCAAAATCCTTCCTCATTCAATCAAAAATATGAGCCACGTCAAGCAAACGGTAATTTTTTCAACTATTAGCCAAATTCAATGATGGTTTGAGGCTAAACAATTACTCTTGGACTACTACGTGCGTATGGGTGCATATCAGAAGTACTTAATAACGTATCCTCTTGATGCATCAAATGTGCATTGTGAAACCCCCTCTTACTCACACCCCATAGATGCAGGGGTAGGCACTGCTACAATAATGAAATAAAATCACACCATTATCAAAAGTTATAGCTTTTGACCTAATGATAATTAGATCAAAGTGAGTTTGCATGTTCGACTCCCTGGTGTGTCAAACGGATCAAAGCAAATTTGCATGTTCGACTCCCTCAAGTGTTGAGGCGATTGTTGGTTTTTTGAAAGGCCAAAACCACACTTAGACTTTAACCACTTGATCCAATAATGTTCAAAATGGTTGTCACAGTAGAGAAGTGAGGCAGGTGAAGGTAGAATCATCCAAGATTATGTAGGCGTTTGGAAAACTAGTTTTGGTAGATGAATAAACAGCGCACATACTGCTAAGATTGATCTATGGGCAGTTAGTGTCTTAGAAATCGTCTAAAACTTGGTATAGATAAGAGATTCCCCCTTAGTTGAAATCAAGGCCACTACTTATAAGTGTTGATCAAACATGCTTATTACGAAGCTAACAAAAAAGAAGCTCATAAAGGAATTACACAAGAGGACTCTGATAGATACTGATGGTGGGAAAAGTCTAGATATGGAGATGTAGGTAGAAGAGAAAGGAAGGAATAAAATCAAAGAAAGCAAGTGTTGTCTCTTCCCACTGGCTTGAGAAACTCTGAATCAGTCCCCCCTCCCTATTTATTCTCTCCACTAACTACCTATTCATTTCCTTATTTATTTTCTCCACTCCGACTAGCTATAATTGCTGCCCTCTTCACTTTCTCCATTCCCACTAGTTATAACTGCTGCCAACTGCTGCCCTTCCTCACTCTACTGCTATACACATGTAACTGCTCCCGCTACTGTCTTTACTCTTCTTTTATTCACATATTTAATTGTAGGTCTATGGGGTGTTCGCGGATTGGATTGGATCGGTTTTGAGCTAAAAAGTCATCTGATCCAATGATGAAAACATCGTGCGGTTTGGATTGGATTGGTTTGCTTCCTTAAAAAAATCTGATCCGATCCAATCAAATGCGGTTTGGATTAGATTGGATGATTCGGTTTTTGTCATACTTTTTTTTTTCCTAACGTCAAGTATCCTTTCTACTTATTTAATAGTGGTAAAAGATAATCTTTGTTTTAATTTGGGAGTTTGAGAAGAAAAAAATTATTGATATTTTTTAACACGTTCTTTTATATTAATTTTCTATATCTACTCCCACTTATCCTATTTTTTTTCCTTGAATCGGCTACAAATAAATTGTAGCTAATTATTTTTCAAATTTACTTAATTGTTTTCCTATTTTTCATGATTACTCAATCAACTATATATATGCTATGCATCAAAACTTTTAGTAAAATATAACTTCAAGACATTAATATTTATTCTAAATAGTCTTATACATGTCATTCCAACAAAAATATTAAAGAGAATGAGGGATATAAAAGTATGTAGAATAATGTTTAAGTATGAGTAATACTATAATTTCAAAAAGAATAGTATAAGTATATAATAGATCGATTTGGATTGGATTTCACTATAGGATCCAAAATCCGATCCGATCCAATAAAAATTGCGGTTTTTCGGTTTTCGGTTTTTTCGGTTTGTTCGGTTTTTCGGTTCGGTTTTTGTGGTTTGAATCGGTTTGGATCGGTTGATAAACACCCCTAGGTCTGTCAAATTCACAATCTCAGGTAAATGAATGCATAAAAGTAAATGAAATGATTAAGACAATCAGAACCACTTAGCAAGCGAACACAGAACAAGCACACATAAAACTATTCATCTTTTGATATATTGACATGATCCACGGCAGTATACTGGAATGAGATGTTTAGGTGACACTATACATAGCTTAACAGAACACTGTAAGCTCTAGAGAGAAGATATATAGAAGAAACAAATAGAGATATAAAAAGGAAGTATTTGCAAAGACAACTACAGAGATTGAACCTTGCCTTACTTAGCCAGCTTTCTTCAGCACCACATTTCCATCTTAAGTATATGCACAATACAGTTTAACATCATGCACTGCTCCACAAAATCGACAATCAACTTAGCATTGTCGGATGCCCAGTCTGGAGCATCCTCTTGATCATGTCCATCCCAAATGCAGAATCAGATGAACTAGTAAAGGACAGCACATCGTTAACTCGGCAGTTTAATTCATGAGCTCCAGGAAAACTTTCAAAGAGAAGAACCACTAAATACAACTCAAATAAGAAAATACAAGCAAAATCACAAGGGCAGCAATTTTCACCCAATACAGACATTAATCTAGGCTTTATGTAACAATTTCTAGTTATACTGATCAACCATATGCCAAGATGATAAAAATCAAAGCAAAGACTCTAACCATATCTAACTTGTTGATTTAGGGAAAACTTTTGCACTGGCTATTACTTTTCAGAACTAGGAGGAAATACGTGACAACAGAATAATAGAGATGAAGATCATGAATACGATGGCTGCTATGCCACCTACAATGAAGGATGGGACAATCCCTCCCTGATAAGTAGAATATATAAATATCAAAGAGGAAACCGGGACTCAAAAGAAGAAGTAAAACAAGAAAAGAACTACATTGTGATGAATAAATAAGAATTCTCAGACACTTGGCAATCTAAAAGGAGCCATAATACACGAAACATGCGATATAGGTAGCCTTGTATTCTTCTGGCCGATTACCACGTACCTCAATACTTAACAAGAAGAGAATTTACAAATATTTCTATTTCCTATAACTACAGCTCATTAACAACTCAATTTATAAATGAAGAGCCAATCTGCATCTTTTTTTCCTCAATGATGAAAAATTGTATGATGTTATTGTAGTCCACGAAAATCTGCTTTTCTGCCTTCTCATTAATAGTTCTCTAGAGAATACCTGGGGTGAAGCATCAGACTTACCTAGTGATTTGTCCAACTAGTGATTTGTCCTACCTACCTGACTACAAGCCAAGAAACGGATGGGGGCATTTTTTAATCACTATGTATCATCAAAAAGTCCACTAATTTAGGTACAATCAATGGGTAATAAAAATCAGCAATAAAACACATAAATCATGTCAGCACCAATTTCCTCTCCTCCAACACTAATTTCATTCTATATGTCAACAACATAAAATTATGTCCTGTTTAAAATTTATAATGTTCACCAGTACGTCTTTCAAAAGAATTGCCATGCCACTTTCCATATACTGCAAGCATAGGACATCTCACTTCCTGATACTCACACCAGTTTCATAAAATCAAATAAAATAAAGAGAATACATGGCAAAGATTGATATAATAATGCAGAAGGGGCACTTGTTTCCATTATATTTACATGTTTAATCAGTAAGCTGACGTCTCCTAACTAATGTATATTACTAAAAGATACTCTGAAAACAGTTTTAATGAACATGTAAACTCTGTTCTCACCCTAGCCTCTCTTCTAGCAGATTCCAGAGCAAAATACATTTCAGTACACGTTAAAGTAACAAATTGGGAACCCTAAAAAAAGTAACAAATTCGGAAAGACATTGTATTCACATTACTAAAACGGTAAAACCAATTGAGAACCTCTCATAAACTAAAAGCATTACAGAAAACTGTTAATATAACTAAGCAGTTCCTAAATTTGAAATAAAACAAAAGATAACAATATTTCCCCTCTAAATCCAGTTTCTAAAAGTTAAAAATTTACGAGTAAACACCCTATTTGGTCCCTGAAATTGTGAAGTAATATCAATCTGGTCCATGAAATTATCGAAATTCTAAATTAGTTCCTGAAGTTGTTAAACGGTAATCAACTTAGTCCCTTAGTCCAAAATCGTATGGACCAAGTTGATTTTAAGTTAGCAGTGTCAGGGATTTAATTGATATTGAGTGAGTAAAATGAGGGGCCAAGTTGATACTAACTTATCATTCAGGGACGCTTTTGGAATTTCGATAGTCCCTTAGTTCAAAATCGTATGGACTAAGTTCATTTTAAGTTAGCAGTGTCAGGGACTTAATTGATATTAAGTGAGTAAAATGAGGGACCAAATTGATACTAACTTATCATCCAGGGACGCTTTTGGAATTTCGATAATTTCAAGGACCAGGTTGATACTACTTAACAATTTCAGGGACCAAATAGGGTATTTGCTAAAAAATTTACCCTTATTTCACTCAAGCTAGACCCTAGCTATTCAAGATTTTCTGTCCCCACAGGCCACATGACTAGGAGAAAGAAAAACAACTGCAATACCACCCAAGCCTTATCCCATTAGGTGTTAGTTACAAGGATCAATTGACAACATTGTGATCTATTGAAAACCTAATTTTTCACCACAAGTCTTTTTTGATTGGACTACTTCCATTTGATCCACTTTTATCACTGGAGCCTTTAATGATCTTCTACTCACATGACCAAACCACCTTAGGCAAGTTTCCATCATCTTTTGATTCTTTTCCTCAGGTTGTGTCTGGATATTTGATAATGGGTGAAATGGAATGGAATGGAGTGCAGTGGAACAAAGTTACCATACCACTATCTGCATATTTTATGATGAATGGAGTAAGTAATAAGTTAGTTTAATTTCATTCCATCTCACACCCCCAAAATTGGGAGGGAATAAAAATAGAGATATTGGATTGAATGAAATGGAATTCATTCCATCAGGCACCATTCCATTCCATCCCAATTTAAACAATCCAAACAATGGAACCTAGTATCATTACATTCTATTCCGCTCCATTCCATCTCTTTCCATATCAATTCAAACTTAGCCTCATTATGTGCTAATGTAATTTTCTCTCATATACATTTGTTCCTAAACTAGTCTTGTAAATCCACTCATCCACTTTAGCATTCTCATTTGAACTACACTTTTTTTTTTTTTGTCTTGTTGGGGCAAAAATGACCAATATAAACTACCATAGAGCCTCAATCGTCTTATAGTTGTACTATAGATTTTGCCTTTTTGTTTGATAGGAAATTTGTGATCACAAGCATTTTTCCCTTTTATCCATCTAGCTTGAATCCTATGTGTGTTCCATAGTAGTCAATCCCAGATAATAGTGCACAGCAGCCAACCCCATAACCACTACAGAAATATTGCGGATAGCGGAGCAGCCACTATATTGAAGATAGTGGGGACAACATACATAATTTCTAATTCACATAATAGATCCTCAAAATTTTAAAACTACTCAAAACTTGAGATATATTCATCATTAATACTCCAGTCCAATGTAATAGATTCAAAGACACACGAGAGATTATCTTGGCTAGAAAAGTCTGGAACAGGCTGAGGAAGTGTGAAACATGGGAAGCAGAGGCTGAAATAAAGTTGGGGAGTGAATGAGTGCTGGGAAATTGCCGAAGCAGAAAGTGTGAATTGTGAAACAGAAACAGTGAGGACAGAGGGTTCTTAAATACGTGCACAACAAAGCAGTGATATCTTCTTGGCTCTTTTGAGATGGATGTGTGCAAGAAATGGTAGAGGATGCTCTGTTAGGACTTAGGAGAGCACAAAGGAGCAGCCGCACACCCTAATTGATTGTTCAGAGGAAGAAGATAAGTTTGAGTGAGGACAAAGATGAGACTTCCATAGTTGAAGTGTGGGGAAATAGAGACTTCATCAATTTTAAGTTAGGGCAAAATAGAAGTTTTAACAGCTTAGGTGAGGCCATGAGGGTAAAAACAGAATTCTGAGAAGGAAGTGGAACTGAAATATATATTACATAATATTGAACTAGAAAATAGGAGCTTAGCTCCTTACAACAGAGGAAAGTCCTTTGTAAAACCACAAACTGCAAACCAGAAAGATAAAGAAAAAAGGATTGAGCAATAAGGAGCTGCAATTAGCAATCCTACCCAAGCGAAAAGCCACCCACAACCTTGTTTTAAAAAAAAAATAGAAAACAAAGATTTCAATCTCTGCAGAAGTGACGATAGCGCCACTATTTTGCACTATTGACTACCCTGGTGTGATCTCCCCTTCAATTTGTAAGATATGCAGCTTGTGGTATGATGTGATCCCCAGTTTTCACCTCGAAAACATTGCTAACCCGCATCTTACTATACTTGCATTGCATTCCATGTACTTTAATATAATCCTACTTAACCATAAATCTCCAAAATTTGCTAGATTTAATACTGAAAAAGAAAAGAAAAGTTACATAGACATCACATCATCAATGAATCTACCAAGCAGAAAACCCATCCAAAATTAAAGGCACTACACCACATAGATGTAGTTTGAAGTATCTAAGGATTGAGGAACTTTATCAGATGGATAATCAGTCAAAGTAAAAACAGCTCACCTGGGTATTGCAATCTCATATGGAAATGAAACGGGGCCCTCAAGATTTGGTATTGGGGGAACATGATCCTTCTTCTCGTTAACAAATTTAATTATTTGAAATAAAACCTCGCGAAGTGATGCTTCAAGTGCTGCACTTCGTGCATTTCTATCTTCCAATGCTCCCTCTACTCACAAGAAAAATGGTAAAAATAAGCAAAAAAGTGAAAGTCTGAAGGAATTGACCACACAACTGGAGTGAAACATAGAAGAAATTTAGTTTGACGAACAGAAGCAAGTGACTGCACCTCCTGGATCAACAACTTTAGAATGATGAGACTTGCTGGAATGTGCCTTCGGGTGCTGGGCCACATTCAGATTAATATACCACTGCTCCCAATACAATCGTTCAATCTTGTTACTAAACCAAGATGCCTGTTTGTTTTTTACCTCATAGAAAGATAAACATATCTGCATCATAAAAAATAAAAAGCCTATCATAAAAATTTATAAAAAGTAAAACAAACTTCAATGGCCAGAGGTAGCACATATTGCAAATTAACTTTTATAGTATATCATGATTTGCATATGGGATTATTCGATGCATTACCTCAGATTTAAACACAATGCAAACAAATGCAAATTGATTTGAAGTTTGAACAACAAAAATAAAACCAATAACAGAAATTCCACTCATGTTATTAAAGACAGTGGTTGGAAAACTGGATAGCATTGCCCATAGAAATTGGAATGTTCCGAACCAGGCATCTAGATGAAAATAAACGGTGACAAGGCCAACTTGTGAGTTGCTTGAAAAACAGAGAATGCAACAGTGAAGTTTAACACTACAACCTTCAAAGGAACAACACATCAAGAAAGATAACAATAGGACTTCAACCAGAGCATTTCCACCTAAGCAGCATCCACAGCACGCTTCAAGAATAGATACACGCGAAAGCTAATTAAGAATAAAAACTTGAAAACAAGAAGCAAATAACTGACCTGACTCTTTTTGTTTGGATGCTTCTCTACCCAACAAACAAACTGCTCAATCTTATCGTCTATTTTCTTTTCAAGCTCCACCTCTCCACATTGCACCTACAAAGGAAGAGTGACAAAGCCACATTAAAAAGTAGACAACAAAGTGTTTTTCCTAGTTGAAAATGTAGAATGTAAAAATTGAATATATTACTAATTACTATGATTCATAAGTTAATTAACAGTGTATTCCTCAAGAAAACTAATGTTTCGATAAGAATAAAGCATCAATAGCAACTAATTGACATTCAAAACATACGTAAGTTATGTCAAAAAGTTCCATGTCAACATCCTTTGGACGCACAAGACCCAAGGCCCGATGAAAGACGATCGTGTGCAGTATGCCTGCAACACAGTTACAGCAAGTTATCTCAATTGAACAAGAAAACCAAACCCCTGATAATAAGGAGAAATTACATTCACCGCCCTTCAGATTTTGCTCAATTACACTCAACACACTCTAGTTTAAAAAATTATACCAACCTTTTTATGTTATTATTATATTATTATATTACAGTTACACCATTTACAACATAAACTAAGGTCAATGTAATTCATGAAAAAAAAAAAAGAAGATAATTGTCGCTTATATAATTAAAATTTAATTGAGATACACTCTCAATCTAAAATTTTTACACCATCCTTGTCACTTCATTAAAAAAATATTTAACTCTTATCATATACTGACACGATTTCTGATAGCCTAGCCTAATTTCCCAAATATAATAATAATAATAATAATAATAATAATAATAATAATAATAAAAAAGAGTAGTTGGAGTTGAGAAATACATCGCAAAACTTCGCGTATCTCGAAGTGTTCCAATTCCTGCAATCAAGGATGGAGAGTAGATGAAAGGGAGTGTGGATGATGAATGAATGAATGATATGGAGGGAGGGAGGGAGGGAGGGAGAGAAAGGTTTTACCAGTTCCTTGAGCTGGCAAACTTCACAGTTCATGATGATGGAAGAAACTGAGAGAAACTGGGGATTATACCCTACCTTTCTTTCTTATCTTTTTTGGAAAGAGGAGAGGAGTAACTGGATCGGTGAAAAAGGGAAACAGCGTGGAGTATTGTTTTTGTCCAATTTGTTGTAAAACTTGCAACTGCAGCCAAAGTTTCAATTACTTCTTCGTCTTCGCAAATAACTATCAGAGATTGGAGGCAGGAGTACGATGGTGGTTTTAGTAATTTTTTTATTTTTTTATAAATTACATTTTTTTGTCTCCAAATTATTTTATAATATTCAATTTGTTCCCCGTATTTTTAAAATATTCATTTTGGTTCATAAGTTCTTAAAACTTATTCAATCGCATCTTTCCGTCAAGTTAACTACCGGACATGGATGTTCCCCCAAAATAATGGTCTCTTAATTGTTTTTCAATGTTCAATTTGGTCCCCAAGTTGTTTTTCAATGTTGTTTTTCTATGTTCAATTTGGTCTTCAATTCTGACCGACAAGATGGGGTCGACATCCATATCCGTAGGTCAACGTGACAGAAGTACTCGATTGAATAAGTTTTAGGAATCTATGGACCAAAAAAATATTTTAAAAATTTGGGGCCCAAATTGAATATTAAAAAACAATTTGGGAACCAAAAACGTAATTTAGCCTTTTTTTTTTAATGAGAAGGAGATATTGTTTAAATTTTAAATTTACATTTAGTAAGATACATACATAAACATAAATATTAAATACACGCCTTATTCAAATGTGTTAGGACTTAATAGCTATTTTGTTATAAACAATGCTTTAAGGACATTGGTTAATATTTTTATTGGATTTAATTGCAACTTCTTACTAATGAGTAGTAAGTAATCACACCATACAAGTAAAGTTTGTATAGAATGGGCAAATTTTAACACTTTTTAAATTAATAAATATACCAATTTTTTATACAAACTTACATATTTTCTTAACAAATGACCTAAGAATACTTATTAATATTCTCTTTGGTTATAATATATAATTTGCTTTAGAAAAATTATATTATCAATTAATTATATAGATTTAATTTTGATACATTATCAATATAAAATTTCTATATAGTAAATCAATCAAACATCACCTCTTATATAACTTTCTAGGTAGTTATTATAAAAAACAGTGTTATTTGATATCAAGGTTTTTTTATTTGAAGCAAAGCGAATTTAGTTAAAACCAGTCAAAGAGAGACATCAGCAGAAATCATGGAGAAATCATGGAGGGTTGAAAAGTAAAAAACAAACAAAATGGAAACAAGACTTTTAATTTTAGCACTCCCTTGTTTATCTTCCCACCTCCCTTCCCTCTTTAATTTTTTTTATCCCCTAACTAATCTTCTCTCAATCCTTTATCCCCCGTCAACCCTCACCCCTCTCTCCAAAAAATTTAACACACAGGAAACTACTATTTCTATTTGTGTTAAATAAATTTAACACACATGGAAATTATAGTTTTCGTGTGTTAAATTTTGTAAACGCAAATAAAAATTGTACGGTTTCCATCGATTATAACAAAACATATGTTCCAAGTATGTTTCGATGGAGGCTTTGAGATTCTTGAAATAGGAAAAGAAGGAGGAGGTGGATTGAACTGGAAAGACGCTCCAATGGAAACTGATACAGTCATGGGATATCTTGTAAGTGGAAATTTAGAAGATCATTTTATGACAAATCACCGTTCTAGATATGACATTATCTAAATGTCAAGTTGCTATTGATTGGAGGGTTCTCCGTATAGTTAGAATCCATATTAGAGACATTTTATTTAGGAAGAAGAAAGGAGAGGAAAGGGAAGAAGGGGAGGGGTGAGGAAGAAGAATAAGGTGGCGTTTGGAAGAGCTTATTTAAGCTCATTTTGACATATCTGATGACATAAGCTCTTATGCAGTGTGCAGGGCTTATAAAAATAACTTATGACATCCCATAAGGAGATTTTGACTTATTTTCATAAGTCACTGGGAGAAGCTTATGGAATTATCATAAGAGCTTATGCACTAAACACTCTCTCGTGTTTTTCACTATTCGAATCATCTCATGTCCCTTTCTTTCTTTAAGCGCTTATGGCATAAGCTCTCATGCGATAAGGTCTCATGTGATAAGCTTTTAATTAAGTTGTTTACCCAAACGCACCCTAGGAGGGATAGGGATATTTTGGGGGGAAAAGAAATTAAAGAAAGTGAGGTGGAGGAATTAATATGCGAGGTAGGAAAATTAATAGTCTTATCCTTATTATTCCATTTTACTGGGCCATAGAGTGACATAGTTGAGCCCAATCCGAGAAAATGGACAGGCCCCCAATACGAGGCCAGGAGCACATGCTTTGTTCCCCGTTTTTTATTTAAGTTAATAATGACAAAAAATGTCACCCATTCCGTTTGGTATCTTCAAATAATTATTCAGAAAATTTGTAAAAAATTACAAATGTTTTAAAATAGAAAATAGAATTAAAACATGTGACATTTTAATAACAGTCTTGTTAATTAATATCCTTATTTTTTTTTAATTTAGGATGAGGGATGGTGCTACAGGTTTAAGACAGGAAAAACCTTCAGGGTTACATGAGCCACTTACAAAAAAATTTACATTTACTTCACCCTAATGAGACTAGTGGAATTTCGATCCTGCAACCTGTCGGATATAAGATCCCGTCATGCTCTACTAAACCAACCCTTTAGGATTTAATGAATATCCTTATTATAGTATTGGTTAAAGAATTAATATATAGAAAGTTTTTATTAAAAATAGCATCTTTTAAACTTCCTATGCATTGAATCTAATGATGTAAAAAAAACATGCATTGAATCTAATACAAAATTTATACTTGTTATTTTTAGGTTATCATATTATTGGTACGGCGCCATAAAAAATAGTGATTAATCTCATTTAGAGAACTTGAACATAATTTAAGGATCACCCTTCCCAATTAGTTAGCATTTTCCGTTTATTAAATAATTATTATTAATATTAATAGAAGAATGCTAACAATTGTTCTTAGCGTATTGTTTAAGAAATCAAGAAAGGAAAATTTGAATGGGAAATGATGTATTTAGTATTTTGAAAAGTATAATAATTAACTTTGTAATACAAATTTTCTTTTTATGTGTTCCTTAATTAATATTCTTAGGACACTCATTAACAAGACCCTAAATCGAACATGTAACACTAATGTAATGCTAGCAACTAATACTACCAATGTAATGCTAGGAAGTTGTGTGATCGTTGGTGGTAATCTGATGCTAGTTCTAGGTTTTCCCGGTAATTTGATTCCGTTTGTTTGAGATTCACAGATCCAAGGCTGAGTGGGATTGGACGACTTTGTGGTTTGCACAGTTGGACAGATAACAGCTTTTACAAGCCAGCTGATTATTTGACTTTTGGCCATGACTTCACCTTGTGGGTCCCACCCTCAACGTAGGACAAAGGAACCTCAATTCTTAAAATAATCAACAATTGATTTTTAATATCATTAACCATTTGGTTTTTGCGAGAGTCAAATGTCCCTTCTCCCTAATTTTTTTTTTTTTCGACTGAAAAATGTCCCTTCTCCCTGGTTGTTAAGCAAAGGGTGTTTTCCACAGATGAAACGAAACTGAAAGATTGAGGAGTCAGGAGATTTGGGTCAAAGAAAGAGAAAAGGAACGGGGTTTATTCTGAATTGAAATTTCACTCCTTTTTCTTTTCTCTTCTCTTTTTCTTTTTCTTTTTCTTTTTCTTTTTAGTTTCCATGAAGAAAATATCGTACAGTGAAGATATATCATATTCATTACCGGTATGTTTTGGTTTTACTACTTCTCTTAGTAAATGAGCATTTGATGTAGGTGCTTTGCTTTAATTATTCTGCAGTGAACTAGAGAGAGAGAGAGAGAGAGAGAGTCTTTTTTGTTTTCTCTTAACCTTTGAGGGCTATTGAGGTTGTTTTGTGGAGAGTCTCTGGCTCATGATTCAAGAAGTTCGCAGTTTCTATTGCTTGTCTTTCGATTCTCTTTTAACCCCATTTCTCCAATTTTCGTTTTTTTAATTATTTTTTTGAGTTTATTGTAGAAGTGAGTTGCTTTGGAAATTCTGGGATCTGGGTTTCTAGGGTTTGAGCTTTTGACTTTCTCTCTCTTGGGTTTCTTTCCATTTGTTATCTATGTCTTTCCTTTTCTGAGAAATTGGATATTGAAACCTATTTTGGAGTTTTAAAAAAAGAGATTTCTTTATTCGTTGGGTTTTCACCTGAAATGGTGAGCTGAGTTGTTTGCTTTTTCTTTTAAAAATCTCTTCTTTGTTGAATTGGATTGCTGTTTGAATTTCCTCGATAAAGCTTCCTGGTTCTCTTCTCAGATTGATTTGTGTGAGGACTGAGGAGGAGGAAGGTATCATGCATCTCTCACTATGGAAGCCCATTTCTCACTGTGCTTCTCTGATCATGGACAAGAAGAGCAGAAGGAAAGATGAATCCATGGTGGATGCACAGAGAAACCCATCAATGCTCCGGAAGCTTCAAGAAAACAAGCTCAGGGAAGCTCTTGAAGAAGCTTCTGAAGATGGCTTGCTCTCCAAATCTCAAGACATGGAGCCTGACTCTGCTGGCAACCAGGATGACAGCCTTGGGAGATCCCGATCACTGGCCCGGCTGCATGCCCAGCGCGAGTTCCTTCGTGCCACAGCCCTCGCGGCCGAGCGCATATTCGAGTCTGAGGAGTCAATTCCCAGCCTCCAAGAAGCATTTTCCAAGTTCCTCACTATGTACCCCAAGTACCAGTCCTCTGAGAAGGTTGATCAGCTGAGGTCTGATGAATATTCACATTTGTCACCAAAGGTATGCCTTGATTACTGTGGATTTGGACTCTTTTCTTTTGTTCAGACCATTCACTATTGGGAGTCTTCCACATTTAGCTTGTCTGAGATAACTGCAAATTTGAGTAATCATGCACTTTATGGTGGTGCTGAGAAAGGAACTGTTGAGCATGATATAAAGACTAGAATTATGGACTATCTGAATATCCCTGAGAATGAATATGGTCTTGTTTTTACTGTCAGTAGAGGATCAGCTTTTAAATTGCTGTCTGAATCATACCCTTTCCATACAAACAAAAAACTGTTGACCATGTTTGACCATGAGAGCCAGTCTGTGGCTTGGATGGCTCAGAGTGCCAAGGAGAAAGGTGCCAAAGTGTACAGTGCATGGTTTAAATGGCCAACCCTCAAACTGTGCTCCACTGATTTGAGAAAACAGATTTCCAGCAAGAAGAGGAGGAAGAAGGACTCAGCTACAGGTCTTTTTGTGTTCCCAGTGCAGTCTAGAGTAACTGGGGCTAAGTATTCATATCAGTGGATGGCCCTGGCACAGCAGAACAACTGGCATGTGTTGCTTGATGCTGGATCATTGGGCCCCAAGGACATGGATTCACTTGGCTTATCCCTATTCAGGCCAGATTTTATAATTACATCATTTTACAGGGTATTTGGGTATGATCCCACAGGTTTTGGCTGTCTCCTGATCAAGAAATCGGTTATGGCAAGCCTTCAAAATCGGTCTGGGAGTACTGGGTCTGGAATCGTGAAGATCACACCTGAATATCCATTGTGCTTGAGCGACTCTGTAGATGGATTGGATGGATTGGCTGGGATTGAAGATGATGAAGTCGCTGGAGCTGGGGATAAGACTTCTGAAAATCGTCAGGGATCACAGTTACCTGCCTTCTCTGGTGCATACACATCTGCTCAGGTCAGAGATGTATTCGAGACTGAAATGGATCAAGACAGCTCTGAAAGAGATGGAACTAGCACCATATTTGAAGAGACTGAGAGTATATCCGTTGGGGAGGTGATGAAGAGCCCTGTTTTCAGTGAGGATGAGTCATCTGACAACTCATTTTGGATTGATTTGGGTCAGAGTCCATTAGGGTCTGACAATGCAGGTCAATCCAATAAACAGAAGATAGCTTCCCCTTTACCGCCCTTCTGGTTCAATGGGAGGAGAAACCAGAAGCAACATTCTCCAAAACCATCTTCCAAGATATATAGCAGCCCTATGTATGATGACCGAGAAGTAAACCTAGGTCCTCATGACGACAGCCATGTGCTGTCATTTGATGCTGCTGTTCTAATGTCACAGGAACTAGACCGTGTCAAAGAGGTCCCTGAAGAAGAAAACATTGATGAAGTTTATCGATATTCAAGAAATGGTAATGGGTCGGACCATCTGCATGTTGATGAGATTGTGGAAGAGCCTAGTACCAGTGAAGCAGTTCCCAATGGATCTGCTGCATATAGAGGATCTTGTCTCAATAATTCAAGTTTTGCTCAGCATCAAAGCTTAGGGAATGGCTCTACCTCTGAAATATGTCCTGATGTTAAAGAGAGTGCCATAAGAAGGGAAACTGAAGGTGAATTTAGGCTGTTGGGTAGAAGAGAAGGGAATCAATATGGCGGTGGTAGGTTTTTTGGTTTGGAAGAGAATGAACACAACAGCAGGGGAAGAAGAGTGTCATTTAGCATGGACGATAATCGTAGAGAGTACCTAAGCCAGACCCTGGAGCCAGGGGACATATCTGCAGCTAGTTTAGATGATGAAGAGGGCACAAGTGACGGAGAATATGGTGATGGACAGGATTGGGGCAGGAGGGAACCAGAGATATTATGCCGACATATCGATCATGTTAATATGCTTGGTCTCAATAAAACTACACTCAGACTTCGGTTTTTGGTAAACTGGCTTGTTACCTCTTTACTGCAACTGAAGTTACCTGTTTCTGATGGAGATGTAAAAGCAAGTCTTGTCCACATCTATGGCCCAAAAATAAAATATGAAAGAGGTGCAGCTGTGGCTTTCAATGTCAGAGACAGAAGTAGGGGGCTAATCAATCCAGAGATTGTTCAAAAGCTGGCTGAAAAAGAAGGGATCTCTCTTGGAATTGGCTTTCTTAGTCATATACGGATTCTCGATAGCTCAAGACAGCAAGGTGGAGCTCTGAGTCTTGAAGACACAACTCTTTGCAGGCCGATGGAGAATGGACGGCGCGATGGAAAGGGTAACTTTGTAAGACTTGAAGTTGTCACAGCTTCACTGGGATTTCTGACTAATTTTGAGGATGTGTATAAATTGTGGGCTTTTGTGGCAAAGTTTCTTAACCCGGCATTTATCCAAGAAGGCGGTCTTCCCACTGTCGAAGAAGGTTCCGAGACATAAGATGACAAAGTCGCCGATTGCTTTATTCGATTGTGGAAACTGAACATGAAAGAATATTTTTGAGAGGTTGTCAAAAGTGGCGGCATCCGGAAGCTGCAGGAAGAATGGATCCATGATCATTAAATAGACAGATAATTATCTCTGCATCAAAAGCCAGACAAGGCATGTGGGTGGATTTGTTAAATCAAATGTTTCATGTTGCTTACATTTTTCACTTTCCTCTTTTTGTTTTGTGGAGTAGAGTTGGCTTTAGAGATTTGTTACATATTGGGAAGCCATTGTGTAGTTTGAAGCAAGATTGTATGGGTAGAACTAGAACTTCTATTTATAAATACTTTGCTTCTGTTGCATACAACAGGATTTCCTACTTTTGTAAAAAGGCAGTGTTCATTCCATGCTATATAGCTCACGAGACCAACCAGTGGTTGCTTTCTTTATTGGTTTCAATTTTTGTTCCTAGATGTGAGAATTTGAATGTCGTAAGAACGGATCCATATGCAGAGCAGATCAGCAGAATCTGCTTTTGGTACCCGTTGCCGGAAAGGATAAAACTTTGGTAATTTTTGTAAAGTTGTGTGTGGTACTACAACTACAAGAAAATAAATAAATAATACACACTGTGTGCGCCTTATACATCCTGGGATATATTATTAAATTAAAAAAAATGTTATTTGTATACTTGTGGTGCATTTGGAAGAGCTTATAGAAAACTTATTTGAGCTTACGATAATAGTTTATAAAAATAAACTCATGCAAATAGTTTATGATTTTCTTATAAGATCTCTTTAACTTATTTTAATAAGCTTGTCAAAGAAGTTCATGAAAATAAGTTATTTTTAGTTTATTTGAAAAAAAAATTATTGAATAAACGTTTAATTAAGCTGTGTATCCAAACGCACCTTTGATACTTGATTAATGATGTACAAATCTTGGTTAATGTTGTCCAAGTGGATGATTAGGCTATGTTTGGTTTTATGTTTGGAATTGCAAACTTAAGTTGGCAATGACAATTTTGTAAAAAAAAAAAGTGGATCTAACAAGTAACAAGAAAGAAAGAATTTGTTATGTTGGGAAAACTTAATTTTGCAACTAAAAATTAAACACTAACAAATTACTTAATGATGTCCGAATCTTAGTTAATGATGTTAAAATCTTGGATGTATAAATAACATTATTGTATTAAATATAATCAATGCATAGATAATCAAAATTATATTTATTTATGCAATAAAAAAATTATATTTATAAAGCATTTATTAATTTTTAGAATGTTTTCTTTTTTTAATATGAAATTAAAATTTATTGGAGAGTATCTTAGTCTTTTACAAATATATTTTTATTTTCAAATATCATACTCATCACTTTTGGTATAAGAAAAAGGACATGACTTAGGTACAATTCCATAGGTACATTAAGTATTGTTTTTCAATGACAATAAGATATGTGTAACATCTCATCAATAACATGTGTAACAATTGTTACACATGTCCTATTACGATTGGAAAACAACACCTAATGTACCTGAGTTTTGTCCTAAGAAAAAAATGCTCTTTACAAACGGTTATATCATTTTTTTTTAATAAATGGTTATATAATTTTGGATTAATGTTAAAATGGCAACGTTTTGAATTTAACAATAATCTTCTTCTAACAATCTGGATCAAAGATTCGTTTTTTAATTTCTGTCTTTTTGCCTCAAGGGGCCGTGGGAATAGATTCCTTCTAATTTCCATACTAAAACATAGCATGATGTATTTGATTGAATTTGAATCTTGGTTTATTGAACTTTTTGGTCCCTATATTTTAGGGTAAAATTAGTTTTGGTCCCTAACATTTTTTCTCGATGGTTTTGGTCCCCGAGTATTTAAAACTAATGGTTTAGGTCCCTACCGTCAAAGTTCTACTGTTAAGTCGACGCGTGGTAAACAAGATGCCATGTCAATGATGCCATCCGGACAGAAAATTTCTATCTGCTATGCCACGTAGGATGCCACCTGTAATAAAATAAAAGATAATAAATATTTAAATATTTTTAATTGTTTAGTTTTTTTACTTTAATTATTTAAAAATTGTTAATTTGTTATATCAGTTAGGGTTAAAAAAATCCCCCAAATTCCATTCTTCTCACCCCCACCACCTACCACTCATAGTCTTATCCTTCATATTTTGTCATCTGGTTTCATTCCCTTTGGCTTTTCACATGCATAGAAATCTGTTAAGCAGAACCACAACCACTAGATCTAAAATCACACCAACATTTACCATAAACAAACCCACAAAACTCATCAACAAGACAAGCCCTCTGGAAAGCATCAAAGAGGATGACTCAGTTGGGAGATGGAGACGATGGTGGAGTTGAAGTCGGCGACGACCACAACACGAGATGGAGACGAAGACGGAGACGGCGATGAGGACGGAGGGAAGGAGCTCGCGCGCAGACGGAGATGGAGACAGAGTGTACCAAAAGCGTAAAAAATGACCACAACACGAGATGGAGAGGTGGTGGAGACGGAGACGAATGGGTGAAGCTCGCACAGATGGAGACGGAGGAGGAGATGGAAGAAGACATGGATAGAACACACAAATAGAAGGAACGAAGAAGATGGAAGCAGACAAGTGAAGGGAGGAATAGGATTGTTCTGTTGACGGCGGAGGTGAGAACAGGGTTATATGAAAACCCTAAAACGTTTTCGATAAAACCCTTTATTTTTTTAACCCCGATAATAATAATAATTTAAAAACTGTTTTTGAATTATAATTTATTGAAAAATAAATATCCAAGTAGCATCCTACGTGGCATAATAGATGGCAACTTATGTTCAGATGGCGTCGCTGACATGGCATGCCATTTACCACGTCAGTACTTAACAGTGGGACTTTAACGATAGGGACCTAAACCATTAGTTTTAAATACTCAGGGACCAAAACCATCTGGAAAAAATGTTAGGGACCAAAACCAATTTTACCCGAAAATGTAGAGACCAAAAAGTTCATTAAACCTTGAATCTTCTTAAAGTAAAATTTTTGCCTTGAAGGCAAAAACAAAAGCAAAAAACACACAAAAAAATGGGGTTTTTTCATACTCTCTGAAATTTCCAAAGTAGTAATCTAACAGTCAAGAATCAAAATTTAAAACTGATCTACGAAGCAAGGGAAACAATCTCAAATACGTATGCAGTGACATATAAAAGAAAAGAGTATATTCCTTTTTTTTGTGTGGATAAAGTATGTATATGTCTTTAGCAGATAAAATTAGGAAAATATATTCCTAATTTTATCTGGTAAAGACATATGCATTAATACTTTAGAAAATTCTTACTATCAATTTAATCTCTCAATTATGTAAAGTATCATAAAATTAGTTTTTCTTATTTGTTTAACGTTGAGAAATAAATGTAAACGAGCCCTAATTTGAAGGCTAACTTGATCACATTTTGCATAATTAAAAAATTAAATTGATGAGACTTTACATTATAAAGATACTAAATTAATGTAAAAATTATTTAAAACTTAAAACAAATAAACATTTATACTATTGAACAACTAACTTAATAAAAACATTCAAAATAATCACAATAACTGTGAAACTAGACATTTCAATTTACTCTAATAAATAATGACTATAATTATAAGAAAAATGTTTTTTCAACACCGCTAAATCATTTTTTTTTTTTTTGGGGGGAGGGGGGTTGAGATTGAATGATTAAATTAAAAGAAAGCAATGCAAATAAGTGATTATCAATAATTAAAACGATTAATCTACTGTTTTCGGTTTCCCACTATCATTGATTCATATAAATTCCAAGCCCTAAGCGGATCCTAATCCCTTTTCGATTGTAGCAACAATTAACAAGAGAAACTGGCACTACGAGATGTATGTTCCTAATTCCCGAATTAAGCAAACGGGGTGAAGCACTCGTGAATTAAGCAAACACGATTGGACACACGCGAATTAAGCAAACGCGATTAGGTATAGGAACATACAATCATCGAAATCAATCAATATCTATTCCATACAACTTGGATTAAGCAAACAAGGCATACAGAATAATATTGAAAGGGAATAGCAATAAGATTGAGAATTACAGAACCTCAAGTGCGGCGGAAACCAATTACAGCAGATTAATCTCAGGGAATTAATTAGTTCTCCATTACAAATGAAAACACGAAACCTAGAAAATATTTGTATACAGTGGATATCAAAAGTTTTCTCTAATCTGCCTAAAACAACAATTTATATCCTTCAGCATCTGCGCCCACTCGCGAGGCGAATATTAAAAGGGGCGCGAGTTCAAAATTGAGTTCTCGCGAGGCGATATGGTGCTTCGCGGGGCGAGACCGAAAGGGTGACATTCTCTAGTACAGTCAGGCCTTCAGGCTCGCGAGGCGAGTTGGAGGTTCGCGAGGCGAGACAAAGGGTGACTGTTGCTGTTCAGGCTGGTCTTCAGGCTCGCGAGGCGAGTATCTGCGCCCACTCGTGAGGCGAATATTAAAAGGGGTGCGAGTTCAAAATTGAGTTCTCGCGAGGCGATATGGTGCTTCGCGGGGCGAGACCGAAAGGGTGACATTCTCTAGTACAGTCAGGCCTTCAGGCTCGCGAGGCGAGTTGGAGGTTCGCGAGGCGAGACAAAGGGTGACTGTTGCTGTTCAGGCTGGTCTTCAGGCTCGCGAGGCGACCCTTCCAGAATGGCATTTTCCACTGTTTTCTTCGTTCCCTTGACTTTAAGTGCTTCCCTTTTAACCTAAAAATACGAAATAGCAGTGAATGCTTTATTTGACTCAAAAAATTAACTAAAATGTCCTAAATTACTTAAGAAACTCAAAATGTTGCTTGAGGACAATTAAATCCAAATTTGGGCTAAAACGAGATTGAAACTCGAGTAATTGGTGCAAAAACCATGGTCTTACTAGTTATAAAACTAGTCAACCAGAGGTTGATCAAAATACCCCAAACTTAAACTTTGCTTGTCCCCAAGCAAACTAAAACTCAAAAAGACTCAAACTTGGAAAGCTTAAAGGATTCAATCAATTCCGCACAAATTTCATGCAATTTCAACAAAACAATTTTTCTTCAATGTCCCCCCCCCCCCCCCCCTCCCAACAATGTGATCCCCACATTCATTTAATTTAAACAATTGAGAATTCCATCATTCATGCAATCATTAATCTAAGTTGAGGATCCAAGTCACACACAAAAGGGAGATCACCAATTTCAAACAATTGCCTTCCTCACAACGGCATTTAATATTTCACTCAATTTGTCTAGGCAATCAACTTTTCACTCAGTTTCACATTTCAAGAGCACTTCCCATGAATTTGATTTTCATCTCAAACAAAGTTCCCACGAGAACATGCATGCAACATCAAAAGGTCTTTCAAAGGTTGTAATGAGGCCTGACTAAAGGTAGGATATTCAAAGGTACTAGACTTAAGTCCCTAGGAACTAAGAGAGCATGAGCATTTTGACACATTGAACTTCCACTCGAATTCCTTTTTCCATTTTTCCTTTTTTTCTTTTTGCTTTGGGTGACTACAGCCTTTTTCTTTTAGTACCCTTATTTGACATTTTGTGCTTTTCCTTATTTTTTTTTCTTTGCCTTTGGCTCCAACCTTTATATTTTTTTTTCTCAACCCAGAATGACATATTAAACCTTGTAGCCTGAGACACCCCGATGTGCCCCATTGTATTGTTACATTAAAACCTTAATATTTATTTACTTAATCACGCGCTTACTATTGAAAATACGTAAAAATTTAAAACTTAATTAATAATCATATAACTTCTACAAATATAAAACATACCAAAGTTGTAATATATATATTTACACACATGTTTATTTACTACATTACCAAAACACTGTTGAGGGTATCCTCTCAGTAGGATCCCTCACAGGCATAAACTTCACTACAGACATACTTAGCGGAATTATGAATACTCCTTAGACACACTGGTCATACTGTCTATACTCCAATCGCCATGAATCATAGCTCGACCTCCAGCATCTGGTTCACAAGGAGTTCCATCTAACTCCTCAGCAATTGGTTCCTCCATCGGGTCTTCTCGTACGATCACATCAGAAATAAAACACAACACACAGAAAGATATAGGGAATAAGAAACAGTTCTATCATCAAAATGCGGAAAAGATTCATAGTATATCATACAATAAATGTCAGAGACAAGCAACACACATAACTAACAAATCATCCTCAAATTTTGATATTGTCCTTTACCCTCTGCTCATGTAGTCTAAACACTTATACTATCATCACTGTCTCTATTCCTTTCACATTCGTTAGTAGTCCAGGGTAGTCCGATGCAAAGAACTCAGCATAGTACACTTCTATCTTTTGATAGAATAAGACTCAACATAGTGCCCTTCTATATTTCGATAGGATAAGACTCATCATAGTTCCCTTCTATCTTTCGATAGGATAAAACTCATCATAGTGCCCTTCTATCTTTCGATAGGATAAATCAGATCTACGCGTCATGAACTGAAAAAGTATTTGCATCAAAGCCTCTATATGAATCTCACTATCTCAAATCAATAACAACCTTGTACCTCAAACTCCCATCATAACCTCAACTCGCATTCTATGTCACATCTCATCCATTAGATAACTTAATTAAGCTAGGCACCTCTAAGTCAATTCATTCTCTCACCCAAACAATCATCTCCCGAACAACATATATCCTTACTTAAAATCAACTAGGCATAGTATTAAAAACCAGACAGATCATGCATAACACATTAATCAACAGAATATTCCAACATCTCAATATCATATAAGGCAATTTATCACAACCATCTCATAATAATCAAACCAATTAAATAACAAAGTCAGACTCTGTCATGGCCTGGCCGTGATAGCCATCACAGTCGTGACAGACAACAAACATCCTCAATATCATAAATATTAAAACACCGAAATAATACGTCACATGCAGATGGAATACCTCAACCAGCGTATCACAATAAATTTGATAACATAAAATCAAACATCCTCAAATACTTAAAATCAACTTAATGTCGATAAACCTACAATCCCCGAATCACATTGGTTTTACAGAAAAGGTTTCCAATGGGATTTTGGTCTTGTCAATTACTCGACTACTAGTAGGGTTTAGGTCGCCCTACACAATTATCATATAATCTACTACTTATCGATTCCGACGATAGGTTGATTCTTTTCCCCACCTGAGTTAGCACCGGAAACACGTACACGACGATCCTCGTTATCCCGCCACGAGTTAACACAACCACCTTCAACCAAACAACATACTTATAATTAATCAACTAACACCCATCTATGACACTTTAGAGCTAGGTTCGGCCAAGACTTAGAAAATAGGTTTAGGGTTATCTTCTTAATGCCATCTTTTGGATCCTAGTTAATAGAGTCTTAACTAACATAGATTACTTATTACAAGACTAAAATTTGAAACAAAATCCTCTAACCTTTAGGGTTAGGGTTTCACTTCAACCAATTATCTAGGTTAGGAAGTTGAAAATTTGATTAACTTAAGGATTAATGATCCATAAGTTACTTAAGCATGATTAATCACTTAAACCATGATTATGAACCAAGAACATGAATTAAACTCATCTAGTTCTAAGAACTAGGGTTCGGTTTTCTCAAGATTTTTAGGCTATAAATTTTAAAATTTCCTCAACTCTTGGATTTAATCAACATACAAATTTTAGAGTTGGATTCAAGGATTACAAACAACTTTTGAATCACAAAACCATTAAGTACTCAAACCTAAGGTTTCGGTTTTTGAAGAAACAAATAGGCTCAATTTTGATTTTTTATCTTCTATA
Organism: Sophora flavescens; assembly: GCA_030762895.1. Taxonomy (NCBI): domain Eukaryota; kingdom Viridiplantae; phylum Streptophyta; class Magnoliopsida; order Fabales; family Fabaceae; genus Sophora; species Sophora flavescens. The sequence continues at coordinate 175,217,574 of CM061064.1, forward strand.
TACTTGAATACAAGAACTAGCAAGATACAAAAGGATTGAATCATGAATTAAGACATGAAATTGAAACAAAACCTAAGAACACAACTTTAACCTAGGTTCGGCCCAGTCCAGATTTTAAGGAAAGAAATTTATCATGATCTTATGCTTCTATATGATGAAAATAGAGATGATTATAAGATCATAGCAATTGGTTTCATGTCAAAAGGATTTTTCTAGAATTAGTTATGAATTTTCAAAGTTCTAGGGTTAGAAACTTTAAAGTGATGAACAACTATGATATAAGCATTGAATCAAGAAACTTGATAAAGAACATAGTCATGATTAAGAATGAAGATTTGAATTTACCTCTTGAAGATCAATGACAAAAGAAATCCAAGATACTTGCTTCACAAATCACTCACTTAAGAACTTATGAACTTAGGGTTTTGGAAACAAATGGTAAAAGAAACTAAGTGAAAAGTGAGAGTAGGGTATTTATAGAGGTAGTGGCGCCATCTTAGGAAGGATCTAGATGATGATGAGTTGTCTTGCTAAAGGATTCAAATGCAATTAAGTTCTAAGGACCAATTTGCAAAGATTCCAAAAGTCGAAGGACTAGTTTGCAAATTGTCAATAAAGTGCCATGACGATGATTTTGCCACATTTAATGCAAGCTTATCTTGACCAAAGTTGACTGATTTTTTGAGTCAAAGATAGGTTAAGAATAATCAAGAAACTTGAAGAAGATTTGAGAACATTGGAGAAGAAGATGAACATGATGAGAGTTTAGAACAGTTTTAGTAATTTGGGTATATCTCTCAACTTACTTATCCGTTTTGGATGATCTTTATGTCGTTGGAAAGAAGAGAGAAAAATGAACACCTTTCATGTTTAAAGTTTTTCGAAATTCAGAGCATAAACTGGTCAGAATTTCGTGGCAGTTTCGGGTGATTGATGAGAGAATGACTTTGCCTTATAACTCATCCACTTAACATAAATGTCATTTATGGCTTAGGAAAAGTGATGTCCAAGTGATTTGAATGGAGGAAGGAGCCGTGAGTTTTGGGTTGGATTTGGTCAAATTTTCCAATGGCATGGCTTGTAATTGTCATAAAAAGACAAGGGTAAAATGGTCATTTCATAGCAAAAATTCACTTTGTCATAAATGCGCCATTATGGCCATTATAACTCGGATAAGCTCGTCAAGTCGGTCAAATCCATTATCTCAGCTACGTTGCCGACTCCGGATTTCATCTGGCGTAGGTTTTTCCTAGAGATAATCTCGACGTATACACCCGCAACAAATATAATATTTTAATTTTTTACCAAAATTTTCAAAACTTCCAGTATCGTAGAAAATACGATAAAAACATTTTTCATCTCGTTCACGAATTAAAATTAGGTCTTTTGAGCAGTATAATTATACTGTCAATGGAATTCGCTGGCCGAGTTTCACCTGACTTTCCAACCTAAATTTTAATCGTAGCTTCCTACGTTCAAGTAGGATTGAGTAGTAAACTCTGTTTATTTAAAATAATTTTCTAGAACTCCAATAAATGTATAAACATATTTATATGTATTCATCGTTATTGGAAACAAGAAAATCAGGGTGTTACATAGCCACCCCAAACTTACTTTCTTGCAACCCTTCTCTTGCTAAGCTTCCTTGCTCTCCTAATCCTAAGATTGGGTTAACGTGGTTTTTCAGATTTTCGGCTTATAATATAGGGTCATCAAGAAACAATAGGCTAATTAGGCTCAATGTGGCTAACTAGGGAACATGCATTAGGGATGGTTCTTTTTAGGCCAAGTGATTATTTCAAAGAAAATTGCCTAAATCATTTGATGCAAGCACATAAACATGCAAACCATGAAGAGACTCAAGCAAATTCGGGAAAGTGCAACTTAAAAGTGATTTACACAATTAAAAACATGTTGGAGGCTCAAATCCTCACCTGGACATTTTTCGCAAATTGATTGACCGAGATTCAATCCCTAGTGTGTGCATCCTTTCACCCCAAACTTATCATAAATCATGCAATCACAATAGAATATCTCAAAGTTTAATTTTCAATTTTTCACATGGGGATCAATTTTAAATTTCAAAACCTAGGGAGAATCATCAACAATCAACACATATCATGCAATCTATCTATGCAAAATTTGATTAAAATCCAACAAGCTCGCCGACACAAGACTCGACACACATATGACTCAAAGCAACACAAACAAGGAAAACAAAACAAAAACAAACAACTAAAACAAACAACTAGTTCCCTCCCCCACACTTAAGTCATACATTGTCCTCAATGAAAGAACACAAATATAGAATAAGAGTGAGGGAAAGGAGAAGGTTTAGAAAAACTCATGGAGGCAGTTCCACCGGGATCCCACTGTATGTGATACAGCGGCCAAGGAATGCCCAAAGTGCAATATGATCCTCCCGGATCCCATGGTATGCAGCATAAGCATGAAAATGAGCGCTTGACAATCATGGTGACCTCGCCAAGTGCGGCGAACTTCTCACTCCCTCTTGGGTCAAAGATGACCTCCTTGTCAACAAAGTCTTCCCAATAATAATGGGGTTCAACCTCTTGGACTGGCCATAGTGCCTTCATATTCAAGGGTGCAAAATCCAGTCTCTCAGGCAGATGCTTGAACTCCATCGCTGGTTGTTCCACAGTGGGTGGTGGCAAACAAGTGGAGAGGATCACTGGTGCTGCTTTGTCTTCTGTACAACCTGTACTCACTGTATTATCAAATACTTCACCTTCTATACATGCAGAAATCCCAGCACAAACCACACAAGCGTTTCTCCCATCACATTCAACACATGCATAGGAACCAATAGAATCATCTAATTCCAAAAGTTCTTCGCCATCCCCAAGCATGGTGAAATAGATGTCCTCCAAACGCCTTTTCCTTTCAAACTCTTCAGTCAAGGGTTCAATGGGAGATGGTGCAACTATGTTCTCCAAAACAGGGTCTTCAACCTCATGTGTCTCATGTTCCATATGCACTTTTTGCTCCTCATACCCTAAAAGGGATGGAATTTCAACACATGCGATTTGATTGGCCAAATTCCGAAGACTTGCTTCATCCTCTCGTTGGAATTCAAGAGTGTGTTCTGTCAATTGCTGCACCAATTCTTCCAGACTGGATTGGACTGGTGTGGGGTCAGGCTGATATTGCTGCTGGCTTATTGTCATCTGATGCACTAAGGAGGCTATCTCATCCAAGCTGCCACGTTCCCCACCATGTTGGCCAGAATAGTGATTCACTCCAAACGTGCCAGAACCACTGCTAAACTCAACCACCAGCGAAGCCAGGATAATATATGCATGATGGCTCATAATCAACATAAGGCATATAATTTTGCATATAATCATCCATGGGAAGTACTAGGATTCATAAGATATGAACTTTTAAGCTCAAGACGTCACAACAAAATAAAAAAAAATAAAAAAAGAGTTAATTCCTAGTAAGGCTAATAAAAATCAAAGAGTCCCCGGTAACGGCGCCAATTTTGACACGCTGTCGTGCACGGGTCAAAAAGCGAGTGGTTTGAAAAAGTGTAGTCAGGGTGCGACAACTCGAGTATCGTCTCTCAAGGACTCTTGTATTGTTATTAACCTCAAAATCTTTTTTTTTTTTTTTGGGGGGGGGGGGTGAGATTGAATGATTCAATTAAAAGAAAGCAATGCAAATAAGTGATTATCAATAATTTAAACGATTAATCTACTGTTTTCGGTTTCCCACTATCATTGATTCATATAAATTCCAAGCCCTAAGCAGATCCTAATCCCTTTTCGATTGTAGCAACAATTAACAAACGAAACTGGCACTGCGAGATGTATGTTCCTAATTCCCTAATTAAGCAAACGGGGTGAAGCACTCGTGAATTAAGAAAACACGATTGGACACACGCGAATTAAGCAAACGCGATTAGGTATAGGAACATACAATCATCGAAATCAATCAATATCTATTCCATACAACTTGGACTAAGCAAACAAGGCATACAGAATAATATTGAAAGGGAATAGCAATAAGATTGGGAATTACAGAACCTCAAGTGCGGCGGAAACCAATTACAGCAGATTAATCTCAGGGAATTAGTTCTCCATTACAAAGGAAAACACGAAACCTAGAAAATATTCGTATACAGTGGATATCAAAAGTTTTCTCTAATCTGCCTAAAACAGCAATTTATATCCTTCAGCATCTGTGCCCGCTCGCGAGGCGAGTAGCCTCTAGCGAGGCGAATATTAAAAGTGGCGCGAGTTCAAAATTGAGTTCTCGCGAGGCGAGATGGTGCTTCGCGGGGCTAGACAGAAAGGGTGACTGTTACTATTCAGGCTAGTCTTCAGGCTCGCGAGGCAAGTAGCTTCTCGCGAGGCGACCCTTCCAGAATGGCATTTTCCACTGTTTTCTTCGTTCCCTTGACTCTAAGTGCTTCCCTTTAACCTGAAAATACGAAATAGCAGTGAATGCTTTATTTGACTCAAAAAATTAACTAAAATGTCCTAAATTACTTAAGAAACTCAAAATGTTGCTTGAGGACAATTAAATCCAAATTTGGGCTAAAACGAGATTGAAACTCGAGTAATTGGTGCAAAAATCATGGTCTTACTAGTTATAAAACTAGTCAACCAGAGGTTGATCAAACCCACTATGCAACAGTTATTGGAGAGTATGAGCAGATGGTTTTGTTCCAACTTCACCATGTCCCCCCCCTACCGGGTGGTTTTTTTCCCACTTAACCATGTATCCCCCTACTAATTTCCTGATAGTACACAAGTCCCACAAGCTCTGAGCTTCAAAGATGCGAAAGAGCTTTAAAAGGTTTCTTCAAATAAATCAGATTCTTCCCGAGCTGAGCTATAAATGTCTCCAGGTAAATCCGAGCTTTTTCCAAGCTGATTTGCTGATGTATTCAAAGAAACATTCGGCGTGCCTCATTAAAAACCTTCCCGGGCAAAAACCTTTTCAGGAAAAAATCCCGGGGTAGGAAAAAGAGTACACGTGCGAAAGAACTTTGATAGACATCTTTCAAGAAAACCGAGCTTTCTCTGAGCTGATCATACATGTCTCAACTTCTTCTCCTTCTTTGTATTCCTCTTAGTAAATCGAGCTTCCTTCTTCTTGCTTCTACTTCTTGTTTCGTCGTCTCCTCCTCACTTTTTGCCTCTGCTTCTCTTCTCCTTTTTCGTCCTCCTCTTAGTAAACCGAGCATCCTCCTCCTCCTCCTCCTTCTTCTGCTCCTCCTCCTCCTCCTCCTCCTCCTCCTCCTCCTCCTCCTCCTCCTCCTCCTCCTCCTCCTTCTTATTCTCCTCCTCCTCCTCCTCCTCCTCATCATCATCATCATCATCATCATCATTCTCCTCCTCCTCCTCCTCCTCCTCCTCCTCTCATTCTTCTACTTATCCTTCTCAAATGTTCTTCTTTTTCTTCATCTCCTCCTCCTCCTCCTCCTCCTCCTCCTCCTCCTCCTCCTTATTCTTCTTATTCTTCCTCTCCTTCTTCTTCCATTCTCCTTCTCCTTCTTCTCTCCTCGTTCTTCTCCTTCTCCATCTTCTTCTTTTTCCTTCTTTTCTTCTTCTTCTCCTTCTTCCTCTCTTTCTCCTCCTCCTTCTCCTTCTTTCAAATACAACTTCAACAAATATTTGTCGACCTTTCTTCTACTCATTCCGCTTCTTCTTCTTTTTCGTCTTCCCCTTAGTAAACCGAGTTTCCTTCCCCTGCCTCATGCTTCTTCTTCTTTCTCGTCTTCCCCTTAGTAAACCGAGCTTTCTTCTTCTTGCATATGCTTCTTCTTTTTTATTTATATATACCTGTTCAAATACAACTTCAACTAAACAACAAAACATCATCACTTCAAACAAATAACTTCTTTATCAAGTTATTAACAACCAAGTCTTTGCCGAGTTTTTTCTGCCTCATAACTCCTTCCGCGCCTTATAACTCATTTTCCCATCGAGCTCTTCCTTCTTTATTTTTATTTTTCTACCTTATAACTCCTTTTCCCACCAATCTCTTCACTGAGTTCTTCATTCCTTTTTCTGCCTTCTAACTCATTTTGAAGTTGGCACATGCAAACACAAGAAGGGGGGTTGAATTGTGTTTGTTAATTATTTTCGCAAAAACCCTTTTTGAACAATTTTTTCACAAGCAGAAGATAAAAAGATTAAGCACACAAGAAACCTTTTTAAAAGATTGACAAAACCAAAATCAAATCCCACAGTTGGTAAAAATAAATAAAACTGTAAAAGATAAGGGATAGAAAATTCACTCAGGTATTTTATTCTGGTTCGCTCTTTTGCAACCAAGAGCTACGTCCAGTCCCTTCTACTCGAAGGATTTTCTCCACTGTTTCCAAATAGTTTCTACAACAAGTATTCTTCACCTCTCCAGACTACAAGTATTGCTTTCTTGCCAAGCCTCTTCAGGCTCTAATAAAATCACAGGGATTTTTCTGAGATCTTTCTAACTCACTACATGTGAGGGTATGAAGGTTTAAGATCTACTGAATTTTTTTACAAATATTCAACCTTAATTAAGAATTACAGACTTTTTTTTACATCAAGAATATAAGCTTTGAATATCTTGTAATTGATCAAATGGCAAAAGTTGTTCTTCAGTGTTTGAGACCTTCTACATATATAGTGGTCTTCAACTTCTCTTGTAAATCTTCAACGGTTATTTGAATAGTTCCGCTATAGAGATAGCATTATATGCATGATATTCGTTGAGACTGATAGCTTGATTTTGGCCATGTTGAAAAGCATCCTTGGTTATCAGAAAATCACAAAATGGAGGCTCACTATTCTGAGCAATTGTACCTTAAAAACTTTCTTTCCTCCTTTGTGTATAACCTAGCTTTTGTCCAGCAATAAAGATGCCATCGTACAGATCGTTTTTCAATTCCAATTGTACTATTTGTTTCTTGTATTTCCTTGATAGTACTATGAACTTTCTCACAAAGGAACAAGTTGTTAATAATTATAAAGAACATATATTCCTTTGAAATAAATATCAATCATTTGAAATAAATTCAATGTGGTCCAAATTGTATTAAATCATGTTCAAGGTAGTAAAGATATAGAAGATGTAGAACCGTCTACAGGGATTCAGTTTTAGAACGCGTCTACACAAGGTTTTATTCTGCTCGTCCACTAATGTGGTAGAAGCGCTCGTCCACACAAGTCTTTGGACTTGCTAAGTCCTTAGAGAAACTCCGTCCAATGGCGTGGCACTATGGACGTCTACTGAATTTTAGTTAGGCACTATGGATGTATACTTGAGTTTCAAGGATAGCACTTGTCTGCTGACATGGCAAGATGGACGTGCTTATTTTAAAGTCTTTGGACTTGCTGTACTTATTTTAGGTATTCATTTATAGCTTCGTCTACTAAAGAAAACAACAAGGTAAAATTACCACAGTTCTTGAGCGCCCGTCTACAGGGGTGGACGCGTATTTTCAATTGGAACTTATACCAAGTTTATTTTACTTATAAAAGCATTCCTGCATAACTGAAAGCACTAGTTAGATCTCGACTAACACTTTGCCAAACAAATTTAATCATTTTGTTAACATCAAAACCAAGATATTAAATGAACCAGAACCACTTTGGTTCCAATAATCTCCCCCTTTTTGATGATGACAAAAACTGATTAAATTTAAAAAGCAAAGTCTAAGAGATCTTGCAAGGCTCCCCCTTAGACATAGCATACAATAAACCAAGGCAGATCAAACCAGTATTAGAGCATAATTTACTTTATAGACAAAATTTAGGCATAAGAAATCAAGGCAATGTATCAAAAAGATGAAGGATGAACCTTATGCAGACAAAATATGTTCATTTTCAAACAAAAACTCTGTATATAAAATTTAATCTCTTTCCTTTCTCCCCCTTTTTTGTCATCAGACAAAAAGGTAAAAGGAGTGGACCATCACAATCAGCAAAACAAATAAGAAAGAAGAGATTTAGGAAGAAAGAGGTGGTGGAGGGGGTTGGTTTGGGTTTTGGCTTTTCTGAAAATCCATTAATAAGGCCAGCATTTGAGTCACCATAGCATTTGTAGGGGCCAAGGTATCTTGAACTTGTTTTTGTACTCTTTCCTCAATTTGTTGTTCCATCTGCTGTCTTCTCTTCCACTATCTTACCAACCTTATCATCAACAATTCTGCCAATGATGTCCTCAAGATTTGTTGGCAAGGATAATTGTCTTGAGCTCTCAGCAGAGTCTGAGACAGTGTCTTGAGCTTGGGCTGGAGGATGAACCATAGCAAGAGCTAATGGTTGAGAAGATGTCTTAGCAGACTCAGCACCTTGCTAAGAAGCATATATCTCATCAGACTGCTCTGTCAGAGTTGGCTCAACAGTAGCAACAACAACGGCATCAGCTAAGGGAGTTGAAGGTTCAGAAGTAGGTTTTGAGAAGATTTCAACATTCATCTTAGGGCCTTCTACAACTAATTCTTCTGTTGTATGCTCAGAGGATGAGGTTGAAGCTGAGGTAAAGGCATATTGTAGAACTGGCTCAAGGACATCCTTTACCCAGTGAATTGGATTAGGAATTTCCACATCACGGCTGGTTATTGGCAAACCCCAAAGATCTTTGAAGATTAAATATCTGACACGAGAAAGTCCACATCTACCTCTGAATTTAAGAGTTTTCTTCTTTTCTTCAGTAGTCAGGCCAAAAGTGGAGGCTTCTCTGGTATAGTGAATTAGGTGGGATTGCCAAAAAGCTCCTGCATAATTAGCCTCAGTGACCATCTCAATTGGCAAAGATTGAATGTAATCCATCTGTGAGTGGTCAAAGGGTTCAGAATTGAGATCCAGCATAATGTCTTCAACTACTGGCATCTTTCCTTTGTGCCTTGGATGCTTCCTGTCCTTGTCCTTGTTTAGATCAATCATTGACAACCTAGGACATATCTTGTAGGGCTTGATTCCAACATTTGTGGAAGTGGAGTGTCTTAACCAGGTTAGAGGGATAAACCGTGCAGCTCTGTCTGCTCTGAAGTGGCTGAATTCCCATTTCAGAATCTCATACATCAGAGTGTCCACAAACTGGTCAACAACAGCTCCATATACTCTTGGGTGTTTGAAAGTCATCCATTTTGTAGTCTTGTCCATGACAAAAGGAATTTGCCTGAAGGATCTTGCTCTTTTCTCGAGAACACTCCCAAGATCCTTCTTGCTTGGATCAGTATGCCAGTCAAATATGATAACTCTCTCTACTCCATCAGTGAATGGTTTAAGAGGTGGAATTTTCACTAGGTTGGGGTAGATTTTTCTGGCAAGGAATCTTTGTTGGGAAAGGTGGGTGAGGAGAGGTCCATGTTCACTGAACATTTGGGAAGGGAATGGGCCATTTGGAGTGTGGGGTTCAGGGTTGACCCAGTGTGGATAGATGTTGAGGGGTTCATACTCATACTCAGCCGGAGGATACCACTTAGTTAGAATGAGTTTTGGTTCTTGTGGAATGGAGTGGAATAGTATTTTCCATTCTCTCTGTACTTTGTCCCAATTTTCAGATTTGCCAATATAGAGAGTGGAAGAGGGAATTATGGGTGGAAACAAGGTTTTCAAGGGTTTAGGAAGGGGGGATCCAATGGTAATGCTATTATCTATATGTGTTAGTGGTGAGGGTGGTGATTGTGGCAGGGTAGGAACATAAACATCATTCACATCATGTGGAGCAGAGATATTATAATCATGAGTTCTCAAATCAGACACTAATTCATCTACTGCTAACCTAACAGGGTCATCAGCAGAGATTTTTACCTCAGAAGCCAAGGTTGTTCTAGCCCTCTTTGCTGGTTGCCTCTTCTTCTTGGCAATAGGACCAGCAACAGTGATGAGCCTCCGTTTGACTGGTTTTATAACTAGTAAAGACCTTGGCTTTGTGCTTATTTTATATCATTTTCACCCAAATTAGACTTGATTGTTCCTAAGTAGTATTTCGAGTCTGTAAATTGTTTTTATGTTAATTTAGTTGTTTTAGAGTTGAATAAAGTATTTACTTTTATTTTCTGTTTTTCAGGTTAATAAAATAAAAAGTAATAAATCTGGAGCCACTCGCCCCGCGAGTATTGCAACCATGAAAAAGTCAGAGACGATCACGGCTTGCCCGTGTTGAAGATCACAGCCGTGGCAATTCTGAAGTTGAAGAGTTCGCCCCGCGAGCAATCCTTCGCCTCGCGAGTCTTGGAAGATCAGAAGCCATCACGGTTTGGGCGTGTTGAATGCCACGGGCGTAACAGTTGGAAGCTGAAGAGTTCGCCTCGCGAAGGATGTGCTCGCCTCGCGAGAAGACAAAGAGTTGCAGACCTTTCATGTTATTCGCCTCGCGAGTAGTGCTTCGCCTCGCGAGTACTCTGACTCCAGAAACATCTATATAAGAAGTCTTAGGCAGAAATGAAGAGGATAGTCAGAATTAGCCAGTTTTGGCTAGTTTCTGAGCTAATCTTAGTTAGCCTTTTGTTTTCTCTTTTAGTTATGTTTTGTTTTCCTTTTGTAATGGAGAATTAGTCTCCTAGATTAATCTCTTGTGATTGGTTCTGTTAAGACTTGAGGTTTCGTAATCCTGTTTCATTTCCTTTTCTCTTTTCAATGCCATGCTTTATATTTCTGTTTGCTTAATTCAGGAGTATATTGTGTTGTGTTGGTTTATCTCGGTGATATCATGTTCCTATATATAATCGCGTTTGCTTAATTCGCGTGTGTTCGTTTCGTGTTCGCTTAGTTCACGAAGGGCTTAACCCCGTTTGCTTAATTCGGGAATAGGGATATATATCTCGTAGTAGTGGTTCCGCTTGTGAATTGTTGCTACAACCGGAGGGGATTAGAATTTGCTTAGGGTTGCATGAACCGATGATAGTTGGGAAACCAAAAGCAGAGGTTAATCGTTTTAGCTTATTTGGTAACTCGCTCTCTGTTTTCTTGCTTTGTTTTCTGTTTTGCTTCTTAATTTAGTTTTCAATCCAAAACCCCCAATTCTGACTTTTTCTAACTTTTTCTGTTAATAATAACAACAACTAAAGAGTCCTTGAGAGACGATCCGAGTTGTCGCTCTATACTACATTATTTTGTAAACGCTCGTTCTTTTTGGCGCGTGGCGACAGCAGCGGGTCAAAAATTGGCGCCGTTCTGGGGACTACGGTTTGTTGTTATTAGCGAGAAAATAATTTTTGAAAAAAAAAAAAAAAAAAAAAAAAGAAAAATTTCTTTTCTAATTAGTTTTGTCTCGCTTTGTCCGGTGCAGAAATTTTATTTATCCCCCATGGATAGTCACATATATGGGTACATGCCTAATGAACCACCACCATGCGTATATTTTCCTGATTATGTTGGTTTATCACACTGGTTGCCAAGGTTTAGTGGTTTTGCAGGTGAGAATCCGCAGGAGCATCTGAGGGAATTCCAGATTGCTTGTACTATAATGCTGAGACCTGCAGGAATAACAGAAGATGATATCAAGATGGAAGCTTTCCAGTTCTCGCTTGAAGGTGCTGCTAGAGATTGGCTGAATTGTCTTGACGAGAACTCCATCTTCAGCTGGTTTGACTTGAAGAACGCCTTCCTGTTGAGTGGGAAACTATCCACCGAACCCTCCCCAAGTAACCACCTGCACCTTCCGAACCTTCCCTAGAGGACTGTGCAAAGCAGATGACCGCACCTGAGATAAGTGCAAATATGGAAGGATCGAGGCAACAAATGGCCGTGCAAACTCAACGGATGATAGAGGAATTTCAACAGAAGATGGAGGCTGAATACCAGAGGAGCCAAGCTGAATCTCAGAATTTGTGGGCTCTAATTGATCAAGTTACCACCAACTCGGCTGCAATGCCCATTGAAGAACATTCACAAGTCATTCTTGAAAATACCTCTGAGGATGAGTCTGATACTGATACTTCTGTTACTGAATTGTGTGTTGAATCCCCTGATGATTGTTATTGTGATGGCAATGCTTTGTGTGTAGATTGCTATTTTGAAAGGTATGTTAAGCAAAGCATCCATATGGATCAGGAGGATCAAGAGAACATCTGCTCCCCCATGCCTGAAGATGATGAAGAACCTTTGGGAGTAGATGATTCAATGAAAGCAAATGCATGTGTTGAGAGTAGTGGGGTGGATGATGAACTAATTGCAGAATTTCCAGACATTGTAGATTTTTCTGATTCATTTTCTTGTAATATATGTACTAACTCTAACCTTTGTTTGGTGTGTGCTGAAATTTCTGCGTGTATAGCAGGTGAAAAATTTGTTAATGCAGTGGATGGAGACATTGCAGAAAAGGAAGCAGCACCGATAACCATTTCTAACTGTTTGCCATTTTCCCCTGAGGAGCCACTAGTGATGGATTTTGCACCCTTGGATTTGGCACCCTGGCCAGTCCAAGAGGTTGGGCCCCACTTCTATTGGGGAGATTTTGTTGAAAAGGAGGTCATCTGTGACCCCGGAGGAAGTGAGAAGTCCGCCGCACTGGGTGGAGTTATCATGGTTGTCAAGTGCTCACCTCCGCATCAAAGCTGCAAGTTAGGAAGGCATGGAACAAATTTCAGTCCTTTGGCTACCACGTGGGACTTATGCTACAGGCAGTGGGATCCTGGTGGAACCACCACCTTCAATGAGTTTTCTTAACCCTTTCTTCTTTTTAATTTTCTTTTGCTTTGCTTTATTTTCTGTTTTGTTTTCTAATAAAGCTCCTGAATAATTTGAGAAGCTCAGGAGTTGTGTTAAGTCTAGTATTGGCAAGTTTATTGGATTTGATTAATTTTTGCATAGATGATTGCATGATAGTGTTGACTGTTTTCCCCCTAGGATATGAAATTTTTGAAAATATGATCCCCATGTAATTGAAAACTGAACTTTGGGATTTTGTTATGATGGCATGATTTATGATAAGTTTGGGGTGATAGGAAGCACACACTAGGGATAGAATCTCTGTCAAATAATTTGCAAAAAAATTTCCAGGTGAGGTTTTGAGCCTCCAACATGTTTTTTTTACTGTGAGAATCTCTTTTTAAGTTGCACTTTCCTGAATTTGATTGAATCTCTTTTTGGTTTGCATGATTATATGTTTGCTTCAAATGATTTAGGCATTTTCTTTGTAAATAGCTACTTGGCCTAAAATAACCAATTCCTGATGCATGTTCCTTAGTTAGCCCCATTGAGCCTATTAGCCTGTTAATTCTTGTTAACCTTATGTTACAAGCTAAAATCTGAAAAACCATGTTAACCAGATCTTAGGATTAGGAGAGCATGGAAGCTTAGTGAGAAATTGGTTGCAAGAAATTAAGTTTGGGGTGGCTGCAAGGTGTAATGTGTTGTTTGGGATTGAGAAAAAAAAATTGTAAAAAAAAAAAAAAAAATAGAAAAAAAAAAGGGAAGAAAAAAAAAAAAGAAAAAAAAAAATTGTGAAAAAGAAAAAAAGAAAAAAAAAAGAGAAAAAAAATTTAAAAAGTGCAAAAATGCCAAAAAGAAATAAAAAGGTTGTAGTCACCCAAAGCAAATGAAAAATGGAAAAAGGAACTTGAGTGAATTTCAAAGTGTAAATAAGTTCATGCTCTCTTAGTTCCTAGGGTCTTCAGCCTAGTTCCTTTGTATATCCTACCCTTAGCCAGGCCCCATTACAACCCATAAAAGACCTTTTGATGTTGTATGCATATTTTCTGTGGGAACCATTTTGAGATGAAAATCAAATTTATGGGAAGTGCTCTTAAAAGTGAAAATTGAGTGAAATGTTAGCCTGACACAAAATTGAGCGATTGAGTGAACATAAATTTCCCTTGTGAGGAAGGCATATGTTTGATTTTGGTGATCTCCTTCTTGTGTGTAACTTAGATCCCCTGCTTTGATTAATGATTGTTTGAATTATGAAACTCTCAATTGTTTGGAATAAATGAATGTGGGGATTACTTTGTTTAAAAGGGGGGAACATTGAAGGAAAAATTGCTTTGAAAAGTTGCTTGAAATCTGTGTGAAAGTTAATTGAATTCTTAAGCTTGCCAGGTCTTGAGTCTTTTTAAGTTTTTGAGTGTAGTTTGCTTGGGGACAAGCAAAGTTTAAGTTTGGGGTATTTTGATGAGCCTCCGTTTGACTGGTTTTATAACTAGTAAAGACCTTGGCTTTGTGCTTATTTTATATCATTTTCACCCAAATTAGACTTGATTGTTCCTAAGTAGTATTTCGAGTCTGTAAATTGTTTTTATGTTAATTTAGTTGTTTTAGAGTTGAATAAAGTATTTACTTTTATTTTCTGTTTTTCAGGTTAATAAAATAAAAAGTAATAAATCTGGAGCCACTCGCCCCGCGAGTATTGCAACCATGAAAAAGTCAGAGACGATCACGGCTTGCCCGTGTTGAAGATCACAGCCGTGGCAATTCTGAAGTTGAAGAGTTCGCCCGCGAGCAATCCTTCGCCTCGCGAGTCTTGGAAGATCAGAAGCCATCACGGTTTGGGCGTGTTGAATGCCACGGGCGTAACAGTTGGAAGCTGAAGAGTTCGCCTCGCGAAGGATGTGCTCGCCTCGCGAGAAGACAAAGAGTTGCAGACCTTTCATGTTATTCGCCTCGCGAGTAGTGCTTCGCCTCGCGAGTACTCTGACTCCAGAAACATCTATATAAGAAGTCTTAGGCAGAAATGAAGAGGATAGTCAGAATTAGCCAGTTTTGGCTAGTTTCTGAGCTAATCTTAGTTAGCCTTTTGTTTTCTCTTTTAGTTATGTTTTGTTTTCCTTTTGTAATGGAGAATTAGTCTCCTAGATTAATCTACTGTGATTGGTTCCTGTTAAGACTTGAGGTTTCTGTAATCCTGTTTCATTTCCTTTTCTCTTTTCAATGCCATGCTTTATATTTCTGTTTGCTTAATTCAGGAGTATATTGTGTTGTGTTGGTTTATCTCGGTGATATCATGTTCCTATATATAATCGCGTTTGCTTAATTCGCGTGTGTTCGTTTCGTGTTCGCTTAGTTCACGAAGGGCTTAACCCCGTTTGCTTAATTCGGGAATAGGGATATATATCTGTAGTAGTGGTTCCGCTTGTGAATTGTTGCTACAACCGGGAGGGGATTAGAATTTGCTTAGGGTTGCATGAACCGATGATAGTTGGGAAACCAAAAGCAGTAGGTTAATCGTTTTAGCTTATTTGGTAACTGCTCTGTTTTCTTGCTTTGTTTTCTGTTTTGCTTCTTAATTTAGTTTTCAATCCAAAACCCCCAATTCTGACTTTTTCTAACTTTTTCTGTTAATAATAACAACAACTAAAGAGTCCTTGAGAGACGATCCGAGTTGTCGCTCTATACTACATTATTTTGTAAACGCTCGTTCTTTTTGGCGCGTGGCGACAGCGCGGTCAAACAGCAACATCTTGTTTTTCTAGAATGGCAGCGATAGGTAGTTCATCATCATCTTCTTCTTCTGACATGATGACTTTCCTTGTCCTTTTTGGTGCAGATGGAAGAGTAGCACCATAAGATATAGAGGGGATAGATCCTCTAGTAGTCCTCTTAGGAATGCGTTGCCTCACAGCCACAGTCTTTCTCTTGGTTCCTTTCTTTAAACCAATAATTGCAGCATCGTTGGCCTCAAGTGATTCTTCCTTAATATTCATTTTCTCTTCAAGCTTTTCCAACTCCACTTGCTTGTAAGTGCTGAGTTGTATGCCACTGATATTAACTCTGCCAAAATCAACAGCTTGCAATCCTTTCTCACGAAGGAGTCTTTCTTGTTCATCCTTAGGCTTTGCACTTAGAACATCGTACACGCCTTGCTGCTTGAGAAATTTTGACAGAAGATGAGTGAAAGTAATGTGAGAAGCAGATTCTCTGTTGGTAATGGCATCCTTGAAGCGATGAAATAGGATCCAGGGTAGGTTAATCTTTGTTTCAAAAACCAGATGGCAAAGACAGAACTTGTGAAGAGCTGATAAATTGTCCTTAGAGCCAATCTTATGCAGCACCACCTTGTTCAAAATCTGGTGAAGAATCCTGATGTGATCTTTCATCTCAGAGGATTTCCAAGAATGAGTCCTCACGCTGTCTTGCCTCATAAGGGTAACAACAATTGTCTCTGGACCACCTAGGTCTTCTTCCCAGTTCTCTGTGAAGATCAATCCTTCTTGAGCACAAGAAATCGCATCAGAGATGGTTTTCTATGATACTATCACTTTCCTTCCCAGCACAAACCCAACCACTTCTGTTTCAGAGACCTTTGGTCTTCTCCAGAATTCCCTTATCAAATCTGGATACACTGAGACTTTTTCCAGAAAGATTTCATCCTATCCAGCAGCGTTAATGAACTTACTCACATCCATATTGTATTCTTGAAGAAAATTGAAGTGATGTTCCACAGATATGGACATAGTGTCAGTTGCAAAAGTAGGCATGGGAGCAGTGGTTGAAGCCATTGTTAAGTAAGATGAGTTTTGGAAGAACAAGGTAGACAGAGAGTTCGAAAGATTCAGAGAGAGAGAGGTTGATAGGGATGAAGAGACGCGAAAATATTGTCATAGGGAAAGAGGTTACTTTTAAAGATTTCTGAAAACGAACGTTTCCAAAAAAAAAAAAAAAGACAAGACAGGTCATTAAGTGTAAAACGGTGTTGGTTACTTGGGACCGTAAAAAGTTACGATGGGATTGATGAGGGTTTTTGACTCAACAAGGAAAGAGAAACGTTTTATATAAATGTGTTCAAGAACAAATTAATATAAGCAATAAATGTGTGCATAGATGAGTCCACACAAGACTAAGAGTGGACGTGTTAAGACATAGGGAGTGGACGCGTAAATTTTACTTGCTCTGGGCGTCATGACTAGTGGACGTGTAGAGAGAACGTGCAATGGACGACCAAATTAACAATAAGTATACTAGATCAATCCACATACAACATATTCAAATGCTTTCTTATAAAGATAAATCTATCCTCAGCAAGAGGTTTAGTGAAGATATCTGCCCATTGGTGGTCAGTATCTACAAATTGAACATCAAACACACCTTTTTACACATAATCTCTATTAAAATGATGTTTGATTTCTATATGCTTAGCTCTAGAATGCAATATTGGATTCTTAGATAAATCGATTGCAGTTGTATTATCACACATAAGTGGAATACTACTTATAAATACATTGTAGTCGTCCAATTGATGTTTGATCTATAGAAGTTGTGAGCAGCAGCTTGCAGCTGATATGTACTCTGCTTCAGCAGTTGATAGAGCAATGGTACTTTGCCTTTTGCTTGACCATGATACTAGGTTAGCTCCAATGAAGTGACATCCTCCACTGGTGCTTTTTCTTTTAATTCTATCTCTAGCATAGTCGGCATCACAAAAACCAACTAATCTGTAATCATCATTTTTCTTAAAGCACAAGCCAAGATTAGTAGTACCTTTTAAATATCTAAATATTCTTTTAAATGCTGAGAGATGAGACTCTCTAGGATCAGATTGAAAACGAGCACACAAGCAAATACTGAACATTATATCAAGTCTAGACGCAGTCAGATATAAAAGAGATCCTATCATACATCAATATACCTTTTGATATACTTTTTTCTCTTTATCATCTTTGTTCAGTATTGAAGTGGGATGCATAGGAGTATTCATTGGTTTGAAATCATCCATCTTAAACCTCTTTAGAAGTTCCTTTGTATACTTAGTCTGATGGATGTACACCTCAACCATAGACTGTTTAACTTGAAGCCCAAGGAAGAATTTGAGTTCTCCCATCATGCTCATTTCAAATTCTTTCGGCATTAACATAGAAAATTCCTTGCATAGAGATTCATTAGTAGCACCGAAAATGATATCAACATAAATCTGTACTATAATGAAATATGACTTAATAGATTTTCTAAATAGAGTTGTGTCTATTTTCCTCTGTTAAAACCATTTCCCATTAGAAACGAACTTAACATATCGTACCAAGCTATAGGAGCTTGTTTAAGTCCATACGATGCTTTCTTAAGCTTATAAACATGTTCAGGGTGATTTGTATTTTCAAACCCTGGAGGTTGCATGACATATACTTCTTCATTAATAAAGCCATTCAAAAAGGTACTTTTAACATCCATTTGAAAAATCATAAAGCTATGATGTGCAACAAACGATATTAAAATTCCTATAGCTTCTAGCCTAGCAACCAGTGCAAAAATTTCAATGTAGGCTTACCTTCTTTTTTAGAGTAGCCTTGAGCAATAAGTCTTGCCTTGTTTCTCACAACCTTACCATCTTCATCAAGCTTGTTTCTGTAGACCCACTTTGTTTCAATGACCGACTTGTCTTCAGGCAGAGGTACAAGAGTCCAGACTTCACTTCTCTCAAACCGATTAAGCTCTTCTTGCATAGCTAGAATCCATCCTTCATCCAAGAGAGCTTTGTCCACTATCTTCGGTTCACATTCAGAGACAAGAGCAGAATCACTTTGTTCTCTGAAGGTTGACCTAGTTCTTAGCTTGTCATTGGGGTCACCAATGATTTGATCTTGAGGATGGTAGTTTTTGAAATACCAAGATTTGAGTATTTTCCTGTTGAGAGGTAGACATTTCAGGTTGTTGTTGAGAAGAGTCGTCTACTTGGATATCAGACTTGATTTCTGGTTTCTCTCCTGAAATATTTAGATCAAGATCTGCAAAAGCTTCATCTAGCTCTGATAGTCTCTTATCAAGCTGTTTGTCATTAAATTTTACATGAATACATTCTTCTACAACTAAAGTTCTAGAATTATAAACTCTAAAATCTTTTGAAGTTTCAGAAAATCCTAGAAGGATTCCATTATCTACTTTAGCATCAAATTTATCAAGTTGATCTTTTGTATTCAAAATATAACATTTACATCCAAAAGGGTGAAAGTCTGAAATATTGGGTTTTCTACCTTTCCACAATTCATAAGGAGTCTTATTCATAATAGGTCTAATGTATATTCTGTTCTGAATGTAGCAGGCAGTGTTCACAGCTTCAGCCCAGAAATGCTTAGGGGCAGAATTGTCATTGAGTATAGTCCTAGTCATCTCTTGAAGAGATCTGTTCTTTCTCTCTACCACACCATTTTTCTGTGGTGTTCTTGGTATTGAGAAGTTGTGTTGAATACCACCTTCACAAAACTCATGGAATAGCTCATTGACAAATTCTCCCCCATGATCACTTCTAATTGAAGCTATACACATGCCTTTTTCATTTTGTGCATTTTTGCAGAATACAGAGAAAACCTTGAATGACTCATCATTGTGAGCAAGGAACATAACCCATGTCCATCTAGTGTAGTCGTCTACTATGACAAGACCATATTTCTTACCACTGACAGAGGCAGTCCTTGTTGGACCAAAAAGATCAAGGTGTAGCAATTCTAGTGGTCTGTTGGTACTAACAACATCTTTAGATTCAAAGGAACCTTTGACTTGTTTTCCCTTCTGACATGCATCACAGAGAGCATCAGATTTGAAACTAAGGTTTGGTAGTCCTCTTACAAGGTTATGCATTTTCAGTTTTGAGATTAATCTCAAACTTGCATGACCCAACCTTTTGTGCCAAATCCATCGTTCATCCTCAATGGACACTAGACATGACACACTTTGATTTGAGAGGTCCTCTAAGTCAATCTTATACAGATTGTTTTGCCGCTGGGCAGTGAATAAGAGTGATCCATCAGCTTTCTTGACAGAACACATATTCTTATTAAATGAAACAGCAAACCCACTATCACATAATTGACTAATGTTAAGCAGATTGTGTTTAAGACCATTTACTAATAGAACATTATCAATGGAGGGAAAATGATGTTTACCAATTTTACCTATACCAATGATCTTTCCTTTCTGGTTTCCTCCAAAAGTGACCCAGTCACCATTTTTGGGTCTAAGGTCTTGGAACATATACCTTTCTCCTGTCATGTGTCGTGAGCACCCACTGTCCAAGTACCAGGACTTCTATTTCTTTCCTGTTGTTACGCAGATCTCAGCATCAGTGAATTCACTTTTTGATGCAGTGTCAGCCATGAAGCAAATGTTTTCTTCTTCTCCTGCTTCATCTTCTTCATCTGAAGAAGACAAGTCAAGATCCTCCCATGTAGCCATCAAGCCTTTCTTCTTTTTGAAGAATTTCTTTTTCTCCTTCAGATCTAGGCAGTCAGCTTTGAAGTGTCCTGGTTTCTTACATTCAAAACACAGGGGTGGGCCTTTCTCCTTGGAATCTGACTTCTCCTTGGATAATTTTTTGTTGAACTGCTTCCTTCTGAATCCACCTTTCTTTCTCCACATGTGTTGGATTTTTCTGGAGATGAAAGATAGTTTATCCTCATCTGAGTAATTGATAAGCCACTGGCTCATCTAGTTTTATGACTAGTATGACCGTGGTTTTGTGCTAATTATATATCATTTTCGCCCAAATTAGACTTGATTGTCTTTAAGCATCATTTTGAGTCGTTTAAGTATTTTTAGGTTAATTTAGATGATTTAGAGTTGAATAAAGTACTTACTGTTAATCCTTGTTTGCAGGTAATAAAAAGAAATAATTCTGGAGTTCTTCGCCCCGCGAAAGGCTGCTCGCCTCGCGAACCTGAAGCGTGACTGTTCCAGAAATTGCAAACCTTTCTGTCTCGCCCCGCGAAACATGACTCGCCTCGCGAGTAATCCAACCCTGGAAGACCAGAAGCCATCACGGCTTATCCATGTTGAAGATCACAGGCGTTACAGTTTGGAATTTGAAGAGTCTCGCCTCGCGAATGATACGCTCGCCTCGCGAGAGAACCAAAAGCTTAAGACTGTTCATATTATTTGCCTCGCGAAGGTATGCTCGCCTCGCGAGCTAGCTGAATCCAGAAACTGTATTTAAGTCTTTTAGGCAGAACTGATCAGGAGCTCTTCTCATCTTTTGTTTTCTCTTTAGTTTAGATGGCTGTAGAGTTAGGTTTACAACTTTGTTTTTCATTTTTAATGGAGAGCTAGTCTCCTTTGATTAGTCTACTGCGATTGGTTTCTATTCATACTTGAGGTTCTGTAATTCCTGTTTTATTTGCTTTTCTCTTTCAATACTATGCTATATATTTCTGTTTGTTTAATTCAGGAGTGTATAGTGTTGTGTTGATTTATTTCGGTGATGTTATGTTCCTATATTTAATCGCGTTTGCTTAATTCACGTGTGTTCAATTCGTGTTCTCTTAGTTCACGAAGGGCTTAACCCCATTTGCTTAATTCAGGAATTGGAACATATATCTCGTAGTAGTGATTTCGCTTGTTAATTATTGCTACAACCGAAAGGGGATTAGAATCTGCTTAGGGCTTGGAATTTACATGAACCGATGATAGTTGAGAAATCGAGAACAGTAGATTAATCGTTTTTAGCTATTTGACAATCCTTTAAACTGCCTTGTTTTTATTGCTGTGTTTCCTTAATTGTTTTCTTATTTGCATTCATACCCAAACCCCCCAAAAACTGACTTTTCTGTTAACAACAACCCAAGAGTCCTTGTGAGACGATACTCGAGTTGTCGCTCCCTAAACTACATATTTTTACAAACCGCTCGCTTTTTGGCGTGTGCGCGACAGCGCGTCAGTAATCTTCATTATTTGATGAATCAGCTTCATCCGAGGACTCAGCAACTTTAAGCATCTTTGAGGAACTAGCTTTCTTGGCCTTTAAGGCAATGGGCTTTCCTTTTATGGAGTTTTCCTCTTCATTAAGTTCAAGTTCATGAACTTTTAATGACCCCAGAAGCTCTTCCAGAGAAAGAGTATTCAGATTCTTTACTTCATGGATAGCAGTTACCTTAGGTCTCCACTGCTTTGAGAGACTTCTCAAAAATTTTCTCACATGATCTCTATTCTCGTAGACCTTTCCAAGAGACATGAGACTATTGGTGATTGTTTGGAATCTTCCAAACATCTGGTCTATAGTTTCATGATCAGCCATCTTGAATAGGTCATACTAGTGAACCAGTATGCTTATCTTTGATTCCTTCACTTGTGAGGAACCTTCATGAGCTAGTGCAAGAGTATCCCAGATTTCTTTAGCTGTGTTGCAACTATGAACCTTGTCATGCTCAGATCTGGTGATAGCACACATGAGATAGTGCTTAGCTTTCAAGTTTAGTTGATGTTGCCTTTTCTGTTCTTGAGTCCATTCAGCTCTAGGCACTGCAACTCCAGCTTAATTCCTTGGCTCAGTGTAGCCATTTTCAATTAGTTCCCAGATGTCAGCACTCTGTGCATCCAAGAATGCCATCATCCTCTTTTTCCAATAATCATAATCAGTTCCATCAAAGAGAGGGGGTCTGTTGATAGCTTGTCCTTCTGCATCCATGATTGTGGGATCGTACTGCATAAGCATTTGTTAGATGCTCAACCCTGTCAAGGCTGAGCTCTGATACCAACTGAAGTTGGCGCAGGCAAACACAAGAAAGGGGGTTGAATTGTGTTTGTTAATTATTTTCGTAAAAACCATTTTTGAACAACTTTTTCACAAGCAGAAGATAACAAGATTAAGCACACAAGAAATCCTTTTTAAAAGATTAACAAAACCAAAATCAAATCCCACAGTTAGTAAGAATAAATAAAACTGTAAAATATAAGGGATAGAAAATTCACTCAGGTATTTTATCCTGGTTCACTCTTTTCCAACCAAGAGTTACGTCCAGTCCCTTCTACTTGAAGGATTTTCTCTACTATTTCCAAATAGTTTCTACAACAAGTATTCTTCACCTCTCCAGGCTACAAGTATTGCTTTCTTGCCAAACCTCTTCAGGCTCTAATAAAATCACAGGGATTTTTATGAGATCTTTCTAACTCACTATATGTGAGGGTATGAAGTTTTAAGATCTACTGAATTTTTTTACAAATATTCAACCTTAAGAATTACAGACTTTTCTTTACAACAAGAATATGAGCTTTGAATATCTTGTAATTGATCAAATGGCAAAAGTTGTTCTTCAGTTCTTGAGACCTTCTACATATATAGTGGTCTTCAACTTCTCTTATAAATCTTCAACTGTTATTTGAATAGTTTCGTTATAGAGATAGCATTAAATGCATGATATCCGTTGAGACTGATAGCTTGATTTTGGCCATGTTGAAAAGCATCCTTTGTTATTAGAAAATCACAAAATGGAGGCTCACCGTTCTGAGCAATTGTACCTTAAAAACTTTCTTTCCTCCTTTGTGTATAACCCCAGCTTTTGTCCATCAATAAAGATGTCATCGTACAGATCGTTTTGCAATTCCAATTGTACTATTTACTTTTTGTATTTCCTTGATAGTACTATAAACTTTCTCACAAAGGAACAAGATGTTAATAATTATAAAGAACATATATTCCTTTGAAATAAATATCAATCATTTGAAATAAATTCAATGTGGTCCAAATTGTATTAAATCATGTTCAAGGTAGTAAAGATACGAGAAGATGTAGAACCGTCTAAAGGGATTCAGTTTTTAGAACGCGTCTACACAAGGTTTTATTCTCGCTCGTCCACTAATGTGGTAGAAGCGCTCGTCCACACAAGTCTTTGGACTTGCTAAGTCCTTAGAGAAACTCCGTCCAATGGCGTGACACTATGGACGTCTACTGAATTTTAGTTAGGCACTATGGATGTATACTTGAGTTTCAAGGATAGCACTTGTCTGCTGACGTGGAAAGATGGACGCGCTTATTTTCAAGTCTTTGGACTTTCCGTACTTAACAAGTTATTTAGGTATTCATTTATAGCCTTGTCTACTAAAGAAAATAACAAGGTAAAATTACCACAGTTCTTGAGCAGTTCGTCTACAGGGGTGGACACGTATTTTTCAATTGGAACTTATACCAATTTTATTTTACTTATAGAAGCATTCCTGCATAACTGAAAGCACTAGTTAGATTTCAACTAACACTTTGCCAAACAAATTTAATCCTTTTGTTAACATCAAAACCTAGATATTAAATGAACTAGAACCACTTTGGTTCCAACACATTTTCCTATTGGGCTCTTCGCCGAGTTCGTCTTTCCTTATTTTTTTTTGTTTTCCTGCCTTATAACTCCTTGTCTCCCCCAAACTCTTCGCCATTTTCTTTCTTTCTTATGACTCATTTTTCTTCCTTATAACTCCTTTCATGTTTTTTATAACTCCTTATGTCCACCCGAATTTTTTCTTCCTTCTGACTCCTTTTTCTGCCTTATAACTCCTTTCTTCCCGAGCTCTTCACGGAGTTCTTCCTTCCCTATTTTTATTTTACTGCCTTATAACTCCTTTTTCCCCAAGCTCCTCTCCGAGTTCTTCCTTCCATATTTTTATTTTCACACCTTATAACTCATTTTCCCAACCAAATTCTTCACCGAGCTCTTCCTTCCTTATGACTCATTTATCTTCCTTATCTATTATATTCCCCCTTATTTCTTCTATTCCACTCGATCCCTGTTAGCATTGGACCCACCGACAACCTTGGTTGTTTGCCTTTTATTGACAACAACACCGTCTGAAAACACAAACCATTGTAGCAAGCATCAAAGGGTTTTCTGAGTATCATGTTATCAATAATAAAATTAATTAGACCTTCTAGCTGAACTAAACACAATAAACTGGGTACATGAATTCTATAACCATTCTGACATCCTTATATTCATTTAAAAACAAATGTTAAAGAGGACACCACCAACCGCCATTAATTAATATCTTGAACCAACCAATATGCACATATTTAGTGAGACTACTTCAAAGAGACCATGAACGAGAACCAAATATATGTCATTAACCCCATAATAATTAAAACATGGTTACCAAAAAAGATGTTGAACATCATATTCTCAAATTCCAAAGCTTCAATTCACACTAACATTTAACACTTCATATATCATTCCATGAAAAAAATCATGAAACACCCAAGTAACATAATAACACTGACAACACATTCTCCAAAAGTATTCATTCAACCCAAAAGTAACCCAGCAAAACATTCACACTCATATATTAGAAATAAAGAAAATGTACACATGCATTTAAAATGCTCTCCTATTACTTCATGCAAACTCACAGAAACATGTATATAGAAACATACATTAATGTTACTTTTTAATTTAAAAAAGAACAATATCACCTGATGGTGGAACATTGTAGCATGTCATTTCCTTTATTCCAACGCCAACGACAACCTTATTCTCTCCAAAATTCAATCAACTCTTTCCATTTGTGCCCATCTCCCTCAAGACCATGAAAAAAAGATGAAAAAGATCTTGCAAATCACTAGTGGACAATATTCTTTTGCAGAGTACACCAACTACTTTCTTGCCCATAATATCTTAGGATACGCTCCACTTCAGCATCTAACCATAGTTTGAGGTGCTAGATCCGTCTAATTTATCCAAACCATCCATCTACCAACATTTACATACTCCATATCACCCTTGTGGTGCCAAATCTTATGTGCTATCATCATTGTTGTTGTTTCTCATTTCCAACACCCCAGAAACACAATCCAAACAAAAATACGTAACCAACAAGCACCTAGGTTGTGAAAATTAATATAATATATATGGCAACACCCGCAAGACTGTAGCAGCATCCCTTCCTACCGATGTTACCGTTCTTACCAAACATTCAAATCAACCTCTCTATTGTACAGCACCCTTTCATCCATATCCCACCTCCCCATTCCACACCTTCCCTTATAGCCAAAACTAAAAACACCGTCACGGTCACTGCACCCATCATTTGCTCCTTGTTACGATCACATTCACATGTGCAGGCGATGATAGCAAGCAAAATTTTGAAGAAGAATAGTAAATCACTTCGATTCAAATAAATGAAATAAAATTGACATTATTAAGCCACCTCAATGTGTCATCTTTTTGACATTTGATGTTGTAGGTGTCACTCTTCTAATAGGAATAAACACATTCACTTGAAGAGAAATATTGTGCTTGTTGCGCCTTTTGTTGGGTTGACATAATATAATAATATAAAATTATATATATATATATATATATATATATATATATATATATATACTGCTCCATTAAATTCTTCACGGAATTGTTCCCTTTCTCGCCCAAATGGTGACCCATCACGTCTGTGCAGATAGCATCTCTGTCAAAGCCCATCAATTCATTCTTAATATTTATTTGTTCAACCATAGCACTTTGGACTTGGTTCTGCCTCACTAATGTTTGCTCAGCCCTCTTTTGCTTTGGGCCCTTCAAATTTTTTTAAGTTGGCCCAACAATTGAAATAACAAATAAACTCTCACCTCTGAGAAATGAAACAAATGAAACAGCCTCTGAGAATCGAGGTTTCCTAAAACCGAATCAGTATCGAATCGATGAAGCGGACGGTTCGAGGTTGATCAATCGGCCCAACCGGGTTGAACCGTGGTTGAACCGGTTATAATTAAATAATATTATTTTAATTTTTAATATAATATTTGTAACAATATTAAACAAAAAAACAACATAACAACTAAAATTATTAAGCACAATTTTTTTTTATTTTGAAATTAAACTAAATAAATATAAAAATATATGTTAAAATCATCTTCATAGGAAAAACCAACCCAAAATCTACAACTAGCCCACATATGTTAGAAAACAAAAGAATTGGGTTTTGGCTAGGATGTCCCAAATCCTTTTATACTAATTTTTTATTTTTTTTCTAAGAAACTGGTTCTGACTTGTTACGCTTGGTTCACTACCTAAGGTTATGACCGATTTTACCTAGGTTTTGAACCGATTTTCCGATTTTTCCACCGGGTTCGATCTTTGAGGGTTTTCCTGTGAACCGACCACCAAGGTCCCGGTTCCAATCGGCCGGCTCGACTGGCCGGTCCGGTCCGGTTTTCAAAACCTTGCTGAGAATCACTCCCTCCTCAACATTCACGTCCCAACAAATCCCTACCTTCTTTTCTTCCAAAGCTCAATAGATCACTTCTCCCCATTTTGCCAATATTATTTAAATAATAATAATAATAATAATAATAATAATAATAATAATTTGAATATCAAATTTGTAAAGGATTCCTCCACCGCTTATCATTCCCTTTGCCTCCTCTCTCACTCTCCCATCAGCGTTCCTCTCTGCTAAGCCATCTTCAAACTCCCACACAACTCTATCTCTCCCTCTCTGAATCGTAAAACATGGAAAAACACTGATTCCATCGAGTTTGCGATTTTCCCCGACGATTCCACCAATTCAATGTGACAACTCTCGATTTTGACTACCATGCTTGTACCCCTTTTGTTTTCCTCCATCAAGTTCCGAGCTGCACCCAGGAGTTTGTTGAGAATACCTCTCTGAGCATCCATGGCTGTTGCGAGATGAGGGTGGAGAGTTGGGTAACGAAATGGAGAGAAAGGAAAACCAAGCCTAGAGGGCAGAAACTGCCGCGCACCACCAACTCTCGTCCCTGCCCAAGCCGTCGTCATTCCATTACCGCCTCGAGTCCAGATCTGGAGCCGGCGGCGAGGTTGAGTCCCTCCTCTTCCTGCTCGGACCAGTCGTCTCTGTTCCGCCACGACATCCACCTTGACAACCACCACCGTCACCTCCTCAACCACCAAAACTTCCACCTCCTCGACCGCCGCCCCCCCTTCCTCCATAACCTCCCCCATCGTTTCTGCCATATCAACAGGATTTGTTATAGACGCAGATCCACCGCTCACCGGGGTTGTCGTCTTGTCGCCATCTCTATTAAAGGAAAGAATCATGCCAAATAATTTATTAATTATTGTAATTGATAGAGTATTTATTATAATTGATAGAGTACAACTAATTTCCTTTTTATTATAAGTGAGTATAGGCATAATGTTAGGCATAGGATACCAGATCCTATGCTGTAACATTTCTATAAAGGTATGATTTGTGATTGAATAAAATTAATTCAGTCATTTCTGGTTTTTTTATGTTACCAGAGCTTCGATCTGGGAAACCCAACAAACACAAACCTTAGCCTAGGTAGCCATGACAGATGATAATGAAAAAACCCCATCATCATCAACCAAACAGGAGCATGTGGCTTGAGTTGCAGGAGCGTTTTTCTCATGTGAATATTGTTCAACTCTTCCATGTGGAGAATGAGATTCACGACTGTGTACAAGATAGCATGACTGTGAGTTCCTACTTCACAAAACCGAAGGGACTTTGGGATGCATGAGACAAACTTTGTTCAATTTCAGCATGTAATTGTGAAGCAACAAAAGGACTTGACTCATATCTGAACACCCAGAAAACCATGAAGTTTCTCATGGGATTGAATGAGTCATTCTCTACGGTTCGTAGCAACACCTTATCGTTAGACCTATTGCCAACAGTAAACAAAGCGTATGCACTGCTCCTACGCCATGAAAGACAAATGGAGGTCTCAAGTGGTAAAGTTTCGACACCAATTGAGGCTGATGTCTTTGCTTTCAAGAATGCAGGCCGTGAATCTGATCCAGAAAAGAGTGGACCGAAATGCAAGAAGTGCAACAGAACCAACCACAGCACTGAGAATTGCAGAGCTCATCAGAAATGCACTTATTGTGGTTGGAAAAGGCACCTGTATGAATTCTGCCGGAAAAGAAAAGCTGCAGAAGGGGATTCTAGCAGCTCCAAAGGTAATCAAGTCACAGCTTTTGCACCAGACAAAAGGGACATGGCATCATATTTCCCTATCTCTCAGGAAGAATGTAGGCAGATTCTGAACATATTGAACAAAAACAAGGACAAGATTTCCATAGCCAATCAAGTTGGTAAAAATTCAAATCATGATGAATTCTCAGGTAAAGCCTTTTCATTCACTCAAAATGGAGAGAAAATTATTTGGATTCTCGATAGTGGTGCTACTGACCACATTGTTTGTAGCCCTCATCTCCTCACTACTTCAAAAACTGTTGAAAATCATACTGGTTAGTTACCAAATGGCTCATTGGCACAAGTCACACATGTTTGCAAGGTTATTTTCTCTCCCAAGTTTATCCTTGATAATGTCTTGTGTGTACCACTATTTCAGTTAAATTAATTTTCATTAGCAAGCTAGCCTTGGATTCATTTTATATTACAATTTTTCTCAGCCAATTTTGTGTTATACAGGACTTACGATCGGGGAAGATGATTGGGACGAGAATTGAGCGGGGGGGGGACTCTACTATCTCAATTAAGCAAAGAAATGATCCTATAATTCTGTTCAAGCCATAGCCCCTGCTCTTTGGCATCAATGCCTTGGACATCCTTCTCACAAAATATCCATGTTATTTCCTTTTTCCAATAACAAATCTTGTGAACCAGACAAATGTTTAATTTGCCCATTGGCCAAACAAACTCGATTACCATTTCCAAAGTGAGTTTTATTGCTAGCCAATCTTGTTTTGATTTAATACATGTTGACATTTGGGGTGGCTATCATGTTCCTTCACTTTCAGGAGCAAAATATTTTCTCACTATTGTTGATGATTACACAAGAAGCACATGGGTTTATTTGATGAAACAAAAATCAGAAACACGTAACTTCTTGGTCAAGTTCATTAACATGGTTGAAAATCAATTCAATGCCAATGTCAAAATTGTTCGTAGTGATAATGGTCTAAGATTCAAAATAGACAATTTTTATGCCATGAAAGGAATCATCCATCAATCTAGTTTCGTCAACACACCCCAACAAAATGTTGTTGCTGAGCGCAAACATAGACATTTGCTAAATGTTGCCCACGCTTTGGTTTTTCAAAGTGGTCTTCCAAAATAGTTTCGGGGGGATGCTATCCTCACTTCAACATACCTCATCAATCGCACACCTACACCACTCTTTCAAGGTAAAACACCATATGAAAAATTACTCAATAAACCCCCCAATTATTCACAACTAAGAGTCTTCGGTTGTTTGTGTTTCGCATCTACACACCCCACCAAGCCCACTAAATTTGATCCTCGTTCCACTCGTTGTCTTTTCCTTGGCTACCCTTATGCCCAAAAAGGATATCGTGTATTTGACCTTCAACTTCAAAAGGTCTTTGTTTCACGCGATGTTCTTTTCTATGAGGACGTATTTCCATTCAAAACACCAAAAACTTCCGCTCCCACACCATCAATGCCTCACCCTATTTCACCTTATCCTTTTCTTCCCAAGAATACCACAAACACTATAGACCCAAACACTCCTTATAGCACCGATAACCCTTAAATCCCACAGCCTTCCAATTTTGAACCTTTAAATCCATCCTTTTTAGACCAAGACCCTCCATCACCTTCCATAAATATGCAATCCCTTGAAATAATGCCCCAACCTGCCATTGAAAATCTCCCACCCGAGAACACCATTCACAATCAAACGGAAATCACACCGCCACCGCCACCAAGACACTCCACTAGATCTACTAAAATACCAACATTTTTACAGGACTTTGATGTTGAGGCAGCCCTCCCAACTAGGACCGTTCCTTCATCTTCAATGAACGTGGTCACCTCCCAAGGTATTTCTCATCCTCTTTCCCAATTTTTATCTTATGATTGCCTTTCCCCAAGTCATAAAGCATTTACCACTCAACTGACCCTTCACAAAGAACCCAAGAATTTTCAACAGGCTAATCGAGATCCAAGGTGGCGTAATGCCATGCATCATGAAATTCGAGCCCTCCAATCCAACAATACCTGGATTCTTGTCCCTCTGCCATCTCACAAAAAGCCTATCGGTTGCAAATGGGTTTACAAAATCAAACTCAACCCCGATGGAACTGTTGAGCGTTACAAAGCTCGCTTGGTTGCAAAAGGCTATAGTCAAATTGAAGGTATTGATTACCGAGAGACTTTTGCTCTCGTTGCTAAACTCACTATAGTCCGAGTACTCCTTAGTGTTGCTGCCGTATGAGGATGGCACTTGCACCAACTTGACGTTAATAACGCCATCTTACATGGAGATCTCTATGAAGAAGTCTACATGTCCATCCCGCCTGGTTTCAATCGAAAGGGGGAGAACCATGTCTGCAAGCTACACAAGTCAATTTATGGTTTAAAACAGGCATCGCAATAATGGTTCTTAAAACTGTCTAGTGCCCTTAAGAAGGCTGGATTTCAGCAATCATGGTTAGACTACTCGCTGTTTGTTCGAAACCATGCAGGTAGTT
Organism: Sophora flavescens; assembly: GCA_030762895.1. NCBI lineage: Eukaryota > Viridiplantae > Streptophyta > Magnoliopsida > Fabales > Fabaceae > Sophora > Sophora flavescens. Next base: position 175,248,616 of record CM061064.1, read on the forward strand.
TTATTGCATTATTAATTTATGTTGATGATGTGATATTAGCGGGCAACAACCTGCAGGATATTACAAGCACCAAACATTTCCTCTCAAATTATTTTAAGTTGAAAGACATGGGGCCACTTAAATATTTCTTGGGGATAGAAGTCACACGATCAAGACAAGGAATCACATTGTGTCAAAGAAAATATGCTCTAGAAATTTTGGAAGATGCAGGGTTCTTAGGTGCCAAGCCCTCACGGTTTCTTTTTGAACAGAACCTTTCACTCACACAAACGAGTGGGAAGTTGCGAGTTGATCCAAGTCCATACAGGCGTCTTGTGGGTCGACCAATTTACCTCACCATCACAAGGACGGATCTTGTTTATGTTGTCCATGTATTGAGTCAATTCATGGACAAGCCTAGGCAACCTCATCTTGAAGCTGCTCACAAGGTTCTAAGGTATATCAAACAAGCACCGGGTCAGGGAATTTTGTTACCATCTACAGGTTCACTAGAACTACGTGCCTTTTGTGATGCCGATTGGGCTCGGTGCAAGGACACAAGAAGGTCGGTAACTGGTTATTGTATTTTGCTGGGTCAAGCACCTCTCTTGGAAAACTAAGAAGCAACATACCGTGTCGCGTTCAAGCGCAGAGGCATAATATCGTTCCATGGCCACTACTTGTTGTGAGATTACTTGGTTGAAAAATATACTGAAAGACTTGAAGGTGACTCACACACAACCAATTACATTGTTTTGTGACAACCAGGCTGGCATGCATATTGCTTCAAATCCAGCGTTTCATGAACGAACGAAGCACATAGAGATATATTGTTATTTGGTACGTGAGAAGATTCAAAGTGGGCTAGTACAGACAGCTTATATTTGGACCACAAGCCAACCAGCTGACTTATTCACCAAACCATTGAGTTCAACATAGTTTGAAATGCTACTCAGCAAGTTGGGTGTCATTAACATACACTCCAACTTGAGGGGGAGTGTTAAAGGAAAGAATCATGTCAAATAATTTGTTAATTATTGTAATTGATAGAGTACTTATTGTAATTGATAGAGTGCAACTAATTTCCTTTTTTAGTATACGTGAGTATAAGCATAATGTTAGGCATAATGTTAAGATCCTATTCTGTAACATTTCTATAAAGGTGTGATTTGTGATAATGAATGAAATTAATTCTGCCATATCTGGTTTCTTTAATCTCGTTGCCGAAACTCCGCGAAATCACCGTATCATCATCAGTCGCAAGGCCCGTAACCTCTCATTCCTATTATGCACACAATACTGTGTCTCCCTCATATATGTTTGGTTTGCCTCTTCTTTTCATCTCTTATCTGAATCACTTGTTAAAATGTGCAGCTGAGGGAAAGTTTACCTCGGCCCACGGTGGGTACCAAATGTTCTTGCAAATTCTGGTGATGTATATCCCAGAACTCGAAGAACAGTGTCGCTACCTTTCAATCTCATTCTTAATCCAAACAATACTCTTATTATTAGAATATTTCTGAATTAGCAGAGTAGAGTTACAAAAATAGATTTCCTTTCCCAATTACATCAATGGCCTTTTATACTAATTCTCCCCACTCCTAGGTGGGAAGTTAATCCACACATCCTTAACCCATTATGCAACGGTTATTGGAGAGTATGGACCGGTGGTTTTGTTCCCACATAACCATGTCTCCCCCTACTAATTTCTTGATAGTACAATAGTAAACTATTTTAAATATGTATCGACGTCTGTTGGGTTAAGTGGCTGAAGCTTGGTTCCTCTTAAGTAAAATTTCGAGTTCGAGTATTGTGAATGAAAAAAAGGAGCTAGGAAAACTTTGCCCCCTCATATGGGTCCACTCGGTTCGATTCAGATTTGTCAGAGTCCAATATGACTTTTGAATACCGATCATCTAAACAAAAAATATATTTTAAATGAAGTGCTATCTAAATATTATATTTTAAATATTCAAACAATGTCACTCTAAATATATAGAGCTTAATTTTGATATATTGTTAGTGTAAATTTTTTCACCCCGTTAATCAGTTGAATAAAGCTTCTCTAAAGTGAGCAAATGTGTAAAGTGAGAAAGTGAGAGTGTATCTACCCTTAATTAGTTAAAGTGCATTGAGATCTCTTCCCACTTTATCTAATCAATGATGGATACACTATTACATTCTTACTTTACACTTTTTCTCACTTTAGATGAGTCAAATCCAAACCAGTTATACTTTGAGAAATGCTAGCAGTGCTCTCTAACACTATCTTTTCAACACACTCCCTCCTATTGGTTGAAATTCATGTGGGTCTTGCAAAATTCAAGTGGGCTCACATGAATTATTGGGACCCATTTCCAAAATAATTGGACCCACATGAATTTCAACAATAGGAAAGAGTGTATTGAAAAGAGAGTGTGTTACTAGCATTCCTCATTATACTTTACCCCATGGGTGACTTTTAAGACGTAGTTAATGTAAGAGTCAAACACTTTTAAAGATAGTAACAATGTATAAAAGCATCTCCAATGGAGAAACTCATTGAATTTTCTTAACTCCTCTTTTATGGCCCTACCATGCCACCTCACTAATTTTTACTTTATATCACTTTAACCAACTCTTCATCACTCTAATGGTGTAATTCTAAAAAGTTCATCAAAAGGGTGACACAAGTTATCTCATGTCTTTATTTATATTTATGCTATACTATTTCTCTCTCCCTCTTTTTGGTTCTTATATAAGAACAAGTTATGGATAGAAGCAACTGTCATCACATATGGATGTCACATCATCTTACTTAAATAGTTAAACCTAATAAGAATCTGTTCTCATCTTTAAAAACTAGTTAAGTAACTCTCATTGGAGCTTCTCTAATGGATTTAATTGGAATGGATTTAATGGTTTGGCAACATACTGAAAATGTTTTACTTACTCTTAAGGATGCTTATCAGTATCTCCATCCGGTTGGACGACAAGTGAATTGGAGCAAATTCATTTGGAATAATGCAATTCCCTCCTCTAGGTCCTTTCTTACTTGGAGGTTGCTGCATAAGAAACTCTCCACTGATGAAAATTTGAGGCAGAGAGGATGCATTAATGTTTCAATATGTTCCCTTTGTGGTATCTCTGATGAAACTTCTACTCACTTATTTCTTATCTGTGATTTTGCTTTGGCTATTTGGAATTGGCTTGCATCTACCCTTAAAAATCCTCTGGATCTGTCATATCTTGAATCTCTGATGTCCATAGCTATGACACCCTCTACCCCGCATATTATTTATAAACATTTACTTAAAAGAGATAATATAAAAACATGCATTTATTTCATTAAAATAAAAACTTGGATAAAAGGTACCACATTGTAACAACTCAACACGGAAATAACATAAAGGTTTAAAAGATATAAAACATAACGAAGCAATATCATAACCCAACCCCGATGTCACATACAGAGCTGGTATAACCATTCCGGAATAAACCCTCAGAATACAACTGAAACTACTAACATAGGGAAATCCTAACTATGAGTGGCGGCTCCTCAGAGTCACTCCTCTCCTGGCTGCTAGTCATCCTCTGCATAAAACCATACATGCCAACAAGAAGACAGAGAACGGGGAGTAAGAAATCATGTAAACACAACGACATGGAGATAGTAAGCAAGATGAACATATATCATAACATGGCATAGCAATAAACAACATATAACATCATTATATAACAATTATAACAACATATGTTATGCAGTGCAACACTACTCCGTTACTCGGTTATGCATGTGGATCCAAACTATCTCAGGAAGGCAACTTCGGAGTTACATATCCACATTGACCAAAAAGCACCAACGCCGACGGTTCACCAAACCATGGGTGAACCCCTTGGATAGCCGACGCATCATAATGTGGAAGCGCCACCGCGGGGGCGCATGGTTCAACAAACCTTGGGCGAACCATTCAAGACTTGGCCAGATCATCGTACTCTAGGATGACCTCCCCTATGTTGAACTTCCCCTACTAACAACTTCAACATATGAATGCATGAACACAACAACAAACAAGGCAACCACCTCCTTTGCTTGGGCCAATAAGCACCCAAGACTTATCACCATTATCAACATCAACACCTTAACCTTTCTGGGTCAAGGTCTCCTTAGCCAAAGAGAACTAAGGTTCAACTTATCAACACCTCGACCAAAAAGCATCGATGCCACTTTGGCCAAAAAGCACAAAAGCTTGTCAACATGCGGTAGTCCAAAGGGCACCGGCTTAACCAACTTATTAATCTTCTTATCTTAATTAATCTTTTAATTAAGTCATCTAACTCTTCTTCATTCGATTGGTGTGTTATTAAATTATTGGGAACATTTGGGGTTAGGCACCCCTTTGTTCCTTTAATCTCAGATTCTGACCAGTAAGGGGAGCACGGGAGTGCTCACCCCCGCACGGTCGTGCTGCCACTTAAGTGGAGCACGGTCGTGGTCACTGTCCTGCATGGCCATGCTCAATGTGTAGCCTGCCTTCCAGAATTCAACTGGGAGCATGGGCGTGCTCCCTGTTCAACACGACCGTGCTCCTTGGCCAGCTGCATTGTTCTGGGCAGATTCAACTTATGTTCTTGGAGCCAAAAACTCCCTAAACACTTTCAGATCAATTCCTAAGGTCCTTTGACTAATCCAGTTGGCATCAATCCTCACCTCTCACTAACAGTTTATGTTTTATGAAGCATTGGGGAATTAATCCCTTAATTCCTATGTTAACTAAGAGTCTTAATTAAACCAATTAGAGTCTTATTAACGTCTTCAACATTACCACAACAATCAGCCAGAATCATGGGAAATAACAACAGTCGACAACATTCACATCATATTGTCATCAATATCAATGAGCCAATGGTATAACAACTATCATCAAACATACAACACCATGACGGTTCAACAACTACATCAGATAGGCATATGACAGGCATACCAATAACTAGCAACATTCAGTCAAACATGTTATAGGCATTAACAACAATTAGGCATATTCGAAGATAACATTAACATTCATAATAGTTAACAATATTAGGGTTATGGGAACCCCTCATCTTACGCTACCCCCTTGCCTAATGTATACACTATCCTTCTCCCTATACCTGGTATGAAGAATTCGATAGTAGAACGTCAAACGGTAGACCACGACAACCAACGTGATCCTAACTGGTTCCCTCGAACGGCTCGACGAACAATCCCAAGCCTTGGCTAACACGAAAAGGTTAACCAATTAGTTCCCAAATCATGAACAAGAAAAGGGAAACTAAAAAGGTAAGAACTATTACCTTACGATTGGCACTTAACGCGTGACTCCACTCTCTAAAACACGAACGGAACACCAAACAACGATTGGAATCAAAGGGAACAAATGAGAAAGGCTGTCGTCACACTTAGGGTTGCCTAAAAGTGCCAAAATAGAGTTTAACTCATTACCCTCTGTTACTGTTCTGCTTATAAAGGCAGAGACATGAGCACGGTCGTGCTCAATTTAGCGCTTGTGAAGCACGTCCTGCCATTGAGCACAGGCGTGCTCACTGTTGAGCACGTGCGTGCTACCCTCAGCGTCAGCGAGACGCGCACTCTCAACGAGCATGGTCGTGCTCCTTAACAAGCACGACCGTGCTTGTGCCCCAAAAAAGTCACAAGGCACAAGCCTATGAGAAAGGATTTTCCACCTAAAAATCCCACTTAACCCATTCTAAACCTTCCTAACAAACAAGGCATACGTAAACACGCTTAAATGGAAAACAGGGTGTTACAACTCCACCCCCCTTATAAAAATTTCGTCCTCAAAATTTCTACTCACCTCGGTTGAAAAGGTACGAATAGGACTCCATCATCTTGCTTTCCAGCTCCCAAGTAGCACTTTCCTCAGTAGCCCCACTCCAAACGACTTTGACCAAAGGAATATCCTTGCCTCTTAGCTGCTTCACCCTCCTATCCTCGACTCGAAGGGGTAATACCTTAAAAGTCAAGTTCTCTTTTAACTGTATGGTATCGGGGGACTATCACGTGACTAGGGTCATGGATGTACTTTTTGAGTTGAGACACATGAAAGACACTATGAAGGTTGGATAAAAACCGTGGTAAGGCTATTTGGTTGGCGACTTTGCCGAATCTTTTTAGGATTTGGTAAGTTCCAATGAATCTCGGAGTAAGTTTCCTCGCTTTCATCACTCTACCAACCCTAGTTGTCGCGGTATCTCTCAAGAACACGTGGCCACCTTCCTGTAATTCGAGCGCCTTCCTCCTTTTGTCATGGTAGCTCTTTTGCCTACTCTGTGCTACTTTCATCTTTTCCTGAATCATCCTCACTTTATCCGTGGTTTCTTGCACTACCTCGGGTCCTAACACAACACTATCACTAGGTTCACTCCAACATTAGGGTGTCCTACATCTCCTCCCATAAAGAGCTTCATAAGGTGTCATCCCAATACTGGAATGGAAACCATTGTTGTAGGTAAACTCTACCAGGGGAAAAAACTTGTCCCAACTTCCCGACTGCTCCAGCACACAAGCTATAAGCAAGTCCTCTAAGGACTGGATGGCTCTCTCAGACTGACCATCGGTCTGTGGGTGATAAGCTGAACTTAGCCTAAGCTTGGTCCCTAAAGCCTCTTGCAAACTATTCCAAAACCTAAAGGTAAACCTCGGGTCTCTATCAGAAATTATTCTAGAAGGTACACCATGCAACCTAACTATCTCTTTGATGTATAACTTAGCCAATTTTCCAAAGGGTATTCCATGTTCATAGGGATGAAATGGGTGGGCTTAGTCAATATATCCACAACAACCCATATAGCCTCAAAACCAGCTGGAGTCCTAGGGAGTCCAGACACAAAATCCATGGAGATACTATCCAACTTCCATTTGGGATACTTAACCTGCAACTTACCTAACTGCCTCTGGTGTTCTATCTTAGACTTTTGGCACACTAAACAAGCATACATAACCTCAGCCACATCTTTCTTCATCCTAGGCCACCAAAACATCCTTTTAAGATCCTGATACATCTCAGTGGCACCTGGGTGCACACTCAGTCCACTCCTATGTCCTTCTTCAATGATCAACTTTCTAAGCTCCGGGACATCTGGTATACAGACTCTATCCTTGAACCTCAAAACTCCATCACTTCCGTCTTCAAAACTAAGGTTTCTACCCTGATCGAGCAGATCTCACTGGTATAAGAGAAACTGGTCTATCTTCTGACCCTCTCTAACCTGATCCATCAAATTGTTGGTAACCTTCAAGGGTCCAAGCCTAATGCTCTTAGGGGTAACTTCCTAAGCTAAACTCAGGTCTCTAAACTCCTCAATCAGATCCATCTCCCTAACCATCAAAGCGGAGACGTGTAAGGTTTTCCTACTTAGAGCATCTTCCACTACATTGGACTTTCCTGGGTGGTATGTTAGATCAAACTCATAATACTTTAAAAACTCTATCCACCAACGATGTCTCATATTCAACTCCTTCTGGTCAAAGAGGTGCTTCAAACTCTTATGATCACTAAATAACTCAAACCTTGCTCCATACAGGTAATGCCTCCAAATCTTTAAGGCAAATACCACAGCTCCTAACTCTAGGTCATGGGTAGGGTAGTTCTTCTCATGGGTTTTCAACTGCCTAGAAGCATAAGCCACTACCTTACCACCCTGCATCAACACTCCACCTAAACCTTGCTTCGATGCATCACAGAACACTATGAAATGTTTACTTCGATCTAACAAAACTAACACTGGTGCTGATGTTAACCTATCCTTAAGGGTTTGGAAACTCTCTTCACACTTAGAGTCCCACACAAACAACTGTCCCTTCTTGGTGAGACGGGTTAAGGGTACAGTTAACTTAGAGAAACCTTCTATAAACCTCCTATAGTATCCTCATGATGAGTGTGATTTTACCTCATTTTTCATGTACATTTCTGCATGCATTTGCATATAGTTAGGCCAATTTAGTGTTGATTTTGTATAGTTTTTCCTTTGGAACGGATGAGGTGGTTTCTGTGTGTTGTTTTGCAGGATTTAATGGAAAAATGCCCAGAAATCAGCCTTGGTAGAGCTTGGCTGAAAAAGAGCCTGAAAAGTGAAGGTTATGAGCCAAACAGAGAGTATCACGGCCTAGCCGTGATGGGCCTCACGGCCGTGAGGGAGCAGTAGCTGAAGAAAGATTGAGCCAAAAGTCAGAAGCTGTCACGGCCTGGCCGTGATGGCTATCACGGCCTGGCCGTGATGGCTATCACGGCCGTGACCTGCTAGTTGGAAAAGTCAGAAACGATCACGGCCTAGCCGTGATGGACATCACGGCCGTGATGAATAAGTGAATGAAGAGGCGCCCAAGTCAGAGACCATCACGGCCTAGCCGTGATGTCTGTCACGGCCGTGACGTGATACTGATCTATAAAAGGGACTAACTTCTAACCTAAAAGAATCTGCACTTGGAGGCAGGCTGAGGCTGGTGGCTGGAGAGGGTTTCCACCCAAAAAGGGGGGCGTTTTCTCTGCTCTTGGATGGGGAGAAGATTGGAGGAAGCTTGTCTATGAGTGTTCTTCATCCCTTCTCTTTTTCCTTTTTGTATTTCCTTATCATGAGTAGTTAAATCCCCATTGTTGGGGTTAGATGTAACTTTTCTGAACTTGTTGTAATTGATTTGGTATTTTAATACAAGTTTCTATTTCGTTATGAGTATGTGATTCTGTGTTTAATGCTTTCCTTGGATTAGCTACCCATAGGAATGATTTGTTGCTTTGATAGATGACTGGAAGGTTGGTATTAAGGCATGCTCATGAATCATATGCCAAGTAGGTCAAGAATCTAGACATAGGTGTTGGCTGCTTGCAATCTTATAAGTCTTAACTTAATGCAAAATCTCAAGTTATTCCACCTAAGACATTAGGGTTTAATTTGGGGTTTTAGGCTCAATGCACCTAAGACATTAGGCTTGAGTACTTTAGAAAAGGCTTGATTGGCATAATTGAATTAGGACTTGTGTTGATTACCATTTCATTGCAATTAAGGGAGGATTAGTGTAGTCTAAACCCGACAATTCTAACCACATCCCTGTTTGCATACCAAGTGTTTGACAAAATTACAAAAAGACAAAAATATTTTATTTCTTTAGTTTTAATCTCTCATATTTTAGATTAGTCTAGATAGTTGTTGAATTTGCGAATTGGTAATTGACATCCGATCCCTGTGGATACGATAACCGGTCTCACCGTTTTATTACTTGATTGCGACGAGGTGCACTTGCCTTTAATTATATATCTTAAAAATACACGCATCAAGTTTTTGGCGCCGTTGCCGGGGATTGGTTTTGTCAATATCATTAGTAACAAATGAGACAACTAGTTTAGACATTTTTTTTTTATTTTATTTTTCTGTATATAATTGATCTCTTTCTTTTGTTAGTTTTGTATATATTTGTTTTTGTGTTCTTTGATCTTGTGCTTAATTGTCTGTGAGGTGAAAAATTGATTAGATAGGATCATGGACTACAATTGGTATCAACCATCTGATGCAGAAAGTGAGATATCTGAGCTGCAGCTGCGGGTAGATATGCTGCAGTTGGCCGTAAAAATCCAACAAGTGAGTGATGAGCTGTCAAGGGCAACTGTCCCTCCTCCACCAATGGTAGGTTGTTCTGAATGGGGGAATCCATTTCCCAACACTTCTACTCCATGGTGGGGGAACCCTCCAAACAATACTTTGATGGATGAAGGGGAACATTGGGAATCTTCCACACCTTGGTATGATGAGCCATCCCCATTGGAAGTTGCTTGGGAGAACTTCAAATCCGCATTCCCAGTCGAGGTTGAGCAACCTATCCCGGATAGTCAACCTCACTTAGAGGCTGTTTTGGAGAACTTCATGGCAACAACAATGGAAGAATTAAAGAATCAAGAAGATGCCATTCGAAGTCTCGGGGTACGTATTGAGGAACTCTCTAACCTACTATCCAAAATGCCAAATGAGGACTTGATGGATGATGATGAAGATGATGCAATGATGGATGAGGAGGAAGAAGAAGAAGTGGGAGCAACCGAGTCAAGAAGTGAAGACCCTGTTTTGGAGAACATAGTTGCACCACTCCCCATTGAACCCTTGACTAAAGAGCCTGAAAGGAAGAGGCATTTGGAGGATAGCTATGTCACCATGCTCGGGGATGATGAAGAACTTGTGAAATTAAATGATGCTATTGGCCCCTATGCATGTGTGGAATGTGATGGGAGAAACACTTGTGTGGTTTGTGCGGAGATTTCTGCATATTTGGAAGGTGATGGATTTGGCGATGCTGAGAGTGAAGATGGTACAGAAGCCAGAACAGCACCAATGATCCTCTCGATTTGTTTGCCACCTCATATTTTAAAGCAGTCAACAATGGAGTTCATGCCTCTACCTGAGGTTGAACCCCATTTTTATTGGGAAGATTTTATGGATAAAGGGGTCATCTTTGACCCGAGAGGAATTGGAAAGCGCTTCCCAGATGAAGAAGTCAGCATGAATTTCGAGCGCTCACTTCCACATTTTTGCTGCAAACCGTGGGATCCAAGTGAAGGATCTCACATGGTTAGCATTCCTTGGTCCTTATACCACAGGTTATGGGATCCAGGTGGATGCTTCTTGATGAGTCAAGCTAGTGACGTTAAAGAAGCGCTTATTGGGAGGCAACCCAACTTTTCTTAACCCTTCTCTTTAGTTAGTTTTTGTTTTTGATTTTCAACCTCTTGAATAATTTGAGAAGCTCAAGAGGTTTGTTAATAATTTTGTTAAGTGTCTTCAGATTTTGAATAAAGGAAGGAGAAAAAGAGCAGGGAGAAACAGAGCCAAAGAGCATGTGAGCCAACACCCGCTACCGCCTCGGTAAGCCGTTCCAATTTTTGCTTTATTTTATTTTTCTCCTACCCTCTTCAACTTGATTGTTTACATTGGGGACAATGTAAATCTTTAAACTTGGGGTAGGGGTAATCTTTTTGCTTGCATTGTAAATATTGCATTCATATAGGCTTAAGTTTGCATGATCACATGAATTGATTACCCTTGCTTAGATTGAGCTTATGATTGTGAGAACTAAGTGCCAATTAAATTGTGATAGTGGATTTTGAACCCAATTCTGTTTATTCTTGTGATATGGCTGCAAATGAATATGCTTGAGATGATCTTGGATAGTTGATGATTAGCATATGTTTCTTTAGACTTGTGTTTCTCACTGGTTCTTGAACTGATAAATGTGAGCTTTTGAGCCATTAGGGGGTACTCACTAAATCTGCCCCCATTCTTTGTGTTGAGTGTTATTCCTCTTGGATTGTTTTTCTCTAGAACTTGACTTAAAACCATGTTAAAGCTTAAAATTTTTTGGAATCATTTTTGAAAATGATTGAGGCAATAGGTATTTTTCTGGCCTTCTGAGCTTTGAATGTGTAAATGCTACCCTTAGTTGCCCAATTTTGAGCCTGAATGATTAAAATGCTTTTCTTGGTTCCCTGAAAAATTTGGATACATATACTTGATAAGGGACCTTCTAAAGTATCACAAAAAGGGTGAAAAAGGTAGTTGAAAGTTTGGGAAAAGAATCAGAAAAAAAAAAAAAAAATCTTGATTTGAAAAATGTCCCCTTCTCCAAATAAAAGAAAAAAAAAAGAAAGAGAATAATAAAGTAGAGAAGGGGATGACAAAAAGAAGTGAAAAAATAATAAAAAGAAAAAGAAAGAAAAGAAGGGTGGAAAAATGTATTGAAAACCCAAGAAGGTATTTTAGAAGGTTTCTTGTGTTGAAATGTTTGATACTTGGTTTAGCCTTTTGAAATATCCCTTTCTTGTTATCCCCACCTAAAGATTAATCCCATGGCCACGTTACAACCAAATAAAGACCTCTTGATTCTTAAGTTTTTTCATAAATAAAGTGGAGATTTGGTTGATAGTCAAGCATATGGTAGGAATCATTCCTTGAGGAAAATGGAGCGAATTGTTATATATACTTGAACACTTGAGTGAGTGAGGCAAGAAAGAGAGCCAAGCAAGTAAACAAGCTTGGGGTGAGCTTCAAGTGAGCAAGAGTGCCCGAATCAGTGAGAATGTGAGTCTAGGAAACTTAAGCCCCTAATTGGACTTGAATTGATTGTCTCTTGCTGAATTGTTTGAATTGCCTGTTGCTTGGATCATTTTACTCGGGTTCTTGGTTCACTATCCATGCTTTGACTGTTTATCTCTTCTGGCCTTAGTTTTTTGCTTGAGGACAAGCAAAGTCTTAAGCTTGGGGTGATTTGATTAGTGTGATTTTACCTCATTTTTCATGTACATTTCTGCATGCATTTGCATATAGTTAGGCCAATTTAGTGTTGATTTTGTATAGTTTTTCCTTTGGAACGGATGAGGTGGTTTCTGTGTGTTGTTTTGCAGGATTTAATGGAAAAATGCCCAGAAATCAGCCTTGGTAGAGCTTGGCTGAAAAAGAGCCTGAAAAGTGAAGGTTATGAGCCAAACAGAGAGTATCACGGCCTAGCCGTGATGGGCCTCACGGCCGTGAGGGAGCAGTAGCTGAAGAAAGATTGAGCCAAAAGTCAGAAGCTGTCACGGCCTGGCCGTGATGGCTATCACGGCCGTGACCTGCTAGTTGGAAAAGTCAGAAACGATCACGGCCTAGCCGTGATGGACATCACGGCCGTGATGAATAAGTGAATGAAGAGGCGCCCAAGTCAGAGACCATCACGGCCTAGCCGTGATGTCTGTCACGGCCGTGACGCGATACTGATCTATAAAAGGGACTAACTTCTAACCTAAAAGAATCTGCACTTGGAGGCAGGCTGAGGCTGGTGGCTGGAGAGGGTTTCCACCCAAAAAGGGGGGCGTTTTCTCTGCTCTTGGATGGGGAGAAGATTGGAGGAAGCTTGTCTATGAGTGTTCTTCATCCCTTCTCTTTTTCCTTTTTGTATTTCCTTATCATGAGTAGTTAAATCCCCATTGTTGGGGTTAGATGTAACTTTTCTGAACTTGTTGTAATTGATTTGGTATTTTAATACAAGTTTCTATTTCGTTATGAGTATGTGATTCTGTGTTTAATGCTTTCCTTGGATTAGCTACCCATAGGAATGATTTGTTGCTTTGATAGATGACTGGAAGGTTGGTATTAAGGCATGCTCATGAATCATATGCCAAGTAGGTCAAGAATCTAGACATAGGTGTTGGCTGCTTGCAATCTTATAAGTCTTAACTTAATGCAAAATCTCAAGTTATTCCACCTAAGACATTAGGGTTTAATTTGGGGTTTTAGGCTCAATGCACCTAAGACATTAGGCTTGAGTACTTTAGAAAAGGCTTGATTGGCATAATTGAATTAGGACTTGTGTTGATTACCATTTCATTGCAATTAAGGGAGGATTAGTGTAGTCTAAACCCGACAATTCTAACCACATCCCTGTTTGCATACCAAGTGTTTGACAAAATTACAAAAAGACAAAAATATTTTATTTCTTTAGTTTTAATCTCTCATATTTTAGATTAGTCTAGATAGTTGTTGAATTTGCGAATTGGTAATTGACATCCGATCCCTGTGGATACGATAACCGGTCTCACCGTTTTATTACTTGATTGCGACGAGGTGCACTTGCCTTTAATTATATATCTTAAAAATACACGCATCACTTCATAAACCCAAGAAACTCCTAATCTCGGTTACTGACTTTGGCGCTTCCCACTTAGAAAACTTAGCATACAACTGCTTCTCCTTAAGGGTTTGGAAGACAACCCTCAGGTGTTCCTCATGTTCCTCCTTGGTCTTGAAGTACACTAAGATGTCATCTATGAAAACTACCACAAACTTATCCAAGTAAGGGTGAAAGGTCTTGTTCATGTAGTCCATGAACACAACAAGAGCATTGATCACACCAAAGGGCATAACCAAGTACTCATAGTGACCATAATGCATCCTAAATGCTATCTTCGGGATGTCCTCGGACTTAACCCGAATCTGATGGTACCCTGACCACAAATCTATCTTTGAGAAGATGCAAGCACCTATCAACTGGTCCATAAGATCATCAATCCTAGGGAGGGGATACCGATCCTTAATGGTCACCTTGTTGAGCTGTCAATAGTCGACACACAACCTCATACTGCCATCCTTCTTCTTTACTAGCAACACTGGCGCACCCCAAGGGGATACCCTAGGCCTAATAAACTGCTTCTGGATCAAATCATCTAACCGTTCCTTCAACTTAGCTAGCTCTAGAGGAGACGTTCTATAGGGCACTATGGAAATAGGCCTGGTACCAGGTACTAAATCTATGGTGAACTCAACATCTCTCTCGGGGGGCAAGTTATAAACATTCCCCAGGAACACTTTAGGAAATTCCCGCACAACGGGCACACTTCTGACATCAGGAGGGCTCTCTAATTCCAGGGAAGACAACATCATGTACCCTTGGGCTTTGTCTTTTATCGAACCTTTAACTTGGTTGGCAGAGAGAAGGGTCGGATCCTTAGACTCCACATGAGTTCCAAAAACTATGGTTTTATCAAAGCAATTTAGAAGGACATGGTTGGAAGATAACCAATCCATGCCAAGAATGACATCAAGGTCCTTTAAAGGTCAGCATACAAGATTTACAATAAAGGTTCTATCATTAATGGTAATATGACAGTTCTTGCATGCATGAGAAGTAAGAACAGACTTGTTTGTAGGTGTAGAAACAGCTAAATCATACTCAAGTAACAGGCAATTTAAGACTCTTGACCCTATAATGTGATATAAACGAGAGCGTAGCACCCGAATCATACAATACAGTTAAAGGAGTTCCATCAATTAAGCACATACCTTGGATCAAGTCATCAGACTCGGAGGACTCAGCTCCACTAAGAGTGAAGACTCTTCCAGTAGTCTTCAGTCGATTAGCCTGAGACTGCTGACTCTTGCTAGCACTTGGAGGTTCTGACTTTGCTCCTCCACAATCCCGACTGATGTGACCAAACTTGCCACACCTAAAGCAGATAACGTCTGATTCCTTGTATTGGGTAGTGAAGTGGTATGGTGCGCCGCACTTGCCGCACTTCATATGCCTAGAGGCGTTAGAATTACCACCCCTGGACCTATCCTGAGAAAACTGTGGCTTCCTGCCACTCTGCTTGAACTCCCGGTTGACTGAAGCGTAACGCTGCTTACCCTTGTCCTTCTGCTCGGTCTTCTTACTGCCCTTGCTATCTGAATTCCTGAAACTGGCCGCTCTGGACTTGTAGGCATCCTCAATAGATCCTACACTTGTTCACCAAGGTTGGGAAGACTTTGATCTCTTGATAATTGATCACTTGCTTGATCTCCGGACGAAGGCCATCCTCGAACTTCACACACTTTGACCGATCATCCACCATGACCTGACAAGGTGTGTAATACCTAGCCAGCTCCTCAAACTTAGCCGCATACTCGTCCATTGACATGTTTCCCTGCTTCAGCCCCAAGAATTCCATCTCCTTCTTGTCACGTACATCCGCGGGAAAATGCTTCTCCAGAAACCTATCTCTGAACACAGCCCAGGTGACTGATGTACCCTCAGCCACCATCCTCTGACGATAGTTCTCCCACCAGTGCTCATCCTCCTCCGTGAGCATAAAAGTGGCGAAGATAAACCGTTGATGATCATTGCAGTCCATAGCTCTGAAGATCTTCTCGTTCTCCCTCATCCTAAATAAAGCTCCTTCAGGGTCGTAAGCTCTTCTGAAAGACGGCGGATTGTTCCGCTGGAACTTGTTGAGACCCTGAAACTCAACTGGTCTTTCGTTGTTGTTATTCTGAACTTGACCGATCGCATTGGCAAGGAGTGCCAACGCATCTGCGATAGCCTGGTCGTTTCTGCCTCCTATTCCTGCCATAGGTTTCTATAAACGCCCAAACAACTCGTTAAGTACAGGAACTCAAAGCAGGAAAAGCTACTACTTCTATCATATAGCATCATTGTCTATAACAAGTATAGACAATTCAAACAAGAGCACACAATAGACTCATACCACGTCCGGACAGGGTCATACTGCTCTGATACCACTAAATGTGACACCCTCTACCCCACATATTATTTATAAAATATTTACTTAAAAGAGGTAATATAAAAACATGCATTTATTTCATTAAAATAGAAACTTGGATAAAAGGTACCACATTGTAACAACTCAATGCGGAAATAACATAAAGGTTTAAAACAAATAAAACATAACTAACCAATATCATAACCCAACCCTAATGTCACATACAGAGCTGGTATAACCGTTCCGGAATAAACCCTCGGAATACAATTGAAACTACTAGACTAGAAATAGGGAAATCCTAACTACGAGTGGCGGCTCCTCCGAGTCACTCCTCTCCTGGCTGCTCACTATCATCTGCATAAAACCATACATGCCAACAAGAAGACAGAGAATGGGGAGTAAGAAATCATGTAAACACAACGGCATGGAGATAGTAAGCAAGATGATCATACATCATAACATGGCATAGCAATAAACAACATATAACATCATTATATAACAATTATAACAACATACCAAATCAACCAACATATGATATACGGTGCAACACTACTCCGCTACTCCGTTATGCATGTGGATCCAAACTATCTCAGGAAGGTAACTTCGGAATTACATATCCACATTGGCCAAAAACCACCAACACCGGCAGTTCACCAAAGCATGAGTGAACCCCTTGGATAACCGATGCATCATAACGTGGATGCGCCACCGGGGGGGCGCATGGTTCACCCAACCTTGGGTGAACCACCCCAGACTTGGCCAGATCACCGTACTCTAGGGCGACCTCCCCTATGTTGAACTTCCCCCACTAACAAATTCAACGTATGAATGCATAAACACAACAACAAACAAGGCAACCACCTCCTTTGCTTGGGCCAATAAGCACCCAAGACTTATGACCATCATCAACATCAACACCTTAACCTTTCTGGGTCAAGGTCCCCTTAGCCAAAAAGCACTAAGGTTCAACTTATCAACACCTCGACCAAAAAGTATCGATGCCATTTTGGCCAAAAAGCACCAAAGCTTGTCAACATGCGGTAGTCCAAAGGGCACCGGCCCAAGTTATTAATCTTGTTATATTAATTAATCTTTTAATTAATTTATCTAACTCTTCTTCATTTGATTGGTGTGTTATTACATTATTGGGAACATTTGGGGTTAGGCACCCCTTTGTTCCTTTAATCTTAGATTCTGACCAGCAAGGGGAGCACGGGCGTGCTCACCCCAACACGGTCGTGCTGCCACTTAAGTAGAGCAGGGTCGTCCTCACTGTCCTGCACGGCCGTGCTCAATGCACGGCTTGCCTTCCAGAAATCAACTGGGAGCACGGGCATGCTCCATGTTCAGCATGATTGTGCTCTTGGGCCAGCCGCACTGTTCTGGGCAGATTCAACTTATGTTCTTGGAGCCAAAACCTCCCTAAACACTCTCAGATCAGTTCCTAGGGTCCTTTGACTAATCCAGTTAGCATCAATCCTCACTTCTCACTAACAGTTCATGTTTTATGAAGCATTGGGGAATTAATCCCTTAATTCCTATGTTAACTAAGAGTCCTAATTAAATCAATTAGAGTCTAATTAACGTCTTCAACATTACCACAACAATCAGTCAGAATCATGGGCAATAACAACAGTCAACAACATTCACATCATATTGTCATCAATATCAATGAGCCAATGGTATAACAGATATCATTAAACATACAACATCATGACAGTTCAACAACTACATCAAATAGGCATATGGCATGCATACCAATAACTAACAACATTCAGTCAAACATGTTATAGGCATTAACAACAATTAGGCATATTCAAATATAACATTAACATTAATAACAGTTAACAACATCGGGGGTTAAGGGAACCCCTCATTTTACGCTACCCCCTTGCCTAATATATACACTATCCTCCTCCCCATACCTGGTATGAAGAATTCGATAGTAGAACGCCAAACGGTAGACCACGACAACCAAAGTGATCCTAACTGGTTCCCTCGAACGGCTCGACGAACAATCCCAAGCCTTGGCTAACACGAAAAGGTTAACCAAGTAGTTATCAAATCATGAACAAGAAAAGGGAAGCATAAAAGGGAAGAACTATTACCTTACGATTGGCACTTAACGCGAGACTCCGCTCTCTAAATAACGAACGGAACACCAAACAACGATTGGATTCAAAGGGAACAAATGAGAGAGGCTGTCGTCAGACTTAGGGTTACCTAAAAGTGCCAAAATAGGGTTTAACTCGTAACCCTCGGTTACTGTTCTGCTTATAAAGGTAGAGACCTGAGCACGATCGTGCTCCCCCTCGAGCAAGGTCATGCTCAATTTAACGCTTGCGAAGCGCATCCTGCCATTGAACACGGGCGTGCTCAACTCAGTGTCAGCGAGACAAGCACTCTCAACGAGCATGATCGTGCTCCTTAACAAGCACTGTCGTGCTCCTTAACAAGCGCGGTCGTGCTTGTGACCTAGAAAGTCACAAGGCACAAGCCTAAGAGAATGGATTTTCCACCTAAAAATCCCACTTAACCCATTCTAAACCTTACTAAAAAACAAGGCATACGTAAACGCGCTTAAATGAAAAACGGGGTGTTACAATAGCTACAAGAAACTGGAGTTCTCAGGCTAACGACGTTATCATTGCTGCTAGTATTCATTCTTTATGGTTTGTTTGGTTCTGTAGAAATGAAGCACGATTCCAGAACATTCAAATTCCTGTTCACAGAGCTATTAGCATGATCTCATCGGCCACCTCATTGTCTAGTTGAATTTCTAAAGGTCTCGAATTCAATTGAAGAATTTTCAATTCTCAAAGCATTTGTAGTGGCTGGACAGGTCTCCAAGACCCCTAAAATTGTTCAAGTAAATTGGTATCCTCCTCTTAGCTTTAGATAAAAGGAAATATTGATGGTGCAGCTCTTCGGAAAGAAAATTATTGTATGCAGAGCTGGTAGCTGGAGTGTGACTCCTCTTTGGTTGTTTCTGACTTAATTAATTCTTCTATAGTGCCATGGAGATTAAGAGTTAGATGGATTAGTTGCATTTCATTAGTCTAGAAAATAGAGTTTACAGTTTCACATATCTTTAGGGAAGGAAACACTTGTGCAGATAAGTTAGCATCTTATGGGCTATCTATTTCTAATTTTGTTTGGTGGGATAGTGTTCCTTTGTTTATTTTAGATGATTTCAATCATAATAGGTTTGGACTTCCTAATTATAGATTTAAATGAGCATAGGTTTTGGTTTGGTCCCCCCATGTTTTTGTATTTGTTATTCTTTTTATTTTTGGAATAAATTGTTAGGGTGCTGCAGATGATTGATGGGGTTAAGAGTGCCAACCTAGCTAGGATGTCCTTCCCTCTTGTGATGCCTTTGCATTCTAATTTTGTAAAAAAAAACCAATTATGTATTGACATATCATTAAAAGATCTTCGACTTTTACCTTTTGGACAAAAGATCGATCATAAAATGAGTAGGAACGGTTTCTATTTGCTAATTTTTTTCCAGGCCATTAATTTTCCTACCAATGATTCCTCCACCTCACTTTTTTTCTTCTTTTTTTCTCAAAATGCCCTTCCCCCCTTCTCTGATTCTTCTTCCCCACCCCCCGTTCCTTCTTCCCAAATAAAATATATCTAATATGGATTCTAACTACAAGGAGAATCCTCCAATGACAACAAAAACGAACATGTGCGGTGAAGTGAAGATTCTAAAAGAGAGGGTGGTGTGAGAAATGGTGAAGGAGGTCTTAAAATGATGAACGGTGGTGATATAACATGTGGAGCTGTCAAAATGGGTCAACCCGGCTCACCCGAGTTGGCCACCACAGGTTGAACATAAAAGTAGGTCAACCCAACCCGGCTTACTTTTTGGTGAGCCAGGAAATAGCCAACCCAGCTCGACCCACCACGGGTTGGTGGGTTATGCGGGTTGACTCAATTTTATTTAAAAAATAAAAAGAACTAGAAAAATTTAAAATAATAGTAATAATATAACATAACAACTTATGTTCTCACTTCTCTCAAGAGTCACAAATTTGAAATAGGTCCGAGAAACATATTAAACTTTCACTTTCTCTTTGTTTTGGTTAACAATAATGGATGTTGCGTGTTAAATTTTTTTTAAAAAAAAGAAAAAAAAAAGGGTACAACCTGTGAGT
This sequence comes from Sophora flavescens, assembly GCA_030762895.1. Classification (NCBI taxonomy): domain Eukaryota; kingdom Viridiplantae; phylum Streptophyta; class Magnoliopsida; order Fabales; family Fabaceae; genus Sophora; species Sophora flavescens. Next base: position 175,268,795 of record CM061064.1, read on the forward strand.
CAACCCGACTCACCCCGGGTTGAAACACCCAACCCACGGGTTAGATAAGCTGGGTCAAAATAACCCGGGGTTTAAATGAGCCAGATTTTAACTAACCCAACCCACCGGTGAGCCGGGTTGACCCGTATTAGCTCACGGGTTCCAACCCATTTCGACAGCTCCAGTAACATGAGTTAAGGGTATTTTTGAAGAAAAAAAAAGAGTGGACAAGGTGTCTGAAGAAAAAAAAAGGGTGTCAATACCAACACCCATTTCTTAATGCCACATCAACAGTTGTCGGAAAAAGATGATGGTAGGGGTCCAAAATAAAATTTTTGAGATTACAAGGACGAAATCCCGAGACAAAAATTACATGGACTAAAACAAAATTGATGAATTTTACAGGGATCAAAAACTTATTTAAATAGAAAAAACATACATTAGGGGCCACAGGGTTAAAATTGTCAAATTCCTTTTTCTGGTATGATTTCTAGTACTCAGGGGTACTGAGGACTTAATTTCCTATTCCTATCCGACTTGCTTCGAATGCTCTGAAGTTTGGCAAGAAAATAGAAAAAATCTTACATTAAGGGCCATAGGGTTAAAATTGTCAAATTCCTTCATCTTATATTTTTAGTATTCAGGATCACCGATGTAATTTCATCTTAACTTGCTTTGATTGCTCTTAAATTTGGACAGAAAATTTAAAATAATCATACAACCACACAAGGTTAAAATTGTCAAATTCCTTCATTTGGTATGATTTGTAGTACTCAATGATATCAAGATAATTTTCTTTTTTTGTCCAACTTTTGCTTTATATTGTATTTGTTTTTGGACCTCTTATGAAAGAACTATGTATTCTTTATATCTGTTGTAACTCTTTTTGTCAATGAAAGGAAGGTTTTTATTTTTGCTTCATTTCTATTTTTGTTTACAAGCAATTTTTTTCTTTTGTAATGAAAAAAACTTGTTTAAATATCCTTCATTTTTTGCAAATGGGTTAAATAAGAACAAATCAATACTCCAATGGGCCTTATTCATTAAAGTAATATACACTTGTGAAAAAGTTATTATATTATGTATATGATTTTTTAATATATTAATTGTTTATAAATTCAAAGTTTAAGACGAAATAGAAGATTCATTAACAAGAAAGATGTGTGTGGAAAAATACACTTTTAATATACACTTGTTTCTAATATTGTTTGATGACCAAGTGGAAAAACAATTATCATATTAAAGTCAAATTATTGTGATGTGTCTATTTTTAATAGCATTTCCTCAAAGAAGCGCTAATAAAGGCGAATAGGGTAATTTTTAAATTTCAATAGAGTTCCCTCAAGCAAGCGCTGTTAAAGGTTAACCTTTTCATCTAATAATTGTTGAGAACATATTTGATCTCAAATTAAAATGGGAAAGAGAAGTAAATAAATTGAAGTTGAAAATATTTGATCTCAAATGTTGAGCTAGAGCCTCATGCCTCCTGCCTCCCGCCTTTTGACTATGTGGAGTTTGTGGAGTTGAGGGAACTCATTTCTATATCCGACCCTCCTCGGGTGTCTTGTGATGATTTGTGGACTTGGATGATGCCCACATCTGGTTCTTTTAGTGTTTCAGCTGCATATCATGCTTTGTGGTTTGTTGCACCTACTCAAATGTGGTCTCATCTGGTCCGATTTCCTCTAACGATTCCTAGAAACACATTCACCCTTTAGCTTGCGGGCATGTTGGCTTGTCCACTCGGGTGAGACTTCGGCAGTGGGGTTCGTTCCATAGGAATCGTGAATTCTTTGGACTGATATTATTCATGAGCTTTCTGTGAGATGCAGGAGTCGGTGCCCTCCCTTCTGTGGTTACCGGGCTTGCACTTGCCACCGTGATGGATTTCATTTGGAGGGAGCGTAATGTAATTTCTCTCGTGGCTTGACTACTCCTTCTTCTATTTGTTCTTTCATTGCCCAGACTATCCAGTGTAACATCCCAGACTGGTTTATAGATTGACGACTGTCCCTACAAACCAACACGGGTCTTTTCAGTGTGCTTTGTCCACACTCACACGCTTCCTGGGAAAAATTTCCAAGAGAATTGCTCTAAGTCAAGCACGCTTAACTGTAGAGTTTTTAAGTGATGGGCTTCCGAAAAGAAGATGCATCTTGTTGGTATAGGTAGTACCAATCAATTCATATAAGTCATCCTTAAATGTATAGTCTCATACCTACACAGTCTCAGGATCCCTCTTATTCCAGTGTGTAATCGGTTCATTCCTGTGTCCCTCCGCCTAGAAGCCTGCCAGGAGCTGCTCCTTGTCCGTGCCTTCTTGCATCGACGACCACTCCCCGCCCCCGTCAGCCCCGACTATCACATGTCAACCAGCTTCCGCTTGGTTCGTCCCCGAACCGCACCGTACTGGGAGAGGTGCCGCTCTGATACCATTTGTAACATCCCAGGTTGCTTTACCGATTGACGACTGCCCCCACAAGCCACAAACTAACACAGGTACGTGCTTTGCCCTCACTCACACGCTTCCTAGGAAAACTTCCCAGGAGGTCACCCATCCCATAATTGATCCAAGTCAAGCACGCGTAATTCTGGAGTTCTTAAGTGATGGGCTTCCGAAAAGAAGATACATCTTGTTGGTATAGGTAGTACCAATCAATTCATATAAGCCATCATCAAATGTATAGTCTCATACCTACACAGTCTCAGGAACCATCTCATTCCAGTGTGTAATCGGTTCATTCCTGTGTCCCTTCACCTAGAAGCTTGCCAGGAGCCACTCCTTGTCCGTGCCTTTTTGCACCGACGACCATTCCTCACCCTCGTCGGCCCCGACTGTCACATAGATATCGTCTTTTTGTTTTTGTTTGTAAGCGTTGGTGTCAAAGCAAGTGGGGGTTACATGTCTCATCATTTTTGGGGCTTTCTTGTTCTTTGTTTTGTTTCACCGGCTTTCCATTTGTTTTTTGTGTACCTCGAGTTTAGTGTTAGTTTTGGGGCTGTGTGCCCTTGTTTTCGTTGACATGCGTGCCGTTTTCTCATGTGGTATGTTCCTTATAAACTCATAGCTTTATTATTGGTTTTAGGCTTAATTGCACTTTTGGTCCCCCAAGTATTATGATTGTGCGATTTTGGTCCCTCATGTTTCAATTGTGACAATCGGGTCTCCCAGGTATTGCGATTGTGTAATTTTAGTCCCTCATGTTCCAATTGTGTCAATTGGGTCCCCCAGGTATCACGATTGTGCAATTTTGGTCACCCTAGTGAGATCGACTTGGAAATTTACATGATATTTCTATATGGCATTATTAACATCTCACACACTTTAATTAGCACATAGAAATGTCATGTATGCTACCAAGCTGGTCTTACTCGGTGCCAAATCAGTCTCACATGTGCCACATAGGTTAATGACATTAAAAATTGTACAATTGTGATATCTGGAGGACTAAAATTGCACAATCGTAAACTTTGGGGACCCAATTGATGTAATTGAAACTCGGGGGACTAAAATTGCACAATCGTAATACCTGAGAGACCCAATTGTCACAATTGGAATCCGAGGGACTAAAATCGCACAATCAAAAAACTTAGGGGACCAAAAGTACAATTAAGCCTTGTTTTTATTATTCTTACTTTCCTAAAAAAAGGGTTTGAAAATTAAACTCGTAAAAAATTTAGTAAGTATTTATTAATTATTTTAAATTATATAATATAAATATAAAATGAGATAAATAATTTAAAATTAATAAGGATGATAAATTGAAATATATATAAGGGCCTAAAATAAATTATCATAATTTTTATATTAAGAAATTTAACTAATATATTATTATTAATTAACCAAGCAGTTGGACACAAGTGGTTAATGGCTACTGTTAAGGACGAATGGTTCATGTTTTGAACGAGTTCAATTGTCAGAGTCTAAGACTCTGGACACCGGGACGGAGGTTAAGGACCCTCCGGACCAAAAAAGTATATATTATTCTTAAAAATATAATATTGTAAAATTATTACTATGATGCCTAGGATATATTGGGACCTAAAATTCCTTTCTCTACTAGCTAGCCTTGGGTTGGAGTCAACACTGTAGGTTAGCAATCTCGTTGATCTGTGATGGTTGAACTTGTAAGGATGCAGAACGTGGCCAACAACAAGAACAAGGTGGAAAAACTATATATTTTTTTTATTATGATTACAATAGATAATCCAATACAAGACCAAATTAATTAGAGTTCTCCTCAATGGACCCTTAACATTCGAACATGACCTGCCTTTTTGTTTGTTTGTTTTTTTTTTTTTATCACTTTGCTTGACAGTCACACCCTCGTAACTGAAATTTCTAAACAAAATAATGATAAGAATGTAAATAAGAGAAAATTCAGAGTCACAACTAATGCACCTAATCAAATTAAAAATCCCTTATGACTTGTGCAGGTGCTTAGCCTTGCCACAGAACAATGCATTTTCTGGGATATTAGTCTCGGTGTATGGGCTGTTCTCATTGCTCCACACCCTGAGATACAAATCTTGTCCCAAATATCTCCTTGGCCATATTGCAGACCTCAAGTTCCACATACCCTTATTGTCCAAAGACACCAATATGGCAGTCCAAGAATTTGGATATACCTGCTCATTGCATGCATGAAAGAGCAACAATCATTAGTCAAATATATGTAACTTTTTACAATATTATTATAACACAGTTCACAGAATACCAAAAATGCAGCCTTGTAGAGAGAAGCTAAAGTTCACATGACACACCTGAGTAGTATATCTTGTAATACCATCAACCAAGTTGTAAAGGTCTCTCTTATCTTCTGTCCACATGCCTTTGCCATATCTAAAATATTTAGATTCAGTAAATAGAGTATTAATAAAAAAAATTAATTGATAAATATAAATGTATCATGAATCAATACTTCGAAAGGATTAACGGTTAGGTAAAAGAATAATTTTAAATTACAGTTACGGTCACGTTGTAGTCATTATGATCTAATGCGGCTAATGCAATCCGCAATTACAGGATTGATGTAGTTACAACAATCACCGCAAGTGAGAATTAAGTTGTTGCGGCGACATTATCTGATGCGAACCACATTTTAAAACATTAGGTGAAATATGTATATAAAAAGTTCCATTTTTATTAAAAACTTTAGAGTATAACATAAAATTATGATTCACAGCTTTTAGGAGAAACGGTTCTTAACAAATTAAACCCAATTAACACACAAAAAAAAAAAAAAAACTTAGTTGTCTTACGTACCCGACCACATAGAAGCTAGATCCATCCATATGCCATGATTGAATAGTATTTTCATTGTTCTGGAAGACTATTTCAGCAAAGTCGTGAAGGGTTAACCCAATAACAGATGTGCCAAGTTTGACAGGGGTGCTTGGAGGAGGAAAATCTTGGATTGTATTTAAGTCAAAGACCCCGGGAATGTTGAACCAATCAGCAAGCTTCAATGCTGTGTTTGGATTGATGTGGGAAATGCCATTCACTGCATATCTTAGCTTTCCATTTATTTTGGCTTCAGAATTTGCCAATATAAGTTTCCTTACAATAGGGATGGTTCCGTAGTGGAATGACCCCTGAGGATTTGGCCTAGCTGCATTTGCTGTCAAATTCAGCCTTTCAAATCCACAAATAAGATGAAGTCAGAAGCAATAAATAAATAACGTTTAAGAAAATTATAAGTTAAGTTTGCAAAAATAAATAAATAAACTGTACAATGTTTGAGGTTTACACTTTCAAAAATGATATTTGCATGTAAAAATTCTTATATTATTTTTTCACTATAACTAATAGAAGTTGAGTTAGCATATTAAAAGAGTTTAAGTTTGATATTATTTGACACAATGTTAGCATAAATTTTTTTCATATTTTCAACCAATTACGAATCATCACATGTATGACTTAAGGTAATTATGATAGAAGTCACACATTTTTAATGATGTAATAATTTGTGATTGATTGTCAGTATATAAAATATTCTTCATTCTTTATACTGGCATTACATATTAATTTTAAATAAAAGGCTTAGGCATACAAATGCATCATAATAGAGAAGATGATTCTAATTAGATTGGCATCATAGATTCTACCAATCATCTGCAGCATACCTAAATATTATTAAAAAAATTGAAAAAAATACAAAGAACATGTGGGACTAAAGCTAAAACCCATAGAAAAATAAAAATCAACTAAATCTACAGTTAGACAACTATAACCTATCTCTAAAAAAACCCCCTAATAAAATTAGGAGGTAAATCCCACCAATGAAAATCATGATTAGTAGTTCCATATCTATCAAGCTTATCAGCAAAAGAATTCCCTTCCTGAAAAATATGAGAAATAAAAAATGCATCCTAGAAATATAGATCATACAATTATTCCATCTGTTTCTTATACTCAAGGCACTCTTTTTTTAGACTTGAAAGCTGCCACCACCGGTTGGGAATCACACTCTATCCAAAGTGTATTCCAACTATTCCAACATTACATATTAATTAAATTCGTTTAAAATGTCTTTATTTATTTTATTTTCTAAAGAAATTGACATAATGGTGATATGATTTTTTTGTGTAACAAAATATCACTACTGGTACACTTTACTTGCTTGAAATGTTTTTTTCTTCTAATTTCATTATTTAAAATTGAAATTGTGGTATATAAAATGTAAAAAAAAATATGTGAAAATATTATTTTTGGAATAAAATACCCTACCTGATGGTCCTTGCTTGCTTAATGGACCAATCTACATCGGTAGTTGGGCCTATAGGTAATGGGCCTGAGGCCATTCTGTTGGAGCCATCATAATGAAGAGTTGCTGTGGTAGTAAGAACAGTAGGCTCAGTGAAACGGGTAGATGCAACAATGTAATAGTCACTGGTTGACCCATTCAGTGTGACTAAAAATGTTGCTGATTGGCCCACATGAACATCAAATGACTCATAAACTTCCTGCAATGTATGGGCACCTTCAACTTCAATGAGTGTCAGGGAATGGTCCTGAATCCTGAAGTTAAATGAGGTTGTTAGCCCAACGTTGGACACTCTGAACTTGTAAGTCTTCCCTGAAAAGATTTAATTTTCAACCAAATTTATTAGCCATTGATGGTAATTTTAATGAAACTTAGAAACTATCATTATTTTAATTTAAAATTTAAAATTAAAGAAATGGAAAATGGATCCGGTGCAATTTTAAAAAAAAAACTGCAGGGAATCTTAACCATAAAAAAATTGTTGTAATGTAAATGTTAATGGAAAATGTAACACAATAAATGTAGAGTATGAGATGCTAATCATGGAAATAACATAACAGATGTTCTTAGGTAGCTGTTACCTATGGTATCATGTGTTAGGCACTTTTTTTTGTTGTTGATAAAAATGTGTTAGGCACTTTATTCAATAATTAACTTGTATTAAGGTACTATTTTGGGATTTGGATTCTTTCATGTCTTGGAAGAAGAGGATATGAAATATGATCCTATTGAAGAGAAAAAGACATTTTTTTTGAAATGTACTTAGTGGATTCCCAGAATCATACATGATGGGTGTGTGTATGGAAAAAAAAACTGTGTATTTCTCTCTCACCATTCACCAATGAGGCCATGTCTAAGAGAGAAGCAAATTTACTTTTATTTGTACGCCTATTCAAATTTAATTTTGTATCTCTCTCGTAACATGACAAGAAGGAAGGAGAGGATCCAAATCCGAGGATCCATCTCCATTTTTTAGACATAGTCACATAGGTGCATTCTTAATTAACAATATGGTCTCTACAACTTTGTGTATGTTATGATCACCTGCTTGACCAGTAAATACAACGGCATCTTTTTGGCCATTTATGAGAAGAGCATCGGGGAAAGGAAGAGCCTTGCCAGCGTCCAATATTCTCCTTAGTACCTGCAAACCAAGATTGTATATTTGTTAGAACAAAGCACTGTATAATAATATCATATACTCAATATAACAAGCTTCAAAGGATCCAAACATAGAGAATAATAATTAATTTTAGAATGCCATTACAGCCAAAATGTTTATGGAAAATCTTATAAACTATAAGCATGTAAAAACAAATATAGATAAAAGATTTGAGGGGACTTATTTCTTTACCAACCTTGTGGTCTTTCTTGTACCAATCACCAATAAGTAGTGTGAACTCTCCATCTGGAGCAGGATATGGAATGGATATAACAGACCTTTGTGCAACATTGAATCCTCCAAAACCCCCAGCAGCTTTATGGATTTTTGTTGATGGGAAATATGTGTAGGTTCCAATTTGATCTTTTACTTGGAACTTGTAAGTCCAGTTTGTTTTGGGAGGAATGGGGCAGTTGGTTCCTAAAACCCCATCTTGCCATGATGTTCTTCTCTGTTTTATTCCACTCCTGTTACAATACACCACAGTAATATAAAAAGGGAAATGATTTTTTTACTTAAAATGGTGCCCCCTTTGTTTTTTGAGTGTATTCTAGAGAAACGTGTATATAAAAAATATAAAAAATAAGTAAGAGTTAGAGATAAACATATACGGTGTCACATACAGTGTCCAAAATTTGTGTTCAAATAACATAACTCTAATATAAAGGGTCAATACTTAATAAAAAATGTTACTTATACTATCAGACACCAAATAACATGGTTAAGTGTGTGTTTGGTTTCACGTTGGAAACCTCCAGATGTATTAGCATTTAAGATTGTGCCCAATTGAGGGAGTGGCCTGATTTATATATCAAGTATGAGAGTCACTTTGTTGTCCAAAAAATCTAGACAATTTAGACTCAAGCTTCCCAACTTATATACATTACAGCCTTCTTTATTTTGCCTCATGTGGGACTTTATTCTCCAATAAGATGTTCGATTACTGGCAGGTAAAATTGATTTTACCTCCAGAAGTGATTCAGACTAGAAGCTACAAAAAGTAACTTTTGAGTTGAGTTGAAAAATTTATACTAACTTTTATATCAAACTTACTTTCAAAGTAAAAAACATCCAAACATAAATCACATCACTTCAAACTCAATTCTAACCAAATCAATTACATTCAAAATCATTTTTATCAAATACTCATCCAAACACACACTAATATGTATGATACAAATCATGGTTAATGGTATTTAGGTGTATGGATGACTGAATTGTTAATATTGTCGGGTTTGTGATTAATGATGTACAAAATTAGTTAATGTGATCAAAATCTCATATGTTCCAATATCATAGCTGATATAATACACCTCAGTTTTCCCAATGTAAATACTAGTTTATCATGAGAAAATTAAGTAAATTGTGGTAAAGAACCACTAACCATGTAATGAGGAAATGTTCGTCCAACTTGTTAATGACATTCACAAGGATATTGTCATTAGTGATGGCATCAATTGTAGGACCTGGAAATTGACCATTGATAAGAATGCCCTGATGGAGTAGTATTATTATAAAATAAATGTCAGTCCCTTATCAAGTATGAAAGAAAGATATATATTTCATGCATATTGCAGTGGAAATTGAGCAATTAATAACCTGTTGAGGAACACCAAGAGGAAAAATTGTCCCATTAGTAACTTCCCATGTGAAATACTGATATCTATCTTCTGCAATAACCGAGAGGACACTCCAGCAAGCCAAAATTCCAAGAAGAAAAGTGGTCTGCTTCATCTTGTCTAAGGATACTCTATCAAATTAATACGAGAGCGTTTAGGGTCTCAGGATATCTATCTACAACAATGCATGCATTGGTTGGATTGTTGAAATACAATAAGTTTCAAAATTTGAGTTACAATTATTAATACCGTAAAATGTACAAACCAAAATGTTATAATGAAGAAAGGAAAAGAAATACTTTATACTATATAAGGATTTAATTTTAATGTAGAGTCAACATAAAATATTTATCATCCAATCATGCATATACTGTTACATCATTCAAAATATTTGAATCATATAATAATTATCTAAAAAATCACACATATCAAAATGTACTATTGGTTGATTGGTTAGAAGATTTTACATTTATAATGCATCAAAATTAAACTTAATTAATCTGTAGTATACCAAATGTCAAGAAACAACCTAAAAAAGAAATTTTGTCAAAAAAAAAAAACCTAAAACAGAAATGCATTAAGAGTGCGGATTGAATGAGAAAGTTGATAACGTACCGGAAGTCTAACTTCCTCTTAGACAGATGAAATTGAGACGGAGAATGGAGGTGAGGATAGAGTATACAGTGACGCTAAGCCTATATATATAAGTATAAGCGACATAATAGATGATGTGGCGGAATATGCCATGTAGGCACAAATGAATGTGGAAGCATACTGCTATCGTATGCATTCACCGGTGTGCATGGGTTGCTTAAGTGGAAACGGGTTTGAATATTTTAAACATGTAATCCTAGGTTCGGTCTCTAGATTCATATATGTATGAAAAAAAATGATCGAAAGGGATCTTCACTTATGATAATATTTCTAAAAATTAATCTCTTACAATATCATGTGGAGGATATTATGGGAGAAAAGAAAAGAAAAAAAAACTTATGCATGCATTTTTCTTTGCACAACTCACGCCTGCTCAAGATTATTTGTTTAGTAATGTCAATGGACCAGGTTGCTAAGTTGACTAGAATTTCTTGAAATAAGCAAGACCACCACGTTAGAGAAAAGGAAAAAAAAAAAGAGAGGTTATTATTGAGGCCTTCATTAAATCCTAGATTGCTTTTGATTTTGGAGAAGCTTATTCAAATAGTTTATTCGTGAAAATGTGAACCAATATGAGTTGGTTTTTGGACTAAACTTGAGTCGGTGGTGTAGCCATAAGGGAAGGCGTATCGATCTGAATAAACCGGGTGCGACGCAGCCGATACCGGATCCTTATTAATGAGCTTCCAATTAGTGGAGTAAATTCTACGACCGTATATCCAAATCTATGACATTATTATATAATAATATTTGTTTTTATTTCAATAGAAATTGTCATATACAGCTAGAACGCGGAGAGAGAGAGAGAGCATGCATGATGAGCATGAGATTTCCATGACCTTCACTTTTTCATTTTATATTAGGAATTGGCTCCTTCAAAGTGTTTATCTCTAAAATTACAAAGTACTAAGTTTTTACCCCCAAAAAAAATAAAAATTACAAAGTAAGTATAGCTAATGCACAAGAATCTTAACTCATTAAATGATTTAAGATTTGATATACAATCACTTTTTTTATTTCAGAGACATGTTCATTTATGACTAGCTATATATAGTCAGAATAGATCATAAATGAGTTAAATTGTTTGAAAAATGTCTGCAAAGTCAGAGATTAGATTAGTCTCTGATTAAAAATAAAAAATGTCGCAATACTTAGACAAGGAAAAAGTAAAGATAAAAGGAGCATGAAAATTGCTGTAAATTAATGACCTTCATGTATGTACAACACTCAAATATAGTTTACGTATTAAATTTTGTTAGGTTATGCAGATGGGAAAAAACACTATTCACGGGCTCAAGATGAGAAAAATAAATTGTGGTGGGTCATTTCCATTACTTGGCTTTACCTTTTACATATTATTATTGTATAAATATAAATATATAAATAATAGATGATTATATAGGAATCTTATTATTGTTTCAACTAGGAAACAACAATCAAGAGGTCTAACGTCGTTGTGGAAGCAAATTTGAAGACAATGTGATCGAATAGTACGGATCTATGTTGGATTTATAATTTTATTCCGTCACTTGCTGCTTAATTTTTTCCCTTTTCTAACTCACATTTTCCAAGGTCAATTCTGCTTCCCACAGTTATTTAGAGCAAATGGACTCGTAAAACGCGATATCAAGTGAATAAAAGAATGTTGGAGCAAGAATTCTACTGGTGGATCAGAAAAGAAATGATGAATTTTGTGAAAAAACTATTAACTGACAAAACCTATAAATGGTTAAGACTGTTCACTTATTCGTCAATGCAATAATGTGTACACGTAATGTCTCAAACCTTATAATATTGTTATTGTGTACGCTAGCTGTATAAAAAAATTATAGTGCACAAGAAGTTAATTATAGTTAGATATCAGGTTAAAGAAAATACTCCGTTGGCTTTTTGTTAGTCTGAGGAATCTAAGAGATGACTGTCATTTTTGCATAAAAATGCGGCTAAGTGTTACTGTAACATACCTCACGCAAGGTAAGTGTATTTTATTCTATTCTATAATACTCAAATAAAGTCAAGAAAACAGGACTTGTTTGTTAATTTGTTTCATTTTCATGTTTTCATTTTCTATTTTTAAAAATAATTATAAAACTATCTTATTGGTGTCATATTATTTTTATTTTGTTTCCCGTTTTTAAATATTCAGTAAAAACAGAATAAAATTGTTTTCAATATTTCCTATACAAATCTTTAAAAACAGATAATAAAAATAATGTATCAATTTTATAATTATTTTTTAAAACGGAAAATTGAAAACAAAACAAAGTTCCTATTTTTTGATCAACGTTTATAATGCCAAGGTATTAGTATTACACGAGAAGGACAGCTAATTGCATCTCTTGTAATAATTATTCACTATGTTTTTAAGTCAACTAGTTTTTTAGAAGTCAACTCTAAGTTTAATTCCTAGCTAAATCAAAGAATCCAAGGCAGAGTTAATATTTAGAAATATGATTTTCTTTTATGAAAGTAAAAATGTACTTATTTTTAGGATTTAATTATAATGTATTGTTTTTTGTCAAAAAAATTATAATGTATTGTTTGTATAAAGAGTTTTTATACTAATCAACTAAGCATAATTATCAAATTATTAAAAATATTTGACTTTTACATGAGATGATGTTTGATTGATTGTGTAAAAAAATTTACAATGATATATACATGTGTGTGTGTGAATTATAGTTTAGGTGAGTTGGGTCCCGAGGGCTCATCAGGGTTAGGGCAGGCCTCAGGGCTCAAAGAGCGTTTATAGAGATACTTACAGATTACCCATCAATGATGTCCTCACATCGATAGTGATATTCGAACTCACGACCTTATGGGTTATGAGTCGTATCCTTACCAACTGGATCAACCTTTGTTGGCATTTACAATGATATTTGTATCTACATTAAAGTCTTATTTTTTATTTAATAAAATTTATTACAATCTTCATCTTTTAAATAATTTTAGGATTTTATTTATGAGTTTAATTTCTATGCATTGACAGTTTAAAGGAGTTTTACACTGACATCCAATAAGATTTTGACAAATTGGTTTATTATTGTCTTTCTCTCTTAGTTATCATATTAATTAAAAGTATATATATTAAAATATTAGTGAATGTTATACTGATAATGCATATTACTTTAATTCTTTATTTATATGCATTGTGAATAAAAAAAATTATACTGTGAACTGTTGGCAAATCGTTAAAAATGTAGACTCCTATCATAAGTACGTAAAAAATCATATAAAAGGTGATTTTACAATTGGCTAAAAACAATACTAACAGTGCATTAAAATCAAACTTATAATTTTAATATATATCTCTAACTTTTTCACTTTATTTACAATCTTACTCAAAAAAATTCTTTGATCAATAACTGATCAGAACAGATCCCGATAACTAATCTCATAGGAAAAGAGAAACATGGAAGATCTAGACATTGTGTTTTAATAATAATTCAAAATTAAATATGTCATGTATTCATGGTAGGATAGGAATGACCTGTTTCATAATGATGTGTTACTTCATATTTCATCCATTAAATTAAGCCACTTAAAAAATTAATCATATTATTTATTATAAATATATTTTTTAAAATGATATGACACAATCTAATTAGATGAAACAGAATGTGATACATCATTTTAAGATAGATAATCTCCATCCGTTCACGTTAATGTAACTCAATAAGAAGTTAAGAGTAAGAGCATTCACGTTCATAATTGCTTTGATCATTGGCTACATAAGTTCTGCGACTTGCGGCCGTCACTCAAGAAACGGGCAAACGGCCTTTTAGATTTTGATGTCTCATCTCTCTTTTGAGTTATGATTGTTCTTTACCTGGCCCTAAACATTGATAAGATCGATTCTTTGAATCCAAACCTGTCCTTAGACTCGAAGGAGCCCAATCATATTCGGGTTGGTTTAAGATCAAATCTAAATGGGATGGGATCGGGTTGACTGAAATTAAATAGATTCTTTGTAAATTAAATTTCGGTGAGTCGTAAAGAATATTTTTTTTATAAGCCAAAATATTAGTAAATGATGCTACCTAAAGCCATCAATTGATCTCGTGTCATCAAGTAGATCAAAATTGGATGTTACAAAAATCAATAAGTAGATCATTTTGCTAGATGCTTCCTTGATGCTTGTGTTACCAAAGTCACATTATTAAAAACAATATATTTTCATCAAACAAGATTCTTACAATGTTACAAAAGCCGAAAATTGCTTCCTACAAGCCACTAATTGGGTCATATGAGACGTGATATGTAAGAGTAAAGTTTAATAATTTAGTTCATATTTTTTTCTTAGTGACTGTGCGTAAAACGTAAGATAGAGAAGGTTAAAAGTAGATTTTTATTATATAGGTCGGGCCGGATAACCCATAGGTCAACCCAGACCCATCCTTGACCCGACACCAGTTTACTAAATGGGACGCGGGTTCGTCCCTTCTCTTTTACGGGTTAGGATCAGACCTAACTCGAACATTACGGGTTGAGACGGGTTCTAGGGTCGAGCTAGGTTTTGCACAACCCTAACCAATATGAGCTTGAGCAATCAAAGTTTAATACACAAGATCTTCCTCAAATGTACATAATACAGCCAGAAATATGAGAAATTAAATTCTCTTCATCTGTTTTTTTTTTTTTTATCGTAGTCAAACCCTCGTGACTTAAAAATGACACCAAAAGACTGGTTGGTGATGATACATTGATACTAAGGGTGATGCCCTACGGCTTTGCCACAAAGCAAGACATTAGTAGGAATATCATATTCATTAGCAAGGCTGTGCTGAGCATTCCAAACCCTGAGATACAACTGCTGCCCAAGATACTGCCTTTCCCAAATTGCAGACCTCAAGTTCCACATACCTTGGTTGTCCAAGGACACCAATATAGTAGTCCAAGAGTTTGGATACACCTACATAAATTTGAAACAACCAGGTAAGCATATCAGATATATTATTATGAGAGATGAGATGATTAAATCTGGATCTTCGGATCAAACATGAGTAGTCAAGATTAAAACATAAAGTATGTGACTTTTTTTAAGTGATCACATGACTACCAACTACTCTTGAACATTCATGTATGGTTTAATGACCCATATTTGTTGTCAAGAAATATTTTTATAGATACTAATGGTTCTAGTTACCTGAGCAGTGTGTCTAGTCAGGGCATCCGCTAAATTGTAGGTTCTTCTCTTGGCTGGTGTCCACTGGCCAAAACCATAACTGTAATTGTTGCAGTGAACATCATTAAACCCCCTTAAGCTAATTCTAAGGAAATATAGTTGTTTGCTTCTACAAATAAACGTAAATATAGATTGAAGCAGAACTCAAAAAAGGAAGCTGACATACCCCACGACCCAAAAATCATAACCATCAAGATGCCAAGATTGCATGGTATTTTCATTGTTCTGAAAAATGACCTCAATGAAATCATGGAGAGAATTTGGCAATACGGAGGTAGCTATATATGCAGGACCATTAGAAGGAAGACTCTGGATACTATCCACACTGAAGATTCCGGGAATGTTGAAGTGATCAGCAAGCTTCAGAGGTGTGTCAGGGTTTACATATGAAACTTTGTTAACAGCATAACGAAGTTTTCCATTAACCAAAGGTGCTGAATTGGCCAATACAATTGTCTTTATAGGAGTTATTTTCCCATAATGGTATGACCCTTGTGGGTTAGGCCTAGCAGCATTTGCTGTCAGATTCCATCTGCATGAGCAAATTATTTTTAACAGATCAATTTTTTTTATAGCCAAATATTAGTTGTTAGTTTGTTATGTTAGTTGGAGATGGGATTCGAACCTTACACCTTATAACTCCCAACACCTTTGTCCCATACCCCAAACCACCTGATCACCTTATGACTCCCACTTTTAACAGATCAAAATTATATACATAATCAAAGGCAAATTTCAAGGCTTGTTGAATATTTGGTTAGATTTTTTTATTACCTGAAGCTTCTAGCTTGCCTTACAGACCAGTGATACTGGTAAGCAGGGGGACTAGGCAAGGGACCGGAAGCAGGAGAGTGAGAGTTAGAATAGTGTAACACTGCAGTTGCTGTAAGAACTTGCTTGGAAAATCTTGTTGAGGCAACAATGTAGTAGTCCTTTGGAGGCTGATTTAAAGTTACCAACACAGTAACTGATTGGCCAACATGAACATCAAGGGAGTCGTATATGTTCTGGACAGTGTGTGATCCTTCAACCTCAACTAGCTTCAGGGTATGGCCTTGAATTCTGAAGTTAATTGAGGTTGACAACCCCACATTTGAGATCCTGAACATATAGGTCTTTCCTGAAAGTAAACATAAATTTTGTTGGTAAAAACAAATGTGATGAAGTTAAATGAATAATTTAGAATTTACAAAGAGTTGAACTATATAGTCTTAAGAAAGACTGACCCTGGTCACCATTTACGGTTGTATGAGCCTGGCCATTTATAAGCAGACCATCAGGAAAGGCAAGAGATCTTCCAGAATCCAAAGATTCCCGTAATGTCTGAAAATATGAAAACACAGAGAATGAATACAGTTGAAGAATTGTGTTTAAGACAAAGAAATAAGGCAAAAGTAAACAGAGAATATTATTCTAACGAGTTCCTTTCCATGAACCCTTCACAGCAAAAAGGAAAAACTCTCCTCAAGATAAACTTAAACTTGGTCATTCTAATATGATATCAGAACCTAACCCAATTCAAATGTTGGGCCACTCGCAAATGTCTTGTACAACAAACTTCACGCCCCAGATGTATAGTCTTAGGAATGAGAGGCATATCATATGAATAGGCAAAGAACCCTCTATAATGACCTGGACAACCCTCCCCCAACTAGCTTTTGCAGTGAAGTTAAGCCTGATTATTCTAATAAATACATTCTTGAATGAGAGCACAAAGCATCAAAGAATTGTGATCAAGACATAAAAAGGTTTTCATAATTGGAAATTCGTTGTTAGAAAGACATATTAGGGTCCATTTCATTTCTGAGATATATATCCAAACACAATTCCTCAACTAGCAAGCAGAATGAAGGATAATTTAAAGCACAAATTGATGAAGGAAGACATAAATATGATCCATCTTACCTTGTGACTGTTCTTGTGCCAATCCCCAATGAGTAAAGTAAAATCTCCATCAGGGTATGCATAAGGAACTGGGATGACAGATCTATGATATACATTGAGTCCTCCGAACCCTCCAGCTGCTTTATGCAGTTGAGTTGATGGAAAGTATGTGTAGGTTCCAATCTGATCCTTTGCCTGAAACTTGTAAGTGTAATTTGAGTTTGGAGGAATGGGGCAGTTGGTTCCCAATACCCCATCTTGCCATGAATTTTTCCTTTGTTTAATGCCATTCCTGGTTTATAACAACAGTGTTAAACCATTTTCTCAAATAAAATGCCACAACCAGATGTTATGAATAAGGATACTGGGAAAATGCAGATTTCTGTGCTATGTCATTATCCTAATCTTTCCATTTATAGGCCCAAAAAAAAAACAGTAATGTCAGATACCTTAGAAAACTTAAAAACCCTTTGTGTTTTTCTTTCTGGCATTGACTAAAATATAATAAGATGTCCAAATCTTCTAAGTTATTGAATAGCAATGCAGCTCTTCTAGCTAAAAATTCACTAACCCTGAGACAGTGACCCACTTTCCATAAATCTTTGTACATCTAGTAAATGTAAAGAATGTCATTTATCAAAATGATGAAAATATGACTCTATAAAGTTTAAACAGCAATTGATACTAAAAGATTGCCATACTTCTAGAACTTAAAACAGTAAAATCCTTGTATATCACCAATGCTACCTTCCTTTCAACATATTTTCATCCAAGATGTTAAAATTTAACATGATGAAGCAGCGAAAGAGACTATAGATTCCCTTAAATTCCCATAAGAAGTTGACATATGGCTTTGAGTTAAAGCAGACTATACAGACCATAAAGCAAAAATTTCGAGTTGAAGTAGGAAAAGAAGTACTGGGAAATAGAGAAACTCACCAAGTGAGAAGAAATGGTTCATCCAGCTTGTTGACGAGGTTGAGAATTACATTGTCATTAGTTACCAAGTCAAGTTGAGGGCCAGGAAACATACCATTGATCAGAATCACCTTCAAAAAAATAAAGCACTAAAACTTTAGAGACCACCACCAATTTATCCAAAGATTTTGTGCATGTTTGGTTTACGGATAAGAAACTACAAATATATATTTGAGACAAAGTATCTATATAATGAGCGTTTGACAAACTTGATTTTGGATGTAATTGATTTTGTAGAATTGATTTCAATACAATTGAGTTTGAAGTAAAATGATTTATGTTTGAATGTTTTTATTCTGAAAGCAAGTTTGATATAAAACTTAGTGTAATTTTTCAATCCAAAAGTAGAAGCTACTTCGCTGCTTCCGATAGAATCAATTTATATGCAAAATTGATTCCACGAACGTGTAACCAAACACCTTTTTTCTATCAAAATCACGTTCCACGCTTTTGTACTTCTGGGGTCTCCAGAAGTGGAACCAAACATACACATATATACTTTAGGACAAATGTAGTTTTGGAAAGTACGTCTGCAACTGTAAATCAAACATAACCTGCATCTTATAGATCCAAGGAAAGCATATGATATGAATAACCCACCTGCTGAGGACTACCAAGAGGAGAACGAGTGCCATAAGTCACGGTCCATGTGTAGTATTTGTATGCATCTTCTGCTTGTAACAAAGGTACACTCAGCAGAGCTAGAACAACAACACAGAATAGATGGAGCAAAACTGTGCTTCCCATTGCCTCTACAAAAAGAGAAAAAAAAAGACAACTTATGAGAAACAACACGCTTATATTTCAGAGTTTAGAAGACTTCATGTACTGAAGAGAAAGGGAAAGAATGCTGGAAACTAGGAACTGAAAATGAAGCATGTTGAGTTTGTAGAAGTGGAAGAGAATTGAAAGCTACCAGAGTTCTGTTGTTCTGCTCAAAGCCTCAAACTGTGACTCACTTCAAGAAGCTAGTTGCCAAAGCCTTTCTTTATATATCTACATGAAAGGAATGCCATGGAAATAAACAATTAGAAAATGAAATGTCATGGTAATAAACAATTAGAAAATGAACTTTATATTCTCACAATGTTTTTTTTTGAGATTCTCTCTTTTTATATTATTTTTTTTATTACGATGACGTTTAGTTAATGGGATGTTTTATTATCGAAGAAATTATATTCCTGGAAACGTTATTTATATAAATATTTCTTTCTCACCTCCATACTTGAAAATAAAATTTTCTATTTTCATTTACTAATTTGATTCATGGGTATCTTTTACATCGGAGAATAATTTTTTTAAACTTATACTAAACAGGAAAATCTTTTCTTCCCACGCTCTCGAGAATTTTAAAATAAAACTTTACCAAACTCTATCTATGTTTCTTACTAAAAAGAAAGACATAAAAATACATTTATTTTTACTTTTGTTTGGGTGATTCATTTAAATTTATTTTTATTTCCTTCTTCATTACATGAAATAAAATCCAAATCTGTTTTTTACCATTTTTTATAGGAGTTGATGATATATAAATTTATGATTAATTACTATGTCGGATAGTTAACAAATTATTTGATAGAAATATTTGAAGTTAAATGTTAATCTATCATATACTAATTAACCATGCAATGACATCATTATAATCAGGTGTAAGAAATGATGTAAAAAGGTTATGTCAGGTGATAATTTTTTAAAAAAGATAAATGATTTTGTTTGGTTTCAAGGTAGCAAATTGACCATTCAAATTCGGCGCTGTTAACGCGTTTCCGTAGGTTGGATGTTGCTTCAAACTAAAGTTAAAGAGAAAATTGTAAACAAAAAAAAAAGTTAAAAAGAAAATAAAAATAATATGCCTCTTACGATCTTAAAAAGAAAATCATTATTAAAATGGACCTGTTGCTTTACCAGCCCACCATAACCCCAAAGTCCAAACGTCTAAAGTCTAAACCCCTGAAATCTCGCCATTGATATCAGCGTCTTTCTTTATATAGCAAAATTTTATAGTAAAATATTATAATTGAGTGAATATAAAATTTTTCAAACCAACTTAATATTCGATTTATTTCATGTACAAATTAGATATACTTTTATAGTTGGTGGTATTTCCTAATCTTGTAAGGAGGTGTGCCTTCCCCAACCTAAATTTTATTGTATAAATAAAAGTTATACATTTCCAGTTAAAAAAAAATAGATATACATTTCACACCGCCATACAAGTTGTTCAATGGCGTTTACTGTTCACACCTACTGACCTACACGATAATAAAGAGGAAAACTAGTTAATTGTGAAACACCCAAGGCTATTATATGTTTTGAATTTCTCTTCCTTTGGAGTAACTATAGATGCATTTATCGACATCGTTCTGAAGGACGAAGAAATTAGGTTTGGGCCTTCGGATAGGGAATGATAAAAATAAAAATATAGACAGCTATAAAAGTATAGTATGATCAATGTGATAGCAATATACAATACAACAATGGTCCTATTTATAGGATTAGAATATTTTCAAAAGTTTGATTCAAATTTTCTTTTTTTTACAAAAGCATTATATAATAGTTATGTATAATTATAAATATTGTTTGAGCTAAATAATAAAGTAGCTAACATGGATTGACACATCTGATCGAGTCTTTTGCTCATACTAGCTGTGACTTGGGTTCGATTTCGATTCCTACATCTCTCATGTTGGTAGGCAATATGTAAATTCCACTATAAATCCTCGTTGAGGTTGGTGGTATTCCCTGACCTTGCAAAAGGGCCTGCCTTCCCCCAATCTAAACTTTTTAGTATCAAAAAAATAATTAATAATAGTAAAGTACCAATATATCAAGTGGTGATTACATTAATCTAAGCTCAAGTACAAGGGAATGCTCTATGTACAATTAGGTCTTCGCTCTCTTCTATGAGTGTGGAGTGTGTGAATAGTACAGTGAGTCCCTAATGAAGAAGACAATCACCCTATATATGGGTCTTCGTGAGTGCTCGTCACGTGAGATGGTTACACCTAATGAGGCCCACTAGTCCGTCAGCGTGATTCATGGACGCGTATGGAAGATCCCCCCTCTCTCTCCAATCATCATGAGATCCTTCCAGACCCATGACGTGTCCATGTGAGCTCTTCACATACCAAACACCTCGGATGGGCCACCATGCTGAAGGTCCCGACTTGTATATAAGACCTCGAGAGCTCGTCTTGAACCAGGTTGGTCTGAATGACTCCTGCTTTGTTCTTGACATGACCTATCATGCCGGTTTTTCATGTCAAGAAGTCGGTCTTCCTTTGGTATGTCGAGATGTTCTTCTTGGAAGCCATCTCAGGTCCTGATGGAATGTATCACTCGGACTTCTACTTTTACCCTTCATACTCGTGGGCCTTGACCTGTTGGGCTTAGGACCAATTTTGGTGGGAACAAATATAATCCTAACATAATTACATAATTAATCAAATCATCTCACATGAATAGAAATAATAAATCAAATCATATAAATCTAGCCATATAAGATCCTATGTAACATTACATAATTTTTCATGTGATGATGTGAAGTTATAACATGTACACAGGGGTTCATTGATATCAGAAATTGAATTTGAAAGATAGCCACAAAAATAAATTATGCCGAACCTTAAATACATTTAAAAAGATCAATGAATAGAGACATTAAGTTGTAAATATTGTAGACCAATGAGTTGAGCAAGTGACTAGTTGATAGCCTAATAATGCTTGTTTGGTGTTTAGTTTGAATATACTTGAGAACGGAGGTGACGAGGATATGGCAGTTTCCTTCTTGTATGTGATGACTCGATGGCGGAGGGGTGTTGTGACGCCGGCAAGTGTACCGGGTCGTCGCAAGTAATAAAAGAAACACGGTAAGTAATTACCGAGGTCGAACTCAGGGATTGGGCTACCAATTCAACTAATCCGCGGGAAATCCGATACGTTGGTCAAGTTACAGAAGGTGGTTGAGAGAGAGAGAGAGAGATTAATATCAAAGATTCAATTAACAATTCTAATAAAATAATTAACTAAAAATCTGAAATTAAAATGTCCAAGGTCACAAATCCACCTACCCAATATGTATTCCCAAGTGATGATGAATTCCTCCCTAAGTTCAATTACGATGTCAACCGGGACCCCCAAATTCTCCTATATCCACTCTCGTGCTCAATAGGACGTATTCGATGATTGGATTAATTACTTGCTAGGTCTCATAATCCTAATCTCGAATTCTATTAATTCTTGTTCCCTATAAGGTTGCACTAATCTCCTACTCACTCTCGTGTAATATTCGATTAGTGATCCCAATTCAAGTTCTAAACGCGAATCGCTGACTAAGCCTCATCAACGTTAACAAGTCAATCACGCAACACATATGATCAACGCAATCAAATCAGAATTGGAAAACGTACATAAGAGAAGGGGAGAAAAACATACATCACAAGAACACTACACCGCCATGGGTGGCTTCATTGATCCCTCGGACGATGGGATTAGTTCCTCATGCTCATAGACAAACAATCGGACTTAACCACCATCGTAAAATAAAAAGAAAAGAGGAGACGCAGCTCCAACGAGAAACAAGGATTCGTAACTACTGATCTAAACAAGTGGAAAAACTTGGATCCCTAATTCTGATCTGAAACAACCTTTAAATAAGGATTCTGTTTCTCGCCCGCTCGCGGGGCGAGCTTATCCTCGCGACGCGAATTTTAGTTTGGCGCGCATTCAAATCTTGGATCTTGAGGGGCGAGCGTCTATTCGCGAGGCGAATTGCAGTTTTGGCTCCATCCTGAGTTTGAATGATCGCGTGGCGAATTGTGATTGGCGAGGCGAGTCTCCAAACCCTAATCTGTCACAGCCGTGATATTCATCACGGCTAGGCCGTGATGGTCTCTGTCTTCCAGGGTCTTCAGAATCTCGCGAGGCGAGACACCTCTCGCGGGGCGAGACTTCAATTCTAGGCTGTGACCTTCATCACGGCTAGACCGTGATTGTCTCTGACTTCCAGGTCTTCATGTTTCACGGGGCGAGAATATTTTAGCGGGGCGAGTCATAAGTGATGACTTTTGCTGCTTTGTTGACCTTCAGGCTCGCGGGGCGAGCATCCACTCGCGAGGCGAGTGTCTCCAGACTTGCAATTTCCACTGCTTTTTGACTTTCCTTGACTCCCGGAGCTTCACCTATTGACCTGAAAACACCAAAAGCAACCAAAAGCATAATTCTATCCAAAATAAGCTAAAAACTACACAAAAGACGCAAAACGAGTCAAAGTCCAACTTAGGAACAAAACAAGGCAAATTTGGGCGAAAACGAGAGTGAACTCGACTAATTGGCCCATAAACCCTAGTTCATCTAGTCAAAAAAACTAGATAAGCCAGAGGCTTATCAAAACACCCCAAACTTAAACCTTGCTTGTCCCCAAGCAAGCTAAAACTCAAAAACGACTCAAGACTTGGCAAGCTTAAGGGAACCAATCGATTTCGCACAAATTTCATGCACTCAAAACAGTTTTTCTCCAATGATCTCCCCCCCTTTTGCATTAATGTAATCCCCACATTCATTTACTTTAAACATTTGAGAACTTCATCATTCATGCAATCATTACTCTAAGTTGAGGTTCAGAGTTACACACAAAAAGAAGATCACCAATTTCAAACAATTGCCTTCCTCACAAGGGTATGTAAAATTTCACTCATTCGCTCAATTTCGTCTAGGCTATCAACTTTTCCCTCAATTTTCACATATCAAGAGCACTTCCCATGAATTTTGATTTTCATCTCAAAAATGGTTCCCACGAAAACATGCATGCAACATCAGAAGGTCTTATATAGGTTGTAATGGGGCCTGGCTGAGGGTAGGATAATCAAGGATACTAGGCTTAAGTCCCTAGGAACTAAGAGAGCATGAGCATTTGACACATATTCAACTCAAATTCCTTTTTCCATTTTTCTTTTTGCCTCGGGTGACTACGCCTTTTCCTTGCTATCTTTTTGTTTTGCCCCTTTTCTTTTGGCTTTTTTTTTTTTTCGCCTTGGGTTTCAACCTTTATTTTTCTTTTTTCTCACCCCCAATATGACACATCACCTTGTAGCCACCCCAAACTTAGTTCCTCACAACCCTTCTCTTGCTACGCTTCCATGCTCTCCTAATCCTAAGATTGGGTTAACATGGTTTTTCAGATTTTGGCTTGTGATATAGGGTCATCATGAAACAATAGGTCAATTAGGCTCAATGTGGCTAACTAGGGAACATGCATTAGGGATGGTTCATTTTTAGGCCATGTAGTTATGCAAAGAAAATTGCCTAAATCATTTGATGCAACACATAAACATGCAAACCATGAAGAGATTCAAGCAAATCCGGGAAAGTGCAACTTAACAGTGATTCACACATTCAAAAACAGAGTTGGAGGCTCAAATCCTCTCCTGGACATTTTGCAAATTGTTTGACCGAGATACGATTCCTAGTGTGTGCACCCCCTCACCCCAAACTTATCATGAATCAAGTAATCACAACAAAATTCTCAAAGTTCAGTTTTCAATTTTTAAGTGGGGATAAACTTTTCTATTATCAGAACCTAGGGGGAAATCATCAATGGTCAAAATAATTTATGCAATCAATCTATGCTCAATTTAATCAAAATCTAACAAGCTTGCCGACACGACATTCATACAACAACTCTTGATCTTCTCAAATTATTCAAGAGTGACAAACAAAAACAAAACAAAAAGCAAACACAAAAACAAAACAAAAGTTAGGAGAGGTATACCTAGCTTGGGTTGCCTCCCAAGTAGCGCTTGTTTAACGTCCCGAGCCCGACTCAAGTCACCCCAGAGGGTTAACTCAGAAAAAACACTTGCTTGCCATTTGGGATTGGTTCTCCATGATAATGCTTTAGTCTTTGACCATTTACCTTGAAATTTCCAGAGGCCCTTTCTAACTCTACTGCTCCGTGTGGAAAAACATGGAGGACCTTGTATGGTCCTGACCACTTTGACTTCAGCTTCCCAGGAAAGAGTCTTAGCCTTGAGTTATAAAGAAGTACCATTTGTCCGGGCTCAAACCTCCTAGGCAAGATGTGCTTGTCATGCCATGCCTTAGTCCTCTCTTTGTAGATCCTTGCATTTTCGTAAGCTTGCATGCGGATCTCTGACAACTCATTCAAGTCCAAAAGCCTCTTCTCGCCGGCCTTCGCCAAGGCAAAGTTGAGCTCTCGAATTGCCCAATAAGATTTCTCTTCCAACTCCACCGGTAGGTGGCATGCCTTTCCGAACACCAAATTGTAGGGAGACCTTCCAATTGGAGTCTTGAAGGCGGTCCGATAAGCCCATAAAGCATCATCCAATTTCCTTGATCAATCCTTCCGTGAGGAGTTGACGGTTTTCTCGAGAATGCGCTTCAACTCACGGTTGGATACCTCCGCTTGCCCATTTGTCTGGGGATGATAGGGGGTAGAGACTTTGTGCTTGACCCCATACTTCTCAAGAAGCTTGTGCATTTGATTGTTGCAGAAGTGGGATCCCCCATCACTGATCAACACTCTTGGGACCCCAAACCTCGAGAAGATGTTGCGCCTCAGAAATTCCATGACTACCCGCGCATCATCCGTGGTTGTTGGGATTGCCTCTACCCATTTCGACATGTAGTCCACAGCCACCAAAATGTATTGGTAAGAGAAAGAGGGTGGGAATGGTCCCATGAAATCTATCCCCCACACATCAAAGAGCTCTACTTCGAGCATGCAATTCAAGGGGAGTTCATGCCGCTTAGAAATATTGCCAACCCTTTGGCAACGATCACAGTTTTCAACAAAGGTGTAGGCATCCTTGAAGAGTGTCGGCCAATAGAAACCGCTTTGGAGGATCTTTTCTGCGGTCTTCTTTCCCCCATAATGCCCACCGTAATCCGAGCTATGACAATGCCACAACACGCTTCCGATTTGGTCATGGGGGATGCACCTTCTTAGGATCCCATCCGAGCATTGCTTGAAAAGATATGGGTCCTCCCACACATAGTACCTTGCATCCGAGAAGAACTTCTTCCTTTGCTGACTAGTCAAACCTTGCGGAACCACATTTGAAGATTTGAAATTGGCCATGTCCGCGAACCAAGGAGGGGAATTTTCAATAAGTGCAAACAACTTTTCATCAGGAAATTCTTCCTTGATGTCTAACAATTCCTCCTTGGTATAGGAATTGACCAACCTAGATAAGTGGTCCGCCACACCATTGTCGGATCCCTTCCTGTCCCTAATCTCGATATCAAATTCCTGCAAAAGAAGAATCCACCGTATTAATCTAGGTTTGGCCTCTTGTTTTGTCATCAAGTGTTTTATGGCCGCATGATCAGTGTAAACAACAATCTTAGATCCCACAATGTAGGATCTAAACTTATCTAAAGCAAAAACCACAGCAAGTAGTTCTTTTTCAGTGGTGGAATAATTAGCTTGTGCCTCATTCAAAACCTTACTTGCATAATAAATGACATGAGCTAATTTTCCCACCCTTTGCCCCAAAACAGCCCCCACCGCATAATCACTAGCATCACACATGATTTCAAAAGGTAAATTCCAATTAGGCGCAGTGATTATGGGCGCGGTGACAAGCATATTTTTCAAAATAGTGAAGGCATTTAAACAAGAAGCATTAAACTCAAAGGATACATCCTTCACAAGAAGGTCACACAGCGGCCTTGCGATTTTGGAGAAGTCCTTGATGAATCTCCGGTAGAAACCGGCATGCCCCAAAAAACTCCTCACCCCTTTTACATTCGTTGGTGGGGGAAGCTTCTCAATCAGCTCAACCTTTGCTTTATCAACTTCAATCCCCCTTTGGGAAATTTTGTGCCCCAAGACTATACCTTCCTTGACCATGAAGTGGCATTTCTCCCAATTGAGCACAAGGTTAGTCTCTTGGCACCTTTTAAGCACCAAAGTCAAGTTCTGCAAGCAATTGTCATATGAGGTCCCAAAGACCGAGAAGTCATCCATGAACACCTCAATGTATTTCTCCACCATGTCCGAGAAAATAGAGAGCATGCACCTTTGGAAAGTAGCAGGAGCGTTGCACAATCCAAAAGGCATCCTCCTATAGGCAAAGACTCCATAGGGACACGTGAAAGCCGTCTTCTCTTGATCTTGAGGATCTACCACAATTTGATTATAGCCGGAGTAACCATCCAAAAAACAATAGTATTCATGTCCGGCTAACCTTTCTAGCATTTGATCAATGAAGGGAAGAGGGAAGTGATCTTTCCTTGCGGCTTCATTTAGCTTTCTATAGTCGATACATACTCTCCACCCCGTGATGGTCCTTGTTGGGATCAATTCATTGGTTTCATTGACCACCACTGTGGTGCCTCCTTTCTTTGGGACCACATGAATTGGACTAACCCATTTACTATCTGATGGACGAATCTGGGCAAGTATACCCAGTCGTACAAGTAATACGGTGGTAAGACCGGTTATCGTATCCACGGGGATTGGATGTCAAGTACCAATTCGCAAGCTCGGCAACTATCTAGACTAAACTATTGATCAAGAGAAAGTAAAACAAACAAAAGAAAAGGGAAAAGTTCTTTGGGGACTTTTAACAAACACTAGGAGTGCAGAAGGATATGTTGGGACTAGACTTCACCAAACCTCTAACTCTTGTACTATCAGGACTAGATACCTCCCATTCATGCTTCAGATATTAAAATCAATCCACTAAACTACTCAAACCCCGATTCCTCGGATGGCAAGAGCCTAAATCCACTAATAGACCCTAATTCCTTAGGTGGCCTAGATTAATGAATTTGCATTAAGATTAGGGATTACGCGATTACTAATAAACCTAGTTCCATTCCTAGATACAAGGCTTAGTAGGTGATTAAATTCAATTCCGGTTATGATACGAACGTTCCCATTGCATACCAAAACACAAATCAAGTCATGGGGGTGCTAGCCACAACAAGCATTAAGCACAGAAAAATAACCACTAATACGAAGACATGAACATAGATTAATCAGTCAAGATAAATACATAAACATAGGTTTGATTACATCTAATCCCAACACAGGGATTTAACTACTCATAAAACAAAGAAAACCAAACCAGAGAAATAGGAAGGAAGAGGAGAGAAGAGGCCCCATGGGAGCTTTCCTTCTTCTTCAAAGCAACCCCTCTTGGCTCCCTTCTAGGGTTGAAACCCTAGCCCAGCTGCAGCCTCCAAATGCCTTCAAATGGACCCCAAAAAACTCCCCTGTTCTGTCTGCTGCGTTCTTATTTATAGGTCTGTTGCGCGTCATGGCCGTGATGGCCATCACGGGCTGGCCGTGACGCGTTCTGTCCAAGGCGTATTTTCACAAAATGGGTTCTCGCGAGGCGAGCCCTACATTCGCGACGCGAAAGTTAATTTTCTGGCTGGTCACTGCCGTGATGTCTATCACGGGCAGGCCGTGACAGCTTCTGACTTTTGCCTTCTGCTCTGCTTGATCACGGCAGTGATGGTCATCACGGCCAGGCCGTGATGGGCTCTGTTTGGCTCATATTCTTCACTTTTCAAGCTCTATTTCATCCAAGCTCCACCATGGCCGATTTTGATCACTTTTACATTAAATTCCTGCAAAACAACACCAAGAAACCGCTTCACCCGTTCCAAGGGAAAATCTAATAAAATCAACTAAAGAATGCCTAATCTATATGAAAAATGCATGCAAAAGTATATAGAAAATATCATGTAAAATCACACTATCACTATCCGAGATTGGATAGATGATTCCGGCATCCAAAAGTTTAATCACTTCCTTACGCACAGCTTCTTTCATGATGGGATTTAACCGTCTTTATGGTTGAACCACCGGCTTATGATCATCCTCCATCAAAATCTTGTGCATGCATAGGGAGGGGCTTATACCTTTTAGGTCCGAAATCTTCCACCCAATGGCGGATTTGTGTTCCCTAAGAACTCTCAATAGCTTCTCTTCTTCATGTTTTTTCAAGGCATTGCTAATGATTACCGGATGTTGTCCCTTCTCCCCCAAGAATGCATATTTTAAGTGGGTTGGGAGTTGCTTCAACTCCGGTGCCTTGTCATCTTCTTCCATTCTTTCCTTGTTGAGCTTTTCCTTTGCACATTCATTCCTTGGGAGACTCGGTAAAGCTTCCATGTGTTTCAAGCACTCAAGATAGTCCTCATCCCCCAAAGGGTCTTCTACCTCACTATCATCATCATGGGATTTTACCAACACTTGTGCAAGTGAAGAACCATGGGCTTCTCTAGTGGCCCTTGCCTTGACAATCGAATCCACCGTATCCACTCGATACACATCCGTCCTCTCGATGGGGTGCTTCATTGCTTCGAAGACATTGAAGACTACATTCTCATCTTGCACCCTTAGAGTGAGTTTCCCTTTTTGCACATCTATCAAGGCACGCCCAGTGGCCAAGAAAGGCCTACCCAATATGAGAGGAATCTCATCGTCTTCATCCATGTCAAGAACCACAAAGTCCGTTGGAAATATGAACTTGTCCACCTTCACTAACAAGTCTTCGACCACCCCATAAGGATATTTTATAGAACGATCGGCCAGTTGGAGTGACATCCGTGTATCCTTGACTTCCTTGATCCCCAATTTCTTCATCATAGAGAGGGGCATCAAGTTGATGCTTGCCCCTAGATCACACAATACCTTCCCTAGAGTCATCTCCCCAATGGTGCATGGTATAGAAAAAGAACCGGGATCCTTCAACTTTGGAGGTAGTTTTCTTTGAAGAATGGCACTACACTCCTCGGTCAAAGCAACCGTTTCCTCATCCACTATTTTTCGCTTCTTGGAGAGAAGCTCCTTCATAAAGCGAGCATAAGATGGCATCTGTTCCAAGGCATCCGCAAATGGAATGTTAATCTGAAGTTTGCGGAAGACATCAAGGAATTTGTTGAACTGCTTATCCTATTGAGGCTTCTTCAATCTCTCAGGATATGGTACCTTCATGTAGGGCGGGAGGTCCTGGGGTTCAACCCACTTCTTCTTTCGGAACTCTTCATCTACAAGTTTTAACCCCCTTGCTCCGGTGCCTTGTCTCTTGCCCACTCCTCTTTCTCAGGTTGCTCTTCCTCAACATGTGGTTGCTCTGAGGCCTTGTCTTCTTGAGAACCAGTTCCTCCCCTGTTAGATCCCAACTCCCTACCACTTCTAGTTGTTATGGCGTTGCATTGGTTCTTAGGGTTGTTCTCGGTATCACCTGGGAAGGTGCCTGGGAGACGCTCATTCAGTTGCTTTGCGAGCTGCGCTATCTGCATCTCTAGATTGTGAATTTTCGCCCCTGTATGCGTTGCCAACTTGTCAACTGTTGCATTCACCTTGTCTGTGTTGATTGCCAACTTGTCAACTGTCGCGCTCACCTTGTCAACTGTCATATTCACCTCCTCTATGTTAATTGCCAACTTGTCAACTGTTGCGCTCATCTTCTCAAAAGCCAATTCCCAAGGCTGCCTTCCACCATCTCATCATGTGCAAATCGATTAGGCCCCAAGAGCTCTCGCTGAGTATTATGTTGATGGATCCCATAGTTAGGCCTCTGACCCTGCGGAGGTTGTTGTTGCTCGTATAGACCACCACTAGCATTACTCCAAGCGAAACCCGGATGGTCTCTCCTCATATACCCCCTATTCTGATTCTGACTGTAGTCATTCTGTCTGTTCCTCTAATAGTTGTTTTGGGGCACAGTGTCATAAAAGTTGTGGCATGAGTCCACATGTTCCTGAGAGAAGTTGAACGGGCAGCTCCGAGTGTCATGATCTCCGTTACAATTTTCACAACCCGGAGGCATTCCCTCGTGTATCACATTAACTTTCTTGTTCCCCGACAAAGCCTCAATCTGCATCTTCAACAATCTGTTTTGCTCAAGAATGGCCTCCATTGTCCCAGAACTGATTCCACTTGAGGTTACTGATTCCACTTGAGGTTTCTCTTCCACGGTTGTAATCATTATATGACATCTTCTCCAATAATGCCCATCCATCCTCAGCTGATAAAAAGGAAAAGGAACCGCCAGCTGCGGCATCACAATTCATCTGATAGCGTCCCCTTAACCCGTTAAAGAAATGTTGAACCTTGGAGACCGGGTCAAAGAAAGCTGAAGGACATCTTCTCAAGAGCACGTTGTACCTTTCCCAAGCTTCATTAAAAGTTTCATCCTCTGTCTGTCTGAAAGATGTAACGGCCACCCTTGCTTGAGCCGCTTTCTGAGGGGGAAAATACTTAGTTAGGAACTTTTGTGCCATTTGCTCCCAATTCGTGATACTGTTCCTATCCAAGCTATCGAACCAATCGCGAGCGACATCCCTAAGAGAGAGAGGGAATAGCCGCAAGCGAAACTCATCCTGAGAAACACCTCTTGTCCTCTGCAAGTCACAAGCTTCAAGGAAGTGGGTGATGTGCCTGTGAGGGTCTTGTCTGCCACTCCCATCAAACTGATTCTCACGAATATAGGTTGTGACACATCCTTCTACTCTGAAGGAGTCTGTATTGAGGTTGCCTCTCACGATGGAAGAATCACAATCCCCCAAGTTGGGTAGATCGTACTCAAAGAGAGGCTTGTAACGAGGAGGAGGAGGAGGATTTTCTTCGGCCATGTCCTCAAGATTAATCGCTTCAAGCCTCTTTCTTTCTCTGACTTCCTTCCTTAAGCGCTTCTCGGTCTTGGTGATCTCTGAATCAAATAGCAGGTCCTCTTGTGAAAGGGTACCTCGCATACAAAAACACGGCAAGACCAAGTGGAATCAAAGAAGTGGAGAGGAATAATAATAAAATAAAAATAAAAAAAAATAAAAATAACTTAATCAAATAATCAAACTTCCCTAAAAATTAGGAAAACTGGCTGTGCCAATCCCCGGCAACGGCGCCAAAAACTTGTTGTGACGCCGGCAAGTGTACCGGGTCGTCGCAAGTAATAAAAGAAACACGGTAAGTAATTACCGAGGTCGAACTCAGGGATTGGGCTACCAATTCAACTAATCCGCGGGAAATCCAATACGTTGGTCAAGTTACAGAAGGTGGTTGAGAGAGAGAGAGAGATTAATATCAAAGATTCAATTAACAATTCTAATAAAATAATTAACTAAAAATCTGAAATTAAAATGTCCAAGGTCACAAATCCACCTACCCAATATGTATTCCCAAATGATGATGAATTCCTCCCTAAGTTCAATTACGATGTCAACCGGGACCCCCAAATTCTCCTATATCCACTCTCGTGCTCAATAGGACGTATTCGATGATTGGATTAATTACTTGCTAGGTCTCATAATCCTAATCTCGAATTCTATTAATTCTTGTTCCCTATAAGGTTGCACTAATCTCCTACTCACTCTCGTGTAATATTCGATTAGTGATCCCAATTCAAGTTCTAAACACGAATCGCTGACTAAGCCTCATCAACGTTAACAAGTCAATCACGCAACACATATGATCAACGCAATCAAATCATAATTGGAAAACATACATAAGAGAAGGGGAGAAAAACATACATCACAAGAACACTACACCGCCATGGGTGGCTTCATTGATCCCTCGGACGATGGGATTAGTTCCTCATGCTCATAGACAAACAATCGGACTTAAAAACCATCGTAAAATAAAAAGAAAAGAGGAGACGCAGCTCCAACGAGAAACAAGGATTCGTAACTACTGATCTAAACAAGTGGAAAAACTTGGATCCCTAATTCTGATCTGAAACAGCCTTTAAATAAGGATTCTGTTTCTCGCCCGCTCGCGGGGCGAGCTTATCCTCGCGACGCGAATTTTAGTTTGGCGCGCATTCAAATCTTGGATCTCGCGGGGCGAGCGTCTATTCGCGAGGCGAATTGCAGTTTTGGCTCCATCCTGAGTTTGAATGATCGCGTGGCGAATTGTGATTGGTGAGGCGAGTCTCCAAACCCTAATCTGTCACAGCCGTGATATTCATCACGGCTAGGCCGTGATGGTCTCTGTCTTCCAGGGTCTTCAGGATCTCGCGAGGCGAGACACCTCTCGCGGGGCGAGACTTCAATTCTAGGCTGTGACCTTCATCACGGCTAGGCCGTGATTGTCTCTGACTTCCAGGTCTTCATGTTTCGCGGGGCGAGAATATTTTAGCGGGGCGAGCCAGAAGTGATGACTTTTGCTGCTTTGTTGACCTTCAGGCTCGCGGGGTGAGCATCCACTCGCGAGGCGAGTGTCTCCAGACTTGCAATTTCCACTGCTTTTTGACTTTCCTTGACTCCCGGAGCTTCACCTATTGACCTGAAAACACCAAAAGCAACCAAAAGCATAATTCTATCCAAAATAAGCTAAAAACTACACAAAAGACGCAAAACGAGTCAAAGTCCAACTTAGGAACAAAACAAGGCAAATTTGGGCGAAAACGAGAGTGAACTCGACTAATTGGCCCATAAACCCTAGTTCATCTAGTCAAAAAAACTAGATAAGCCAGAGGCTTATCAAGGGGGTGTACCTCCAAAGGCACTATGATGCTCAAGTTATTATGAAAATTGGAACAAGGTCAAAATGTGTGTTGAGTGGAGAATATTGGAACCCTTTACCAAGTGTAGACGAGCGTTGTTTATAGAAGGGGTATGTTCTTGCTTGAGTGCTCATATAATGGAATATATAAAATCATCCCTCCATTTCACGTTGTGGTGTGTGGGCGATTCTATTATGTGTAGTGGAGGAAAGGTGATTCTCATACAATACGAGAATCACCTGTGTGTTGAACCTTGTTGAGTTGGTCGGGTCAGGTCAGTAAGGAGGGAGATAAAGCGATTTTGGGTGGACTTAAACGGTAGTGGGCCTAATAGTGCTATAATTGGCCCAGATCTCGGGAGGAAGTCTTACAGGTTAGGTCTGGATCTTTCATGACCCGAATTTCGTAGTCATGACCGGCCGAAAGGGAAAGCTTCACCTTTTCCCTTCGCAGTCTCATAAGCATACACAAATTCGTCTCATCCAAAGTAAAAGATTATATTCATTACTTACATAAGGAATATAATACAACTGAGTGACTGACACACCAAGAATTACAAAGTCCTTCTTAGATAAATAACCAAAAAGATTACAAGTACAACCCCTTAAGCTATCCACATGGCATCCAAGGCTTTTGGCGGCTTCGCAGGTACCTGCAGCTAAAATGTTAAACATCGGGTGAGTCCAAAGACTTAGTGACGGAGTTTCCCCCAAACACATACAAACAGACAAAGTCAAGTGAAAGATACAATTTCACAATTACGCAAGCTTTATATCAAATAAATTAATAAACATTTCCATAATACACTTCACAATATCCATTCATATACAACAATGACATAACCAAATAAAGCATAAGTGGACATATTGTCCCTTAGAAGAGTACTTGTGGAATGACTTGCTCTCACTTTTCTTTTTTCATAACTAGTGTCCCCTTATAAGGGGATACTTGTCATATATTTACATATCGAGTCTTTACGTCCACTTGGGGTTGTTAACTCAAGGTCCCCCACCCAAACGGTTTTAATTTCGTACCCTGGAGATACCGCACCCTCCGGCAAACATCAACATCCCTCCTCAACGTCCGGGGTATCTAACGTGGTCCCCTCATCCCCGGCGGTGATATTTATATACAGGAGCCTTCCGCTCCCTAGTTGGCCTACCCCAAAGATTCATAAACATTCTTTGACAATTCATCCCACCAAGTACTCCTTTCAATATTTAATCACAAACATGCATGCATAGACAACCATATAGCCATCAAGATCTTTTAATTAAAGTTCAATCAAGAAGTCGTCAATATTCTTTTCAACCATTATAACTGACAAGTAACAACTAATAAAGGAGAACAAATGTGAGAGAATAATAACTGATAAACAATTGAAGCTTCAATGCACACCACTTTCGTTAATAAGAAGCAATCAAATAAACTAGATGAACATTTGAACCAAATCAGCAAGTTTAACACCAATTCCCATAAACATTTCACAAATATCATTATTTCAACCATTACCAACCCATTTCATATCCTTCAAAAAAACCCACAAAAATTACCCAAATAAATCAAAAATCCCTCACCTTGTCATGAAAGTTGTGGTGCTCCAAGATCCCAAACGAAAATGAAGAAGATGAGGTGTGAAGATCAAGATCAAAGCTCTCTAATGTCTTATCTCCTCCAAGCTCTCTCACACTTTCTTACTCTAAGCTCTCTCTCTCTCTCTCTAGGGTTTTGAAAAGAAGAAGAATGATGGAGGAAGTGGGTGACTCCTCTTTTTAACTTAACATTGGGCCCTAAGGTGGATAAAAGCCCATAAACCCATCAAATTTCTAATGACATTATTTTAATTAATCCAATTACTGGAAGGTGAGTCAAATAAACACTATCATGTTTATGCCTTAAAACCCTCATCTAATTTAATTATTAAGTATTGTCCCAAAACATTTTCAATCATAGCATAATTTATTAATTACGAAAAAAATTATCATGTATAATTGTTATACAAAGAGAAATTGTAAACTACTGGAACAATGTCAGTTAAAACCTTTCGTTAAATTATTAAAATTTCCGGGTATTACATTATACACCCCTTAAAAGGAATTTGCTTCCATAGATGTGTTGTGCAAGTGTACACAGACAAACAAGTAATAAAGTGTGAGTAAAGATCGTTCCCACGAGGATTTAAATGAATTGAATACAAATTCTAGTTTTAACTTTGTTTACTTAGCTCAATAAAATAAAAAGTAATTTTAAGCATGTAAATTAAATGGAGTAATTGGGTATCAGAACAGTACGCAATAAATGCAAGGAATAAATAAAATCAATAATTAGGTGTTTTAAAAACAGAGATGGAAACAGCTAGGATTCTAATCCCTTGTAATCTTAACTTCAGGGTAATCGATGCTTTAGGATGCTACAGCGTTTAGTCCAGGAAATGAAGTTTGCTTTCCAGCAGTAAAACTGAGTTCATTAAAAGCTTTTTATTCCTAAGTTCATATTAATTTCCCTCAGTTGTCAGATAATTGCGTCCAGCTACTTAAAGACTTGAAGGTTGTTCCTGGCTCATTCAATACAATTAATTTTCCAATTAATTGTTCTATCTTTATCTTCGATTCAAGACCACTAACTTGGTTTTTCCAAACTAGTTAGTTAATAGTTCATCTCAGTTGATCAGGCTAAACATAATTTAACGATAAATCAGAAGAGAATAAAATGAATAACATCCGTAACATTGATTAACCCTTCATCACAATTACAAGTTCATAGAATCATAACTAAAGGAAATTAGTTCATAATGAGTTTTCAAACAGAACAAATAAAAGAAATGGAAAATAAAGGCATAAAAGCATAAAACGTAATTACAGAGAAGACAAAGAAGAAAATGGAGGGTAATGTACCCTGTACCAGCTGACACCTAAAAGGAGGCTAACCTATCACTATTTGTACTAGTTCTCCCCAAGTAAGGTTTGTACATTCTCTCTCATGCCTCCTTTTTGGGCTTTACACAAATTCAAATATTAAAATACTCCTTGGCCCAATTCCCAAGTACACTCAGCTGAGGGTTGCATTTCTCTTTCCTAGTTGTGGGACGCGCTGCAGGTTCTTTGTCCTTTAGTGAAGGTGCACTGAGCTGGTAACTCTTTTGTTTTGTAGTGATTCTGTCTCCAAAAGCTACAACATTCCATAGCATTACTGGAGC
Organism: Sophora flavescens; assembly: GCA_030762895.1. Classification (NCBI taxonomy): domain Eukaryota; kingdom Viridiplantae; phylum Streptophyta; class Magnoliopsida; order Fabales; family Fabaceae; genus Sophora; species Sophora flavescens. The sequence goes on from CM061064.1 coordinate 175,305,704, forward strand.
AGCTCCACTCAACTTGAATATCAGATTTTCCTGGTCAACACTTCAAACATCTTTTCAGTTGTATAGTTCCAAAATTTATCATTATTTTCAGCAATTAAACACTTTCAGCTCAAAGACTCGATTTCTTGTTAAAACTTTACTTTATTTTACCAAATTACTCAGAACAAGAACACTTATTTAGTTAAAAAGATAATAATAACTCTTATTTCTAAGAGTTATCACACCCCCAAACTTGAACAATTGCTTGTCCTTAAGTAATGACACTCAACAAGTATTAGCAAAATATGAACAAAATCAGAACAGCATAAGCAAATTCCATGGCAGTCCTCAGATGCATTTTTCAAAGACATGTTCAACACAAAGCACCCTTTCTTAATCACCTTCCAAAGTGTGTGTGTGATTTCCTTTTGTTCTCAATTCAGATTTATAAAAAAAAAAAAAAAAAACTCCAACCAAACCACCTCTCAACAGAGTCTTAGGTGCATTTTCTTACTATCCTTTGGGCATGAGGATGAGTTCACCAGATTATCTTCCTAAGAAAAACATACTTTTGGATTTATCACATAACTCTTTTCACTCTAATTTATGATCTTGTTGGTGTTTCACTCAATCATCATTCACATGCAATTCTATCATAGGCTTGACAAATTTCTAACAATCAAAAGCACAAACACAAATTGCACACAGCAAGAGGACTTTACTGGGTTGTAATGAGGCTAAGGTTCAGGTTTGGAATTTTTGGAAAGTAGTTAATTTAGGTGGAGTTCAAGATCTCTTGTCAAAATCACATACCCCAAACTTAGACATTTCTATATTCCTGCCCATATTTCTGCTGATAGGGGGGCATGGGGGGAACTTATTTTATTTTTAATTATGTTTTCTGTTTTTTTTTTCTTTGTTTTTTTTTGAATAAAAATATTTTAGGAGGAAGGCCAGCAACTTCAGTACAAACATATTCTGCAGTTTTTTTGCAGCTTTTCAATTTTCACATTGTTCCTTGATGATATGCTATTTCCTCCTTTTTACTGCATAGGCCCCCCCCCCCCCCCCCCCCCCCTCCCTAAAAAAAAAACTTATACTAGTGGTTGTCCTCAACCATTGTGGTCAGGACCCATATGTAGATGACAACTTAGAAACAATCTCAGACTCCACCTAAATAGGGTAGTACATTGTTTTGCAATGAATTTGAGCTTGTAATGTGGCTTAATATTAATAAGAAAGGTTTAGGCTCAAAGGGGTTCACTAAGAATAAAACTTGAGGGTTGGCCTTTTGAGTCACAATAGGTAAAATCAATAAACATGCCTCGAGCTATTTTGTGTGCAATAATGAAATATGCAATTAATCACAAAAATAAGTTAAGTTGTGCAGAGAAAACACATGAATGGAATGCATGATGAACAAAAATATGTTGAAGCCCAAAAGCTCACAGGATTGATGCTGTAGAGTGCTACAACATCCCGTTTAATCTCACACACCCCCAAACTTAAGTTGACTCTCTTCCTTTGATAAGGGTCCTCCCCCAGTTGATGGTGATTTTGAATGAAGTCCTTCTTCTAAGTCCATTTTAAGCTAGGGATTTTGTGTTGAGAAAGGATTAGTTTAGGGTATTCATGTATTTTACATGCATTACAGCACACATAAACAAAGGGTCTTCATCAGATGCATATGGACAGCTAAACCATTCATTCATTCATTTACTTTTTCTTTCAAAAAGGCCCCCACTTTCCATTAATCACAATTCTTTTTGAAATAGTGGGGGCATGCATACCTCAAACTAACTACACAAACAAAACAAACAACTACTTCTAACAATAGAAACCAAAAACATTAAAACTGAAGAGATTAAAAGTGGGGTCCTGGTCATCTAATGCTGTAGCACCGTGGGTGTTTTTCTTGCTCAAGGCTGAGCCAATCTTGCACTGCTCCTGGTGCTTCCTCCTCTAGATAGCTGCTTCATGGTGGGCCTGCTGGTTGCTGGATTTTCTTTTGTGATCATCACCTCAACACTAGACTCTTTTTCAGCATCTTCAGCCACTCCTCCACCAGTCTTTGCCTTAGCTTTTGCCCCTTTTGCAAATTTTTGACTTAGAGGTATGTTATCCTCCGATTCTTCATTAGAGTCAGAATATATTTCAGTCTCCAACTCTGCCTTTGTTTTTCGTGGCCTAGTGGGAGCTGTGTGCTTGATTCTGCCTTTCTTGGGTGGAGGAAGGCCTTCAGGCTCAGGCTCAGCTTCAGCCACTTTCTTCTTGTCTTTGTCTTTGCTGCCAGGTTGTGCTGGAGGTGGAGTAGGATCCTTTGGTGGTGGTGGTGGTGTCCAGTCAGAACTAACTTCATTGTTATTCACTTAGTGCTCACTAGTAGTGGGGTTCACAGGAGGGATTTCAGGGTCTTGTTCTGGTGCTGAGGGGTTAGCAGGTGTAGTTTCCTTTGCAGGTTCAGTTTGTTTCTTGGGTTCAGGGGGAGAGTACTGGAATGGTTCAGAGAGCGCTTCAGGGAACAGGGGAGGGGAGCTGCCTTGCCTCAGCTTGTTGACTCCAAGGGTCCTTTGTACCCAGAGGTGCTGCTCTTTAGAAAACACCCAGAAAAGCTGTTGCTGTTTCAAAATATGATGCAGCATTTGGCAGCATAGGTCGATTTTCTTCTCCAAACCTTCTGGGTGATCCTGCTGCCCAGAAGGTGGTTCTTGTGCAGCCACCTTTGAAGTTGACCCTGTAAACCGCTTAATTGCAAGCCAATCAACAGCTCCCTTATTTGTTACTACCTCCTCCCCCGAGTTTGTCTTCACTCCACTTTTTAAACATTGTGATGTGATCAGTGATGGAAAGAACAGAAGTCCCTTTGGTTTGAAGGCACATGCAATGATCTCCTTCTTTACTAGCTTTCCCGTATTGATCTTCTTTCCCTTTCAGATGCAGTAGAGGAGAACAAGCCTTTCCTTGTTCGCTGTCTCCAAGTGTACAATAGGGAGTATTTTGTGCCTTATAATGTGATACCAGACTTTCGCTAATGGGGTGAGATCAGGCCTAGCAATCTTCCAATTATCATCTTGCTTAATCCATTCGGTGCCTTCCACTGTGACCTCCTTCATCATATCATTGAGAGTGGTTTCTTCAACTGCTGCTAACTCTGCTGTACTCATCTTCAACTTCCTTAAAGCCCCAGCGTCTGTTCTGAGTGGGAGCAGAGAATGAGACTTTGGACCCCCTCACCATAACATGTTTCTATTGGGGTGAAGTGAGCTTTGTGTAGAACTCCCTCACAAATGGAGCAATGGGGTCCCTAGGGTGAGCAGCGAATTTCTTCCATTGATGGTTGTCAATCAAAGTGGCCACCTCTTCAGTAAGGTTGTAATGGTCAGTGTCAAGAAGGAAGAAGCCCTTTTTCCATATGGAACCTCCTTTTAACCACTTCTTTTTCGTATTTCAGTCTGCTCTCCTCATCCACAAACGTCTGGTCCACGTCTTCAGAGGACGAGCATGGAATGACAGTTGCGTGTTTCTTGGAAACTTGAGTGTTGGATGTCCCCATGGTATTTCAAGTAGGAAGGGGTAGTGTAAGCTGATATTGACAGAAAGGGATGGTTATGACAAACAGAGAGTGGTAGGGTCGATTATGGGGTTAGGGCAGAAAAGGTTGAGTCTTTAATAGGGAAGAGTGGTTGAGGTGAGATGTTGAGGATGGATGTGAGTGGTGGAGAGAGAGGGTGGTAATTAATGGGTGGTTAATGACAAAATGTACTCCCCACGTTTTCCTGTACTTCTTCCCCCCCAAAACCCTTAAGCTTTCTGAATTAGAATTTCAAAATACTTGTAGTTGAACTTGGGCCTTGGAGCTTTCCAAACTGACACAACCCCCAACACCTAAACAATGGGCTTGAATTGATTTGACCCAACTCCCAGCACAACTCAACGACTATATTGCTACAGCCTGCAGTTACAGGGGTTAACAGCATATATTTATTTAAAATTAAAGTAAATAAGTAAAACTAAAAGCTAAAATAAACTAACTAATTAAAGGATATAAAACTGGGTTGCCTCCTAGGAGCGCTTGGTTTACTGTCCTTCAGCCTGACTCCACACTGATAGCTAAGGGTCAGCAAGATGAATGGTGGCCTTCATTTTTGCACTAAGCTCACCCCAATATTTCTTCACCCTTTGGCCATTTACTTTGAATTCCTTTCCAGAACTTTCATCTAACAAATCCACAGCTCCATGAGGGTACACCTTGACCAATTTGAAAGGTCCAGACCACCTAGACTTCAACTTCCTAGGGAACAGTTTCAGTCTAGAATTGAACAAGAGCACATGCATGCCTTCAACTAGTTTCCTAGGTTGAATTTTCTGATCATGCCAGGTCTTGACCTTGTTCTTGTATGCTTCAGCATTTTCATAGGCAAAGAGCCTAAACTCTTCAAGTTCATTCAGCTGCAACATTCTTGTTTCTCCAGTTGCTTGTGCATCAAAATTCAACTTCTTTATGGCCCAGAATGCCTTGTGTTTCAGCTCAATTGGTAAATGGCAGGCCTTGCCATAAACCAATCTATAAGGGGACATGCCAATAGGAGTCTTGAATGTTGTCTGATAGGCCCAGAGAGCATCATCTAGGTGCAAAGACCAATCCTTCCTGGAAGGAATTACTATTTTTTCAAGAATTCTTTTGATATCTCTGTTGGACACTTTAGCTTGCCCACTCGTCTGAGGGTGATACGCAGTAGCCACTTTGTGCTTCACTCCATATTTTGCAAGCAGGTTAGAAAACAGCTTGTTGCAAAAATGTGTCCCCTCATCACTGATTATAGCTCGAGGAGTGCCAAATCTGGTAAATATGTTCTTATGGAAGAACTTTGTGACTACTCTAGCATCATTGGAGGGCAAGGCTACTGCTTCTACCCATTTGGAGACATAGTCTACTGCAACTAAGATGTAGGCATTCCCATAAGAGACAGGAAATGGCCCCATAAAATCTATTCCCCATATATCAAATAATTTAATCTCCAAAATGGTGTTGAGTGGCAAATCTTGTCTGTTGGAAACATTCCCTACCCTCTAACATCTATCACAATTCTTAGCATACTCTTGAGCATCTCTGAATAAGGTGGGCCAGAAGTATCCTGATTGCAGGACCTTTGCAGCTGTTCTTTTTCCTCCAAAGTGACCACCATAGGGAGCAGAGTGGCAATCACCAAGGATATCTTGCATTTCTTCCTCAGCAGCACATCTCCTCATGATCTGGTCTTGGCATCTTTTGTACAGAAAGGGTTCATCCCAGTAAAAGTGTTTAACCTGATGTAGAAACCTCCTTTTTTGTTGAGAATTCATCTCCACTGGAATTACCCCACTGACCAGAAAATTCACAATGTCTGCGTACCAGGGTGCTACAGCATCTTCAAGCATTAGCAGGTGTTCATCAGGAAAATTTTCTTTGATTTCTCCTGGAGACTCGGGTTCCCCTCCTTCAACAATTCTGAAGAGATGACCAACTACCTGATTTTCAATACCCTTCTTATCTTTTATTTCCAAATCAAATTCTTGAAGTAAAAGTACCCATATGATAAGCCTTGGCTTTGCATCCTTCTTGTCAATGAGATACTTAATGGCTGTATAATCGGTATATACCACTACTTTGGTTCCCACCAGATAGGGTCTGAACTTGTCAAAAGCAAACACCACAGCCAACAATTCTTTTTCTGTAGTAGTGTAATTGATCTGAGCATCAATGAGAGTCTTGCTAGCATAATAGATGGTATGGAAGACTTTGTTATACCTTTGGCCTAGCACAGCTCCTACTTCAAAATCACTGGCATCACTGGCATCACACATCAACTCAAATAGTCTTTCCTAATCAGGAGCTACTATTACAGGTGCAGTAATCAAAGCATTCTTCAGCAGTTTAAAAGTTGATAAACACTCATCTGTGAAGTCAAATGTACTATCATGCTCCAGCAATTTACACAGTGGCTTGGAAATTTTTGAGAAATCTTTGATGAATCTTCTATAGAACCCACCATGTCCCAGAAAACTTCTGATGCCCTTGACAGAGTTAGGTGGGGGAAATCCTTCAATCACCTCAATCTTAGCTTTGTCCACCTCAAGGCCTTTCTTTGACACTTTATGGCCTAACAATATGCCTTCCTTGACCATGAAATGGCACTTTTCCCAATTCAAGACCAAGTTGGTTTCTTCACATCTGTCCAGCACCTGCTCTAGATTGTCCAAGTACCCCATGAATGAATCTCCAAAAACCGAGAAATCATCCATGAAAATCTCCATGGTTTTCTCAGCGAAATCTAAAAGGATAGCCATCATGCACCTCTGGAAAGTTGCTGGAGCATTGAAAAGCCCAAAAGGCATCCTTCTGAAAGCAAATGTACCATATGGACAGGTGAAAGTGGTCTTCTGCTGATCTTCAGGTGCCACATCTATTTGATTGTAACCTGAATAGCCATCTAAGAAACAGTAGAATTCTCTCCCAGATAACCTATCAAGCATTTGATCAATGAATGGTAATGGAAAATTATCTTTCCTTGTGGCTTTGTTCAGCTTTCTGTAGTCCATACATATCCTCTAACCTGTGACTGTCCTTGTAGGAATCAACTCATTCTTCTCATTTTTCACCATAGTGACTCCTCCTTTCTTTGAAATGCATTGCACAAGACTAACCCACACACTATCTGAGATGGGGTAAACGATTCCTGCATCAAGCCATTTGATGATTTCTTTCTTCACAACTTCTTTCATTATTGGATTCAATCTTCTCTGGCCTTCAATACTGTTCTTAGCGTCTTCCTCTAATAGAATTCTGTGCATACAGAGACTAGGACTAATTCCTCTAATATCTGCCATTTGCCATCCTATAGCCTTCTTGTGCCTTTTCAAAACTGAGATAAGACTACCTTCTTGCTTGGAAGTTAAGAAAGAAGAGATGATGATAGGAATAGTTTCCTTTTCTCCAGGATAAGCATATTTCAGGTGAGAAGGAAGTTGCTTTAATTCAAGGCTGGGAGTTATTTCAATAGAGGGTGCATTCTCCTTGAAGGTGTCTGCAGATACATCTAAGGACTCATATTTTCTGATCCAAGATCTGTGTGTCAAACTCTCTCCAAGTAGCTGCTTCAACTCTTCAATTCCAGATTCAGTTTCCTTGTTTAGTTCACACTCACGCTCCAAATCTTGCCCTGATGCTATTAATTGCTCTTGCACCAGAGATTCAATACTGGTAATAACAGAACAGCTTCCCATCTCTTCATCGGGATAGTGTAATGCATTAAAAACATTGAAAGTCACTTGTTGATCAGTCACCCTCATAGTGAGTTCTCCTTTCTTCACATCTATCAATGTTCTTCCCGTTGCAAGAAAGGGTCTTCCAAGGATAATTGGGACTTCTTTGTCAGCCTCAAAATCAAGAATAATGAAATCCACTGGAAATACAAATCTGTCTACCTTAATCAGAACATCCTCAATCTTTCCTTCTGGATAAGCAATGGATCTGTCAGCAAGTTTCAAAGTGACAGTCTCATAGTGAGTTATCCTTTCTGCACATCTATCAATGTTCTTCCCATTGCAAGAAAGGGTCTTCCAAAGATAATTGGGACTTCTTTGTCAGCCTCAAAATCAAGAATAATGAAATCCACTGGAAATACAAATATGTCTACCTTAATCAAAACATCCTCATTCTTTCCTTCTGGATAAGCAATGGATCTGTCAGCGAGTTTCAAAGTGACAGTGGTAGGTCTGGCTTCTCCAATCTTCAATTGCTTGAAAATGAAAATTGGCATCAAGTTAATGCTAGCTCCAAGATCACACAAGGCCTTTCCACAGTAAGTATTCCCTATAGAGTAAGGAATTGTAAAACTGCATGGGTCTTTCATTTTCTAAAGAACCTTGTTCTGCAATAGCTGACTACACTCCTTTGTCATTGCCACTGTCTCAAATTCCCCCAATATCTTCCTCTTCATAAGAATTTCTTTCATGAATTTGGTGTAGTTAAGAATCTGTTGCAGAGCTTCAACCAGAGGTATGTTGAAGTGCAATTGCTTCAGAATTTTCAGAAATTTGCTAAACTGTTTCTCTTGAGCTGCTTTCCTCAACCTTTGTGGAAATGGAGGAGGTGGCCTTTCTGGAATCAATTTACCCTCTTTTTGATTGGGGACGTCCCGCACTGGTTCTGCATTTGCTGGAATTACTGTAGGAATTTCCTGTTGTCTGCTTAAGTGCTACAGCATCCTGTAGCTCTTTGCCACTTCTCAGATTCATAGCTTTAACTTGCTCCTTCCCTTTATCAGTAGAAATTGATGGACTTTCTGTAGATGCAAGGAGTACCTAGCTCTTAGGTTTTAGGACTTAGTCTTTTTCATTTGTTTTTCTTGAGTCATGCAATATACTAGTCAGTGATGTCCCTTACTTGTACTTCTTTTGACTCTGATTATTTGAAATGAATTGGCGTTTTGGTATACCTTTTGGTTCTCTGGTTAAATATTTGCTTTACTGCTGTTTACTTTTTGATTGATGCCAAAAGGGGAGGAAATATAATAAAAAAAATTATTCATGAATTTATACTTATCTGACCAAAAAGTTTGATTTCTGCTCTGATATAAGTTTTTTGAAACTAATATCTGCTCTGGTATCTTGTTTGTGCTCTAATACATGTTTTTATCTGATGTATAAATTAAGGGGGAGCATAACATACTCTGAAAAATTATATCTTTTGAAAATTTCTCTAATTGCTTTTTGATGTTCAATAAAATTAGAAAAGTTATTTGTCATCATCAAAAAGGGGGAGAATGTTGAGACCTCATAAGTCTGAAACACATTCAATGTGTAAATTCGCTAAGTTTTGATGATTCCAAATAGATTAAGTATGGTAATATTGAACCATGTGAAATTACTGACATATCTGATAAGTGTGCAGGAAAATAGACTTAAGGTCATTTGTCTATTTTATGACCCATCTACTTTTTGGTAGAGCTCGGTTTTTAGACACGTCTAAAAACCACTCGTCTAAAATTCAGTACAAACAGTCAAAGATCAAGTCAACGCTGAATCAAGATTCGAATAAACTTGATAACGTTGCAATAAGCATCTGTCTGGAAAAGACTCAGTGGTTCACCCGTCTAGTTTTTGAACTAAATGAGCACCCGTCTAAATTCTGAATTGCCTTTCACCCGTCTACTTTTCCAACACTGCTACAATGTCAGAAATGAAGTCCAAGTCAACTTATTCAAATCAGATGCCTTCCTTAAGGATCTCGAAGACCTCTGGACAATAGCACAAATGATAAAGAATAAAGAACGTTTGTTTTAAAGGTTTTAAGGAATAAACACGTAAACTCTGTACCACAGCAGTAACCTTTTTCCTGTTTTAGTACAAAGTAAAAGTTATTTCCAGAAAGTGAACTAAGTGTTGCACTGAAAGAGGAAAGCTCTCTGCTGGAAGTACAAGAAGTCTGCTGCTGCAACTCTGAAACAACAGCTGCTCAGAATAAAGTGTACTTTTGGACAAACTTGTCAAAGCTCAACGTTCCCAAGAAAAAAATGGTGTCTCAGAAGCTCAAATCAAAAGAACAAAAATTTTGAAGCTGTGCCTAACGGATTTATTTGATTGAAGTCTCTAAATAGATCAAACAATGAAAATGAAGACAAGAAGTTGAATATCATTAAGAACATTGCGCAAAAGCATTTACTCTCTTCATTAACTTCTTCATTCTTTCATTGAATACACATTCAATCATTTGATATTAATTCGCAGTCTTTCATACTTCATATTTATTTCAATCCATGAGTGTGATCTGAAAGACTTGCAAGTTGCATTAATTACACAAAACCTTTATTCCTTACTGTTTTGAGCCTGAAGAGGCTAGGTGTGAAAAGTATACTTGCTTGAGTGTTGAAGGTGTTCAAAGAATACTTGTACTGTAATTTACTCAGTTATAGTGGAAACTTGGTGCTGCTAAGAAACTAGACGCAGCCCTGTGGATTTTGGGGTGAGCCAGTATAAATCTCTTGAGTGATATCTCTCTTCCCTTATCTATTTAATTTGGTGAAGAATCATTTTTTTAAGCTTTAAACCTGGAGAGTTATTTTGTGAATATCAAACTCTATTTTACCCTTCTCTGTCTGCACATGTGTTTTATATTAAATTTAGACGTATCACTCGTCTAAATTTCTGCTATCTAAGTTTTGCTTGATGTGCCAGCAAAAACTATTTCCAAAGTTTCCGAAAAAATTGGTAAACACAATCCAGCCCCTCTTCTTGTGTTAACTTTGGTTATTTCAGTTGGTATCAGAGCTCAGCCTCTGGGTTGAGCACTTAACAGTGTAGAAAAAAAAATCTTCGAAATGGCAGGAGAAGCTAGCACAAGCAAGAACCATGATGGAGAAGGATCCTCAATGGCGAGACCTCCATACTTCAACGGAGATGACTACATCTACTGGAAAGAAAAAAATGAAGTGGTTTTTACAATCCACTAACTCTGATCTTTGGGATATCATTGAAGAAGGTCCTTTTGTTCCTAAAGACTAGGGGTGTACATGACCCGATCCGACCCGGTAACCAGGCCCGGCCCGATTGGTTTTGGACGAAAAAAAGACGGACCCAAAAAGACAAATGGATGAACCCTGTCCTATTTTTATGACCCGGTACCGGGTTTGGGACAGGCCCGGGTTACCCGACCCGTCCCTAATATACTTACACTCTTATTTGTCCCAGAATTTTATACCTCACTCAGGCCCTGGCCCAACCCATTACGCAACGCACCCTCACTCCCTCAGTCAGTCACTATTATTGGTTAAAAATTTGTCACTTTTTCATTCACCCACACAAACTCATCGACTCCTCACTCTCAAAGTGAAAGATACGAACACAAAGACTCAGCCCCACCCATGACAATGTCTAGTCGCTGCCTGCTGCGCCGTCGCCTGCAGCTCAAGGAGACCCATCACGTCCTTGCAACTCCGCTCGACGTTCGTGCTTCCGTGAAGAGGACCACCATTCACGACCGTTCATCCTTACAACTTTGCTTTGGTATGTTCTCTCTGCTACTCTCTATTCTCTCTCTCAAATCTCAGAAAAAATTTTGAAACCCTAAAACAATTTCTCGACTCTGATAGTCTTTTGCACTTTTGTAGTTGGTTGTGTTTACATTTTTGAAACCCTAAAACAATTTCTCAGCTCTGTTGGCTGTGATGAAGTGGCTACTTCACACTCTATTTTTTCAGTTTTTGGCTAATCAGAATGTGAAAGGAGGGACCTTTTATTGTAGATACTTAGAAAACTTAGTTTGTTGATGTACACATTTGGTGGCCTTAGTCTTTCTAGTTGCTTTTTTGGTATACAACTTAACACCTTGGCTTATGTTTAAGGATGTTTGGCACTTTTTAAGTCACTGTATGCAACTAGTTTAAGACTAGTAGGTTAGTGTGTGCAGATACATGCTTAATCTTTGAGCAGATACATGCTTAATCTTTATCAGTTAATAGCTGCTACTTATTTTTGATTTTTTGATCTTAATTGTTTAGGTAAAAAGAAATGGCAGATAGAGAGCCTACTCCATCTATGACAATTGAGACTGAAATTTGCAACCCAGCCCCTCCTACGGATGGTTCTACTGTACCAGTAATATCTCAGCAGATAGGGGGTGAAAAAATTGAGGCTGTTGGACAGGGAAGTAAGAGTAAGAAATCCTCCATGGCCCAAACAAGCATGGCACGAATACTTTGAACAAACACCTGCATAGGTCTCATAAGTGGATATTTTCTAAAGCGGGGAAGATGGGGACACTTAATGGTTATATGCCAAAGATCAATGAGGGAGAAGATTACCTAGATGCAAAAACAATATGTTGGATATAACTTAGAGGATTGCAGGAGGGCCGTGGCTGAATTTGTCATATGCGATGAAATGCCATTCAAGGTTGTTGAAGGACGTGGGTTCCGTAAAATGATGAATCGGTTAGAGCCTAGATTTATTGTGCCATCTAGGTACACAATTTCAAGGGACTGCTACCAGCTGTTCTTAGGGATGGCAATCCGGACCCGACCCGCCGGGTACCCGCAAAAAATACCCGCCATGGGTAGGGTAAAAACCCGTTTTATGGGTACGGGCACGGGCACGGGTAATTACCCGCAAATCTGAGAGGGTATGGGGGCGGGTACGGGGGGACCTTGGTACCCACCCCGCCCCAAACCCGCATATATATATATATATATAATTATATATAAAAAAAACTGATCTGAAATGTGAAACCCTACTTCACCCTACTTCCATTCTTCTCAACTTCTCATCTCACTCTCAGCAGTCAGCACCGTCCCTTCCTTCATCTTCCAGTTCTGGATCTTTTTGTTCATCTCCTCCATCTCCAACCACCGTCCCTTCCTTCATCTCCAACCACCGTCCCTTCCTCGGTTCCTCCTGCCGTCATCTTCCTCTGTTTGGCCCCTTCCTCCTTCATTCCGCCTCCAAAACCCTAAATCCTATTTTCCCACCTCTCTGAAATCAGGCCACCCTCCTCGTCACGACGTTCAAGTCCCGTTTTCGTGCAACCCTACAAGACGCGGCCTGCAACTCGCACTCTCCAATCTGTTGGGTATTCCAAACAAGGGATTCTGCCTACTGCATATCATTGCAAGGTTTCTACAAATTGGTACACTATCCATCTTCTTTATCCTTTTTATCCTGATACTCTGAGCATTTTGATTGAGTTTCATACACCTTTCCATTGCAGGTGTTTTTTCTTTCTTCCTTTATTATCTCTGAGTTGGCGTGATTTACTCTGTTGATATGAACCAGTCTTTAAAATTATCATGATATTCGGCTGTGTTGTCCCAGGCTTTAAGCCTTTTTCGCTTTGTTTTGCTCTGTGTTCATATTGCTCTGTGTCCCAGGCATTAAGCAGAACCAATCTTCCCCTGGCATATTGTTTTGCTCTGTGTTCGTATTGTTTTGCTCTGTGTCACTGCATTTTTTGTTTTGTTTATCTTTGCTGTTATATGAGTTTTAATTGGTTCTGCTTGCCTTTTTATTAGATGGAAAATGCAGTTGGATTGATTCAATCAAAGGAATCTGAGAGTAGCTCATCTCCCGCACCACCTCAGAGTGTTCCCAGTGGTAATGTGGGAAGTTCTGAAAAATACCAATCCCAAACTCCAACAGATCATATTCCTATTTCTGTTAATGATACTAATGCTATTGAGTTGACTGATGATGGCAAAAAAAGAAAGATATCATTTGTTTGGAACCACTTCCACGAAAAAAATAGTTAATGGTGAAGAAAAAGCTATATGCAATTATTGCAACAAGCATATGTGTGGTAGAAGATCTGATGGAACACATCATTTGCATAAACATTATGAGACTTGTAAAAGAAGGCCATATAGGGATATAAGACAATCGATCTTGTTGAGAGAACAGAAGAAGGTAGATGGGTCATCTACTTATTTGAGTAACTATTACTTTGATCCAGAGAAATCAAGAAGAGACCTTGCTTGTATGATAATAGTTCACGAGTATCCACTTTCAATGGTGGACCATCTGGGGTTCAGAGCATATTCTGAAGGTCTTCAACCTTTGTTCAAGGTTCCTAGTCAAAACACAATAAAAAATGATATTATCAAAATCTATGAAAATGAAAAGGTGAAGACTATGGGACTCTTGGACAAGAACGGGAGTAAGATTGCTCTAACAACAGACATGTGGACAGCTAGTAACCAAAAGAAAGGGTATATGGCCATTACATCTCACTACATTAATGATGATTGGGATATGCAAAGTCGCATATTAAGGTATGATATTTGTTAACTTTATCATATACATATAGTACTTTGCATTGTATTAATATGTAATAAATTATTTTGAATACTAGGTTTGTGTATGTAGAGTGTCCACATACAGCTGAAGCTCTTTCAAAGGTGTTGGTCGAATGCATGATGGATTGGAATATTGATAGAAAGTTGTCAACCATCACTTTGGATAATTGTAGCACAAATGACTCTCTTGTTGGTATGTTGTTAAACGAACTTGATTGTTCTACTCTTATGCTTGATGGCCAATTATTTCACATGAGATGTTGTGCACATATTCTGAATTTAATTGCTCAAGATGGGTTGAGTGTCCTTGGAGATGGCATAGAGAAGGTTAGGAATAGTGTTGCCTTTTGGACAGCCACACCTAAGAGAGAACAAAGTTTTAGGGAAGCAGCACGTCAAATGAAAGTTTCAATCACAAAGAAACTCATTCTTGATTGCAAAACTAGATGGAATTCTACTTACCAAATGCTTGTTGTTGCATTGTCTTATAAAGATGTTTTTACTCGTCTGAAAACAAGAGAGCATTTGCATACATGTTTGCCTACAGCAAGTGAGTGGGAAATTGCAAAAGAAATTTGTTGTAGGTTGGAAGTCTTTAATCGTGTAACTGAGATGTTTTCAGGTACACAATATCCCACAACAAACATATTCTTCCCTTTAGTTTGTGAAATAAAGCTCTCTTTGAAGCAATGGGAGACTTGCTCAATTGAGGCTATTAGAAATATGGCTTCAAAAATGAATGCCAAGTTTGAGAAATATTGGTCTGTTATTCATGGAATTATGGGAATTGCCATTGTTTTGGATCCAAGATATAAATTGAAGTTGTTGGAGTTCTTCTTTCCATTGCTTTATGGAAATGCATCTTCAATTGAAATTAACAAAATCAAGAAATTATGCTACTCGTTGTTTGAAGATTATCAAGCTAAGCCTGATGGGATGGTTGAAAGTTCAACTGAAAAGTTAAATGACAAGGATTCAAATTTGGATAATCTTGCTTGTAACAATTTTCTTAGTGGTTATGACTCCTTTGTCAATGAAACCTTTGACATACAATCAAAGTCTGAGTTGGATCAATACTTGGAAGAGAAGGTATTGCCTAGGAGTGCTACATTTGATATACTTGGATGGTGGAAAACAAATGGGATCAATTTTCCAACATTGCAAAAGATTGCTAAGGGTATTTTGGCCATCCCAATTTGTTCTGTTGCTTCTGAATCTGCTTTTAGCACAGGAGGTAGATTGTTGACTCCACATCGTTCTAGGCTTCATGAGAATACTTTGGAGGCGCTTATGTGTGCACAAAGCTGGATAAAGCATGACAAGGAAGGTAATAAATGTTGCATTAATATATTTGTTTAATGAAATCCGTGTTTAGTCTAACCATTAATTTTGTTTTTTGTTCTAGTTTCTATTGGTATAACTGGTCCAAAGCAATATTTACACATGAAAGACAAACGTTTGCAGTCTTTTCAAGACTCTGATTCAGAAGATGAGGTAAGATAATCTAACAATTTGTTAGTAATTATCGCTTTACAAGTTTATAATGTATAACTATAACTAATAACTAATATAATGTATGTTTTTAATTTAACAAGTTTTGGAGAACATCGGCAACATCGGCTCAGGAATTACAACTTGATAAATTTATTGTTTTGGAGGCTTGTTGTTATTTACTTGTTTTGGATATTTTACATCTTTTTATTTGGTATAATACGTTGGTTTGTAATGTTTAATGAATACATTCGAAACATTGTTGGATGGTTTTTAAATTAAGTTATGATCATTTTGTTTTTTTTTTCTTTGTTAAAGTGCGGGTAATGGGTGCGGGTGTGGGTATTTAGGTACCCAAAGGGTACGGGTAAGGGTATTGAGGTTGCTACCCATGAGGGTACGGGTCCGGGTATGGGTAATTTTTTTAAACGCGGGTATGGGGACGGGTACTATAGTACCCTACCCAAACCCTACCCATTGCCATCCCTAGCTGTTCTTGGATGAAAAGAAGAAACTAAAGGCTTGGTTTGTGAAGTCATGCAATCGTATTTGTATGACTACAGACTGCTAGACTTCAAACCAAAATTTAGGCTACATGTGTTTGACTGGACATTTCATTGATGAAGAATGGAAGTATCAAAAAATATTTTTGAACTTTTGTCTAGTTGAAAATCACAAGGGTGAAACCATTGGAAGAGAGGTTGAGAGGTGTTTAAGAGAATGTGGAATTGAGAAAGTTTTCACAATCACAGTTGATAATGCAAGCTCAAACGATGCAGCCATTTTGTACCTTCAAAGGAAATTAGATGATAGGGATGGGCTAGTATGTGGTGGCAAATATTTGCACATGAGGTGTGCTGCTCATATTCTGAATTTAATTGTAAATGAAGGAATAAAGGAGCAACAACCTTCCATTGATAGCATTAGGTATGATGTGCGATATGTTAGGTCTTCTCCCCATAGACTTAAAAGATTTAAGGAATGCATCGAGGGCGAATGATTAAGTCTCAAAGCCTTGTGTGCTTGGATGTTCCAACTAGGTGGAATTCGACTTACATTATGTTGGAACATGCCGAGAAGTTTGAGAAAGCGTTTGATAGGCTTTATGATCAAGAATCAGATTTTCATAAATGGTTTCGTGAAGATGAGAAAGGGAAAAAGAAAGTTGGTCCGCCAACAAGTTTGGATTGGTCCAATGCTAGGGTATTTATTCAATTTTTGTAAATCTTTTATGAAAGGACTTTGTGTTTCTCTGGTTCTTTGCATGTGACCTCAAACCGTTGCTATCATGAAATTGCATCAATGCAAGCTGCTTTGATATCATGGAGTGATAACCAATCTGAACTTTTGGGGTCTATGGCTTGTTCAATGAAAGCAAAGTATGAAAAATATTGGGGAAAAGTGAACAAGTTTAACCTATTGTTATTTGTTGCTGTTGTCTTGGATCCTCGCTACAAACTAGATTATATCACTTGGAGTTTAGAGGATACATATGATAAAGAGTTGGCATGTACTATGTCTACTTAGGTTAAAGAGACCTTGGATGACTTGTACCAATTTTATGCAAAAGGAATACCTGATATAAAGGAAAGTGAAGATGGTGCAGATTCTTCCAAGAGTGCAACCTTGGATGACAATCTTAAAGGGTCACATGCTATCAAAAGTGTTTTGGGGAAGCGGGGATGCAAGTTTGGAAAAAACAGAAGGTGGCTAGAACAAATTCTAAAAAGTCTAATCTTGAGAGGTATTTGGGAGAAGAGACCTTGGATGACATTGATGATGCTAACTTCAACATCTTGGATTGGTGGAAGGCAAATTCTACAAAATATAGAGTCCTTTCTGTCATGGCTCGTGATGTACTTGTTGTTCTGGTTTCTACTGTGGCATCGGAGTCATGCTTTAGCACTAGCGGACATGTGCTTGATGTCTTCCGCAATTCTTTGTCTCCTAGAATGGCTGAAGCTCTTATCTGCACTCAAAATTGTTAAACCCCAATGGCTTCAAGTTTGATGAGAAGGAATTTGATCAATTTGATAGCACTGAGAAGATTGTTGATTGTGAGTTTATTACTACTTTGTTTTTTTATCAGTTAGTTAATTTCAAAATATGCATTTGATATAGATCAAACTTATGTGTTTTTGAAGATGTTGCTGCTAAGATTCCTGAGCCCCAAGGAGCAAATCATGGGCATCAAGATCCCATGAAAACTGACTAATAAATGATACTATGATAGGCAGTTGCAGCTTATTTTGTGAATGATAGGCAGCTGCAGCTTTTTTTGTGAATGACAGGCACCTGTAGCTTTTTTGTGAATGATAGGCAGCTGCATTTTTTTTTAATGATAGGCAGCTGCAGTTTTTTTGTGAATGATAGGCATCTTAGTTGATAGTTAACTAGTAGACATTTACAAATACTTTGAATTATGTTCTGTTGGGAATTTGCGTATAAAACAAAATAACGCAGCGGAAAAAAAATTCCCATCGAAGGATCCTTGCGAATGGTCATGATTCATGGTTAGAAGATTTACCTCTTGAAGCGATGACAATTGATTGAAATCGTCTATCACGAACATCGCACGAACGATGTCTCTAAGGTATCCACACGAGCAGATCCCGTGAACGTCCAACGTCACGAAACGAAGCGTCTCTGCCTCACAGTGCTAGCTTCGAAAACCGAGACATGCTGCTCACTGTCACTCTCTATGTGCGGCTAGGGTAAAAACCGTGTAGGCACAATAGCTTAAGTGGTCTACTTATAGTAGCACCTCCTTAAGTGAGTTAGTGAGCAACGTTTGACCTAAGCCCCATGTACTATGCGCTAGGCCCAATAGAAGAGTCCAACTCTCCTTTTAATGCTTCTTTTGATCTGCTCTTATGTGTGTGACCCTATAGGTTCCCAAAACGTTAGTAGTAATATTAAATCCCATTTAATATTACAAACAGTGAGTGGTATCTAGCAATAAATCACTGCCACCTAAGTAGTGAGAAAGTCAGTGATTTGACGAAACCTTTCTGTGACAAATATTCATGTGCATTATTATCCCTTTGTCCATATATCTATATTGAACACAAGACATAGAATGTGTCACCCTTGTATGGTTCAATATCATGTTCCCTGATACCCGAGTAGACTTAACAACAAATGAGGTCAATATCTCATATTGACTCATTTCAGCACGGCCATGCATTTTACAGTCTCACTCTATCAGGGGCCCCACAGATATTACTCCTGTTATGTAGGAGGGACAAATTCCATCTAGGTCACTCACATCCCTCTGCATGGCTCGTGGTATGCCCAATGACCGTCTTTATAATCATCCTATTACAAATGACGTTTGACGATATTAAAGCACACGACTCCTCATGTAGGGATCGTAACGATTTCAGGTCGAAGGATTGCATACACCATTGTCACTATGAGAACTACTTATGACACTCACATAACGCTCCATGTAGTGTTCTCATGGTGGGTCAATCCAATACATCATTACTCTAATGTGTACCTATGTGGCGACTCGATATCTCATATCCATGTCCCGTGAGATATGGTCATCAGTCTGCACACATAATAGTCTCAATGTATTATTATTGTCCTCATTAATAAAATATTTGACTACGGATATTTAAGAATAGGATTTCATTGTTCAATAGTGTCTCACGATCAAGTCATGTACTTGATATTCTATTAAACTGAAATTTCTATTCTAAGGACTTTATTATGTTCAAACAAGTAACACAATAAACTGGAATGCCTCATATCATATATATATATATATATATATATATATATATATATATATATATATATATATATATATATATATATATATAATGGCAAGATACAAATGTAAGTCTAAGAAATACACTGGCCTCTAGGGCTTACACCAACAGTTCTGCATTGATGTTGCTATGTTGGTACAGTTTATGGTATTGTTATTGCCACTTTATATTGTTGATTATGGTTTTCATTTTTCTGTTATCTGCACTTTATATTGCTGATTATGGTATAGTTTATGGTACTGTTATAGTGTTATTGCTACTTTAAATTATCTCTGCTTGCTTCTTGCATTTTTGTGGTTATGTATTGTTATTTGATACACTTTTGCTCTCTGGCTACTATGTACAATTGTACATGATGAGTTCTAAATGCCAAATGGGATGACTGTTTTAAATAGTCTGAAAAGGAATCAAGTAGTAGCATAGCTAGTAGCTAAGAAATATCAGTGTTTATGCACAAAATCTGCAGCATTAAACTGTTTATTGATAAATTTTATTGTTTCATTTTGTGGCATGAACTCCATTTACTTGAGAAGAAATATTATACAGGTTGATGATGAAATGATAGATTTATTGTACGGGATTTATTGTACAGGATGAGGATGAAATGATAGATTTACTAGTAAATATATTTGTTTTTATCTGTGACTGCATAGTAAATATTAGATAATGGAAGTTATGAATGGGATACATGAAAACTTGACAATATATTATCTAGTATCTAAGGATTATGCATAAAAGGATTGTCTAAAGAATTCAAGCATTGATGTAGGTTAATTTATACTTTACAGAATGCCTAAAGAATTCAAGCACAGATGAAGGTTATTCTTGTTTTTATAAGAAAAAGTACTTAAATTGTCATGACATTGCTCATACTGCTTTGCTGGATTTTCTCCTCATACTGCTTGATGCCAATGGCCACTTAAGAGTGTTGATCAATGTCCAATGATCATAGTATATGTTGTCCTTCGGGTCAACCCGGTCTCGTCCTATCTAAGCCCGATCTTTATTCAATCTACATATGTTCGGGTTTAGGGACGGGTTAGGGTTCAAAGAATTGACTCGGTCAAGGTTTAGGGTCGGGTGAGGGACAAGCCAAACCCGTCCTAACCCGTCCTACGCACACCCCTACTAAAGATGAGGAAGGAGTTGTAGTTCCTAAAGCAAACATGATCCTGATCACAAAACAAAATGACAGTTAAATGCCAAAGCTAGATATGCAATCATGTGTGCCTTAAGCAAAGAAGAATTTGAAAAAGTATGTGCTTGTGAATCTGCAAAAGAAATGTGGTATTCACTAGCTGTTGCTCATGAAGGAACCGGTAAGGTCAAAGATACCAAAGTCAGCATGTTGGTTAGAAAGTATGAGCTGTTCAAAATGGAAGAAGGAGAGACTATTGGCCAAATGTATGGAAGATTTCAAATTATAACCAATGGATTGGAATCTCTGGGAAAAGTTTACCAGACTGAGGAACGCATTCAAAAGATTCTCAGAAGTCTTCCAAAACAATGGAGACCACTTGTAACTGCTGTATCCCAGGCCAAGGATTTAACAACTATGAAGCTTGATGAGCTTCTGGGTACTCTTCAGATCCATGAACAAGAACTGATTGAAGAAAACAATGGAAATAAAAACAAATCCATTGCACTCAAGGCTGGCAAGAAGTCATCTACGGGAGCAGTCTCAAAAGCTCTCAAAGTAGATGAATCTTCAGAAGATTCTGACGAATCAAATGAGGATGACTCTGATGATGAAGATGATGAACTTTCTCTTTTCACCAGAAAGATGAAAAAGCTTTGGAAGAGAAGAAACTTCACAAAGGATAAACCTTTCAGGTGTTTCAATAAATAAAAGCACAACAAAGATGGTGATTCTAATGACAGAAATGTCATTGTGTGCTATGAATGCAAGAAGCCTGGTCACATCAAAGCAGAATGTCCTCAACTCAAGAAGCAACCTCCCAAGAAGTTCTTCAACAAAAAGAAGAAGGGAATGATGGCCACTTGGAAAGATCTTGATGAAAGCTCCACTGAAAATGAAGGAGAATAGCTTGAAGCAAATCTCTGTCTTATGGCAGATACGGATTCTGAATCTGAAACTGAGACATGCTTAACAGGACAAAACAAACAATTATCATGGTACCTGGACAGTGGATGCTCGCGACATATGACAGGAGAAAGGTTTATGTTCCTAGGCCTCCAACCTAAGAAAGGTGGCAACGTAACCTTTGGTGGCAACTAGAAAGGAAACGTGGTTGGTGTAGGTAAAATTGGTGGTAAACCTCCCTTACCTATTATCTGTGATGTCTTATATGTGAAAGGGCTGAAACATAATCTGCTTAGCATAAGTCAATTATGCGATAGTGGATTTTCTGTATCTTTTTCTAAGGATGTATGCATAGTCAATGACAATAGTGGAAAGACCCTTTTTTCTGCTAAAAGGCAAAACAATCTGTATAAGATTGACCTGTCTGAACTTTCATATCAAAGTGTAACATGCTTTATGTCTAAAGAGGATGAAAAGTGGCTATGGCATAAGAAACTAGGACATGTTAGTATGAAACAAATTTCTAAATTGAAAAATCATAACATTGTGAGAGGATTGTCTGATATTTCTTTTAAGAAAGATGTTTGTGTGATGCATGTCAGAGAGGTAAACAAGTGAAATCAAGTTTCAAATCTAAGAAAGAAGTCACCTCCTCTAGACCTTTGCAACTGTTACACATGGATCTGTTTGGACCAGTCAGTGTAGCTAGCCTAGGTGGAAAGAAATATGGTTTTGTCATAGTTGATGACTATTCTAGATTTACACGGGTACTCTTCTTAACCCACAAGGATGAGTCTTATAAAGTCTTTACAATATTCAGTAAAAGAGTACAGAATGAGCAGGGTTTTTGTATTTCTGCTATTGGAAGTGACCATGGGGGAGAATTTGAAAATGAGCTGTTTAAACTGTTCTGTGAGGAAAATGGTACTTCTCACAATTTCACTACACCTAGAACTCCACAGCAAAATAGAGTAGTTGAGAGAAAGAAAATATCTCTTCAAGAGATGGGAAGGATAATGCTCAATGAAAATAATCTCCCTAAGTACTTCTGGGCAGAAGCCATTAACACTGCTTGTTATGTGCAAAACAGAATTCTGGTTAGACCTATCATAAATAAGACTCATTATGAATTGTGAAAAGATAGAAAACCCAATATATCATACTTTCATGCATTTGGATGTGAATGTTATATTCTTAACCCAAAAGATCATCTTGGTAAATTTGACTTTAAAGTAGATAAAGGCACATTTATTGGATATTCTGAAATGTCTAAAGCTTTTAGAATCTTTAATTCTAGAACTTCTGCTGTAGAAGAATCAATTCATGTAAAGTTTAATGATGGTTTAAAGATTGATAGGGAACTACCATATCTAGAGGATGATGTTGCAGGTATTGAACTGAATCCTGCAGTGGAGGAATCTCCAGACAAGTCAAAAATAGACGTGTCTGAAAATCAGACAAGTGCTAATAGATCTGAAACTAGAAATTTGAAGAAAGATTGAAAATACAAGACCTATCATCCAGAATATCTTATCATTGGAAGTCCATACCAAGGAGTTAGAACCAGACCTACTTTCAAAGAAATCAATAACATGGCCTTCATATCAGATTTAGAACCCAAAAAGATTGAAGAAGCACTACAAGATGAAATCTGAATTCTAGCCATACAAGAGTAACTGAATCAGTTCAAGAGAAATGATGTTTGGACTTTAGTTTCTAAACCCAAGGATAAATCTGTTATTGGAACCAGATGGGTATTTAGAAACAAACTAGATGAAGATGAAAGAGTGGTAAGAAACAAAGCAAGACTAGTTGCTCAAGGGTATAATCAACAGGAATGTATTGATTTCACTGAAACCTTTGCACCTGTAGCTAGATTAGAAGCAATTAGAATTCTCATGTCTTATGCTGCACAACATGATATAACTCTTTATCAAATGGATGTTAAAAGTGTTTTTCTAAATGGAATCATTGAAGAGGAAGTTTATGTCAAGCAACATCCTGGGTTTGAGGATTCTGAAAATCCTCACCATGTCTATAAGCTTAAGAAAGCTTTATACGGACTCAAACAAGCTCCTAGAGCTTGGTACGATAGGTTAAGCACATATCTAATGGAAAATAATTTCATTAGAGGAAAAGTAGACAATACATTTTTCAAGAAATGCTCAAAGAAAGATTTCATAGTAGTACAGATTTATGTTGATGATATTATATTTGGTGCTACAAATGAAAAGCTCTGCAAAGATTTCTCTGAGTTGATACAGAATGAATTTGAGATGAGCATGATGGGAGAATTGAAGTTCTTCCTTGGTCTTCAAATAAAATAGACAAGTGATGGAATCTATATCTATCAATAGAAGTACACCAAGGAGTTTCTGAAAAAGTTTAAAATGGAAAATTCAAAGTCTATAAGTACTCATATGCATCCATCGGTTGTCCTAAACAAGGTTGAAGAAGGTAAAAGGTAGATCAAATTGTCTACCGAGGTATGATTGGATCTCTTCTATACTTAACTGCTAGCAGACCTGATATTCAATTTAGTGTTTGTCTTTGTGCTAGATTTCAATCAGATCCAAAAGAATCTCATCATAAGGCTGTTAAAAGAATTCTCAGATACTTAATTGGAATCACTAACCTTGGTTTATTATATAAGAAAACCAAAGATTTCAGGTACTATTGCTCTATCAACTCTCAAGTTGAGTATATATCACGCAACCAGTTGTTGTTCACAACTGCTTTAGGTAAAATATCAACTTGAGGATTATTCAATGTTTGAGCATAATATACCCGTTTGGTGTGATAATACTAGTGCTATCAACTTATCTAAAAATCCCATACAACACTCTAGAGCAAATCATATAGAAATAAAACATCATTTTATTAGAGATTATGTTCAAAAATGTGTTTTTGAAATTAAGTTTGTTAACATTGAATATCAGTGGGCGGACATCTTTACAAAACCTTTGTGTGAAGATAGATTTGTTTTTATTAGAAGAAATCTTAATATGCATAACGTGTGTGAATGAGTGTACACTAATATGTATGAAAATTTACTTGTCTAATTTTTTTTATATCTGCTTGACTCGTCTATTTTTCTCTATGCTTCACTCGTCTACTTTAGCCAAGCATCTGATGATGTGGCTAAAAGCACTCAGTGTTAAACCCTGACTGAGACACATGTACATTGCATTTTCCCTTCTTTTTTGAAAAACGTTTCATTATATTAACAACTGTATTTTCAAAATTTATTATGGTTTATGGTAATTATCTCTCTCCTTGTTCCCAACGCAAAAAGCACTCAAGAATTTTAACAAAACAACCCGTGTCGTTTGAAGACTACCCACTCACAATCTTTTCTATCAAGTCTCAATCTCTCTGAACTCTCTTTGTATTCAACCTCTCAAAACTCGTAATTAGACAACTATAAACACGAGAAGGGAGGATTGAATTGTGTTTATCAGAATTTAAACAAAGTTGAAATCTTTTCGCATACAGAAGCTAGGTTCAGACGGGTGACCTTTCTGATGAAATTTTAACAGTGACTTTGGCAAACACACCACTTGATAAACGTATAAGAAAACTAAAGCAACTAAAGAGGTTATAAGGGAAGAGAGATTGACACAGTTATTTATCCTGGTTCACTCTTCAAAGCAAAGAGCTACATCCAGTCCTTGGCAGCACCAAGATTTATCCACCATAACTGATCAGGTTACAGACTCTAAGTATTGTTTGTACACCTAGCCTCTTCAGGCTCCAAGACAAGTATTCTTTGTACACCTAGCCTCTTCATTCTCAAGACAAGTATTCTTTGCACACTTAGCCTCTTCAGGCTCACTCAGGTTTTTTTTGAGAGATTTAGTTTGTAATAAATACAACTTCACATAGATAGAACTTTCACTAACACTCAGAGTGGTTTAAATGTAAAGCTTAGGAAAGTCTGCGTAATAACTTCAAATGATTGAAGAATACAGAATGAAAGAATGATTAATGCGCAGAGTAATGGCTCTTTAATGCTTTGTGTATTCTCTATACTGTATCTTCAATGACTTCTGTATTTATAGTCTTCAAGCATTTAGGATCCATTAGAGACATTCCCTCAAATGTTGGCTTCAAGTAGAACTTCATTAAATACAATAGAGTCGTTCTGGGCAGTCATTAATGCAATAGGAACGTTGGTTGAACTCTAACATGAAGGATCATGGCTTTATGCATCGTGATACATCCATATCAGAGTTGTGCAGAGAGATTTTTGTACTTTGTTGAGTACAATTCCCTTTTCGTGTAAGGACCAGAGGTACTAGGGAATAAAGCATGTTGGAAGCATTCTTTAACTGGTCTTTGGTTCTGAAATCCGAGGTTGCTTGAGAGAGTAATGATGAGTGTGATTTCACCTCATATTTCATTGACATTTTGCATGCATTTTCATATAGCTTAGGCATATTTAATTTGATTTTGGTTAGTTTTTACCTTGGAACGGGTAAGGCGGTTTTGTGGTGTTGTTGTGCAGGAATTAAGGATTAAATGCTCAGGATCAACCATGATGGAGCTTGCATGAAGATGGAGCTTGAAAAGTGAAGAAAATGAGCCAAACAGAGCCCATCACGGCCTAGCCGTGACAGCCATCACGGCCATGATTGAGTAGAGCTGAAAATAAAGAATGGAAAAGTCAAAACCGGTCACGGTCAGGCCGTGATGTCCATCACGGCCGTGATATGTCAGCTGAACCAGACCCTCACAGGTAGAACTGATCATGGCCTAGCCGTGATGGTGGTCACGGCCGTGACAGACCAACCAGTGAAGCAACCTCCAAGGCAGAATCCGTCACGGCCGTGACGCACAATATATGGATCTTTAGAAATTGATTTGATCTGAATTTGTGATTGCTTGGGATTCAAGTTACCCTCATCTATAAATAGAGCACTTAGGCTAAAAAATAGAGGACTTTGGAGGGACTTTTGGACTGTTACCTTAGGCAAATTTAGGATTTTCTCTTCTTCTTCTTCCCTTCTCTTAGGTTTTAATTCATGTTTTTTTTTGTTAATCAAGACTGCCATGACCATGGCCGTGCTTGAGTAGTAGCTTTATTTCTAGGAATTAGGGTTATGCCCAAGATCTGTTTTTATGTTATGAATTGATGTTTTCCATTTGTTAATTTCGATTTCGCTTTCGATTTGGTTGCTATCGCATGAATTACTTGTGAATCTGGTGCGCACTTATTTGCATGTCATAAATACTCTAAGGAGGAATCTAGCGGTGAACTTAGGTATTGGATCTATTGGAATCAAACTTAGGACTTAAATCACGAGAGTTAGAAGCAATCCTTCGAGGGTTCACGAATTGTCACAAAGCTTAAAGGGTTCAATTTAAACTCAATTACCACAAGAGTAGGGGTTGGTTTAATTGGGCACGGTTTTTGTAACCCGAGAGGGAGCATTAACTTATTTAGGATAAGTTCGCCTTCAAAGCGATTTTGATGATTAACAAGGCGTAGTCAATTTAGTAACATAAGCAATCTTGTTGGTAACCCAATTCCTAGGAATCTCTTTAGATTTAAAAAACCCCTAATCGATTTACTTTCCTCTTTTAATTGATTGCATTCTTGAATATCTGATTTTCTAGCTAATCCTAATTTCAAAAATCAAATCTTTTCAAAATCCTTTTTTATATATAGTCCAGTTTAATCGATTTAATAATTAGTTGTTATTTGAGATCACGGTCTCTGTGGGATCGATCTTTTTTATTACTTGACGATGAATCCGGTACACTTGCCGGGCTTACACCAAGTAACTTCTGAATTTTCTTGATTCTGGTTCTTGAAATAAGATTCTGATAATTCTTATAGAATTCACGTTCATAAGCGCGTCCATCTAGCCATTTAAGATTTTTCATTCGAACGGGATAGTAGACGAGCTTTCATATGCCACGTCATTGGACAGATACTCCTTTAACTGGTTGAACGTAACCTAGTAGACGAGCTCCATATGCCACATCATTGGACGGAGCTTCTCATTAAGGACTTAGCAAGTCCAAAGACTTGTGTGGACGAGCGCTTCTGTTTCCTTAGTGGACGAGTACTTCTATCACTTTAGTGGACGAGCACTTCTGTTACTCCAGTGGACGAGCGCTTCTATCACTCCAGTGGACGAGCTCTTCTGCTACTTTAGTAGACAAGCGCTAGTCACTTTAGTGGACGAGCGCCTCTGTCACTTTAGTAGACGAGCGCTTCTGTCACTTTAGTAGATGAGCGCTTCTATCACTTTAGTGCATGAGATGATTCTTACAATTTTAATCTGCACACTAGATAGACAGGTTAGTAACCAATATGAAGGTTAATTAAATCATTAACCAATGTTTAGTTCTCATCAAAACTTAGGGAAATGCACATCAGACATTTTAGAGACTTAACAATCTCCCCCTTTTTGATGATGACAAACATTGAGATGATTTAATGAACCTCAGAAAATATCAACAAAGAAAATAGCATATAACATACAGGTTGAAATTTTCTTAGTCACACATAAGTTTGACTTGTTTTACTTTGAAATTTTCTCACGTCCATGTGTTATTTAAGATTCATATCATATTCATTCTTCTATAACACATTTCTATCACATTTCTCCCATTCTCCTTTCTCCCCCTTTTGTCAACATCAAAAAGGGTTATCAAGTTTTATTTATGAGATATGTTAAGGGCAAGATAACATGTTAAGAAAATCATAGTAATGCGGCAAGCATATGAGACATACTCCACTTAAACTATTGTATCATCACTCCCCCTGAACTAATGCTTAGTTAAAAAAAAAACATGTATATAGGAGGAAAGACAGATTTAGCATAGACAGGTGATAAAGCACAGACAGGTTAACATTCGGACATGTCATTCAACAATGCAATGCATGTTTAGATTATCTCTAATAAATAAAAACCTTTCTTCTGCGAGGGGTTTAGTGAAAATATCAGCCCACTGATTTTCAGTTTTAACAAACTTAATATCAAAGATTCCTTTCTGAACATAATCCCTAATAAAATGATGTTTTATTTCAATATGCTTAGCCTTAGAGTGCTGAATTGGATTTTTAGTTAAGCATATAGCACTGGAATTATCACACCATACAGATGTTATGTTCATAAATAGAGTAATCCTCAAGTTGATGTTTTACCCATAAGAGTTGAGAGCAGCAACTAGCAGCAAAGATGTATTCTGCTTCCACAGTAGACATGGCAACGGTTATCTGCCTCTTCCTTGACCATGAGACAAAACTTGCTCCAATGAAGTGACATCCTCCACTGGTGTTTTTTCTTTCTATTCTAACTCCAGCAAAATCAGCATCACAATATCTCACTAATCTGTATTCTTTTGATCTTAAATACAGCAAACCAAGATTAGTAGTTCCAAGCAAATATCTAAATATTCTTTTAACAGCCTTAAGATGAGATTCTCTAGGATCATATTGGAATCTAGCACACATACAAACACTAAATTAAATGGCAGGTCTGCTTGAAGTTAAGTACAGTAGAGAGCCAATCATACCTTTGTAGATAGTTTGATCTACCTTTTTACCTTCATCATCTTTGCTTAGTTTTGCATTGGGTTGCATAGGGATTTTTACGAGCTTTGCATTTTCCATTTTGTATTTATTGAGCATCTCATTGGTATATTTTTGTTGATGAATGTAAATTTCATCACTCGTCTGCTTGATTTGTAATCCAAGGAAAAACTTCAATTCTCCCATCATGCTCATCTCAAATTCAGCTTGCATTAGATTTGAAAATTCCTTGCACAGCTTTTCATTAGTTGCTCCAAAAATAATATCATTAACATATATTTGAACTATAATAAAGTCCTTTTTAGAGCATTTCTTGAACAGAGTAGTGTCTACTTGTTCTCTAGTAAAACCATTATGCATGAGAAAAGAATTGAGTCTATCATACCATGCTCTAGGTACTTGT
This sequence comes from Sophora flavescens, assembly GCA_030762895.1. NCBI lineage: Eukaryota > Viridiplantae > Streptophyta > Magnoliopsida > Fabales > Fabaceae > Sophora > Sophora flavescens. The sequence goes on from CM061064.1 coordinate 175,334,769, forward strand.
TTCAAACCATATAATGCCTTTTTATGTTTGAAAATGTGATCTGGTTTATCAGTATCCTCAACACCAAGGGATTGTTTAACATACACTTCTTCTTCAATTATACCATTTAGAAAAGTACTTTTTACATCCATTTGAAACATGGAATTTGGTGTTGTGCAGCATATGACATTAAAATGCGTATGGCTTCTATTCTAGCTACAGGTGCAAAGGTTTCAGTATAATCAATACCTTCTTGTTGGTTATAGACTTGAGCTACTAACCTTGCCTTATTTCTGACTACTTTACCATCTTCATCCAATTTGTTTCTGAAGACCCATCTTATTCCAATAACCGACTTGTTTTTAGGCTTAGAGACAAGAGTCCAGACATCATTTCTGGTGAACTGGTTAAGTTCATCTTGCATAGCAAGAATCCAGCTTTCATCCTCAAGAGCTTCTTCAATGCGTTTAGGCTCCAAATCTGAAATAAAGGTCACATTGCTTGATTCTCTAAATGTGGATCTGGTTCTTACTCCTTCAGAAGGATTTCCAATAATAAGATCATTAGGGTGATGAGTGTTGAACTTCCAATCCCTTTTGAGATCATCATGAAGATCTTGACTTGTCTGCTGACTCGTTTGTTCCACTTGTCTGTCAGCCTCAGGCACATGTTCTGTTTTGGTTAGATCGGGTTGTTGACATTCTGGCTTGTTTATATCAAGACCTGCAAGATCATCTTCTAGATCTGATAGTTCTTTATCAGTCTTTAATCCATAATTAAATTTAACATGAATAGATTCTTCAATAATACATGTTCTTGAATTCTAAACTCTAAAAGCCTTAGACATTTCAGAATATCCTATGAAAATACCTTTATCTACCTTAGAATCAATCTTTCCAAGATTATCTATGGTGCTCAGAATAAAACATTCACATCCAAAAGCATGAAAATAAGATATGTTGGGGCTTTTTCCTTTCCACAATTCATAAGGAGTCCTTTTTTAGAAAAGGCCTAATAAGTATTCTGTTTTGTACATAACAAGCAGTGTTTACAGCTTCTGCCCAGAAGTACTTAGGGAAATTATTTTCATTGAGCATAGATCTAGCCATCTCTTACAGAGATCTATTCTTTCTCTCAACCACTCCATTTTGCTGTGGAGTTCTAGGTGCAGAGAAATTGTGAGAGATTCCATTCTCCTCACAGAACTGTCTAAAATGCTCATTTTCAAATTCTCCCCCATGATCACTTCTAAGGGTAGAAATATAGAAACCCTGCTCATTTTGTACTCTTTTGCAGAATACTGAGAAAGCCTTAAAAGACTCATCCTTGTGTGTTAGGAAGAGTACCCATGTGTATCTAGAATAGTCATCAACTATGACAAATCCATATTTTCTTCCAGCCAGGCTGGCAACACTAACTGGTCCAAACAGATCCATGTGTAATAACTGAAGAGGTCTAGAGGTTGATTCTTGGTTTTTAGATTTGAAACTTGATTTTATCTGTTTACCTCTCTGACATGCATCACACAAGACACATTTCTTAAAACTAATATCAGGCAATTCTCTCACAAGATTATTCCTTTTTAATTCAGAAATTAGTTTCATACTAGCCTGTCCTAGTTTCTTATGCCATAACCATCTCTCATCCTCTTTAGACATTAGACAGGTTACACTCTGATCTGAGAGATCAGTCAGTTCAATCTTATAAAGATTTTGTTGCCTTTTAGCTGAAAAGAAGGTTTTGCCACAACAGTCTTTAACTATGCATACATCCTTGGTAAAGGAAACATCAAAACCAATATCACATAATTGACTTATGCTAAGCAAATTGTGTCTTAATCCTTTAACCATAAGAACATTAGATATAGAGGGAAGAGCGGGTTTACCACCAATAGTACCAATTCCTATAATTTTCTCTTTTCTGATTACCTCCGAAGGCAGCGTGTCCTCCTTTCTTAAGTTGGAGGTCTAGGAACATAGACCTTTCTCCTGTCATATGACGCGAGCAGCCACTGTCCAGGTACCAGCAGTGGTGTTTTCTTTGTCATGTTGAGGACATCTGCAACAAAAATTGTTTGATCTTTAGGTACCCATATTTTTCTGGGTCCTTTTCTGTTAGTTCTAGGAGTCTGTGAAGACTTCCTTATCTTCTTATGGATACACTTAGACATAACATGTCCAGTTTTTCCACAGAAGTTACAGACAGGTGTAGATTTGGTTACAGTTGACTTAACAGATACTGTAAAAGCTTTAGTTGATACTTTATGATGTGTCTGATGGACATATCCAATACCTTCTTTGTTAAGAGAATGCCTCTGATAGCCAAGTAGCTTAGTCAGATTATCTCTACCATTAACAAATTTGGCAAGATCAAAAGTGAGCTCTTCCACTTTCTGTTGAAGATTGTCAACTTCTTCAGATACTGATATTTCACTTGAGATCTTAGCTTCGTTAGACTTTTCAGTCTTCGGCTCACTGTTCTTTTTAGTCAGCTTCTCACACTCTTGAGATTTCTGTTTATGCTCACTGGTGAGCTTTACATACTCTCTCTTGAGGGATTTGAAGGCCTTAGATAAACAGTTGGATTCCTCCAGCAACTCCTCATAGGCATCAAGTAATTCCTCATAGTCGGGAAGTACCTCATCATCTGAGTCTGAGTCAGTGTTGGCCATCAAACAGAGATTGGCTTCTTCCTATGTTTCTTCATCAGAAGATGTTGACTCCAGATCCTCCCAAGTAGCCATCATTCCTTTCTTCTTCTTCTTGAAGAATTTCTTAAAAGGTGCTTTCTTGAGTTGAGGACATTCAGCCTTGATGTGACCAGGCTTCTTGCACTCATAGCAAATAATTGGACTTTTGTCTGTTGAAGCGGATTCTTTGAAGTTCTTGTCCTTGTTGAACCTTCTGAATGACTTATCCCTCTTGAACTTCTTTTTCTATAGGAGAAGCTTTATCTTCCTGGTCAGGAGAGACAATTCTTCAACATTCTCTGAATCCTCGTGTTCAGACAGGTCAGCATCACTGGATGACTCATCTGCCTTTAGAGCCTTGGAAACTTTTTCTGACTTTTGATCAGCTTTCAGAGCAATTGACTTGCCCTTATTTGGTGGAACTTCATCTCCAAGTTCTTGCTCATGAACAGTGAGTGTTCCAAGAAGTTCATCCATAGTCAAGGTAGTGAGATCCCTGGCTTGAGAGATAGCAGTGACCAAAGGTCTCCACTGTTTAGGTAGACTTCTCAGAATCTTTCCAACCTTCTCAGCATTGGTATAGACTTTGCCAAGAGATTTTAAACTGTTAACTATAGTTTGAAATCTTCCTATCATTTGAGAAACAGATTCTCCTTCCTCTATGACAAACACTTCATACTTTCTGACAAGTATGGCAATCTTTGACTCTTTGACTTTGGCTGTTCCCTCATGTGTGACAGCTAAAGTGTCCCATATTTCTTTGGCAGAGTCACAAGCACATACCTTGTCAAACTCCTCAGGACTGAGAGCACGGATGATGTTATATCTAGCTTTGTGGTTCAGCTCCCATTTTGTCTTTTCTGCAGTAGTCCACTGAGCTTTTGGTTTGTTAGTCTTATCATCATTCTTGGGAATGAATGGACCATATGTAATGACATCCCAAAGATCAGAGTTTGTAGATAGAATGAACCATTGAAATCTATCTTTCCAATAGTTGTAGTTTTCTCCATTGAAGTAAGGAGGTTTGGTTAGGGAAGCTCCTTCAGTCTGGTGACTTCCACTTGAACTAGCTCCAACAGTCATGTCTATTCTTCAGGACCTTTTACCTCTACACTGTTAGATGCTCAACCCAGAGGCTGAGCTCTGATACCAACTGAAATAAACAACTATAAACACGAGAAGGGGGGTTGAATTGTGTTTATCAGAATTTAAACAAAGTTGAAATCTTTTCGCATACAGAAGCTAGGTTCAGACGAGTGGAAAGATACAGGATAGACGGGTGACCTTTCTGATGAAATTTTAACATTGACTTTGGCAAACACACCACTTGATAAACGTATAAGAAAACTAAAGCAACTAAAGAGGTTATAAGGAAAGAGAGATTGACACAGTTATTTATCCTGGTTCACTCTTCAAAGCAAAGAGCTACGTCCAGTCCTTGGAAGCACCAAGATTTATCCACTATAACTGATCAGGTTACAGACTCTAAGTATTGTTTGCACACCTAGCCTCTTCAGGCTCCAAGACAAGTATTCATTGCACACCTAGCCTCTTCAGGCTCAAGACAAGTATTCTTTGCACACTCAGCCTCTTCAGGCTCACTCAGGTTTGTTTGAGAGATTTAGTTTGTAATAAATACAACTTCACACAGACAGAACTTTCACTAACACTCAGAGAGTGGTTTAAATGTAAAGCTTAGGAAAGTCTGCGTAATAACTTCAAATGATTGAAGAATACAGAATGAAAGAATGAAGATATTAGTGCGCAAAGTAATGGCTCTTTGATGCTTTGTGTATTCTCTATACTTTATCTTCAATGACTTCTATATTTATAGTCTTCAAGCATTTAGGATCCGTTAGAGACATTCCCTCAGATGTTGGCTTCAAGCAGAACTTCATTAAATGCAATAGAGTTCTTAACAAACTCTTCGCTACCAAACCTAACTTTCATTTCTCTGAATCAATGGCACCCAAAAGCCTTCTTGAATATCTGGCAGAGAGCACGAAGCTTCCAATCTCTGAATTGAAAAAGCTGCACCCTGGGAAGGTCCCTGACTTTGATGAACTCAGAACCAAGGGTTTGGATGTTCTTCCTGAACTCAACCATGCTGGATGGTTACCCTTCTTTCAACTACAAGAACTTGTCTTCCCTGATCTTGTTAGGGATTTCTGGACCACTGCAAAAATCACCAAGGACAACTTAACTTCCATGATTTCTGGAGACGTGGGTGAAGATCACGTTTTTATAACTCATGAGGTACTTGCTGAAATAACAAAATGCCCAAGGGAAGGTGCTGGGTATTACAAAGAATGGCTGAAGGACCAAGGAGAAGCCAACGTGAATCTCGTTCTGTATGGAGTTGAAAAACCTGCAAACAAAGACTCTAAATACTTATCTCCTAAGGCAATATTTCTACATGTCTTAATCATAAACTGTGTCATGCCTATAACTGGGTCTAGAAATCATGTCTGTAAAATAGAGAAGTTTGCTCTATTTCATCTAGTCCAGAAAATTAGGATAGATATTACTGATTTGATTTTCATTCACATGGAGAAAGCTGTTAGAGGAAAGGAAAAGGATTATCCTTATGCTATGATCATGACAAGGATTTGTAGGGCAACCAAGTTGGATTTGAGGACTGCTGTTCAAGATGATCTCTGCACTAAGATCACCACAAGGACTCTGTCTTTGATGAAGATTTCTCTGACCCCCACTGTTGATCCTTCTGCTCAAGCCTCATCATCTGTTGCTGCTGACCCCTCTCTAGAATATCTCTTTGTTCCCATTGTCAAAACCGAACCCTTTGAGGAACCGGTGGAAGAGGAAAGGCCTCAACTGCAAAGGAAGAAAAGAAAAATTGCTGAGTCATCTGCTCAGGCATATGATGAAGCTTCTATGTTTCAGAATGCTGCTGAAACCTTCTCTCAAGTTACTGAACCTGTTGTTCAAGCTGATACCTCTGTCCCCATTGGATCAAGTATTACCAAGGTATTCAAGAGAAAAAAAGCTATACAAGCTGGGGGGAGTCTCAACCAGAAGAGACTGTGATCCCTAAGAAAAAGAGGACCACTGTGACAAAAAGAAAACTTGTTCTTCTTCCTACTCCCTCACCATCACCCTCACCTCAGAAAGAATCATCTTTTTCACCTCAACAAACAGTCACAACAACTTCCATTCCACAACCTTCATCACCATTACCTGCCATGTCACCACAAAGAGCACCAACACCACCACTACAAAGAACACCATCACCACAACCACAACAAAAAATCCCCACTCCACCTGCTTCACCAAAAATTCCAACTCCTCCACATATATCACCCATTAGACAACCAACACCTCCTTTATCATCACTTGTCCATGAACCTTTACCTTCATTCTCTGTTCTTGAACCACAAACACTTGAAATTAAAGTTTCTGAACCTAACCCTACTGTCTCAGAAACTCACTCGTCTGAAACTCACTCATCCAAGCCTTCCACACCACAAACATCTCACTATTCTGATACCCTTCTCACTGAGGATGTCAATGACTTTGCATATTTTGACAATCCCACTCCTACTCCACCTTCACCTAAAACCCAAATCCCTGACCATATCATAAACCAGAACCAAGTCCCTCTGAGAATAGTAATTCCATACTTATTCTCTGAAACCAGACACAACTCACTCCCTTTAGCCACCTTATCTCCCTATCACCCCTCTTCCAGAACCACCCCTTTTTCTATCACAGATGAATCATGCTCCAACTTCCTAAATGGCAATGACTTGGATGTCATTTCCTCTCTTGAAGCTGAAAGGCAGCTTGTAAAGTTCGACAGAAAACTCAAGCATATAGGAAAATGACTTTTCAATCCACACATCTTCATGAGGCCCTATACGGAGATCAAAGTGATGCCTGATTCAATGTCTCTGCAAGGAAAGCAGAAAGTCATCAGTATGCCTGGGGAACAAAAGCTCTCTCTGATCAAGCTGACTGACAACCAATGCAAGTATAGGAAGAAGCTTCTGACCACTGAGACTCATCACCAGTTTCTGAAGGTTAGAGACATCTACTGGAGATGTGGTTCCAGCTCTAACTTGTCCGAGGAAGAGAAGAAAACCATCCCAACCAGAGGTAGTCAGGCTTTTGCCTTGTACCGTTTCTCACCCTCAATCTATACCATACCTCCATTCTTTATGGTTTTTCCCTTCTTTCTCCTAAACTTCCCTTATTCCACTCTTTCACTCACATAAATCTCATTAGAAGATCTTATGAATTTCTCCTATCTGTAGTGGACTCTCATCTTCATCATGAATAAATTCATGCCTTCTTAGAGGAATTCTATCCCAATAATGATTTTGTCACAACTCTCTCAACCAATGTTTTTCTAGACCCTCAGCCTGAGGACCACATTATTGTTGAAGAGTTACCTCCTACCCCTCCACCTAGTCCACCTCCTCCATCCACATCTGCAACTGCACTGGCCACAACTGATTCAACTGCTCCAGTAGTTGCTTATGATCCTATTGCACATCAACGACTGGATGAAATGGCATCAAGTTTGCAGACTATCATTCAAAGATAGGATGAAGCAATTGCTCAACAAGCTGCTTTTTAGGCCCAGATGCTAGCTCAACAGGAAGCAATGCAGAAGATGATGGAAGCTTTCTTCAAAAGTCAAGGAGGACCTAGCTCTTAGGTTTTAGGACTTAGTCTTTTTCATTTGTTTTTCTTGAGTCATGTAATGTACTAGTCAGTGATGTCTCTTACTTGTACTCCTTTTGACTCTGTTTATATGAAATGAATTGGCGTTTTGGTATACCTTTTGGCTCTCAGGTTAAATATTTGCTTTAATGATTTTTACTTTTTGATTGATGCCAAAAGGGGGAGGAAATATAATAAAAAAATTATTCATGAATTTATACTTATGTGACCAAAAAGTTTGATTTCTGCTCTGATATAAGTTTTTTGAAACTAATATCTGCTCTGGTATCTTGTTTGTGCTCTAATACATGTTTTTATCTGATGTATAAATTAAGGGGGAGCATAACATACTCTGAAAAATTATATCTTTTGAAATTTTCTCTAATTGCTTTTTGATGTTCAATAAAATCAGAAAAGTTATTTGTCATCATCAAAAAGGGGGAGAATGTTGAGACCTCATAAGTCTGAAACACATTCAATGTGTAAATTCTCTAAGTTTTGATGATTCTAAATAGATTAAGTATGGTAATATTGAACCATATGAAATTACTGATATATCTGATAAGTGTGCAGGAAAATAGACTTGAGGTCATTCGTCTATTTTATGACCCGTCTACTTTTTGGTAGAGCTCAGTTTTTAGACATGTCTAAAAACCACTAGTCTAAAATTCAGTACACATAGTCAAAGATCAAGTCAATGATCAATCAAGATTCGAATAAACTTGATAACGTGGCAAGAAGCATATGTCTGGAAAAGACTTAGTGGTTCACCCGTCTAGTTTTTGAACTAAATGAGCACCCATCTAAATTCTGGATTGCCTTTCACCCGTCTACTTTTCCAACACTGCTACAATGTCAGAAATGAAGTCCAAGTCAACTTATTCAAATCAAATGCCTTCCTTAAGGATCTCGAAGACCTCTGGACAATAGCACAAATGATAAAGAATAAAGAACGTTTGTTTTAAAGGTTTTAAGGAATAAACACGTAAACTCTGTACCATAGCAGTAACCTTTTTCCTGTTTTAGTACAAAGTAAAAGTTCTTTCCAGGAAGTGAGCTAAGGGTTGCACTGAAAGAGGAAAGCTCTCTGCTGGAAGTACAAGAAGCCTGCTGCTGCAACTCTGAAACAACGGCTGCTCAGAATAAAGTGTACTTTTGGACAAACTTGTCAAAGCTCAACGTTCCCAAGTATTTAATGTTCTCTCAGAACGACTCTTTGGCATTAATGGTGTCTCGGAAGCTCAAATCAGAAGAACACAAATTCTGAAGCTGTGCCTAATGGATTTATTTGATTGAAGTCTTCAAATAGATCAAACAATGAAGATGAAGACAAGAAGTTGAATATCATTAAGAACACTACGCAGAAGCATTTACTCTCTTCATTAACTTCTCAATTCTTTCAATGAATACACATTCAATCATTTGATATTAATTCGCAGTCTTTCATACTTCATATTTATTTCACTCCTTGAGTGTGATCTAAAAGACTTGCAAGTTGTATGAATTACACAAAACCTTTATTCCTTACTGTTTTGAGCCTGAAGAGGCTAGGTGTGAAAAGAATACTTGCTTGGGTGTTGAGCCTGAAGAGGCTAGGTGTGCAAAGAATACTTGTACTGTAATTTACTCAGTTATAGTGGAAACTTGGTGCTGCCAAGAAACTGGACGTAGCCCTTTGGATTTTGGGGTGAGCCAGTATAAATCCCTTGAGTGATATCTCTCTTTCCTTATCTCTTTGATTTGGTTAAGTATCATTTGTTTAAGCTTTTAACATGGGGATTTATTTTGTGAATATCAAACTCTGTTTTACCCTTATCTGTCTGCACGTGTGTTTTATATTAAATTTAGATGTATCACTCGTCTAAATTTCTGCTGTCTAAGTTTTGCTTGTTGTACCTGCAAAAACTATTTTCAAAGTTTCCGAAAAAGTTGGTAAACACAATTAAATTCCCCCCCCCCCCCCCCCTCTTGTGTTAACTTTGGTTATTTCAATGAGTTCATAAGAGCACCAAATATAGAATAATTAGTTCAAATTAGAATATCAAAATGTTCTTCAAAAATAGTTATTCATTACCTTATCATCGTAATTCACATTCTTTCTTCTTCCTCTAGTTAACTCAGATCATGACTTTAGCGATATAACCAAAGTTAGTGCATACTTTATTAATAATTCATCCTCATACATGGTCTTCATCTATTATTTATCTTCATAACATACATACTAGCCACCATTACACAACTCATAACGTGGTATTTTCATCAAAGACTACCCATTTCAAACACATCTTGCAATACTCATTCAAAAGAGAATTCCAATACTGTTACCCACAAAACAAAACAAAACAAAAATATGGATCAGTTCATAATCAAGAAAATTTAATACATTTTCATACTTAAAACAAACAAATTCATGGCCACGAAATTTGAGTCATGACAGGATCAAAGGCTTCCAACTTAGGCTTCATGCTTTTAAGCATGATACTAAGGTAGTTTTTTTCATGGTCTTTTTTTTAAGGGTTGGACATAGTGGATTCGACTTGTGAAAAAAAAAGGTTGCTATTGTTAGGTTATTTTTGCATTCACCTTGTTTGTTAACCACGATGCTTCATATGCTTATGATGGGTCGTGCCTTACCAATCTGGTTTTTCCCTTAATTAATGAGTGCATCCTTTAATGCCATGTTTTATGATTGTGTTATAAGTCGTGTTCAGGCTTCCTCTCATGCTTTTTCATCTATGTTTCCTAGGTACTTCCTCGACCATCTTGCTTCTTCGTATTTTTATTTTCCTTTTTTTCTTTGAATTTATGGAGGGTGGAGATGGTGGACTAGGGGAAGACTCCTCCATTGAGATTTTGCCACAGTAACGATGAATAGAGAAGAAGCTAGTTCTCTAGCCTTGAAAAATGCAAAAAATAATGTGTTACAGAAGTAATATTCTTATGGGGCATGAAATGGAAGAAGTGCATAGACTTGTATATGTGGCCTGAGTTAAGGTAGGTTTGGATGAGGGTGGTCCATGAGTAGGCGTGGAAATAGGTCAGGCCACTCGACAGAGGCCTATAGCTTGTCATGTTGAAAAGGTACCCTGACCTATTTAAAAAAAAAGACCAGGTTTAGGCTTTTTTAAAGCCTATTTAGTTAAAAAGGCCAGGTTCAGGCTAACAAAATGGCCTATTAGGCGTGTGAGGCCTGCCCATATATATAGACATAACATGCCCATATTTTTAAAAACAAAATTAATATATCACATTAATGAGGCACAAACATACTCGAGCAACTCAATCGACAGTTAGAAATGAGCAATCCCCTCCAGCCTCCAGCCAGCAGACGCTAACAAGGTCCACACAACAAACGTTCCTATGTGGGTCGTCCACACTATAGATGTTGGGATCACCACCAGCCATCTTAGTTCGAGCTTGCATTATCTCCCCGTTTTGTCCATAATCGCCTCAAAGGTATGCTTCTACAACTCTCTCTGTTATTACTAATTGGGTCTGTGATCGTAAAAACCAACAAGTTTAGGCATTCCTAGACTAGGATCAAAGATTAAACAATAATTCTTTCACAGGTTAAAATATCTTATATACAAAACCGTAAATATAAAAATGTAGTTGGTAATATAACAAAATAAAAAATAATAACCATAGTGATATCATTATCATGTGAGAGAGATATATAGTTGATTGTATATAACAAGCTTTATAGCATACTCCATAATATTGAGAATGAAGGAAGTGGCCTTTTGTAGAAGGATATCAACAATGAAATAGACCTTTACATAGGCTAACAGTTTAGGCCAAGCCATGCTTTTAAAAAGGTCAGGCTAGGTCTAAAAATAGTCTACGACTGATAGCAGGCTAGGTTTAGGCCTTGAATTTTTAAAACAGGGCAGACCTATTTTAGCAAAGCCTGGCTTGGCCTACCATATTCCCACCCCTATCCTGGAGAAGGAGTTTGTGTGGGGAATTATGTCGCAGAGAAAGTCACATGTCATGTATAGTTCAAGGAGGCTATTATTGATGGTAAGATATGAGTTAATAATGTAAATTACTAGTAATGTAATGAGGGCTTAACTCTCGCTAATTTCTTTGTTTTTTTTTTTTATGAAACTCTCGCTAATTTCATTGTGTGTTACCAAGGGCTAATCTCTCAGTAATTTTACAAGTGTTACCAAGGGCTTAACGACTTAACCCTATGTAATTAGATGTTGAGGGAGCAAATTAGACGTTTTTGAAGTTGACACAAGCAAACACAAGAAGGGGGTTGAATTGTATTTGTTAATAATTTTTCTAAAACAACCTTTTAAAAATGTTTTTCTCACACGAGGATATATAAAGCGGATGCACACACTGAAAAAGAACTTTTGAGATTTAACAAAAGCAATATCAAAACTCCACAGTCAGTAAAAACAAATAAAACTGTAAGAGTTTAAGGGTAGAAGATTCACACAAATGATTTTATCCCGGTTCACTCTCTTCCAACCAAAAGTTACGTCCATTCCCTTCGACTTGAAGGTTTTATCCACTATTTCTACAAATAGATTACAACCAAGTATTCAACACCTCTCCAGGTTACAAGTATTCCTTTCTTACCAAGCTCTTCATGCTCTAACTTTAACAAAAAGATTTTAACTTAAGATATTCTTAACTCACTATATGTGAGGATATGAAAGTTTAAGATATGTTGAATATTTTCACAACATTCAAACTAAAGAATACAGACTTTTACTTTAAAAAGAATGAAAGAAATGAGAGCTAGTTCTCGCAAATATTGGATTGGCAAAAGTTGTTCATCATCGCTTGAGGTCCTCCATTTATACTGACCTTCTTCTACTCTTGAAAAGCTTCAACGGTCATTTTGAATTTCCCGTTTAGAGATATCATTGAATGCACAATATCCATTGCGACTGATAGCTTGATCGTGGCCATGCTGAAATTTATTCTTGGTTATCAGGGTAGTGCAAAATGGAGGCTCACTGCTCTGAGCATATGCAGCTTGAAAACTGTTTTTCCTCCTTTATGTTACTTCCAGCTTTTTCCAGCCATAAAGGTGCTATCGTACATATCATTTTACATTTCCCATTGTACTGTGTTGCTTTTTGTATTTCATCGATGGTACTATGTTTTTCTCACAAGGAAACAAAGCATTAAGCATATAAAACAAATGAGAAGAACAAAAATTCTCTTGAAATAAATATCAATCATTTGAAATAAATATGATTCATTGTGGACCGGATTGAAATTATTTATGAAGACATAAAGATGAGCTCGTCTACTGAAAAACTATGTCACTGACGTGGTATATCCTCTCGTCAACTCAAGTATTTGGAATTGTTATATCTCGGTGAGTTATTTTGATCTCCGTCTAGTGACGTGGCATTAAAGTCCGTCTACTTACTTAAAAAAGGATCTCGTCTGATGATGTGGTAATTTAAGCTCATCTATTCAATATGAAACTTAGATTCCGTCTAGAAGAATTATTTTAACATTTCGTCTACTTAGAAATTCTCATGTCTCGTCTACTTAAGTTTCAGTCTACTCAAATAAATAAATAAATAATTTTACCAAGCTTTTGAGTAGCCTGTCTACCCGGGTGGACGTGGATTTCTAATTTAAAGTCCAAGCAGATATATGAAAACTTTTTTTTTTAAGTTTCCATAACTTATAAGATTCAAGTGATCCTGCAAAACTAGATAACCTTATTAGATCTCAACTAACACTTTGCCAAGCAAATTTAATCCTTTTGTTAATATCAAAACTTAGAGATTAATTAAATCCAAATCATTTTGGTTCCAACAATCTCCCCCTTTTTGATGATGACAAAAACTAATTAAATTTGAGTAGCAAAGTCTAAGAGAGCTTACAAAGCTCCCCCTAAGAGAAAGCATTCAAACTTTAACAGCACATGTAAATATCTCAGTGCAATTACTTATCAGTTAGGATAGTATCAGAGCATTATAGACTTAATCAAACTTATATAGAATATTTCATATCAAACAATGTTAGAACATGTAGGCTTAGGATATATCAGAGCAATAAACAAATCATAGTAAACAGTATCAGAGCATTCAAAATAGATATAGTATCAGAGCATAGACAGAGACATGCATATGCAAACAAGTATATACTTTTCAAAAACTGACTCTTCTCATTAAATTTAATTATCTTTCCTTTCTCCCCTTTTTTGTCATCAGACAAAAAGGTTAAGGAGTGGACCATCATTGTCAGTAATAAAAGAGAAACAAGAGACATTAAGGGGAAGGTGGAGGTGGAGGAGGAGGATTTGGTTTTGGTGGAGGAGCAGGAATTTGAGTTGGTAGATTTTGACTCTGCTGAAATTGCATCATGATGTTCATCATCTGGTTCATCATGATGTTTTTTGGAACCTGGGCTTCTGCTACCTGTTCTTTCACTTGTTCTTTAACCTTAGTCTTTATTCTTTCATCTATAATCCTTCCAATAATTTCTTCAAAATTTGGAGGCAGTGAGAGTGAGGGTCTTGAGCTTTCAGCACTGTCTTGAGCATGAGCTTGACATAGAAGAGTGTCCAATACTCTAGAAGTTTGAGGTTGCTCTAATGGATGAATGACAGTCAGAGCCATTGGCTGAGATGATTGCTTCTCAGAAATGCTTGATCTAGGAGCAGACTCAGCAACTTCCTCATTCTCAGTGACTGATTTAACAGAATCAATCTCCATAGCAGGGTCTTCAACCATAATTTCCTCATCAGTATGCTCTGAAGATGGTGATGGAGGAGGTGGAGTAGCATATTGCAACACTGGTTCATGTAGCTCTTTGGCCCAATGAATAGAGTCCTCTTCAAAGACAAGACTTATGACATGAATGCCAATGATGTCCTTATAGATGAGGAATCTGCAGTAAGCAAGGCCACACTTTCTTCTGACTTTAGGAATATATTTCTTCTCTTCAATAGTCAGTCCAAAGGAGGAAGCTTCATGTGCACAATCCATCATGTGAGTACACAATCAACCAAGATCTTTGAACATTTTCTTGTTGAGAAGTGGATGTTTCTGGTTCTGGTTGTTGAGGAGGGTCGTCTACTTGATCACCAGCTTTAATCTGTGTTGTATCTCCTGATATATTTAGATCAAGATCAGCAAAAGGTTCATCTAGCTCTGATAATTTCTTATCAGGCTGTTTGTCATCAAACTTGACATGAATACATTCTTCTACAACTAAAGTTCTAGAATTATAAACTCTAAAGCCTTTTGAAGTTTCAGAATATCCTAACAGAATTCCATTATCTACTTTTGCATCAAACTTACCAAGTCGATCTTTAGTGTTCACTATATAGCATTTATAACCAAAGGGATGAAAATATGAAATGATGGGTTTTTGTCCTTTCCACAATTCATAAGGAGTCTTGTTCAGGATAGGTCTAATGTATAGACTGTTCTGAATGTAGCAAGCAGTGTTAACAGCTTCAGCCCAGAAGTGTCTAGGGACAGAATGATCATTGAGCATAGTCCTAGCCATCTCTTGAAGAGATATGTTCTTTCTCTCTACCACACCATTTTGCTGTGGTGTTCTTGGTATTGAGAAGTTGTGAATAATACCACTTTCTTCACAGAACTTATGAAATAGATCATTCTCAAACTCTCCTCCATTGTCACTTCTGATTGAAGTGATACACATGCCTTTTTCATTTTGTACACGTTTTTAAAATATAGAGAAGACCATGAAAGACTTATCCTTGTGAGCCAGGAACATAACCCATGTCCATCTAGTGTAGTCGTCTACAATGACTAGACCATATTTCTTACCACTAACAGAAGCAGTCCTTGTTGGACCAAAAAGATCAAGGTGTAGCAACTCTAGTTGTCTATAGGTACTAACAACAGTTTTAGATTCAAAAGAACAATTGACTTGTTTTCCCTTTTGACATGCATCGCGGAAAGCATAAGTTTTGTACTTGAGGTTTGGTAGCCCTCAATATACACTTTTATCCTGTCATGTGTCGTGAGAACCCACTGGCCAAGTACCAAGATGTTTGTTTCTTTCCTATTGTTAAGCAAATCTGCAACAGGTATTATCTTATCTTTAGGTACCCAAACTGACTTGGGGTCCTTTCTTGTTAATAGTCACTGGACAAGAATGCTTTCTATGCTTATTATGTATGCATCTAGATGTAGCATGCCCATTCTTTCCACACACTTTGCAAAAGGTGTTGGACGGGCCAGACTTGGTTTTAACATGTTTAGCTTGAGCTTTTGAAGCTCTTTGTTGTGTATGTGGTGTTGACTTTTGGTGAGATGCTTCTTGTTTCTATTTATCATAACTAATGCCAGATTTATCATGTGGTGACCTAGAGTACCTTAAAATGAGACTAAGTTTATCTGAGCTGCCAACAAGCTTTGACAGAGAGTCTGTCAGTTATGTTACATCTTGTTTCAGTTTTGAGACTTCACAAGAAACATCAGGTTCACACTCCATTTTGTCATTTAGACTAACATTCACTGATTTTAGTATGTCATTTTTATCTGTAAGGTTTTGTTTCTCAATGCAAACACTATCAATATCTCTAGACAATTTAGAAAATTTCTTTTTGAGACTCCTATACTCATGAGACAGTATGGACAACTCATGCAACAATTCATCAAAAGCATTTTGAAGAGTGGACGGGTCAGAGTCCAATACCTCAGCATCAGTGTATTCACTTTCTGATGTAGTGTCTGCCATGAGACAGATCTAGATCCTCCCACGTAGCCATTAAACCTTTCTTTTTTTTTTGAAGAATTTCTTTTTATCCTTCAGCTTAGGACAATCAGCTTTGAAATGGCCAGGCTTCTTGCATTCAAAATACAATGGTGGACCTTTTTCCTTGGAATCTGACTTCTCCTTGGAAAACTTTCTGTTAAACTGCTTCCTTCTGAAACCACCTTTCTTTCTCCACATATGTTGAATCTTTCTGGAGATGAAAGATAGTTCATCCTCATCTAACCCTTTATCACTGTCTGAAGGTCCAGTGTCATCTGATGATTTAGCAGCTTTGAGAACTTTTGATGAACTTGCTTTCTTTGCCTTTAGGGTAGATTTTCCTTTTCTGGAATTTTCTTCTTCATTTAGTTCAAGTTCATGCACCTTAAGTGATCCCAGAAGCTCTTCTAGAGAAAGAGTGTTCAGATTTTTGGCTTCTTGAATAGTAGTTACTTTGGGTCTCCATTGCTTTGAGAGGCTTCTCAGAATCTTTCTTACATGGTCTATATTTTCATAAGTTTTTCCAAGTGATCTGAGATTGTTGGTGATAGTCTGAAATCTTCCAAACATCTGATCTATAGTTTCATGATCAGCCATCTTAAACAGTTCATATTGGTGAACCAGCATGTTTAGTTTTTATTCCTTCACTTGTGATGAACCCTCATGAGCTAGGGCAAGAGTATCCCAGATTTCTTTAGCAGTGTTGCAGCTGTGAACTTTGTCATGTTCAGATCTAGTAATAGCACACATGATATAGTTCTTAGCTTTTAGATTAAGTTGATGTTGATTTTTCTGCTCTTGAGTCCATTGGGCTCTAGGAACAGCAGCTCCAGCTTCATCTCTTGGTTGTGTAGCTGGTTTCAATCAGCTCCCAAATATCTACGTTCTGTGCATCCAGGAAGGCCATCATCCTCTTCTTCCAGTAATCATAGTCAGTTCCATCGAAGAGAGGAGGTCTGTTGATACCTTATCCTTCTGCATCCATGGTTGTGGGATCGTACTCCCTCAGTACTTGTTAGATGCTCAACCCTTTCTAGACTGAGCTCTGATAGCAACTGAAGTTGACACAGGCCAACACAAGAAGGGGGGTTGAATTGTGTTTGTTAATAATTTTTCTAAAACAACCTTTTAAAAATGCTTTTTCTCACACGAGGATATATAAAGCAGATGCACACACTGAAAAAGAACTTTTGAGATTTAACAAAAGCAATATCAAAACCCCACAGTCAGTAAAAACAAATAAAGCTGTAAGAATTTAAGGATAGAAGATTCACGCAGATGATTTTATCCCGGTTCACTCTCTTCCAACCAAGAGTTACGTCCAGTCCCTTCGACTTGAAGGTTTTATCCATTATTTCTCCAAATAGATTACAACCAAGTATTCAACACTTCTCCAGGCTACAAGTATTCCTTTCTTACCAAGGCTCTTCAGGCTCTAACTCTAACAAAGAGATTTTAACTTAAGATCTTCTTAACCCACTATATGTGAGGATATGAAAGTTTAAGATTTGTTGAATATTTTCAAAATATTCAAACTAAAGAATACAGACTTTTGCTTTTAAAAGAATGAAAGAAATGAGAGCTAGTTCTCGCAAATATTGGATTGGTAAAAGTTGTTCTTCATCGCTTGAAGTCTTCTATTTATACTGATATTCTTCTACTCTTGAAAAGCTTCAACGGTGATTTTGAATTTCCCGTTTAGAGATAGCATTGAATGCACAATATCCGTTGTGACTGATAGCTTGATCGTGGTCATGCTAAAATGTATTCTTGGTTATTCGGGTAGTACAAAATGGAGGCTCACTGCTCTAGGCATATGCAGCTTGAAAATTGTTTTTCCTCCTTTATGTAACTTCCAGTTTTTACAGCCATAAAGGTGCTATCGTACAGATCATTTTACATTTCCCATTGTACTGTGTTACTTTTTGTATTTCATCGATGGTACTATGTTTTTCTCACAAGGAAACAAAGCATTAAGCATATAAAACAAATGAGAAGAACAAAAATTCTCTTGAAATAAATATCAATCATTTGAAATAAATATGATTCATTATGGATCGGATTGAAATTATTTATGAAGACTTATTATAAAGATGAGCTCGTCTACTTAAAAACTGTGTTTACTTAGTTCTATGTGAAACTAAGTCTATTCACTCTTTCATTTTGCTCGTCCACTGACGTGGTATATCCTCTCGTCTACTTAATCTTTGGACTTGCTATATCTCAGTGAGTTATTTTGGTCTCCGTCTAGTGACGTGGCATTAAAGTCTGTCTACTTACTTAAAAAAGGATCTCGTCTGATGACGTGGCAAGTTAAGCTCGTCTATTCAATTTGAAACTTAGTTTCCGTCTAGAAGAATTATTTTAATATTTCGTCTACTTAGAAATTCTCATGCCTCGTCTACTTAAGTTTCAGTCTACTCAAATAAATAAATAATTTTACCAAGCTTTTGAGCAGCCTGTCTACACGGGTGGACATAGATTTCCAACAGTTTTATTGTTCGAAATTACGAAAAGTTACTTCACTTTTACTGAATTTAAGCTTGGTTAATTGTTGAGTTTAAAACGGCTTTCTTATTTAATCGACTACTACTAACATTTTTGACACAAGAGATGTGAGTGTATGCCAGCAATTAAGGGAGTGTCGAGTGCAATTTCCACCAACCTTAGAGAGGTAAGTGTAATTCTTATTTTTTGAAGTATCACACCCAAATCATTTAGGATTTAATAAGTATGTATTGTTAGTATTAAGATTTTTTATATTGTCAACTAATCATAAATTAACAAATTATTAAAAATGTTTGACTCTTATAATTGCCTTAAAAGTTACACATACGATGATTAGCAGTTGATTGATACTGTAAAAAGACCGTGTATCAGATTTAAATTCAAACATTTATTAATATTAAATTAATTAAATTATACTTAAATCACACCACAAAGTAGAAATGGGACTAGGATCCTCTCTTGTGATTGGAGAGTCCGGTGGGATCTGGTCCTTACAAAAATAAAGGGGGAAGATTGTTCAATAGTGAGGATGTTTCAACCGGAGAAAAATGGGAGGAAAAATGGAGAGAATTCGTTTCCATAGAAATGACAATGTTTCTACTTGATTTCATTTTTTAAGATCCTATTTTATCAAAATTTGATGCAATCATACCAAGGTCAGAGCTTGTTGTATCCAATAGATTATTAATATTTTTAATTGTGTACTTATACTCTTCATTAATTATTCATACCAATTGAGATTGGCGTGAGTGATTAAAGGCCTCTCGTCCATTAACCAAGGTCTCGGGTTCGAGCCTTGGGTGTAGAAAAAAACTCAGTTGTGAGGGATGCCACTCATCGAAGTGCCGAATAAACTCCCGCGAAAGATTAATCCCCGTCTTAGGTTGATGGTGGGATACTCCTCGAAGTAGATCGGGAAAAAAAAAATACTCTTCATTAATTATTCATAGTTTTATAAATTTAGTTATAGTTAGTCAATATCGAATTTAAATAAGTAATTGAGATCATTATAAGTCTTATTGTGTTTTAGTGTTTTACATGTAACATAAATAACACTTTTCTATGAGTTAACATAATATGTGATTGTCAATGAAGGTTGATCCAGTTGGTAAGGATGCGACTCATAACTCACAAGGTCGTGAGTTCGAATCCCACTACCGATGTGAGAACCTCGTTGGTGGGTAATCTGTAAATACCTCTATAAGCGTTCATGGAGCATTGAGGCCTGCCCTGATGAACCCACGGAACCCAACTCACCTAAACTTTTTAAAAAAAAAAGATAATACGTGATTAAATGATAATGTAAAATTTTTAGATGGATAATATATTAAAATTAAATAATAACAATAATAATAATAATAATAATAATAAATTACTGTTATTGAACAGAAGGGAAGATTAAAAATAATCAAAAGTAGGAAACACAAAGATGGGCTTTTTGACCAAACTGGGTTCCTTTTAGAAACTATTTACCAGTTTAGGGTTATTTTGAAACTATTTATCAATGGGGGGTCGTTTTGGACACGTGGCATATTTTTTTTTTTCAATCTGACAAGTCAAAGGCTATTTATTAGCGTTTATTTTATAAAATAAAAAAAAGTTAAAAGTGGGCGCCGTTTGGACACGCTCCCAGTGTGGCATATTTTATTTTTTTATCAATGGGGGTCGTTTTGGACACGCGGCATATTTTTTTCAATGGTGCCTTTAAAGCGCCCACTGCAGTTAGCGTACCCCTATTTTATTTTATAAAAAAAAAAAAAGTAAAAAGTAGAGGCGCCACTGCAGTTGGCGCCTTCCACTGCCAAGTTGGGCAGCACGTCCCCCCACCCCAATTCCCTTCAAACGTCAACCCCCCAATTCCCTACAAATACAAGCCCCCAGGAAACAATTTACAGTAGCCAATTATTACCAATAATAAAAAAATTATTACAGTAGTATAAAAACATTTACCTTATAAGAATTAAAATAAAGTCACATGCAATTTTAAAGGAACACCGCTACAAAAAAATTATACTATAAATATAGGAAGTAACGATGACATTAATGATAAAGTATCTATTTAAAACAACAAGATGCAATATAAAAATACCAGTAATAACGAGTAGCAAATAATATCACAGGAGATATAAAAAAAATAATAGCAATGACAATTTACACCCATAAATATTCATCAGTTATTACAGTAGTACAAAAAAATTTACCTTATAAGAATTAAAATAAAGTCACATGCAATTTTAAAGGAACACCGCTACAAAAAAAATATACAATAAGTATAGGGAGTCACGATGACATTAATGATAAAGTATCTATTTAAAACAACAATATGCAATATAAAAAAACCCGTAATAACAAGTAGCAAATAATATCACAGTAAATAAAATTTCTTACTAAGATCTATATATAGAGAAGGAACTAAAGGGGAGGGAGCTGCTCTTCGTAAGAAGTTTTATTTACTACTTGTGATATTATTTGTTACCTGTTATTAAGGTATTTTTTTATTATCTGTTGTTTTAAATAGATACTTTATAATTAATGTAATCTTTACTCCCTATACTTATAGTATACTTTTTTTTTGTAGCGGTGTTCCTTTAAAATTGCATGTGACTGTGTTTTAATTCTTATAAGATAAATTTTTTTTACTACTGTAATAACTGATGAATATTTATTGGTGTAAATTGTTATTGCTATAATTATTTTTCATGCCTCCTGTGATATTATTTGCTACTCGTTATTACGAGTTTTTTTATATTGCATCTTGTTGTTTTAAATAGATACTTTATCATTAATGTCATCGTGACTCCCTATACTTATAGTATATTTTTTTTGTAGCGGTGTTCCTTTAAAATTGCATGTGACTTTATTTTAATTCTTATAAGGTAAATTTTTTTGTACTACTGTAATAACTGATGAATATTTATGGGTGTAAATTGTTATTGCTATTATTTTTTTTATGTCTCCTGTGATATTATTTGCTACTCGTTATTACTGGTATTTTTATATTGCATCTTGTTGTTTTAAATAGATACTTTATCATTAATGTCATCGTTACTTCCTATACTTATAGAGTATAATTTTTTTTGTAGCGATGTTCCTTTAAAATTGCATGTGACTTTATTTTAATTCTTATAAGATAATTTTTTTGTACTACTATAATAATTTTTTTGTTATTGGTAATAATTGTCTACTGTAAATTGTTTTCTGGGGGCTTGTATTTGTAGGGGGTGGGGGGTGGGGGGTGAGGTTGGGGGGAATTGGGGTGGGGGGATGTGCTGCCCAACTTCGTCAGTGGGAGGCGTCAACTGCAACAGCGCCTCTACTTTTTGCTTTTTTTTTAATAAAATAAGGGTACGCCAACTGCAGTGGCGTCTTTGCAAATGGTGCTTTTGACTTGTTATATTGAAAAAAAATAAAATATGTCACGTGTCCAAAACGACCCCATTGATAAATAGTTTCAAAATAATCCTAAACTAATAAATAATTTCTAAAAGAAACCCAGTTTGATCAAAAAGCCCCCGAAGATAAGACAACTAATGATGGGCAATCACGTGAAATCTGAAATGTAGATAATGGGTACCCAGACAAAAAAAAAGCACTTATGTCAAAAAAGAAAGCACAGGGAAACAAGAGAGAGTTTTTTGTTGGTACCACACAGATTGCCCCTTTGCATGATGGGCGTCAATTGCGTTGAAACTGACAGTGTAACTGTATGATGATTTAAGACTTAACTCCTCACTCTCCTGTGGGGTCTCTCACATCCCAATAACATAAAGTTTAGGCAGTGGAACTGTTATATGTTTTTTTTTGATAAACCAAATTGTATTGATAAAAGTATTTAGAATACCCAAATCCGTATATATTGTAACTAATAATAACAACCAACAATGGAACAACAACAGCCAACTAATCAATCAAAAGCAAACGAAAGAGCTGCCAAAAAGGTTGAGAGATAGCTAAGAGTTCCCCCACCTAAATGGTGGACATGGATTATAGATACGCGTGAGTGATGCATTGACCCCCTCATACCTAGCGTGGAATCAATCAATTATCATTGTGCATGCATGATGCGCCTGTGCTGCTTCCATTTCTCTCCGCATGCATACACACTCATCCAGGGCCAATTCTACAATACTCCAGAGTTGGAGTTGTGTATCAGTCCTCCACTCATTTTGTACATACCAAGCCAACTTCCGGTACTTTTAAATTGAATTTTTTTGTTCGCATCCGGTTACTCCAGTCATTAGTAGGTTAGGTTGATTGACCAAATCCATTGAATGAATTAATTGTCATATATATTTCGGCTCCCAAGATTAATTTACATGTGCCCCCATGCAGCCCGTCATTGTTGCAACTTTGCTCCACAATTAACTATATCAATCTAACCTTATATTAAGGACTGATTTATTAATAATATGAAGCCACACTCATATAATTACTATCATTAATTATTAAAGAAATGTTACTAATTTAGTAATAAATATTAAAATAATATGAATTAGTTGAACAATCAATAAATTATTGTAGTATTGAATGACTAAAATATTTTTTTTAGAAAAATGCTAATGAGTGTCCGTAGGGCACTATTTAATGAACCAAGAAAAGAAACTTTACATAAGAGATTGGTGTATTTAATATTTGAAAAAGTGAAATGTTTGGTTTTCCAATGAAAACTTGGTTTTCCAATAAGAACTTGTTTTTCTTGATTCAGTGCCCTAAGGACACTCGTTAGCGTGACCTTTTTTTTATTAAGGCTTTATAGAGCCTATTTGTTTAAGATTAAAAAATAAATGATTTTGTTACAAAATAATTTAATGATTATTTTTAGTGATTTTTTTAAAAACAGAAGCTTGTGTTTGTTTACAATCATAAAAATCAATTTTTTTAAAAAGTAGTTAGTTATAAAAACTGATTTTTTTTTTCCAGAAGCAACTCAAAGTTGTTTTTCATTTTAACCCCAAAAATAATTTTTTTTCCTGCTTCTCATTATTTTCAGAAGCAAAATCAAACACCGGTAAAAAGGATCAGTTAAGCTAATAATTCATACTCATACAATGTGAAATTCATGAAAGTCTTTATACAAGCTAAAGTATCAATGTCCAACAAGAACAATGCAGGCATACTAAAAGGACAAGAACTATAGTCGCACCTTCTACAGCAGTCTCAAACAGAATTGTGCAGCAGCAAAACATTGGCCATTTTCCAATGATGATTCAAATAAAAAGGATAACATTTTTTCTAAGCATGAAGAATATGAGATGGTCATCGGATCTATTTGGAATCATTGAAGAATGCAGCATTCAGATTAGTTAATGTCAAGCACAGAAAGCAAAACACACATTGTCCAGTCATTTAAGCATTTTATCATGTAGATTACATGCAACATAGAAAGAGACTAATTTAAAAAAAATGCTTCAGCAACCAGCTCTTAGTTTCACATTCAAACAAATTTGCATAACCAAAAAAAAAAAAGTTTGACATTCAAACAGAACAAGCATAGTAACTTTCATTAATTGAACAATCTCGATGCAACGGAGGAGAAAAAATAGAGTAGAAAAATATTTAACCTCTCTAAAAATTACAGACTCATATGACTGTCCTTAAATTACAATTTCTCAGTAGAAATAGAAGTATCTCTCTGACTTCCTCTCCCCACAAAAATCGAAACTTCACAATCTCCTCCCCTCTTGTTGCTGCAAATCTGAAATTCTCTCCAAGAAAATCACAGAAATTTAAAACACTTCCCCTCACTCCAGTGATATGTATGAGATTATAACTCAGGAGAAGATAAGGTGGCTTAGTCACTAAGGACACCTCAGCATCCATGTGTCAGGCGTTTCTCAGCTTTTAGGGATATTTCTGGTAATGCATTTCCATTATGTTGCACTTGTTTTTAAGTAGTAATTTGCCACTGTACACTTGGCCATAGATGCGTGATTTTAGGAACAGAATTGGCTATATATGTACATGGAAATTGAATGAAAGAGAAGAGGAAATTTCAGAACAATTTTGTTATTCCCTTTCTTCCTTCTAACGCTCCACTCTGGCTCGAACAGAGTAAACTGTGTAACATTGGTGCTCTATCATCCAACAACCACAATTTTTCGCCACCCCCGGTTTTGTGAGTTTTCCTTCGTATTTATAGAGGTGAGGGGTGATGCGTCTTCTACTATTCATCCAATACCCAGGAAGTCAAAAAATGGTGGCTAAGAATTGATTTTGAACATGGGGGCTATGAATGGATACAAGCAGCACAGAGAGGGGGAGTAGAGTGAGTGTGAAATAATGAGTCTACAGAGTAGGGTTTGCGTGTGAGGAAGAAGAAGATTTAACCGGTTCATACCTCTCATAACTCGTCCGTTGATTAAATTTAATAATATATCAACAGTTATTTATCAAGGAGGATCGAAACTCCGAGTTAATGGTGGAGTATTGAAGACAAAGCCCTCATGGAGTCCTATATATTATATGCCAAGGTAGAAATGAGAATGGGCCAGGCAGCTTATTTAATGATTTGGGTCTATTATTTTTTATGAATTAATATTTGGGTCTATAATCCATCTTATTTTTTGGTTTTTTTTTTTTACCTATCTAGAGTAATTTACTGTGCAAATTACATGATAAATAGTAGGGGTGTTCGCGGATTGGATTGGATCGGTTTTGAGCTAAAAAGTCATTCGATCCAATGATGAAAACACCGTGCGGTTTGGATTGGATCGGTTTGCTTCCTTAAAAAAATCCGATCCGATCCAATCCAATCAAATGTGGTTTGGATTGGATTGGATAATTCGGTTTTTGTCATACTTTATTTTTTTTCTAATGTCAAGTGTCCTTTCTACTTATTTAATAGTGGTAAAAGATAATCTTTGTTTTAATTTGGGAGTTTGAGAAGAAAAAAATTGTTGATATTTTTTAACACGTTCTTTTATATTAATTCTCTATATCTACTCCCACTTATCCTATTTTTTTTCTTGAATCGGCTACAAATAAATTGTAGCTAATTATTTTTCAAGTTTACTTAATTGTTTTCCTATTTTTCATGATTACTCAATCAAATATATATATGCTATGCATCAAAACTTTTAGTAAAATATAACTTCAAGACATTAATATTTATTCTAAATAGTCTTATATATGTCATTCCAATAAAAATATTAAAGAGAATGAGGGATATAAAAGTATGAAGAATAATGTTTAAGTATGAGTAATACTATAATTTCAAAAAGAATAGTATATGTATATAATAGATCGGTTTGGATTGGATTGGATTGGATTTCACTATAGGATCCAAAATCCGATCCGATCCAATAAAAAATTGCGGTTATTTGGGTTTTCGGTTTTTTCGGTTTTCGGTTTGTTCGGTTTTCGATTTTTCGGTTCGGTTTTTGCGGTTTGAAACGGTTTGGATCGGTTGATGAACACCCCTAATAAATAGGTAAATAGGTAAATACTTTTTAGAGTAAAGGTCCAAATTGATCCCGAAAAATTTAAAAGACACATTTTTTATCCCTAAAAAAAAATTACTCATTTAGTCCCTCAAATTTATAAACACGGAACACATTAGTCCATCCTTTTATTTCCAACGTCCGTTTACTTGTCTATCTATCATGTTAACCATTTTGCCAGACTCGTTAGCGATCATGTGTGGCCTATGACAAATTTTCACCACGAAAAAAAGAACAAAAAAAAAAGTGCAAAATTTTAAAACCCTAAGGGCTTGTTTGATGGTCAGGATAAGAGAGACGTGATAAGAGAAACTATCATATAATATCTGAAACTATTGTTTGATGAGCCAGCAGGATAGGATAAGTCAATCCTGTCATCTATTATATTTTGTCCATTTAGTTAAAATTCTATCATAAGGACATGACTGTGTTAGAACTCAACAGGATTGGATAGAGTGATTTAAAGTATAATAAAATATAAAAATATTTTATATATAAAATAATTGAAGTACAATAAAATAAATATTTATAGTTTAATAAAATATAACATGGTTAAAAAAAGGAATAATAAAATATAAATATTTAAAAATATTAATAATTATTTTTAATAATTACTTTTATTATGTCACAAGGCTAATTTTATTATTTTTTATTAATTTGAAAAACTGAAAAGTATAATAAAAAAGTATTCTAACAATTTAACTATATGTAAAATAAAAAACTAAAAATAATATTTAAAATTATAAAAAAAAAGGTAATTTAAGTTAAACAGTATTTTTTTTTGTTGATCAAGTTAAACAATATTTTAAAAATTTAAAATTTATATGTAATTTTATCACAAGGATAATCTTGTTTTTTATATAATATAAAAAATAAAAATTATAAAAAAATGAAAATCTAATAAAACATCAAAATATTTAGAATAAAAATGAAAATTTTAAAATTCATGCTAAAATTATAAGTTTATCCAATTGATTATCTGGTAGAGACAGAACACCAAACGTCGGATAGGGTAACAGCTTATCTTGATCATATCTTATCCTACTCATATCATGTTCTCTTATCATATCCGTCTCAATCCTATCATGATCACTAAACGAGTCCTAATACCGGGAAATTGTACATTTTTTCATTTTTTATTTGATTTTCATTATGGAAATTTATCATAGGGCTATACATGACCACTACCGAATTAGGCATGATGGTTAACGGGACATATATACAAGTAAACGAAGATTCAAAGTGGAAATTACACTAGATAGGTCAGAAAACATATATGGGTAATTTGCAGTGAAAATTACACTAGATAGGTCAGAAAACCTATTTTTTTTATCTACATACGCCTGACATATATAGTATATAAGGAAATTTCAGGCTTTTTGAAATTCATATTTAATGTGAGTTAAGATTTGAATTTATCAAATTTATTTAACCTATTTTTTATATTTTTTTGGCTCGGGTAGATTTTGATCTGCTATCGATATTGACATTTGACAAGGCAATGAGGAGACTATGAAAATCACAACATTGCAACTATAATCATGGTTACGAACCTCGTTTTAAAACCTTGATGCATTCATGACTCATAACATGCAGAGGCAGTTGACGCGAGAGTGATGGTGAAAGGCATAGTTGGAGATGAAGCCTGAGTCAAATATCGGCCAATCTGTCCTTCAATAGCAAAAGGCACTCACTCACTCCTGCTTCCTTTTTCGAATGCAACAATCTGCCCCGCCAACAAACGCATATGATATGATATGTTAACTATAATCTGTTTTGCCATGGCAACAAGTGGATTCGTGGCGCAATGGTAGCGCGTCTGACTCCAGATCAGAAGGTTGCGTGTTCGATTCACGTCGAGTTCATTTTCCTCTTTTTGGCCTTTTAAATGGAAACGTTTTCTACTACTAAAGATGGATCCACATTCCTTTCAACAAAAAAAAGATGCATCCACATTCAATTACATAAAATAAAAAAAAAAAGGATGGACCCAAATTCCACACACCACCCACAGTTTTGGGCTTCAAATTGACCAGTGTCATGAAAATTTCTAGGGATTTGATTTTCCCACCTCCTTAATTGATATTCCCACCCCTTTATCCCTTTAAATTTTCATTTATTCCCTGAATACCCTTCGTAACCCTAACCATTTATTTCCCTAATCACATTTATTTCCCTATTCCCACCTTCATGCTTCATACCCCAATCACATAGAAAATAAAATAAAAATACATTATAGGATCAACCCCTGCATACATAGATACAAACAAGTAAACAACGAAAGATCAAAAGCTTCCTGAAGGTGCGGTTAAGAGATTTTATAGAGAGAAGAACAACACCCTCAATTGTTCCAATTTCAACCATATCTTTGCATGCCCGGTACACTGAAAGCAGTCGACGTCGGTACGTATGATTCTTCATTATTTTTTTCGTTTCACGTTAGTATTTAATTTTTTATTTTACTTACGGAAACTAACTTCTGTAAGTATAAAATTTGTAAATACTTACGGAAATTATTTTCCGTAAGTATCAGTTTGGCTAAAATACCTTTTTGGTCCTTTATCTTTTGGTTAAAATTCATTTTGGTCCTTTATCTTTTAAAAAATTCATTTTGGTCATTTATCTTTTAAATATTATGCAAACTAGTCCTTTCCGTCTGTTCCGTTAATGACGCCGTTACGTGGCAGTTGTCAACTGACACGTGGAAGTCAACATTTTCAATTTAAAAAATAATAATAATAATAATAATAATAATAATAATAATAATAATCTTCTTCTTCATCTTCCCCAAAACTCCACACCCACCAACTGAACCAAGAGCCCTAAGGACCACATTATAGTGAATTACATTAGGAACATACTCTTCCAATGACTTGAACCACTCAAAAACCTGAACAACACGTTCCCAATTTCTCAGTTCTCTGAGAATAATAGTAATTTCTTTGGACCCAGATTCTCCAAAATGGAATAAAGGGCATTTCAACATCATCGGCCAACTCTAATGACCTCAAAATTGAAGGCAAAACACCACCATATTTCTTCTTCTTCCTACTACCCTTTATGGAAGAAGAAGAAGAAGAATTTGTGGTTAAAGATAGAGTCTTTGAATGGCAATGAAGATGGGGACAAAGAGAGTGCCACCTTGTGTTGAGTGGTGGCAAGTGACCCCAGTGAGGTTTGGAACACCACTAAATCACAATATCATAGAACCACCCAGAATCGTCGCGACGTTGCGACGCTACTGCAAGCCACCAAGGACCGGTGTTCCAGTCACCCTCCCCTCCCTGTCTTGCCGCCATAGTGTTATCTTATGGGTAGAGAAAAGGTTTTTTAAAAAGTTTAATAATTTTGATTTTAAATAAAAAAAAATGATTTTCATATGGCATGAAGGATAACTAAACAGAACTACTTGCCACATCAGCATTTTCCGTCTACAGATGGATGGAAGATGACGGAAAGTAACATAAATGATTAAAATGAATCTTTTAAAAGATAAAGGAGCAAAATAAATTTTACCCAAAAGATAAAGGACAAAAAAGGTATTTTAGCATAGTTTCCGTAAAAAAATAATTTCCGTAAGTGTTTTTATATTTTATCCCATTTACTTTTTTAATTACGGAAACTGTCTTCATCACTTGCGGAAAATGAAGTTTCCCTAAGTATTTTTTTTTTTAATAATTAGTACGTAATGATATAATTATCCCTAAATATATTACGTACCAATTATTAATTATATTAATTGTATAATTTTTATTAATTTTTTGTTAATTTTTATTAATAATATAATTATTTTTTATTAATAATATTATTTATTAATAATATAAATAATATTAATTTTTTAATAATTTTTTTATTAATAATTTTAATTATCCCTAAATATGTTCATATTATTAATTAATAATATGTTGCAGCTGTGTCTCTGCTCCATCCAGGATGGGTCCATAAGGATCCTATAATGGGCAGATAAAGTAACGATGACACATCATCCAGCGTGATGGTCATCTCTCCGATTGGGAGGTGGAAGCTGCTAGTCTCCTTATGCCACCTCTCAACAAATACAGACAAAATGCCCTTGTCCACCTCCGTGTAGCACGACTGCAAAAGTGGCTCCAATTTAGATGCTCGCACTCTCAACTATATCTCCCTGTGTGGACTGTTGCATTGGCGCAACTTCCGTCCACCGGTTACTAGCTTCAACTCTTTTCGATCCTGCATCCATCATAGGTTTGTTAAGTTCATTGGCATACCATATTTTTACATTTAATAAACATCAAACCATAGACAGTTAATTACCTCTCCGTGCCATACTCGGCTAGCAATGTGGTTCTCGAATCCCTTGAGGACTGACATGTCCTCAGTACCACCAGGGAAAGGCCGCATAGATGCATCGCCTGCTGCAGCAAAGTCAGGCACATGAACCTCCTGATGCTGCTCCACAACCTCATCATGCTGCTCCTCAACCTCAGGTGATCCTCCTGAACCTCAGGTGCAGCTGCAGCAACACGCCGCCTAAGCTCTGAAGCTGTCGGTGGTATCTGAGCAGGAGCTGCTGGTCTCCGTGGACCAACCCCTCTAGTCCTTGCCATATCTACATTCATATCAAATAAGCACACTAAGTATAATAAATAAATTTAAATTCGGTATCTATTCACACTAAGTATATGTAATTATTACACCCTAATTATTTTATATGCTTAATGCCACGAATACATAATTATATTATACAAATTTAAAAAATATTTTCAAACAGTTAATTATTTACCTAAAACAGTAAATTATCCTAAAATAGCTAATAACATCTCAAAATTTTATTAACAATATAAAAAAAGAAAAAATATTTTTTTAAATTATGATTAATTTTAATTTTACTTTTTAAACTAATTATTATGAATAATAATGATAATTTAATTTACAATTATAATTAATTATAATTAATTGAACAAGCAGATTTAAATAAAAGTTTAAGAAAAAGCAAAAAAGTTACGGAAAACAAGTTCCATAAGTGATCAAATAAATGATACTTACAGAAATTGTTTTCCGAAATACTTAAAAAAAGGCACCTGCAACTGTCGTTTGCCTGTCGCCTCGCCGTCACTGCGTTCGCCGCTCGCCTTGCCTCGCCGTTGTTCGCCGCTCGCCTTGCCTCGCCGTTGTTCGCCGCTCTCCGTATCGCGCCTCAGTCGCCGTTCGTCCCTCGCCTCGTTCTCCGTATCGCACCTCAGTCATCGCACCTCGCCTTCGACAACTCACTGTATGCTCGTGGCTGCGGGGCTCGCCGTTGTTGTGGAAAACTAAAGGGAATGAAGGTGAGGATGAAGCAGAAAATGAAGTTGGCACAAGCAAACACAAGAGGGGGGGTTGAATTGTGTTTGTTAATTATTTTCGCAAAAACCCTTTTTGAGAAACCTTTTCACAAGCAGAAGATAAAAAGTTTAAGCATACAAGAAATCCTTTTTAAAAGATTAACAAAATCAAAAACAAATCCCATGGTTAGTATAAATAAATAAAACTGTAAAAGATAATGGATAGAAAATTCACTCAAGTATTTTATCCTGGTTCACTCTCTTCCAACCAAGAGCTACATCCAGTCCCTTCTACTTGAAGGATTTTCTCCATCCTGGTTCACTCTCTTCCAACCAAGAGCTACATCCAGTCCCTTCTACTTGAAGGATTTCTCCACTATTTCAAAATAGTTTCTACAAGTATTCTACACCTCTCCAAGCTACAAGTATTGCTTTCTTGCCAAGCCTCTTCAGGCTCTAATTCAATCACAGATTTTTCTAACTCACTATATGTGAGGGTATGAAGGTTTATGATCTACTGAATATTTTTACAAATATTCAACCTTAAGAATTACATACTTTTGCTTTACAATATGGAGCTCAACCACCAAATGGAGCTCGTCTGCTGATGTGGCACATATAGATCGTCTACTGAAGTACCACATGGAGCTCGTCTACTGAAAGTAACAGAAGCGCGCGTCTACTAAAGTAACAAGAAGCGCTCGTCTGCTAATGTGGCATGATGTCGTACGAATGCACGTGCGATCCAGCAAGTGTATCGGATTCGTCGCCAAGTAATAAAAAGATATCGATCCCACAGAGACCGTGATCTCAAATCACAACTAATTATTAAATCGATAAAACTGGATGATATAAAGAGATTTTGAAAAGGTTTTGATATTTGAAATATGAGATAACTTAGAAAATCATATAAGGAATGCAATCAAGTAAAACAGAAAGTAAATCAATTTATGGTTTTTCAGATCTATATGGATTCCTAGGAATTGGGTTACCAACAAGATTGTTTATGTTACTAAATTGACTATCTCTTGTTAATTATCAAAATTTACTTTGAAGGCGAATTTATCCTCAAATATTTAATGCTCCCTCTCGGGTTACAAAAACCGTGCCCAATTAAACCAACCCCTACTCTCGTGGTAGTCGAATTTAGATTGGACCCTTTGCGTTTCGTGACAATTCGTTAATCCTCGAAGGACCGCTTCTAACTCTCGTGATTTAAGTCCTAAGTCTGATTCTATAGATCCGATACCTAAGTTCACCGCTAGGTTCCTCCTTAGAATATCTACGACACGCAAATAAGTGGCCACCGAATTTACGAGTAATTAAAACAATAGAAATCAGATCTAAAGCTAAATCGAAATTAACAAAGGTATAACATCAAATTAACAACATAAATCAGATCTTGGGCATAGCCCCAATCCCTAGAAATAAAGCTACTACTCAAGCCTTGTCATGGTGACGACAAGCTTGGTTAACAACAACATAAAAATAAGAGAAGAGAAGGGGAAGAAGAAGAGAGATCCTAAAAAATAGCCCAAGTGTGGCAGCCCAAAAGTCTTCTTTAGTCTCTGCCCAAATACCTTATTTATAGATTAGGGAATTTTGAATCCCAATCTAACACAAATTAGATCCAAATCAGTTGCTTCAAATCCAAGTAATGCACGTCACGGTCGTGATGGATTCTGGCTTGCTGAATGGTCTGTCACGGCCGTGACCACCATCACGGTCTGGCCGTGACAGATTCTGACTTGACCATTCTTCCTTTTCAGCTTCACTTGATCACGGCCGTGATGGGCATCACGGCCTGGCCGTGATCAGCTCTGTTTGCCCCATTTTCTTGCCTTCCAAACTCCATCTTCATGCCAGCTTCAACACGACTGATCCTGAGCAATTTAGTCTTCGATTCCTGCACACACGCACCACAAAACCACCTTACTCGTTCCAAGGTGAAATCAACAAATAATCAAATAAAATAAGCCTAAGCTATATGAGAATGCATGCAAAATATCATGGAAATATGAGGTGAAATCACACTCATAATGGCACATGGAGCTCGTCTACTAAGGTTACACTCTTTTGACTTACTAAGATCTTAATGAGAAGCTCCGTCCACAGACATGGCATATAAAGCTCGTCTACCAGTTGGAGCACGTCCAATTACCTTATGTTAGTACTCCCATTTACCGACATGGCAAATGGACTCGGCTATTTTTTCTCTTCAAATAGACTCGTCTTTTCTTTTAGATGGAAACGGTTATTTTCAAGAAGGACGCAAACTCTACAAGAACCAACAGAATCTTATTTCAAGAACAAGAATCAAGAAAACAGATTTTGTTAAATCATATCCAAATTTGTTTTAATTGATCCCAACGACTATAATTTGTTTTCTATATAAAGAGGGATCAAAGGAACATTGTTAAAAATACAAGAAATAGAAAGAAGAAGAACAACAACCTTACTGATTCTGAAAAGTGATATACGAAAGATTCAAAAGCTTCCAAAAGTGCTTCGTCGTTGAGAGAAAAGTGTGATATTACTTAGAACTCCAATTTGTATAATCAGACTTTTAGAGTCTTTCTTCTACTCAATTCTTTCTGTGAATTAGTGTGATTAAGTGAGGGTATCTCTTAGGATTGAACAAGGATAGAAGGGATCCTTGGGTATAGAAAAGCAAGTGTGCTTTCTGGTGAATTCTTGAACAAGGAGGTTATCCTTGTGTTGCTGTAATTGGAATTTTGTAATTGCTGATTATAGTGGAGAAAACCACAAAGGTGTGGGACTGGATGTAGGCTTACCAGAGGAGGTAGCCGAACCAGGATAAATCGGTTTGCGTGTTCTTCTCATCTCTAACTCCATATACTTGTTATATGCACTTATATGTTGTGAATGAGTTTTAAGAATGCTTGTTAACTTGAATCTTTGATCTACAATCTGTGTTAAACTTGTTGTTACTTCTTATAATTCTTCTTAACATCATTACTTGTTACATAACCTGATTCTTGGAAATTAAAATTGAGTGAAAACCAATTTTCTTTAAGAAAACTCTAATTTGCTCTGAATTGTGGAAAAAGTTTTCAATATCTCAATTCCCCCCCCCCCCCCCCCCTCTTGAGATCGTAGCCACTACCAACAAAGCGCTCGTCCACACAAGTCTTTAGAGAAACTCCGTCAAATGACATGGCACTATGGACATCTACTGAGTTTTAGTTAGGCACTATGGATGTCTACTTGAGTTTCAAGGAGAGCATTCGTCTGCTGATGTGGCTATTATGGACGTCTACTGAGATATAGTTAGCAGTCTACTTAACGATTAAAAAATATAAACGGTTTAAATAACCTTTGGACGGATAACTCTTTGCTAGAGTCCAAGCATTATATACCTTATATTATTTTGGATAATCCTGCATAAACTGAAATCACTTGTTAGATCTCAACTAACACTTTGTGAAGAAAATTTAATGCTTTTGTTAACATCAAAACCTAGAGATTAAATAAACCAGAACCACTTTGGTTCCAACAATCTCCCCTTTTTTATGATGACAAAAACTGATTAAATTTAAGTAGCAAAGTCTAAGAGAGCTTGCAAAGCTCCCCCTAAGACATAGCATTCAAGCAGATAAAGCATAGTCAGATAAAATATAAGTTATCAATCAGAGAATAAACATATCATAGCAATAATCAAAATTAGTTATGAATCAGAGTAAGACATGCATATGCAAGCAAATAAGATCTTTTTCAAAATTGACTTTATATAAAAACAAATAATTTAATCTCTTTCCATTTCTCCCCCTTTTTTGTCATCAGACAAAAAGGTAAAGAGAATGGACAATCACTGTCAGAATAAAGAA
This sequence comes from Sophora flavescens, assembly GCA_030762895.1. Taxonomy (NCBI): domain Eukaryota; kingdom Viridiplantae; phylum Streptophyta; class Magnoliopsida; order Fabales; family Fabaceae; genus Sophora; species Sophora flavescens. Next base: position 175,369,939 of record CM061064.1, read on the forward strand.
AAAAAAAATACTAAAGAGAAAAAATTAAGGAGGAGGTGGAGGATGGGTTGATGTTGTGGTTTTTGGGTTTGAGCTTGCTTAAATTCTTGCAGTAGATCTATCATCTTGTTTACAACAACAACTGTTGGAGCCATCTCAGTCTGAATTCTGAGTGACCCTTTCCTCCATCTGAGCAGTATTTTCCACCATAATCTTTCCAACCTTCTCCTCAACTATCTTATTGATCATTTCTTCCAAATTTGGGGGCATAGATAGTTGTCTTGAACTTTCTGCAATATCAGAGTAAGTGTCTTGGGGTTGAAGCACAGCCAAGGCTAGAGATTGAGACATTTGTTTCTTTGACCCAGCAGATTGCTCAACAGCAATAGTTGGAGTTGCAGCAGGTGCTTCTTTCCCTAATTCTTCAACCACTGTGTCATCAACAACTTGCTTAGAAAGAGAAGAAGGTGATGGTGCAGGGGGTGGAGAGGATTTCTTATTTCTTGGAGGCAGATCCCTAGCCCAGTGAATAGGATTAGAAATTTCGACATCACGGCTTATAATTGGCAGACCCCAAATATCCTTGAAGATCAAATATCTAACACGAGAGAGTCCACGCTTGCCTCTGAATTTTGGAGTTTTCTTCTTCTCTTCAGCAGTCGGGCCAGAAGTGGAGGCTTTTCTGGTGCAGTGAATTAAGTGGGATTTCCAGAACGCTCATGCATAATTAGCCTTAGTGACCATCTCAATTGGCAAAGACTGAATGTAATCCATCTGAGAGTGATCAAACGGTTCAGAACTGAGATCTAGCATAATGTGTTGAACTACTGGCATCTTTCCCTTGTGCCTTGGATGCTTCCGATCCTTGTCTTTGTTCAGATCTATCATTGACAACCTAGGACAAATCTTGGTGGGCTTGACTCCAACATTTGTGGAAGAAGAGTTCTTTAACCAGGTTGAAAGGACAAACCATTCAGCTCTGTCTACTCTAAAGTGGCTGAATTCCCATTTCAGAATCTCATACATGAGAGTGTCCACAAACTGATCAACAGCAGCTCCATATACCCTTGGATGTTTGAAAGTCATCCACTTGGTGGTCTTGTCCATCACAAAAGGAATTTGCCTGAAGGATCTGGCTCTTTTCTAGAGAATACTTTCAAGATTCTTCTTGCTGGGATCAGTGTGCCAGTCAGATATTATAATTCTCTCTACTCCATCAATGAATGGTTTAAGGGGTGGAAGTTTCACTAGATTGGGGTAGATTTTTCTGGTAGGGAATCTCTGTTGGGGAAGGTGGGTGAGGAGAGGTCCATGTTCATTAATCATTTGGGAAGGGAATGGGCCAGTTGGAGTGTGGGGTTCAGGGTCGACACAGTATGGATAAATGTTGAGAGGTTCATACTCATACTCAGCCAAAGGATACCACTTTGTTAGAATATGTTCTGGTTCTTGTGGAATAGTATTCTTCATTCTCTCTGTACTTTGACCCAGTTTTCAGATTGGCCATTATAGAGAGTGGAAGAAGGAATTATGGGTGGAAACAAGGTTTTTAATGGTTTAGGAAAGGGGGCTCCAATGGCAATGCTATTGTCTATTTGTGTTAGTGGTGAGTGTGGTGATTGTGGCAGGGTAGGGACATAAACATCATCCACATCATGTGGAGCAGAGATATTATCAGCCTGAGTTTCCAAATTGGATACTAATTCATCTACTGCTAACCTAACAGGATCATCAGCAGAGATTATTACCTCAAGCCATAGTTGTTTTAGCCCTCTTTGCTGGTTGCCTCTTCTTCTTGGCAATAGGACCAGGAACAGCAGCAGCAGCAATTTGTTTTTCTAAAATGGCAGCAATAGGCATTTCATCATCATCATCTTCTTCAGACATGATTACTTGCCATGTCCTTTTGGGTGCAGGTGGAAGAGTAGCACCAGAAGATACAGAGAGGACAAATCCTCTAGTAGTCCTCTTAGGGATAGGTTGCCTCACAGCCACAGTCTTCCTCTTGGTTCTTTTCTTTAGACCAAGGATTGCAGCATCGTTGGCCTCAAGTGATTTTTCTTTAATCTTCATTTTCTCCTCAAGCTTGGCCAACTCCACTTGCTTGTATGTGCTAAGTTGCATGCCACCCAGATTGTTCCTTCCAAAATCCACGGAGCAGATGCATCCCTCAGTCAGTAGGGCACTCCGTTCTTGTTCAGACTTTTCAGCCAAGGCTTCATAAATTCCTTGATGTTTGAAGATTTTGGATAGGAGATGTGTAAAGGTGATAGAAGACATAGTTTCCCTATTCTCCACAGCATCCTTGAACCTTGAGAAAAGGATGTGGGGCAGGTTGATTTTGGTCTCTAAGAACATATTGCACAAACATAACTTGTGCATGGCAGAGAGGTTGTCCTTAGAACCAATTTTGTGAAGCACTGTCTTGTTCAATATTTGATGAAGAATCCTAATTTCATCCTTCATCTCTGATGACTTCCAAGAGTGAGTCCTTACTGTATCAGACTTCATTAAAGCACAACAATTGTTTCAGAACCACCTAGGTCCATCTCCCAATTCTCATTAAAGATTAAACCTTCTTGTGCATAAGCAATTGCTTCAGAAATGGTTTTCTCAGACACCACCACCTTCTTTCCTAAAACAAATGAAGTAATCTCGGTGTCTCTAATAACAGGTTTCCTCCAGAAGGCTTTTATCAGATTTGGGTAAATAGAACCTTCTCCAAGAAAAGACCATCCCAACCAGCAGCATTTCCATACTTACTCACATCAAGATTGTATTCCATTAATACTTCGAACTTGAAGTGATACTCAGTGACAATACTCATGGAGTCAGTTGCATAGACAGGAGCAGGAGGAGTGGTTGAGGCCATTGTTGAGAATTTGAGATTAGAATATGAGAGAAAGAAAACGGAGAGCTCGAGAGAGAGAAGAAGTTCAGAGAAGATGAGTTGTGAAAAAGTTTTTCGGAGGGAAAAAGGTACAAGATAAAAGAGTTCTTGAATGCCAAGGGTTTTTCTTTTGAAAATAAATCAAAAAGAAAAAGAATAACTGATAGGACATGCATTTAATGTAAGATAGCTTTGGTATTTTGAAACTCTAAAAAGGTCGTGATGGGATTGATGAGAGATTCTGACTCATTACAGAAAATAAATTAAATTAAAATTTTCAAGAGTCAAACAAATAAGTTCAATTGAAAAAAAATGGACGGGTCCAAATAAAAGCATATATGGACGTGTAGTGTGACATACAATGGACGTGGTTCACTACAGTAGTGGACGCGTATTTTTCACTATGCTTTGGACACCAAAAGCAATGGACGTGCATAACAAGCAATTGGAGGAGAATTTTCATCAAAACAATCATACATAAGACTGGACACCTAAATTAATCCACATATAACATGTTCAAAAACTTCCTTATAAAAAGGAATCTGTCCTCAGCAAGAAGTTTAGTAAAGATATCTGTCCATTGATGATCAGTATCTACAAATTGAATATCAATTACACCTTTCTGCACATAATCTCTAATAAAGTGATGTTTTATCTCAATATGTTTGGCCCTAGAATGCAAAATTGGATTCTTTGAAAGATTAATTGCAGTAGTATTATCACACATAAGTGGAATACCACTTACAAACACATTGTAGTCCTCCAATTGATGTTTTATCCATAGAAGTTGAGAGCAGCAACTTGCAGCTGATATATACTCAGCTTCGGCAGTAGATAGTACAATGGTACTTTGTCTTTTGCTTGACCATGAGACAAGATTGGCTCCAATGAAGTGACATCCTCCACTGGTACTTTTTCTTTCAATTCTATCTCCAGCGTAGTCAGCATCGCAAAAACCAACTAATCTGTAATCATCATTTTTCTTAAAGCACAAACCCAGATTAGTAGTACCTTTTAAATATCTAAATATTCTCTTAACTGCTGAGGGATGAGACTCTCTAGGATCATATTAAAAACGAGCACATAAGCAAACACTGAACATTATATCAGGCCTAGACGCAGTCAGATATAAAAGAGATCCTATCATACTTCTATATACCTTTTGGTCTACCTTTTTCTCGTTATCATCTTTGTTCAGAATTGAAGTGGGGTGCATAGGAGTGTTCATAGGTTTGCAGTCATCCATCTTAAACTTTTTGAGTAATTCCTTTGTATATTTAGTTTGATGGATGTACACCTCGTCCATAGACTGTTTAACTTAAAGCCCAAGGAAGAATTTGAGTTCTCCCATCATGCTCATTTCAAATTCTTTCTGCATTAACTTAGAAAATTTCTTGCACAGAGATTCATTAGTAGCACCAAAAATGATATCATCAACATAAATCTGTACTATAATGAAATCCGACTTAATAGATTTTCTAAATAAAGTTGTGTCTACTTTTCCTCTACTTAAACCACTTTCCATTAGAAATGAACTTAACCTATCGTACCAAGCTCTAGAAGCTTGTTTAAGTCCATACAGTGCTTTCTTAAGCTTATAAACATGTTCAGGGTGATTTGTACTTACAAAGCCAGGAGGTTGCATGACATATACTTCTTCATTAATAAAGCCATTTAAAAAGGCACTTTTAACATCCATTTGAAAAAGCATAATGATATGATGTGCAACAAACGATATTAAAATTCTAATAGCTTCTAGCCTAGCAACTGGTGCAAACGTTTCAGTGTAATATATACCTTCTTCTTGAGAGTAGCCTTGAGCAACAGGTCTTGCCTTGTTTCTCACAACCTTACCATCTTCATCAAGCTTGTTTCTGTAGACCCACTTTGTTCCATTGACTGACTTGTCTTCAGGCATGGGTACAAGAGTCCAGACTTCACTTCTCTCAAACTGATTAAGCTCTTCTTACATAGCTAGAATCCATCATTCGTCCAGTAGATCTTCGTCCATTGTCTTCGGTTCACATTCAGAGACTAGAGCAGAATCACTTTGTTCTCTGAAGGTTGACCTAGTTCTTAGCTTGTCATTGGGGTCACCAATGATTTGATCTTGAGGATGGTAGTTTTTGAAATACCAAGATTTCTGAGCATTTTCCTGTTGAGAGGTAGACGTTTCTGGTTGTTGTTGAGAAGTGTTGTGTACTTGAATATCAGTCTTGATTTCTGGTTTCTCTTCTGAGATATTTAGATCAAGATCTGCAATAGCTTCATCTAGCTCAGATAGTTTCTTATCAGGCTATTTGTCATCAAATTTTACATGAATACATTCTTCAACAACTAAAGTTCTAGAATTATATACTCTAAATCCTTTTGAGGACTCAAAATCCTAGTAAAATTCCATTATCTACCTTAGCATCAAATTTACCAAGTTGATCTTTTGTATTCAAAATATAACATTTACATCCAAAAGGATGAAAGTATGAAATGTTGGGTTTTCTACCTTTCCACAATTCATAAGGAGTCTTATTCAGAATAGGTCTATTGTATATTCTGTTCTGAATGTAGCAGGCAGTGTTCACAGCTTCATCCCAGAAGTGCTTAGGGACAGAATTATCATTGAGAATAGTCCTAGCCATCTCTTGAAGAGATCTGTTCTTTCTCTCTATCACACCATTTTGATGTAGTGTTCTTGGTATTGAGAAGTTGTGTTGAATACCACCTTCTTCACAAAACTCATGGAATAGCTCGTTGACAAATTTTTCCCCATGATCACTTCTAATTGAAGTTATACACATGCCTTTTTCATTCTGTACACGTTTGCAGAATACAAAAAAGACCTTGAATGACTCATCCTTGTGTGCAAGGAACATAACCCATGTCCATTGATGAGTGTGATTTCACCTCATATTTGTTTATCATTTTGCATGCATTCTCATATAGTTTAGGCACATTTAATTTGATTTTTGTTAATTTTTACCTTGGAACGGGTAGGGCAGTTTTGTGGTGTTGTTTTGCAGAAATCAAGGATTAAATGCTCAGGATCAACCATGATGGAGCTCGGATGAATATGGAGCTTGAAAAGTGAAGAAAATGAGCCAAACAAAGCCCATCACGGCCTAGCCGTGATGCCCATCACGGCCAAGATCGAGCAAAACTGAAAAGGAAGAAAGACTGAAGTCAGAACTGGTCACGGCCTAGCCGTGATGACCATCATGGCCGTGACCTTTCACCCCCACAAGTCAGAATCTGTCACAGCCTAGCCGTGATGCCTATCACGGCCGTGACAGGCAAAAACTTGAAGTCTCGCATCGCGAGAGTCCACTCGCCTCGCGAGAATCTGAAATTTATTGAAGCAGAGCACAAGGCAGAAGCCGTCACGGCCAGGCCGTGATGGCCATCACGGCCGTGATGCGCGTTACTTGGATCAGAAGCAACTGCTTTGGATCTAATTTGTGTTAGATTGGGATTCTAACTTCCCAAATCTATAAATATGGCATCAAGTCAGAGGCAAAAGGGAGGACTTTTTGGGCTGCTACTTAGGCTATAATTTAGGATCTCTCTTCTTCCTCCTCCTTCTCTTAGTTTTATTTTCATGTTATTTGTAATCAAGCCTGTCATCTCCATGGCAAGGCTTGAGTAGTAGCTTAGTTTCTAGGGATTGGGGCCATGCCCGAGATCTGATTTATATTGTTAATTTGATGTAATATCTTTGTTAATTTCGATTTTGTTTTAGATCTGATTTCTAGTGTTTGAATCACTCGTAAATTCGGTGGCCACTTGTTTGCGTGTCATAGGCATTCTAAGGAGGAACCTAGCGGTGAACTTAGGTGTCGGATCTATAGAGTCAGACTTAGGACTGAAATCACGAGAGTTAGAAGCCGTCTATCGAGGATCAATGAGTTGTCACGAAACTCAAAGGGTCCAATCTGAATTCGACTACCACGAGAGTAGGGGTTGGTTCAATTGGGCACAGTTTTTGTAACCCGAGAGGGAGCTTAAACTATTAGAGGATAAACTCGCCTTCAAGGCAATTTCGATAATTAACAAGGGTAAATTAGGTTAGTAACATAAACAGCCTCGTAGGTAACCCAAATCCCTAGGAACCCATTTAGATCGAAAAAACCCATAAACAGTACTTCCTGTTTTATTTGATTCTGTTTGTATATCTCTTAATTCAAATTCAAAAACCTTTTTATACAGTCCAGATCTATCGTTTAACGATTAGTTGCGATTTGTCATCACGGTCTCTGTGGGATCAATATCTTTTATTACTTGGCGACGAATCCGGTACACTTGCCGGATCGCACGTGCGCTCGCACGACGCACATCAAGTTTTTGGCGCCGTTGCCGGGGACTGTGCTTTTTCAAATCTCAATTTAATTTTTAAATTGATTTTTCTGGACTTTTTATTTAATTTTCGTATTTAAAAAAAAATCTTCTTCGTTTTAGTATCTATCTCTCTGTGTTTTTCTGTTTTATGCAAAGGTCCCCAAGTCTAGGAAACCTTGTAGAAGTCGACCCCGAAATCGAAAGGACCTTCCATAGACGTAGGAGGCTACAAAGAGAGAGGGAGAGGTTGATCCCCATTCCACTAATGGCGAATCTTCCAGATACGAAACCATTGAAGGACTACGCAGCCCCAAATGCTAGGGGTTTGCGAACAGGGATAGCTAGGCCAGAGATTGAGGCGGAAAACTACACTATACCGCCTATGCTAATCAACATGATTAGGCAACATCAATTCGGAGGATTACCTTCGGAGGACCCGACTGATCACATAGAGACATTCTTGGAGTTCACTGATGCAATCGGGATTCATGGAGCCTCGATTGATGTTGTGCGTTTGAGATTGTTCCCCTTATCTCTCACTGGAAAGGCGAAAGCCTGGCTAAAGCAAATACCCGCTAACACCTTGTCAACTTGGGACCAACTGGAACAGGCGTTCTTGGAGAAATTCTTCCCTCCATCCAAGACGACCTATATACGAACCCAGATCACCGGCTTCTTCCAAAAAGACGGAGAATCCTTATCGGAAGCTTGGGATCGCTACAAGGGACTGCTGGAGTCTTGCCCACACCATGGACTCGAGAGATGGTTACTAGTGCACACCTTCTACAACGGATTGGACTACTCTCCGAAGGTGGCACTTGATTCTGCAGCTGGTGGAGCCTTTATGAATAGGCCTCTGACTGAAGCATTCAACATCATTGAAAACGTGGCCACCAACTACCACCAATGGGGTTCAGAAAGAGGTAATAACCCGAACAAGATTTCGGGGGGTAAGTTTGAAGTAAATAGCACTGATCTTATAATGTCAAAAATAGACTCACTTAATAAACGTTTTGATCAGCTTGAAAGGGCTAATGTGAGTGCAATAGGTGCTACTAGCATTGTTTGCGAGATTTGTGGAATGCAGGGACACGACATCATGGAGTGCCCACGAGGTATTGCTCATGGATCCGGCGCTTCGGGGGAACAAGTGAACGCCTGCCACAACTTCTACGACACAAACCCGAAGTTGCCCAATTATGCTCCCCCAAATCCCTACAACCAAAGGAAGAACAACCCTTACCTCTCCTACGACAACTACAGCAACACGCTAAACCACGAGTTCCAAGAGGGCCAAGGTAATAGGAAACCCGCAGCGGGGTATCCTCAGGTACAGCAGTCTAAACTCGAGTCTTTATTGGAAAGTTTTGTCGAAACCCAAACAAAACAAAATGAGGAGTTTAGACAGCAAGGCAGGGCAGTAAACGAGGCAATAAAAGAGCTAGCGTCTAAGGTAGACAACTTAGCACAAGGCAGAAGCAACTGATTTGGATCTAATTTGTGTTAGATTGGGATTCTAACTTCCCGAATCTATAAATATGGCATCAAGTCAGAGGCAAAAGGGAGGACTTTTTGGGCTGCTACTTAGGCTATAATTTAGGATCTCTCTTCTTCCTCCTCCTTCTCTTAGTTTTATTTTCATGTTATTGGTAATCAAGCTTGTCATCTCCATGGCAAGGCTTGAGCAATAGCTTAGTTTCTAGGGACTGGGGCCATGCCCGAGATCTGATTTATGTTGTTAATTTGATGTAATATCTTTGTTAATTTCGATTTTGTTTTAGATCTATTTCTAGTGTTTGAATCACTCGTAAATTCGGTGGCCACTTGTTTGCGTGTCATAGGCATTCTAAGGAGGAACCTAGCGGTGAACTTAGGTGTCGGATCTATAGATTCAGACTTAGGACTGAAATCACGAGAGTTAGAAGTCGTCCTTCGAGGATCAACGAGTTGTCACGAAACGCAAAGGGTCCAATCTAAATTCGACTACCACGAGAGTAGGGGTTGGTTCAATTGGGCACGGTTTTTGTAACCCGAGAGGGAGCTTAAACTATTAGAGGATAAACTCGCCTTCAAGGCAATTTCGATAATTAACAAGGGTAAATCAGATTAGTAACATAAACAGCCTCGTAGGTAACCCAAATCCCTAGGAACCCATTTAGATCGAAAAAACCCATAAACAGTACTTCCTGTTTTATTTGATTCTGTTTGTATATCTCTTAATTCAAATTCAAAAACCTTTTTAAAAATCCAAATCCTTTTTATACAGTCCAGATCTATCGTTTAACGATTAGTTGCGATTTGTGATCATGGTCTCTGTGGGATCGATATCTTTTATTACTTGGCGACGAATCCGGTACACTTGCCGGATCGCAAGTGCGCTCGCACGACGCACATCATCCATCTAGTGTAGACATCTACTATAACAAGACCATATTTCTTACCACTGACAGAGGCAGTCCTTGTTGGACCAAAGAGATCAAGGTGTAGCAATTCTAGTGGTCTGTTGGTACTAACAACATTCTTAGATTCAAATGAACCTTTTACTTGTTTTCCCTTCTAACATGCCTCATAGAGAGCATCATATTTGAAACTAAGGTTTGGTAGACCTCTTACAAGGTTATGCTTTTTCAACTTTGAGATTAATCTCAAACTTGCATGACCCAACCTTTTGTGCCAAATCCATCGCTCATCCTCAATGGACACTAGACATGAGACACTTTGATTTGAGAGGTCCTCTAAGTCAATCTTATACAGATTGTTTTGCCTCTGGGCAGTGAATAGGAGTGATCCATCAGCTTTCTTGATAGTACACATATTCTTATCAAATGAAACAGCAAACCCACTATCACATAATTGACTAATGCTAAGTAGATTCTGTTTAAGATCATTTACTAACAGAACATTATCGATGGAGGGAAAATGATGTTTACCAATCTTGCCTATACCAATGATCTTTCCTTTTTGGTTTCCTCCAAAAGTAACCCAGCCACCATCTTTTGGTCAAAGGTCTTGGAACATACACCTTTCTCCTGTCATGTGTCGTGAGCACCCACTGTCCAAGCACCAGGACTTCTGTTTCTTTCCTGTTGTTAAGCAGATCTGCAACAGGGATTATCTTATCTTTAGGTACCCAAATTGACTTGGGTCCTTTCTTGTTAGTGATCATAGGTCGTGAATGCTTTGCATGCTTGTTATGTATGCATCTAGATGACACATGTCCACTTTTTCCACATACTTTGCAGTAAGTATTGGAAGGGCTTGGTTTTGACATAGTATGCTGCGAACGGACTTTAGAAGCCTTATATTGTGTATGAACCTTTGGTTTATTCAGAGATGCATCTTGCTTCTCTTTATCATAACCAATGCCAGATTTGTCACGTGGTGATCTAGAATACCTTAAAATAAGGTTTAATTTATCTGAGCTACCAGCCAGTTTTGACAGAGAGTTTGTCAAGTATGTCACATCTTGTTTTAGTTGTTCAACTTCACAAGAGCTATTAGACTTGCACTTTGTCCTGTCAGCCAGACTAACATTGTTTGATTTTAAAGTTTCATTTTCATCCTTAAGGTTTTGATTCACTGTGCAGACCTTATCATAGTCTCTAGAGAGTTTAATAAACTTCTTTTTGAGACTCTTATACTCTTTAGACAGTATGCATGATTCATGCAGTAATTCATCAAAAACAGTTTGAAGAGTAGATGGATCAGAGTCCATTACCTCATCATCAGTAAATTCACTTTCTGATGCAGTGTCAGCCATGAAGCAAATGTTTGCTTCTTCTCCTGCTTCATCTTCTTCATCTGAAGAAGACAGGTCAAGATCCTCCCATGTAGCCATCAAGCCTTTCTTCTTTTTGAAGAATTTCTTTTTCTCCTTCAGCTCTGGGCAGTCAGCTTTGAAGTGTCCTGGTTTCTTACATTCAAAGCACAGGGGTGGACCTTTCTCCTTGGAATCTGACTTCTCCTTGGAGAATTTTTTGTTGAACTGCTATCTTTTGAATCCACCTTTCTTTCTCCACATGTGTTGGATTTTTCTGGAGATGAAAGATAATTCATCCTTATCTGAGTCATCTTCACTATTTGATGAGTCAGCTTCATCTGAGGACTCAGCAGCTTTAAGCACCTTTGAGGAACTAGCTTTCTTGGCTTTTAGGGCAACGGATTTTCCTTTTCTGGAGTTTTCCTCTTCATCTAGTTCAAGTTCATGAACTTTTAATGAACCCGGAAGCTCTTCAAGAGAGAGTATTCATATTCTTTGCTTCCTGGATAGTAGTTACCTTAGGTCTCCACTTCTTTGAGAGACTTCTCAAAATTTTTATCACACGATCTCTATTCTCATAGACCTTTCCAAGAGACCTGAGACTGTTGGTGATTGTTTGGAATCTTCCAAACATCTGGTCTATAGTTTCATGATCAGCCATCTTGAATAGCTCATACTGGTAAACCAGCATGCTGATCTTTGATTCCTTAACTTGTGAAGAACCCTTATGAGCTAGGGCAAGAGTATCCCAGATTTCTTTAGCTGTGTTGCAACTATGAACCTTGTCATGCTCAGATCTGGTGATAGCACACATGAGATAGTGCTTAGCTTTCAAGTTTAGTTGGTGTTGGCTTTTTTGCTCTTGAGTCCATTTAGCTCTAGGCATTACAGCTCCAAAGAGAGGGGGCCTGTTGATAGCTTGTCCTTCTGCATCCATAATTTTAGGATCGTACTGCCTTAGCACTTGTTAGATGCTCAACCCTGTCAAGGCCGAGCTCTGATACCAACTGAAGTTGGCACATGCAAACACAAGAAGGGGGGTTGAATTGTGTTTGTTAATTATTTTCGTAAAAACCCTTTTTGAGAAACCTTTTCACAAGCAGAAGATAAAAAGTTTAAGCACACAAGAAATCCTTTTTAAAAGATTAACAAAATCAAAAACAAATCCCACAGTTTGTATAAATAAATAAAACTGTAAAAGATAAAGGATAGAAAATTCACTCAGGTATTTTATCCTGGTTCACTCTCTTCCAACCAAGAGCTACGTCCAGTCCCTTCTACTTGAAGGATTTTCTCCACTATTTCCAATTAGTTTCTACAACAAGTATTATACACCTCTTCAGGCTACAAGTATTGCTTTCTTGCCAAGCCTCTTCAGGCTCTAATTCAATCACAGATTTATCTAAGATCTTTCTAACTCACTATATGTGAGGGTATATGAAGGTTTAAGATCTATTGAATATTTTTACAAATATTAAACCTTAAGAATTACAGACTTTTGCTTTACAAAGGGAATATGAGCTTTGAATATCTTACAAATGTTCAAATGGCAAAAGTTTTTCTTTTCTTCAGTGCTTGTGACCTTCAATATATAGTGGTCTTCAGCTTCTCTTGCAGATCTTCAACGATTATTTTTAATCATCCCGTTTAGAGATAGCATTAAATGCATGATATCCGTTGAGACTGATGGCTTGATTTTGGCCGTGTTGAAAAGCATCCTTGGTTATCATAAAAGCACGAAAATGGAGGTTCACTGTCCTGAGCAATCGTACCTAAAAAAAAACTTTCTTTCCTCCTTTGTGTATAACCCAGCTTTTGTCCAGCAATAAAGTTGTCATCGTATAGATCGTTTTGCAATTCCAATTGTACTATTTGCTTTTTGTATTTCCTTGATAGTACTATGAATTTTCTTACAAAGGAACAATGTATTAATCAGATAAAACAATTATAAAGAACTTATATTCCATTGAAATAAATATCAATCATTTGAAATAAATTCAATGTGGTCCAGATTGCATTAAATCACATTCAAGGTAGTAAAGATATAGAAGATGTAGAACCGTCTACAAGCACTCAGTTTTAGAACGCGTCTACACAAGGTTTTATTCTGCTCGTCCACTGATGTGGCAGAAGTGTTCGTCCACACAAGTCTTTAGAGAAACTCCGTCCAATGACGTGGCACTATAGACGTCTATTGAGTTTTAGTTAGGCACTATGGATGTCTACTTGAGTTTCAAGGAGAGCACTTGTCTCCTGATGTGGCTACTATGGATGTCTACTGAGATATAGTTAGCAGTCTACTTAACGATTAAAAAATATAAACAGTTTAAATAACCTTTGGACGGATAACTCTTTGCAAGAGTCCAAGCATTGTATACCTTATATTATTTTGGATGATCCTGCATAAACTAAAATCTCTTGTTAGATCTCAATTAACACTTTGTCAAACAAATTTAATCCTTTTATTAACATCAAAACCTAGAGATTAAATAAATCAGAATCACTTTAATTCCAACAGAAGACCTATGGGGTGGGGATGAAGGTGAGAAGTGAGGTTGGGGTGCGAGTGAATCAATGAAAAAAAAAAAGAGGGGTGGGGGTGATTTACTGCGGGTTAGGTTGGGTCAGGGGTATAATAGATAAAAGAGGGGAAAAAGGTTAAACAGAGAGGTGGGAAAATCAATTAAGAAGGTGGTGGGAAAATCAAATCCCAAAGTTCTACAGGTTTTATTTAACAATGGGGATCTGACCTTTTAGAAAACTGAAAGCATAGGAATCCTTTCTTTGATATCTAAACTTATTCTCCTCTCATAGTCGGACAACTGTAAGTCTGTAATGATATATAGAATCTCTTGCTGAAAAGAAAAAAATGACACAAAAAGTTATGCATAAATAATAAATATAACCAAGAATATCAAGAAAGAAAATTGGGCTTGGTTATTCTGTGGCTCTCCTACATGGTTATTGTTCTTGAGTCCTGATCTGAGTATTGATGGCGTGTGATGATGACCTCGTGTGCACCTTAAAACGCATGTCGCTGACTCGGATGCTGGTCTTCTATTCTATGCTTGAGAAAGAAAGTGTACACGACACTAGTTCTTATTCTATTGGCTAAAGCTTTTCAAACTAAATTTTTTTTATAAGGCAAGATCGTATATATTGATTTTGGGATACAGAGGTACCCAAACCCATATATATTAGAACAGTATGACAAGCAAAAGGACTCAATGTAACTAGATCCTAAAAAATCCAGCATTTGTATTACATTAGCCTAATCAAATCTCCACCAAATCAAGTAAATGACCACACCAAACTGTATTTATGTAGCATCCAAATATGGCTGTTTCCTGCAATTGAACGACTTGAGAATAAAAACAATGCTAGATGATACGAATAATTTAGTAACACTAACAAGTTAAATAAAGTGCCTCTATTTGTTCAAATGCACAAGCAATTATATTCCATCTTGAACATGCTGAACGAGTTGTGGTTGACTCAGTTTGCGGGCTACTACCAAGTCAAAGGATCAGTTCCCTCGAACTATCCTTCTAGGTCTCCAATAATTTAAGTTGACCGTTGACAGTTGTTATAGTTCTAGTAGTTGATCACATTGAAAAGCAATAAGAACACAGTAACAAGTTTTATAAAAATATTCTTAATATAAGTTTTAATAAATTATTCTTGAATATAAAAAATTATCGGGAATAAAATTATTAAATGATAATTAGAAACTTATAAAAATTCTAATCTCAAATATGAATGTAATGTGATTTTCAGAAATATAATTTACCTGATAATAAAATATTTCAAATATAAAACGCAACCTCAAAATGGATGATATGGTAGGAGGAAATTTCTAAATTAGTGGGTCCCAAAGGGACCACTATACTCGGTTTGTTGTCAAGGAATTTATTTTGGTTAAACAAAAATTCTATATAATACAAATCACACTATGTCTCCATAAAGCATTATATATTACCGTATATATATTTGTTAGTTATTTGTTCTTGTTTTACCATCACACTGTCCTTAACTCCTTATCGTTTTCATTAACTTGGGTAGTTGGATTTTCAGTTTAATTAACTTTCTAGATTTTGGGTGTTTCTTTAGTTTGGTGCTAGCTCTGTGAAGGTGATCATGGCAATGGTTCTAGATGCTCTAGTCGGAGCTGTGGTTGGGGAACTCTTGAGTGCAGTTATAGAAATGAAAGACAAAGCTGTTAAATTCAGACCTACCCTTGAACGTTTGGAATCAACCCTCAAATCCATAGAACCACTGATCAATCAGATAGAGAATTCTAACAAGCAACTTGATAGGCCAAAGGAAGAAACTGAGAGTTTGATCAAGCAGATGAAGAAAGGAAAGGACCTTGTTCTGGAGTGTTCTAAAGTCAAGTGGTGGAAGTGTTGTTATAAGGCTCACTACCAAGAGGAACTTGAAGCATTGGATGAGTCAATTCATGAGTTCTTTCAATTGGATATGCAAGCTCATATAAGGAGAGATGGGGCTGAGACACTGGTTGAGGTTAGAGAGATTCACACTGAAATTAAGAGATTGAATTTTGTTACAAGAAATGATAGGATTGAATTGAAGGGTTTGTGTTCCCCTCCTGAACCCCCTTCATTCACTGTTGGGTTTGATGTTCCTATGAGGGAGTTGAAGTTGAGGTTGCTACAGGAGGATCAGGTTGGTAGCACAGTAGTAGTCAATGTGACTGGTTCAGGAGGTTCAGGGAAGACTACTTTGGCCAAAAAGCTTTGTTGGGATGACCAAGTCAAAGGTATGAATGAATTCTCCCACTCCCACCTATGTTCTTATCTTTCTTATGATGCCTTTCTATTGGTACTTGATGTAAAACTTGAAGTGAAATCCTAGTACTATCTGCATGTGGATCTTTTAACCTTAACTTTTAGATAAGTTGATTTTACAATATATTCAAATAAAAACCAACTAAATAATTTAAAATATGTTAAATATATTCTAAGATTATTAACAAGTTAACAACATAGACTACTAATATACATTTAGAAAAAAGTATACATTGTTAAGTGAAAGAAAACTCGTGTGCCTTGTTAACTACAATATGCATTTTCATATCCCATATAAATGAAGACTTCTAAATAAATCATAGTAAAACGTTCATTTGGCCATTTCTTATATTTTGTTTTCTTTCTGCATGTACTAGAATAAGATGCTCTTGAATTGAGTTTGCAGACTTCTAAACTTTTATAATTAAATTTGGTTAGGTAAATTCAAGGAAAATATCTTCTTTGTCACCTTTGCCAAAACACCCAAGCTGAACACCATTGTGCAGAAGCTGTTTCAACACACTGGTTACCAAGTTCCTGATCTTCAAAGTGATGAAGATGCAGTTAATCAATTGGAACATTTGCTAAAACAGATTGGGAAAAGCCCCATCCTGTTGGTCCTGGATGATGTTTGGCAAGGATCAGAATCTCTTATTGACAATTTTGTGTACCAGATCACAGGCTACAAGATTTTAGTGACATCAAGATTTGCTATTGGAAGATTTGGACCTCCACATGTCTTGAGACCCCTTGGTGATGAAGATGCTATAAAGCTATTTCACCACTCAGCATCCCTGAATCAGACCAACTCTGATGTTCCTGATGATGTAGTAAAAAAGGTACTTTCTGTTGTCCTATCATATTGCAAAAACTATGTAGCTTGCTTTAATGTTTGCAATGTTTGGTGTAAAATCAATGATCAACTTTCAGTAATAATGAGTGTCCAACATCATAAGCGGCATTAGCCCCCAAAGACTTTCAATTCACATATAATTTCTTATTTTATGATGTTACCAGGTCCTCCTCATATGGTGCAACTCTACAAAGTTAGAGTAGTTCTATAAGAATCAGTTGCTTCTATAAGCAACAATGGTTACTGCTGAATGTCATGTCATTAGTGCTCCAACGATGCTAACGTGTAAAAAAGTTCTTATTTCTTAAGTAACTTCCATCGAAGATGCTCTAAATAAAGCGAGTTGCCAACCTCAGTCTTATTTGATTTAAATGGACTAAATAAATTGCAGATAGTAAGAGGCTGCAGTGGTTCTCCCTTGGCACTTAGAGTGAGTGGAAGATCACTATGTCAGCAGCGTCCAGTGGTGTGGCACAACAGGGCGAGGGAATTGTCTGAGGGACATTCAATTCTTGAGTCTAGTGCTGATGTGCTTACTTGTCTCCAGAAAAGTTTCGATGTTTTAGACTTTAAGACCATTGAGTGTTTCAATGACCTATGCTTATTTCCTGAAGACCAGAGGATCCCTGCCGCTGCCCTTGTGGATATGTGGGCTGAACTGCTTGGATTTGATGATGGGAGTGCAATGGAGAAAATTTATCAACTGGAAAACCTGAATATGGCTGATATTGTTGTGACAAGGTATGAAGATTGGCTCTTAAATAATTTGATATATGCTGAGTGATATGCTTGAAAGGTCACTTAGTGCCTCATATAATTATTATACACGGGAAATATAGCTGTTAAATTTTATGGATGACATAAAGATAGAGACAATTATCTTACTGAAACAACAAATTATATGCAATCCAAACTTTTAGGGAGATTAGTTTCCGCTTATGAGTTTGACCGTATTCCGAAAGATTAGTTGAAAATCCAGATAAACTAAGTTGTAATATTAATCATCCATATATGTTTTAACAGTCAATATTTGTCCATCTCATCTTCTCAGTAGATATCCACCAATATATAAATGCTCTTCTTACAATAAATGTTAATCAGGTGATAAAACTTTGTTATTTTGAGAAATGAGAACAATGACTCTTGATCATTGAATCTTTGATACGAATCAACCCCTCTTCTTGCGTTCCTGCAAGGCTCTTTGACCATTGTTATATCTCACCATATGTATTTGAATGATCAAGGTAAATGCACATGAGTTTTTTAAGTGATCATGTGACCGCAAAACAACTTGTAATTTTGACTATCCATATATGGTGCTGTGATCAAGATTTATTGTTCTCACGTCCTTAAAATGAAAACTGTTTTCATGATATTATATATGACCCTTTATATAAATTGTTATTGTCTATCTATTACTCTGGTACAAAAATTTTGATTGTTATTAAATTGAGGGAAATAGAGAAACACTGTTTGTACAGTTTCTTATCCATTCATGAACAACTAGCTTCTTATTATTGATCAGGAAAGTTGCAAGTGATGCAGTAGACTACAATTATCACTATGTCGCGCAGCATGATCTTCTTCGTGATCTAGCTATCCGTCAAACTAGCCAAGAGCCAGAGGCGCAGAGGAATAGACTAATTATTGACTTGAGTGATAATAGTCTTCACAAATGGTGGACTGAGGAGAATGAGTATCCCATTAAAGCACACATATTATCCATATCAACTGGTTTGTTCATCTTTCTGTCTTGATGCACACACATGTTAAAACTTGAAAGTGTGTTCTGTCACTGATTATTGAATCTTTTTTGCAGATGAAGTGTTCACTTCAGATTGGTCCAAGTTGCAGCCAACCGAAGTTGAGGTTCTAGTGTTGAACCTTCGAGCAAAGAAGTGCACTCTACCAGTGTTCATGAAGAAAATGAGTCAATTAAAAGTTTTGATAATCACAAATTATGATTTCTATAATGCTGAGTTAGAGAATTTGGAACTGCTTCATTATCTATCTGATCTTAAAAGAATCAGATTTGAGAAGGTTTCGATTCCTTTCCTCAGCAAGACTGGAGTGCAATTAAAGAATCTGCAGAAGTTATCCTTTTGTATGTGCAATGTAAATGAAGCATTTAAAAATAGCACTGTCCAAGTTTCAGATATGCTGCCAAATTTGGTGGAAATGAACATTGACTACTGCAACATGGTGGAATTGCCTTTTGGGCTGTCTAATATGGTCTCCTTAAAGAAGCTCAGTATAACAAACTGCCATAAGCTTTCTTCACTTCCTGATGGAATAGGAAACTTGGTCAATTTGGAATCACTGAGGCTTAGTTCTTGTACTGGTTTAGTAGAGTTGCCAGACTCAGTTACTAGCCTTCATAGCCTAAAACTTCTTGACATCTCTGACTGCAAGAGCATTGATAAATTACCTGAGAACATTGGGGAGTTACATAATTTAGAGAAACTCAGCATCAGAGGCTCGAGATTAAGCGAGTTGCCAACCTCAGTCATGGACCTTGGGGGCTTAAAGCATGTGGTATGTGAAGAAGAGACTATGGAATTATGGGAACCTTTCACTACCAACCTTAGTGGTCTAAGGTTAGAGGTGGTCCAGGCTGATGCCAACTTAAATTGGCTTTTCTAATTTGAATTTCTGAGTCCTGACACTTGAATTTGAAAACACAATCAAGAATGAACAAAATAAGAAGTGGTTTTTAGGAAGCTCTGAAAGAGTAATGCTCCCTTGAAGGTGCTGGTTTTTTCTTGGAGCCTTTTTGCTTGATAAACCCACTCGGGTTTCTCTCTTTGAGATACATGTCGTCATTTCTGATTTGCCAGGGTTGTATGTGCATTTTGTAATTCTCAGTTTTCACCAATAGAACTTAGATAATTTAGTTTTTTCTTGCTCGTTCTCTCTTCAGGTATGAGCCTCTAGTTTTCTGTTTTTTGGCACGGTTTGGATATGCATATTATCTTCAACATGGGG
Organism: Sophora flavescens; assembly: GCA_030762895.1. Taxonomy (NCBI): domain Eukaryota; kingdom Viridiplantae; phylum Streptophyta; class Magnoliopsida; order Fabales; family Fabaceae; genus Sophora; species Sophora flavescens. The sequence goes on from CM061064.1 coordinate 175,389,543, forward strand.
TTTTGATGAGAGGAAAAAGAGTAAAATATTTTTGGTGGATGCTCAATCAGGTATTAGTGTGGTCTTTATGGTTGATATATAATAAGATCATTTTTCATAATGGATCTTTTGAAATGATAAATTTGTTGGATATCATAAAGGTTCGTTCTTGGTCTTTGTTTCAGGCAAAAGTAGGAAGATCTTGTTCTATATTTGCAGATTGGTGTGTAAATCCTGTTGGATGTCTCACTTTTTGAATTTATTTTTGGTCTTTGCATGATTTATGTATATTGGTTAGAATATTCCTCGTATTCTAGTTAATAAATTTCTTTTGATTATATAAAAAAAAAAATCATTACTTTGCACACCACTAATACTCCTCTGCTTCTCTTTCTACACTCCTTGTGGTGCCTCCACAGTTCTATCCTTTAGTGGTTGTGCACTCTCACCTTTTTTTTTTAATGAGAAATACTAGCAAAACACTCTAATTCATCTAGGTTAATTTCTCCTTTGCTCACTTTATTTTAATAGGTTGTAGACTCAAATGACTATTGCTTCACCAAGTCTCCTCCTAATTTTGCTTGGACAGCAAGACTCAATTTCAGACAGCAACATCATTCTTTTTAGGCCAATAAAGGCAATAATGCCTCTTGCAATAATGCCTCTTATAACACCTGCTAAAGTAAGAACATCTCTAAATAATATTATACAAGAATTTACACATATTTATAATCTTAAAATTATATAGCAACAGTAAAAGTTAATACAAATGCAACATGAGAAACAAAATAAAATACAATTAGTTACATATACGTTAACACTACCAAGTTAAAAATATAAATAGAACTTTTTTTAACAAGAAGTCAATGGTTAATAGTTATGGTGTTTCAGTCCTTCATGTTGTGTGGAGGACCTTCAACTTGCCCATGTCATAATAGCTTTTCCAGGCCACAAGTGCCTCTTTCGGAAAGCATTTCACTCTCCACAGTTGTACAAATGATCCACTCCTTTAATAATATGGTCTCCCCACCAATCCACAATCCTCCAGCCACAACTTGAGGCTTTGATCTAGTTTTCCTACCAACATCTTGCTTTTCTTAGGCTCTTCCATGACCTTTGCTCCTATAGAAATTTCAAGAAGCAGGTCTTAGGAGCTAATATGAAGCCAATTTAAGTTAAGCTTAACTTTAGGAACCTCTATCTTTAGACTTGGATTCAAATATTCCCAGGAAGCAGCCGTCTCTACATCACATATAACCTTTAAATTCTCAAAATTGATGACCGAGTCTGGCAATTCACACCTTGCACAATCTGACATGTAGAGATTTCTTAGATTAGACAGATTACCAATATCCTCCGGTAAACTTGTAAGGCTCAGGCAGTTTGAGATGTCCAGAAGTCTTAGATTTGAAAGCCTTACAATAGATTCTGGCAACTCTTCCAAATCAGTACAGGAACTGAGCCTTAGGAGTTCCAAGTTCTCCGAGTTTCCAATTTCTTGGGGCAGTGCAGAAAGCTTGTGGCAGTTCGTAATACTGAGCTTCTTTAAGGAGGTAATGCCACAGACCCCAGTAGGCAATTCCACTATATCTTTGCAATAATCAATACTTAATTCCACTAGACTTGGCAGTGCATCTGAAATTGGGATGGTGTCACTTTCAAAAGCTTGACTCGTATTACACATGTAGAGGGATAATTTTTTTAGATTCTTCAATGCGACAAAGGAAGGAACAGAAATCCGCTCTAGTCTGATTCTTTTCAGGTTGGATAAAGAGCCAAGTAGGTTAAAATTGTGCACTTCAGAAGGATGGAAACCGTACTTAGTGACTATCAGCACTTTTAATTTACTCATTCCCTCCATGATTTCTGGAAAGGAGTACTGCTTAGTTTGAAAATTTAAAATCAGAACCTCAGCTTCAGCTGGTTGCATGTTGGACCAATATGAAGGGCACGTTTCATCTGCAAACACAACCCATATGGTGTCAATTGTGGAATAGGGATGAATGATAGATCACTGAAACTTTCATTTTAGCATTTTTTTTTTGTTTTGTAAGTAAATGTATATACATAATACACTTAATGGAAAGGTGCAAGTACAACTAACCAGTTAATACTGACAATGAGCGGGCATGGACCTCTAGTGGCTTCTGTTTAACACACCAGCTAAGAAATCTTGAAAATATGCGGGCAATCATGCCTTGCTGCTTCTCCCCAAGCCACCAGTGACGTTTATTTTCGTTTATGTCAATTATAAGTCTCTTTCTCTGTTCCATTGGTTCATGGCTGCTTTGATAAATAGCAAGTTCTCTTAGGAGATCATGCAGGACGATGAAGTGGTTATTGACTGTGTCGCTGGAATTTTTCCTGTTAAATGAGCAAATATTAATTCTTCAGAGGCAAAATCCCTAACAATATTAAAAGTATGGGTTCTCTAATGGAATAATTGGATAGATTACAAATATCAACTTCTGTCCTCAGAAAATGTTCACAAGAATAAATGCAGAGCTACATATTGCGAGAAGTTTCAATTTACTCCAAAATAAATGGCTACTTTGGAGTATTATATAAGGAATCAACGCTTCTCACATGAGCTACACAAGGTATTGAATTATTTGTTCCACGGAGTACATAATTCATGCTATGTAATTAGCATTAAGTGGCCTAGAAGAAAAGATAAGTAGTCATTGTACCTTGCATCTACAACATTTGCCAAATTCATGGAGTCTAATTTGTTGACGATGGCCATTGCTTCTTTGCTGTCATCATCCAGTCCATACAATTCTGCCCACATATCAATCAGAGCATCAACACGAATTCTTTGGTCTTCCGGAAATAACCCTAGGTCCATGAAGCACTCCTTGATGACAGGCTTATCTTCCAAAACATCCAAGATATTTTGGAGGCAAGTAAGTAATTCAGTATTAGAATCAAGTATAGAACGACCTTGTGACAATTTCTCCACCATCTTTTGCCACAGCTTATAAGGCTGACGACTGAGTGATCTACCAATCACTTTAATGGCAAGTGGTGAACCCATGCAACTTCTCACAACCTGCATTTCAGTACAAGCAAATATAGTCAATTTGCAAAGAGTTATGACTTAGACGCCCAAGCTGCAAGTATTCTAGCTATATTCTAGCAGTTTTTATGTAACATTTTTTTTGTGTGTGTGCCAATTCAATGATACTTTGTTAAAGAATTGGTTGAGTGGTGAAGTCCAATCATTTGGTATCTTCTTCCTTTGAATGACTTGAGAGTTTAGACAAATAGGAAAAGTACACATAAATCAATGACATATCAGAGAGTTAAGAATACGCACCTTTTGGACAAGATATTCATCAGGAATACTTGAGCTGCTTTCTTCCAAGAGAGCAACATGACGGAAAAGGGTTAATGCATTTTCATGACTAAGTGGTTCTAAGATGCAAAGGGTGCCAAATCCAGGAAATGAAACTCTAGAAGTCACCAAAATTTTATAATCTGATATCTGAAATTTAAATTTCTCAACTAGGGGTTCTGAGCCAGGCCATACATCATCCAAGACCAACAATACTGGACTTCCCCCAATTTGCTTCAGCAAAAGTCCCAATTGGTTAACTGCATCTTCATTGCTATGAAACTCAGGCACTTGACATCCACATTGTTCAAATATTCTCTCTACAATGACCTCCAACTTGGGTGTTTTTGAGAAGGTGACAAATAAAATATTTTCCCCATATTTACCTATTAAAACCAAAGAAATATGTCAGCCCAGAGCATGTGATATCTTGCACCATTGCAATAAACATTTACACACATCTTTCTATGACTACCTTTCAATATGAACAAATGACTTATATTAAGTCCTAGGTCATGACAAAATATTGCATGTTAGAGAGACAAGGCATGTAAAGTTCATGAAAAAATTGATGACCAAATTAACAATTACTCTAAACAAATTTTATAATGAGCATAGAGCCATGATGAATTCTTCCATAAGAACTATATCTACAATTTCTATTTTAGCCAAAAAGAGTAACATAGTTTATAAGGTTGAAATTTCTATCCAAAGAGATGTGTGAGAGAGAGAGAAGGAAAGATGAGATTTTGAGACATACCCTTGACTTGTTTATCACAACAAAGCTTTGTAGCCAAAGTGGTCTTCCCTGATCCTCCCAAACCAGTCAACCCAAAAATGGAAAAACCATCTTTGAGCACTTCCATCTTCAACTTCTCCAACGGTTCATCCAACCCAACAGTGAATTCTGGGTTCTCATCAATTTGTGTGCTCTCTTCTCCCATGATTAATTATGTTAGGGTCTTCTTGCGTGTCCTTTGTTGTTAGTAGTTGATGAAATGAAATAAGCAACGGGGTATCAGCAAAATCGAATAAGAAAAGAAGGGAAACTTAACGTTATTGTAGAATTGTAGTCACTAGTCAGTGAGGTTTCAAATTGAAAGATTGGAACGTTGGAACAGCAGAACCGATATATATATTTTTTTATTTTTTTATTTTTTTGGGTTAACGAACCGATATTTTTATAGTACTCTCGCCTATCGCTATCGGTCATGAGTTTCGTGGTCTTGCTTATTGACTTTCCTCGATTCTTCTTCTTAGCGTGGAGACTAGAGCTGACTGCTACTGCTACGATCCTTCTTACTTTTGTTTTTTATTTTATTTTAGAATAAATGCTCAAACTAATTCCTCAAACAGGAACATTTTTCAGGTATTTGGACATTAAAATTTTACATTTTTTTTTTTACTTTAGTTCGATTTTTCATAGTAAAAATTTGTTATAGATCATGCAAGATTATTAATACGTTAGACGTGATGATTAACGAGATATATAGATAAAAAATGAGGGGTTAATATATCCCATATTTATAAATTTAAATGATTAAGTGATTAATTTATTTTTTTTGAAAATAAATTTTGACCTTTAATCTTTATTTTATTTTATTTTGGGTGAATATAATTTTATTAATTAATAGCTGGTACCTTTACGTGTTTTTACTTAATTCTAATATTTTCTTAGCAATTCTTGTTTGTTGGTAGTGCTTTCCGTATCAAAAGGGATGAAATAACTAATCGTAGAATTGTAGCAAAAGCTAATGCGTTGCACCAATAATTCATCTACTTTCTGCTTTTGAGACCACAGTTTGTTTTAGATTTTGAAAAAATCATATTTAAAAAAATTGATTTATGTTTATTAATAATATTTTAAAAATAGATTTATAAGAATTGATTTTGTTTGAATGATAAAGTAAAATCATTTTTGAGATATAAATATGTAGAATTTTATGGATTTTATATCGATAATCAATTATTCTCAATCAAAAAATTTGATATTTTTTCTTCTATTAAAATCAATTCTATCTATCCAATAATTAATTATTTTGGATTGAATTTTCCATTCAAACACTATAAAAACTGTGGTTTGGGTGTCAAAGTGTTGTTTACGTTGCTAACCAAACGGCCACAGAGTTTTATACCCGTTTCGATATTGTCCACAAGGAGCTTTTCGCAACTTATCTACTGGATAAGGACTTCAGCTCTAGAGTTTGGATATATTGATTTAAATAGATTTAGGATCTATTTGTTTTAGATTTTGATAAAATTGATTTTGGAAGAATTGGTTTTGAAAAAAATCAAGGTTAAAAAAATTGATTTATGTTTTGTAACAATATTTTAAAAGTAGGTTTAGAAGAATTGATTTTATTTGGATGATAAAATAAAATCACTTTTGAGGTATAAATATGTAGGATTTTATGGGTCCTACATCTAGAATCAATTATTCTCAAAGAAAAGCTTGGATGATAAAGTAAAATCACTTTTGAGGTATAAATATGTAGGATTTTATGGATCCTACATCTAGAAAAACTAGAAATTTTTACTTCTATAAAACTCAGTTTTGGATTCCCCAACCCACTTTTATTCACCTTGTTTTCTAACCAAACAAAAACTGAACCTGCAAACTCACTTTTATAAAACGCAACGGAGAAAAAGTGGGTCATGAATCTAAAACAAACATGCACTTAGACTTTTGGAAAAGCTTTTACAAGACCTTATTTTGAAGTCAATTTTAGTAATTTCTTGACTTCAAGTTGTATCTAAAATTTTTGGCTGGATAAAAATATCCCTGTCAAACTTGGAAAGTTATAATTAGAGATATTCATGGAACGATATTACATCATATCAAACAAATAACTATCATTAGAAAATAAAACCAACAAAAAAAAAATCAATAATTTAAAAATAAGAATAAACATATATATTAAATGTTATATATATGGTTTAGTTTGATTTGGTTTTTAAAAAAGAATCCTAAAACTAATCCGATCGATCGATTTTCATAAAATAAGGTCTGAAATATCCAATAACATCTATTTTATGTTTTTTAATATCGATTTTCGATTTTCTTTTAGATTGATTTGAATATCTAACACGGCGAAGGCTAGCGTGAGCGAGGTGCTCATATCGCGCACGGTGCACGAGTAATTTTAGCCATTGGATAGTAATTTCCACATGTGCTTATCATACATTGTTAACATCTTATCTTTTTGCCTCCTCCTCCATCATCCTTTCTCATTCTCCATCAGCTGCATGTTCTCCATGTCACACACTCCTCTGCTCTAATTTTCCAGCTCCCACCCCAGAATCAACCAACCAACAACATCCATGAATGAACACCAGATCACTCTCCCTCCTCCTCCCTCATCCATTCTCCTCCTCCATCAGTGACGTACTCTTCATCGCCTGATACATCTCCATCTATTCTAATTTTTCAATTCAAATCCGAAAATCAACCAACATCATTGATGCCATAAACAAAGAACATCAAAAATCAAAAACCTCAAAAAAATAAGCTGACACTAAGACAAAGAACTTAAAAAAATTAATCGAAACTCAGAATCAACCGAGATAAAGAACATAAAAAATTGTAAACTGAATCAACCCAGAAACAACCAACCCAAACCATTAAAAACCAGTATGTTGATTTTCTTTTTGAGTAGGTTTTGCTTCCAAAATCTAGATCTGAGTGAGTTTGACATGGAACAAGCTTGATTTGTGATTTTGGAAAACTGGGATCTCAACTCTCGAGGCGGCAACATATTGCATAGATGCCCACTGCAGCTACGACAGCGACAGAAGAGGCGGTGCCACCGAGGGGTGCCGGCGGAGCTTACGACGAACAGGGTGAGAGGATGGGGGTGGCAAACACAGAACATCTTGTTCGCCTATGTGAACCTCTTTCTTCTTTGAGTCGCCGCCGTCTATGGTTCCCAGAACTCCGCCGCCACCGTGTTTCCTCCATGGCTGACGCTGTGAAACGGCGTTCACTCATATCATCTCCACATCATAGATCGTTTGCCCGTTCATCCATGCCTTGCTGTTACCACTGCATTAAGGTGTTTGAAATTCGGTGAAGAGGATGAGTTTGGGACTGGGTGGAGTGAAAATGGGGGTTTGGCCATGGAGGTAGAGAAGGATCGAGAGTGAGAGGCAGTGGGAGAGAAGGAAAAGAAAATAATATCATCTGGAAAGGTGTATCATAATATCATGTGCCACTCTTTAATCAATGGTGGTAAATGATCTCTCATGGTGACCAATATGAGTAGGTTGTTCACCCTAACCTATGCCTATCTAACACCCTTAGTTACAACTCTTGCTGTAGTTTTCATCTACATGAAAGATGAAACTAGCAGAACTCTTAGAAACGAAACTCTTTCAAACAAGATGAATGTCTTGTTGGCTACTGTCGGTCGTATCGTCGCCGTCGAACGTTATCCTCTTTCACTCACAAGCTTGCCATAGATCGGATCTCTCTCTTCTCTCCCCGGCAACACAACGTTGGATCCATTCTCAAGTGAGTATTCATGCAAATTCATTTTCATTTGCAAAATCATCTTCTCCGTAGATATGATTTTGAATTTGCTATTTTTTCTTCCTTTCTTCAAAAAATTTATCTGCATTTTTGTAAATCATGTGTTTCCCTCTTTTTTCTAACCTTCAACTCTTCGGGTGACTCTCATGGGACTATTAACTATTGGGAAAGTAAATTTGTTATAGATTTGAAAACATTCTCGATTTTGTGTGTGTTTATGTGCGTTTTTTGAATTTTCGGTCTAGATATTTGAAGAATTAACTTTCAAACAAGATATGAATTGTAACAAAAAAAAAAAAACAAGAAATGAAACGTTGATTCTTAAATTAGTAGAAAATTACGTTTCAACATTTTGCGATAAAATAGTTAGCTGATGTCAACCAACAGTTAGAATTAACAAGTAAATTTTTGTCGTTGAAATATTGCTAAATTTGTTTAAAACCCACAAGATGGATCACCTCACGGATATGAGACTGGAACGGGTTTAGCAATATTTGTGAGTATCCATGGATATTCAAACATCTCATAAATTTTTTATTTACACATGAAATTCAAACTAATTCAGCCAATTAGAATTGATTTGAGTTCCTTGCTGCTATGAGAAATTCTTATGTGTTTGAAAAGTAATATAATAAATATACTGAATAATATGATATGTAAACATTATAATCATGCATGTCATAAAAGGGTGATGAAATGAGGAAGTGGCTTGAGAATGACATGGTTTGGATGCTACGACTGTCAAATTTCAAAAACAAAATAAAGGCACTTAAAAAATTAAGTAAAGGGGTATTTTATTAATTTTACCTTAGTGTGTACCTGCGAGTATGGATACATGGGGGTGAACGTGGGACGTGTTATACTTGTCCCTTACCTGACCCTAAACATTGATAGGGTGAATTCTTTGAACCTGAACCCATCCCTAGACCCAAAGGAAGCCGATCATATACGGGTTGATTTAAGACCGGGTTTAAATGGGATGGGACTAGGTTGACCCCCAAAGTTAAATAAATTCTTTGTAAATTAAATTTTCGTGACTGGAAAAAAAAGTTATTTTTTAATAAGCCAGAATATCAGAAAAAGATGCTACTAAAAGTCACCGGTTGATTTTGTGTCACCAAATAGATCCAAAATTGGATGTTACAATATATCAACAAAAAGATCCTTTGTTGGTTGTTTCTTTTATGCTTATTTTACCAAAGCCACATTGTTAAAAACATGATACTTTCATCAAACAGGATTCTTCCAATTACAAAAGCCACAAAATGCTTCCTAAATGGCACCAATTGGGTCAGTGTGTGACGTGAGATGTGTGAGTAAAAGTTTCGTAATTTACTTTAGACTTCTTAGTGATCGTGCGTGAAACGTAAGTTAGGAAGGGATAAAAGTAAAAATATATTTTTATTAGACTAAACCCCCAATTTGGTCCCTGAGAAAAATACTCGGGTCTGAAATAGTCCCTATCCAAAATAAATTGTCCATTTAATCCTTAAGAATGTTATTATCGGGACACGTTAGTCCTTCTGTTAGTTGACCACCTTTGACCTCCGGTTTCAAGCTTACGTGTCGTCCGTTTTTGCTGAGTTGTCAGTTAGCACATCTTACTTGTATTCCAGCATGGAAAATAACATAAAAATAATTTTAAAATAAAATCCAAAATTACTCAGGACCAAAACGCATGCATTGAGGGGAGGGATTGCTGCAACGAAATGACGTCGTTTCGTTACTGGGGGGCTGAAGGTGATGGGTCTTCTCTGCCAAACCCTTTAGCTCCCTCCCACAATTTCATTTCATTCACTCACAAACCCTTGACAAAGAAAGATGTTCCAGACGAAGGAGAAGAAGTGACGGGTTCGCGTGAATCAACTAGCTAAAGGGAGAAGAATCGGGTGAACAATGATGAACAGATATGGAACTAAAGGGACTCATTACCTTAAATAAGAGGCAGACATAGAAGGGTCTGTTCGGGTTCTTATGTGTTCTTGAAGTACTGATGACACAGGGTCTCTGACAAATGCGATTTGGAGGAGGAAACTTTGGGATTACAATGCTTGAGGAAGCACTCCAACTATGGTCACGACTAGACACGTTCTTAGAATCCCAATTCATTTCGATGCTGGTCCAACAATGGAAAGGGGGAGAAATACAGATTAGGGTTTCAGTTCGAATTGACGAGAGAAAGGGGGCGTGGTGACGAGGGTAGCAATCTGAGAAGGGAAGAAGAAGAAGAAGGTCGATAATGGAGAGGGAGTAGAGGTCCTAGAGTTTCTATCAATGAAAGTTGAAGGTGGAGGAAGAAGAAGGTTAATAGGGGAGGTGGGCATAGATAAGACGTCATTTTGATAGGAAATATGTGGAAAAAAATTGCCACGTTGAAGTTCCGTAACGGCCACATAAGCAACATAACATGACACATCAACAGTTTAACGGAGGTCAAAGGAGGTCAATTGACGAAAGGACTAACGTGTCCCGGTAATAACATTCTTAAGGATTAAATGGATAATTTATTTTGGATAAGGACTATTTCAGATCCAAGTGTTTTTCCCAGGGACCAAATTGGGGGTTTAGTCTTTTTATTATATGGGACGGGTTGGGTAACCCAAAGGTCAACCCGAACCCGACCCGACACCGGGTCACTAAATGGGACGCGGGTTCATCCTGTCTCTTCTGCAATTTACGATCAGACTCGACCCGAACACTATGGATTGGAATGGGTTCTAGGGTCGGGCCGTATTTTTCACACCCTTAGTGGATAGTACACTACCATCCCAGTCTCATCAATAAGCGAGTAGAGAAAATACCCGTTTATTTTACCCGCAGATATCTATTAAGGTACCCATTTTTTATCAGTTACGGGTATTATCCATAGATATCCGCGATCACGGGTGAAATATACATCCCCGCCCGTTTGTTTCATATTTTCTTAACGACATTACTTCATTAGACTTCTGAAAAGATATGAATTTATCCCAAACGACTCTCCTCGGTGTATGTTTTTGCTGATAAAAAATGTTTTATATATATATATATATATATAACTCTCACATCTATTCACGTACAATAGACTTAGTATAAATGTGTAAAATAAATAAATAAATAAATAAACCATTTACATTAAGATAGTGAAAAAACTGTGCAGATATTTTTTTTGATCTAGAGGAAAGATAGAAAAACAGAAAACAGCTACTCTGTAATTCTAGTGACACCTATAGCATCAGCAAGAAGAGTGCTATAAAGCTGGGGAGGACAGCTATGCCAGATCCGAATGAAGGAAAACCTATAATTCTAAACACCATACAGATACAAATCATAGCATGTGATTCATGTTAATCAAAGGAGAGGAGAAGAATTTCATACCTTGAAGATTCGCAGAATCCATCACAGCAGATCAGATTGTGAGAAGGAGATGAACAGTCGATCAGAATGTTAGAGAAGTTGAGAGGGTTACTCCTCTCTTTCTGGTTGGTTCAGTTTTTGTTTATATCTGTTAGAATGCCTAATGGGGAGGCTATTCTTATAACCTACCAGCAGAGAGTAGGGACCTCTCAACGGGTTAACATTAGAATGACCCATCCCATCATAGGGTCACTCTTTAGTAAATACCCAACAACAATTTTACCAATTGGTTACGTAATTAAGAATTAATTTTATAACTGATATATTAATAATTTAATTATAATTTAATAACCAATTAATGCTAATCCACATATTATACACATTAAAATTTAACATTCTCCCACTTGGATAGCATTAATCAATTATTAAAGAGAAATACCATTCTGATCAAAGCACACGTTAACCAAAGAAGATATAAGAAATACAAGCTTTAACAATGCGAGAAATAGTATCCGATAGGGAAGTAAATCATACATGCTAAAGACTCATATTTCACATAAAGATTGATGAATATAAAATTGCATATAATTAATAAAGAGAAATATGCAATTCAAAAAATGGTCCAAGCATCTTAAAATGCTATAAGAGATATGAAACCAAGAATGACGTCAATTTACATATCACATAAAAAAAAACCATAATCGGCAAAAAAAGGTTACACACTCCCACTAATCCAAAACATCAAAAGACTTAACTAAGCCCATATGAATTACATGATTCGGAATATTCCAACAGTTAAGCCTTTGGTTAGTGGATCAGCAAGCATGTTTCCTGTATCAATATGCTCAATACGAGTCTGAAACTCCTGAATCTTCTCTCTAACGAACACATATTTCACATCAAAATGCTTAGTGCGAGAAGAGCTTCTATTGTTATGAGAGAAGTTCACAGCAGCAGTATTGTCACAATATATCACAAGTGGCCTAGATATGCTTTCAACAATATGAAAGCCAAAAATCAAATTTTTCAGCCACATGGCTTGACAAGTAGCCTCATAGCAAGCAACATACTCTGCTTCCATGGTAGAAGTAGCTGTAAGCGTCTGTTTGACGCTTTTCAAGAAATAGCTCCTCCCGCCATCATAAAGATAAAGCCGTAAGTAGATTTTCTGGTCGTCGGGGCAACTGCGAAATCGGAATCGAATAATAACCGGTGACCTGAAGTTGATCGGACTTCTTATAGGTCAACATATAATCTTTGGTTCCCTGCAAATATCTCATGACCTTTTTTTACGGCTTTCCAATGACCCAAACACTGGTTGCTCAAGTATCTCCCTAAAGCATTTACAGCAAAAGCAATGTCGGGACGAGTGCAAACTTGAGCATACATTAAACTGCTAACAGCGGAAGCATATGGGACCTTTTTCATTTCATTTATTTCTACATCATTTTGAGGACATTGAGATTTAGAGAATTTTTCCTCACCCTTTTGAACAGGTGCAGCACATGGGGAGCAAGAATGCATATTAAACCTTTTGAGGACCTTTTCAATATATCCTTTTGAGACAATCCAAGAACGCCACGTGACCTATCACGATAAATCTGGATGCCTAAAACAATGGAAGCATCACCAAGGTCTTTCATATCAAAGTGGCTACTCAACATGAGTTTTGTCTCGGTCAGGATTTTAACACAACTGCTAGCAAGAAGTATATCATCAACATATAGAACGAGAATGATGAATTCACCCTCACAAGTCTTCAAGTAAACGCACCGATCCGAGGCATTTTCTTTGAAGCCAAGAGAAGTGACAACCTGATCAAACTTCAAATACCATTGTCCGGAGGCTGTTTTCAGTCCATAAATAGACTTATTCAGCTTGCAAACCAAGTGCTCTTTGCCTGTTTCAAGTAAAACCTTCAGGCTGAACCATGTAAACATCTTGATGAAGGTCTCCATTCGAAAAGCCGTCTTCACATCCATCTGGTGAAGTTCTAGATCAAAATGAGCTACCAAGGCCATGACAACTCGAAATGAATCTTTTGTAGAGACTGGTGAGAAAGTCTCCTTATAGTCAATGCCTTCTCTTTGGTTATAGCCTTTAGCTACTAGTCTGGCTTTGTACCTTTCAACTTTACCATCCGGAGTACGTTTGGTTTTGAAAACCCATTTGCATCCAACAGGTTTACAACCAATTGGTAATTCCTCTAGACTCCAAACACCATTATGAGACATAGAAGACAACTCATCATGCATAGCATTCACCAATCGAAGCATGAGAGCTAGAAATTGCCTCCTTAAAGGTAATAGGATCATCATCATCATTGAGGTCAAACTCATGTTCCTGAAGATATACAATATAATCATCTGGTATGGAAGGTCTGCGCACTCTTTGAGATCGTCTCAGTGGAATTTCATCAACAATAAGATCATGTTCTTGTTCATCTACAAGCGGTGCTGCCACACCATCTTCATGTTGAAGATTCTGATCAACATCATTAGTTGGAATCATAACTTCTGTAGGAAAAGGAACAGCTGGTATAGGAACAATGGTGCGATCTTCCCTAAGAGTAACTGGTCGTGGTATATCACTCCCACTATCCAAGTCATCCTCAAAGAAAACCGCTCGATCAGATTCGACGACTCGCATAGAATGAGATGGACAATAGAATCTGCTACCTCTGGAACCCACACAATAGCCAATAAAGAAGCCACTAACAGTCTTAAGATCAAGCTTCTTAGACTGAGGATTATAAGGTCTAACTTCTACCTTACAACCCCATACATGAAAATGTTTCAAACTCGGCTTCTTTCCACTCATGAGCTCATATGGAGTTTTTGGTACAGACTTGCTGGGTACTTGATTTAGAATATAGACAACAGTTTTTAAGGCATCTCCCCAAAGAAAGTCTGGCATTGATGAATGGCTCAACATACATCTTACCATCTCCATAAGTGTGTGGTTACGCCTCTCTGCAACTCCATTTTGCTCAGGAGTACCAGGCATAGTGTATTGAGCTTCAATACTGCATTCCTCAAGAAATCTGGCAAAAGGTCCTGGGTTTCTACCCGTCTCATTATATCTACCATAGAATTCTCCACCTCTGTCAGATCTTACACATTTTATCTTCCTACCTGTTTTCAACTCAACAGCAGCCTTAAAGGATTTGAAAGCATCTAGGGAACTAGACTTTTCTTGAAGGAGATCTATCCATCCATATCTCGAGAAGTCATCTATAAAGGTAATGAAATATCCATATCCACCCATGGCAGTAGGTGTAATAGGTCCACACAGTGCCTGTGTGAATCAACCGTAGCACATCATCACACCTATTTGCTTTATTCCTAACCTTGGCAAGAATTTGCCCTTGATGCAATCAACACATGTATCAAAATCGGAGAAGTCTAGATCATGGAGAATACCTTCCTTGACTAGCCTTTCAATACGGGGCCTAGAAATATGCCCCAAACGTCGATGCCATAACATAGAAGAATGTTCATTAATCCTACTGCGTTTGTTTCCAACAAAGAGAATGATGAACATGTCATGTAGATCTAACATATAAAGGCCATCACGTAAAACTCCTGAACCAACGGAAATAGAATCTGAATAAACAATCAGTTTTCCACTACCAAACTTAAAGGTGTAACCACATTTATCCAAAGCAGAAACAGAAATCAAGTTCCTTCTCATAGAAGGTGCATACACAGCATCTCTTAAAAGCAAATTATGTCCTGAAGGCAAAAGTAAAGAAACAATTCCAATGTCAATAACAGAAACTCCAGCTCCATCTCCCATAATAATCTTAGACTCAGCATCACTTGGTTTCCTCAGGCTTGTGAACCCCTGCAAGGAATTCACAACATGAATGGTTGCACCTGAATCTAACCACCAAGTATTTGGAGGAACATCAATGACATTGGATTCAAAGCATGTTAGAGCCTTCTCAAAAGTCATAAATTTCTCCCCAACAGCTTTCTGATATTCTTTAGCATTATTGGTCTCTGTGATACTCTGCCTGATGGTTTTTTCCATAGTATACTTCATCACTTTCAAGCACACTCTATTAGAGTATTCCCATTTCTCATAAGCAATCCTCTGTGCTGCAGTAGACTCATTTGTGAGAGCAGCTGGCTTGTATTCCCTCAAGGCCAGATCCAAGTCAGCAATGGTTAAGTAGAGATCTAGAGACTCTTTCCAGTCCTCATAGTTTGTCCCATTTAGAGTTTTGACAGAATTTGGGAAGGAGGCTGACATAAACAGAGAATAAGGAATCATTAAGAATTGAAGGGTAATATGATTCCATATATATGTTCAGCCGATCTTGCCCACAATACAAATTTCTTATTCATTATAATTCCGCCTAAGGGTCCCGAATCATAATAAACAAGAAATATAATAAGAAGAATAATACAATGTACAAAACTTACATCACCAAAATTTCTAATACCGATAGGGTACTTGAAACCATAATTGACATAAGCTTAAGACAATAGTACGATGTATAATAATGAATTACATTAATAATAGTACACCGATAGGGTATAATTATTATTAATATAATACAAATATAACACATTAGAATAATTAATTGTTTAACAACACAAATTTTGTATAATTATACCCACGATAGGTGAGTTCATAACTATACAAATATCAACAGTCATGCTACAATTATACATTAGAATAATTAATTGTTTAACAACACAAATTTTGTATAATTATACCCACGATAGGTGAGTTCATAACTATACAAAATATCAACAGTAATGCTACAATTATACATTAGAATAATTAAATTGTATAACAAATGCAGCATAGAACACACAACTTAATTCACATAAGGCTCTAAAATTAATTCCATCTATATGGCACATGATCAAGGAGAGTATAACATATCAAAGTGTCACAAAAAAAATAGAGAACAATCACAAAATTTTAGATCAAAACCTTAGAGTACAGTATTAAAAAATACAATATATTTTTCGGTTTTAACCATATAAAATATTCGCGAGGCGAGAGGTATCTCGCGAGGCGAATCTTGTGAAAAGTCAGCAACGTTTGGTCTTCTCGCGGGTACTCGCGAGGCGAGTAAAGTGTTCGCGAGGCGACCCAGAAACCTTTCATTTTCCCAGAACAGTCAGCCTTCGGGGTCGCGAGGCGAGAATAATCTCGCGAGGCGAATCTGGAATTCCACAGATGCTGATGCCCAGAATCGCGAGGCGAGCAAAACTCGCGGGGCGATCGAACCAGTTTCACGCAAAAGGGAAACGAAAAGGCATCGATTTCTCACATTTTATTTGATGAAATCCAATGATTTTCGAGTATGTTACTCGAATAACATGTGGGAAGAAAAGCCCTCAAACAATTTTCGAAATCATTGGTCACAATCATAGTTTCGAATTTTGAAGAACAAGGCATGAAAAACGAAAGTTGTTGAAGAAAAAAAAAATTTCTGGGCAAACAAAATTTTTACAATATTGATATAGCATGATATGAAAATCCCTAAAAAGATTTTGCATCTTGATTGAAAAACATAAATTAGGGTTCATATAATTTTCAGAATAGCTATAACATGTATCTATCCTTGGCTCTGATACCAATTGAAGGAAAACCTATAATTCTAAACACCATACAGATACAAATCATAGCATGTGATTCATGTTAATCAAAGGAGAGGAGAAGAATTTCATACCTTGAAGATTCGCAGAATCCATCTCAGCAGATCAGATTGTGAGAAGGAGATGAACAGTCGATCAGAATGTTAGAGAAGGTGAGAGGGTTACTCCTCTCTTTCTGGTTGGTTCAGTTTTTGTTTTTATCTGTTAGAATGCCTAATGGGGAGGCTATTCTTATAACCTACCAGCAGAGAGTAGGGACCTCTCAACGGGTTAACATTAGAATGACCCATCCCATCATAGGGTCACTTTTTAGTAAATACCCAACAACAATTTCACCAATTGGTTACGTAATTAAGAATTAATTTTATAACTGATATATTAATAATTTAATTATAATTTAATAATCAATTAATGCTAATCCACATATTATACACATTAAAATTTAACACCGAATGCCTTGATCCATGGAGGGTCCATACTTGGCCAACCAATCCGCATATTCATTTCCCTCTCGCAGCGTATGATTGAGAGTCACATTCCACTGCCGAGAAATAAGGCGTCTGATATGATTAACTAAGGGGGCATGAGGGTGAAATTGAGAGAATCAACTCAAGGGCAGATTTTGAATCAGAATCCAAAATAATAGAAGTATATCCTGCTCGCCAAGCTGTGTTCAAGCCACAACAGATTGCAAGTAACTCAGCATTAATATTAGAAGTGTGGCCACATGAACCCGAAATCCACTCTCTAACAGCATTCCCGATGCAACCACAGCGTGTATCATATTCATAATATGCCATTCCTGCCATTGATTTTGATTGAAAATCTCTTGATGCTGGAATTTTTGCATATTGAGTGTCCTGAATATTGACACAAGGAACTAAATTGCAGAGAAGGTCTTGATCATGGAATTCCAAATGCAGGATGCTCCAGCAACAGAGTTAGCTTGGACAATGTGGGAGCCTCTCAGGTATTTAGCAGATAAGAGCTATTTGGACAATTAATTCAGAAAAGGATGGCTAGTTGGAAGGGTAAATTGTTAAACAAAGCGGGTAACGTGTGTTTGGCTAGATCGGTCGCGCAACTTCACTTGGGGCAAGGATGGCAACACAAGAAGCCGGAGTCTTGTGAATTGGGAAACTGTGATAGCTCCAACGAAATATGGAGGTCTTGGTATTCAGGACACAAGCACTGTGTTAGATATTTTCCATACTCTTGTGAAATTTGGTATAGAATTGGTTTTTCCCAAAGTGTCCAGTTCTTTACTGAGCATGATGCATCAAAGTGGATTAAGGCTCATTCTCATAGCAGTAAAGGTAGCCTTTTCTTAGCTGGATTATGATGGGTTTGGCGTTGGAGGAACCATACTATAATGGGAGATGCGAATTGGAATATTGAGTCACTGTTGAGGAGAATCATGACATCCCACGAGGAGTTTCGTTTCTACCTTAAGTCCAACTACAAAGATGATACCAGAAGTTTTGCTATTCATTGGACGCTACCTCCTTCAGATGTAATCAAGCTCAATGTGAACAGTAGTTATTCCCCCACGTCAAATTGCATGGGTGCTGGAGGTCTCATTCGGACACACTTTGGGAGAGTGGAAAGTTGGTTTCTCTTCATTGGAAGGACCTGGTGATGCTCTCTTGGCCGACACTACAACAGATTAGACTTTAGATAGCGTTTCCGTATGCCTTTTAATAGCGTTTGTAACCGCTATCTATTCTACCGCTATTAAAACTCGTTAGCAAAGATAGCATTTAGGAACTGCTATTAATAGGTGACTTTAGATAGCGTTTTTAAAGTCGGATTTTAGATAGCGTTTCTTATACAAACGCTTATCTAAAAGTCGACTTTTAGATAGCGTTTGTACAAGGAAACGCTATCTAAAGCCCCTTTTTTTTTTTAATTTTATTTCTTAACTTTTACATCCATTATTCCTGCATATTTACACAAAAAAACCACAATTGTTGCAGTCAACACAATTGTTCAAAATGTGTTCAAAATCAGAGGGAAACAAAACTGAATGAATGAAAATCAGAAGAAGAAGGTGAACATGAAATTTAACCACACATGATCTCAGAAAAAAAAATTGCAGCAACATTGAATGAAGAAATTTTGACAACTAGAATTATAATATCAGTAAAATATTAAAAACATAATAAAAAAATTTTGAACTTGAAAACCCCTTATCTGCCTTGCCCATCGCCGTTCTTGAACTGCCATCGCTGGAGAGTAAGACCGTCGTCACACACCGTCGGAAGCTTCGCTTCTCCCTTGCCCGGATCTCGGAACTCGTGAGGGGAAGTTGTGATCTGGAACTTGGAAACTCGGATCTAAACCCCATGACCACAGATCTGCCTTGCCCGGTCGCCGTTCGTCCCACCTTTGTCAAGGCCATCGTCGCGCCGCAGTCTTCAGGCTTCTCACTTGCCCAGATCGCCAATAGCTTGATGAAAGATCAAACAAAGAGTGATGATGGTGGGTTTTTTGGTGATGAGAAGAAAAAAGGGAAGATTGTTGTGGGTAGGAGGAAATGGGTGAAGGATTTGAGGGTTTGGTGGTGATGAGAAAAGATTTTCAGAGGGCAAAAATTGGAACATTTGAGGGTTTGATGGTGATGAGAAGAAGAGAAGACAGAGGGCGATTGTTATGGGTGATGAGAAGACAGCATCATAGGGCAAAAATTTGACAGTGTATCCGGAGTAGCTTGAGCTAACCCAACGAAACCTGCTAGTATGATTTAAGTTCTTTCTCTTTCGGAGTAGCAGCGGCGGCGAGCAATGGCGAAGGTGAGGGAAGAAAAAAGAGATGACATGCAGAGGGAAGGAAACAGTAGAATGAAAATGAGGAAGAAACAGAGAGGGTCTAATTTACTGGGAAGACCTAAGATAGCGTTTCCGTGTGGAACCGCTATCTTTTCCTAAGTGACACTTTTAATAGCGGTTCCACACGGAAACGCTATCTTAGGTTATACCTAAGATAGCGTTTCCCTTAGGGAAACGCTATTAAAAGTCCCCCATCACTTTTAATAGCATTTCCACACGGAAATGCTATTAAAGGTGCGTTATTAAAAGTCTATTTTGTTGTAGTGCGAGTTTATATATAGCTGTGAAAAAGGACCCGTGACACTATGTACCTGCATGTATTTATAAAGAAATAACATATTGAAGAATTTAAAAAGCAAGCATATCATTTATTATAAAATGAAAAATCATAGGTAGAAAGTACCACGTTATAACAAAACATTAACAACACGGAAATAAGAACGTAACATGAAAAACATAATCCAACTCCGATGTCACATTATAGAGTTGGTATAACCAAAATCCGATAAAAAAATTCGGATGCACAAAACTAAAACTGGAAATCCTAAACTACGAGAAGCGATCTCCTCGGAGTCACTTCTCACCAAGATGCTCACCGTTCTCTGCATAAAGATACATGCCAAACAAGAAACAGAAGAATGGGAAGTAAGAACCATACATATTACGGCAACAGGATAGTTGGTAAGATGAACATACAACAAAAGCAAACATAACATACATCATCATACCATACATCACAAGGCATATTACAAATAACATCTATATAATGCAATGTGACTCACTACTCCAAATACACGTGGATCCATCAATACCGGGAATACGACTTTGGAGTTACATATCCACATTGGCCATCAAGCACCAACGCCGGCAGTCCATCAAACCATGGGTGAACCCCTAGGATAGCCGATGCACCTTACTCTCGGATGCACCCCCGCGGGTGTACGATTCACGTAACTCTCGGATGAATCATCATGGACAGCCAGATCGCCATTCTCTCGGACGACCTCCCCAATTGTCGTATCTCCCCTAACAGCTTCGTGCATGAGTACACGCATACAAACAAACAATCGTTGTTCACCACCTCCATCAACACTATTTATTATGGTTTAACGTCTTTGGCCAATGAGCACCAAAGTTCAACATCATCTTTAATATTTAATATTTAATCCTTAATCTTGGTTTAACAATCTGGCCAATAAGCATCGGAGCTCAACACCTTGACCAATAAGCATCAAGGCCCCTTTGGCCAATAAGCGCCAAGGTACAACATCATTTAACACTCTGACCAATAAGCACCAGAGATCAACACCTTGACCAATAAGCATCAAGGCTCCCTTGGCCAATAAGCACCAAGGTACAACATTAACATCTTAATGTTTGTCATTTAATTATCTTCATCAAGTCTTCTTAAGATTATATCGCTTGTCTTTATTTTGATTGGTATCTTATCTCATTATTGGGGAAAATTGGGGTAAAACACCCTTTTATTCCTTAAACTTCATGTCTGCTCAGGTTGGCGGAGCACAGGCGTGCTGGATTTTAAGTTCAACACGGTCGTGCTGTCTGTTGAGCACGGTCGTGCTTATGCAGCATGGCCTTTTTAAATTTGAAAGTGGAGCACGTGTGTGCTCCTTTTTTTACACGGTCATGCATACTAGAGCATGGCCGTACTGTCTGGGCAGATTTGTTAAGGTTCTTTAGCCAAAAACACCCTAAAACACTCTAAAACTATCATTCATGGCATAACAACATATCAACCAAGTATGGCATCATCATCTTCAACAATCAATACAATATTCAAGGCATGCCAATAACATTGAAATCATATCATACATATAGCAGACAACATCAAATAGGCAATTAGCATGCAACAGGGTCATGGGTTAACCCTCATCTTATGCTACCCCAAGCCTACATGTTTATACTAGCCCTTCTCCCCATACCTGGTATGAATATTCCCACTATGACAACGCAGGTAAACTAAACACGTTCCTTCGAGTGGCTCGACAAGTTCCTCAAGCCTTAGCCAAACATAAACAATTAACCAATTAATCTCCAATTAACCAAAAGAGAAAATGAGATTAAAGAGGGAAGACTACATTACCTTTAATTGGCACAGACAAGTTGATACATCCCTGACTGCTTTATGGATTGATGTTGAGTCACCGGCAAGTGTACCGGGTCGTCGTAAGTAATAAAACACGGTAAGTAATTAGCGAGGTCGGACACAGGGATTGGGCTACCAATTCTACCAATTTGCAAGGAGTTCGATACGTTTGACCAAGTAAAAGCAAGTGGTTGTGGAGAGAGAGAAAATAGGATCGCAATTCAAATCGACAAATCAAATAAAGATATAGTATTAAAATCTGGAATTAAACATCTAAGGTCACAAATCCACCTACCCAATCATGCATAGTACCTAAGTGATGATGATTCCCTCCCTAAGTTCAATTACACTGTCAACCAGGACCCCCAAATTCTCCTAATGACACCATCGTGCTCAATAGGACGTATTCAACGATTGAATTAATTACTTATTAGGTCTCATAACCCAATCATCAAACTCTATTAAATCTTGTTCCCTATAAGGTTGCACTGATCTCCTACTCACTCTCGTGCAATATTCAATCAATGATCCCAATTCAAGTTCTAAACGTGAATTGCCTATCAACCCTCATCACGTTAACTAGTCAATCATGCATGCATATGATCAACGCAATAAATTTAGAATTGGAAAACATGAATTGAGATAAAGGAGAGAAACATACATCACATTGAACTACACCGTCATGGGTGGTTTCATTGATCCCTTAGACAAGGGGATTAGCTCCTCATGCTTGTAACAAGACACAAACAATTGGAATTCATCATGATTGTAAAACAAGAAAAGAAAATAGGGAGATGCAGCTCCAGAGAACAAGGATCCGTCTCACAAAAGTGATCTAAAACAAGTGGTGAACAAAAGGTTCTCAATCTGACCTAAAACAACCTATAAATAGGGGTTCTGGTTCGCGCCCGCTCGCGGGGCGAGCAAGCTCTCGCGAGGCGAAATTCAGTTTTGGCTCCATCCTGATTTGAATGCTCGCGGGGCGAGATGGTGATTCGCGAGGCGAGACAGAGAGGGTGACATTTCTGGCATAGTCAGGACTTCAGGATTCGCGAGGCGAGATGGGATTCGCGAGGCGAGACAGAGAGGGTGACTGTTGCTGTTCAGGCTGGTCTTCAGGCTCGCGAGGCGAAATCCTGTTTCGCGAGGCGAAACTTCCAAAATTGCTTTTCCACCGTTTTCTTCATTTTCCTTGACTCTAAGAGCTTCACTTTTAACCTGAAACAATAAAAGAAAACGAAAAGAGTAATTCTACTCAAAATAAACTAAAAACTACTAAAAATGCATAAAACGAATCAAATTCTAACTTAGGAACAAAACAAGGCTAATTTAGGAGATCGGCGAGGTTGACTCGCCCAATTAGGCACAAAATCTACCCCTTTTCTAGCTGGAAACTAGATGAGCCAGAGGCTTATCAAAACACCCCAAACTTAAACCTTGCTTGTCCCCAAGCAAGCTAAAACTCAAAAAGACTCAGAACTTGGCAAGCTTAAAGGATTCAATCAAATTTTGTACAAATTTCCTGCAATTTAACACAACAAATTTTTTTCTTCAATGTTTTCCCCCCTTGCAACAATGTAATCCCCACATTCATTTACTTTAAACAATTGATAATTCCATCATTCATGCAATCAGTAATCTGAGTTGAGGATCCAAGTGGCACACAAAAGGGAGATCACCAAATTCAAACAATTGCCTTCCTCACAAGGGCATTTAATATTTCACTTATTCGCTCAATTTGTCTAGGCTACCAACTTTTCACTCTATTGCGCAATTCAAGAGCACTTTCCATGGATTTGATTTTCATCTAAACAAAGTTCCCACAAAAATATGTATGCATCATCAAAAGGTCTTTCATAGGTTGTAATGAGGCCTGGCTCAAGGTAAGATATTCAAAGGATAGAGGCTTAGTCCCTAGGATCAATGAGAGCATGAAACTAGCATTACAACAATTGAATTTACTCTCGTATTATTCTATTCCTTGCACTGGGTGGCTACACACCTCTTCCTTTTATACTTTTTTACTTTGCCCTTTTTGGCATATATTCAATACTTTTCATCACATTTTTTTCTTTCAAGCCTTCGGCCTTTAATTTTGCTTTTCTTTTTCTCAACAATGATTCATGAACTTTGTAGCCACCCCAAACTTAGTTCCACAACAACACTCACAAAGCTAAAATTCCATGCTCTCCTAAATCCTAGGATAGGGGAAAATCATGGTTTTTCTGAGTTAATGGCTTGTAATGTAAGGTTATCAAGAACAATAGGCTTCAAGGCTCAATGTGGCTAACTAGGGATCATTCATCAAGGTTGGTTCCATTTATGGCCAAGTAGTTATTTCAAAGAAAAATTGCCTAGATCATTTGATGCAACATATAAATATGCAAACCATGCACAGATTCAAGAAAATTCGAGAAAGTGTAGCTTAAAAGCGATTCACACAATTAAGAACATGTTGGAGGCTCAAATTTCTCACCTGGGTATTTTTACAAATTGTTTGACTAAGATAAAATTCCTAGTGTGTGCACCCCTTCACCCCAAACTTGTCATAAATCAAGCAATCACAATCAAATTTCTCAAGGTTCAATTTTCAATTTTTCACATGGGGATCGAATTTTCGATTTTCAGAACCTAGGGGGAAATCATCAATGGTCAACATATTTCATGCAGTCAATCTATGCTAAATTTAATTAAAATCCACTAAGCTTGCCGACACAACACTCACACACATACTCTTGATCTTCTCAAATTATTCAAGAGCGAAATTCAAAAACAAATGGAAAAAGGGAAAGAAAACAAAAACAAAGCAATGCAAATGGTTCCCTCCCCCACACTTAAGGCATACATTATCCTCAATAAAAGAACGTAAATATAAAATAAGAGTGAGGAAAAGGAGAAGGTGCTCCCTGATCAAGTTGTAGTGTAGGTGGGCGCTTCCAAGGAAAGCTCTTCTACGGTTGCATCCTGAGGTATCGAGCTCTCATGGAATAGCTTCAATTGCTGCCCATTAACTTTCAAAGGAAAACCCTAATTGTAGATTCGCGAGGCGAAACATCACTCGCGAGGCAAATCTGGAAAAATTGTTCTTCACACTTTCCAGAATCGCGAGGCGAGTAATAGCTCGCGAGGCGAATCTGGAATTCCAACAGATGATGATGCCCAGATTCGTGAGGCAAAAATGGCTCTCGCGACGCGAGACAGAAGCATAAGCAAGCCTCTGAGATTCAGGGCTTCTGTCTCGCAAGGCCAATGTGGATTCGCGGGGCGAATCTGGTTTATTTTTTATTTTTCATTTTTTTTATTCAGAAGAGAAAATGACAGAACTTAAAAGATAAAGGATATGTAGCTTGTGTTGCCTCCCAAGTAGCGCTTGTTTAACGTCCCGAGCCTGACTCAAGTCACCCCTAAGGGTTAATCCAGAAGAAGAACTTGCTTGCCATTTGGGATTGATTCCCCATGGTAATGCTTTAGCCCTTGCCCATTTAGCTTGAAGTTACCAGAGGCCCCTTCTAATTCTACTATTCCGTGTGGAAAAACTTGGAGGACCTTGAATGGTCCCGACCACCTTGATTTTAGATTTCCAGGAGAGAGTCTCAACCTTGAACTATTAAGAGGTACCATTTGTCCGGGCTCAAACTTCCTAGGAAAGATGTGCTTGTCATGCCATGCCTTAGTCCGCTCTTTGTAGATTCTTGCATTTTCATATGCTTGCATGCGGATCTCGGACAACTCATTTAAGTTCAAAAGCCTTCTATAATCGGCACATATTCTCCACCCCGTGATGGTCTTTTTTGGGATCAACTCATTGCTTTCATTGACCACCACAGTTGTGCCACCTTTCCTTGGGACCACATGAATTGGACTAACCCAATTGCTATCCGAGATTGGATAGATGATTCTGGCATCTAAAGGTTTAATCACTTCCTTACGCACAGCTTCTTTCATGACGAGATTTAACCGTCTTTGTGGTTGAACCACCGGCTTATCATCATCCTCCATCAAAATCTTATGCATGCATAGGGAAGGGCTTATACCTTTTAGGTCCGAAATCTTCCACCAAATGGCGGATTTGTGTTCCCTAAGAACTCTCAATATCTTTTCTTCTTCATCCTTTTTCAAGGCATTGCTAATGATTACCGGATGTTGTCCCTTCTCCCCCAAGAATGCATACCTTAAGTGGATTGGGAGTTGCTTCAACTCTAGTGCTTTGTTATCTTCTTCCATTCCTTCGTTGTTGAGCTTTTCCTTTGCACATTCATCCTTTGGGAGACTCGGTAAGGCTTCCATGTTTTTTAAGCACTCAAGATAGTCCTCATCCCCCAAAGGGTCTTCTTCCTCACTATCATCATCATGGGATTTTACCAACACTTGTGCAAGTGAAGAACCATGGGCTTCTCTAGTGGCCTTTGCCTTGACAATTGAGTCCACCATATCCACTCGATACACATCAGACCTCTCAGCGGGGTGCTTCATTGCCTCAAAGACATTGAAGACTACTTTCTCATCTTGCACCCTTGGGGTGAGTTTCCCTTGTTGCACATCTATCAAAGCACGCCCAGTGGCCAAGAAGGGCCTACCCAATATGAGAGGGATCTCGGCGTCTTCATCCATATCAAGCACCACAAAATCCGCCGGAAATATGAACTTGTCCACCTTCACTAACAAATCTTCGACCACCCCATAAGGATATTTTATAGAACGATCGGCTAGTTGGAGTGACATCCGTGTATCTTTGGCTTCTTTGATCCCCAACTTCTTCATCATAGAGAAGGGCATCAAGTTGATGCTCGCCCCTAGATCACACAATGCCTTTCCTAGAGTCATCTCCCCAATGGTGCATGGTATAGAAAAAAAACCGGGATCCTTCAACTTTGGAGGTAGTTTTCTTTGAAGAATGGCACTACACTCCTCGGTCAAAGCAACCGTTCCCTCATCCACTATTCTCCACTTCTTGGAGAGAAGCTCCTTCATAAACCGGGCATAAGATGGCATTTGTTCCAAGGCTTCCGCAAATGGAATGTTAATTTGAAGTTTGCGGAAGACATCAAGGAATTTACTGAACTGTTTATCTTGTAGAGGCTTCTTCAATCTTTCAGGATATGGTACCTTCATGTAGGGCGGGAGGTCTTTGGGTTCAACCCACTTCTTTCTGCGGAACTCTTCATCTATAAGTTTTAACCTTCCCCCTTGCTCTGGTGCCTTGTCACTTGCCAACTCCTCTTTCTTAGGTTGCTCTTCCTCAACATGTAGTTGTTCCGAGGCCTCAGCTTCCTGAGAACTAGTTGCACCCTTGTTAGATCCCAACACCCTACCGCTTCTAGTTGTTACGGCATTGCATTGGTTCTTAGGGTTGTTCTCGGTATCACCTGGGAAAGTGCCTGGGAGACGCTCATTTAGTTGCTTTGCGAGCTGAGCTATCTGCGTCTCTAGATTCTGAATTGCTGCCCCTGTATGAGTTGCCAACTTGTCAATGGCTGTGCTTGTATTGATTGACAACTTCTCAATTGCCGCATTCGTCTTTTCTATAGCCAACTCCCAAGGTTGCCTTCCACCATCTGTTGTTTGCAATTGATTAGGCCCTGGAAAAGCCTGCTGAGTATTGCGTTGATGGATTCCATAGTTTGGCCTCTGATTCTGTTGAGGTTGTTGTTGCCCGGCTAGACCACCACTAGCATTACTCCGCAAGGCCCCAACCCATAACCATTCCGGTACACAGCCCGCGGCCAAAGCATACAATTATAACCCGGAGGCATTCCTTCGTGTATCACATTAACCCTTTTGTTCCCAGACAATGCCGCATTTTGCATCTTCAACAGTTTATTCTGCTCTAGAATGGCTTCTATTGTTGCAGAGCTGACTCCACTTGAGGTTTCCCTACCACGGTTGTAATCATTGTTCGACATCTTCTCCAATAATGTCCATCCATCCTCAGCTGATAAATAAGAAAAGGAACCGCCCGCTGCGGCATCACAATTCATCTGGTAGCGCCCCCTTAACCAGTTAAAGAAATGTTGAACCTTGGAGACCGGATCAAAGAAAGCCGAAGGACATCTTCTCAAGAGCACATTATACATCTCCCAAGCTTCATTATAAGATTCATCTTCTGTCCGCCTGAAAGACGTGACGGCTACTCTTGCTTGTGCCGCTCTCTGAGGAGGAAAATATTTAATGAGGAACTTTTGGGCCATTTGCTCCCATGTTGTGATACTGTTGCGATCCAAGCTGTCAAACCAATCGCGAGCGACATCCCTAAGAGAGAGGGGGAATAGCCGCAAGCGAAACTCATCTTGAGAAACTCCTCTTGTCTTCTGCAAGTCACAAGCTTCAAGGAAGTGAGTGATGTGTCTATGAGGGTCTTGTTTGCCACTCCCATCAAATTGATTCTCACGGAAATGGGATGTGACACATCCTTCCACTCTGAAGGAATCTGTGTTGAGGTTGCCCCTCACGATAAAAGAAGAACAATCATCCAAATTGGGTAGATTGTACTCGAAGATAGGCTTGTACGGAGGAGGGTTTGCTTCGGCCATCACCTCAAAATTAATTGCTTCAAGCCTCTTTCGTTCTCTGGCTTCTTTCCTTAATCGCCTCTCGGTCTTGGTGATCTCCGAATCAAATAGCAAGTCCTCTTGTGAAAGGGTACCTCGCATACAAAAACTAGGCAAAACCAAGTGGAATCAAAGAAGTAGAGAGAAATAATAGTAGATAAATAACAGAAAAATAAAAATAAAAACATCTTAACCAAATATTCAAACTTCCCAAAAATTAGGAAAATGGGTTGTGCCAATTGATAAGCCTCTGGCTTATCTAGTTTTATGACTAGATGAACTAGGGTTTATGTGCCAATTAGTCGAGTTCACTCTCGTTTTCGCCCAAATTTGCCTTGTTTTGTTCCTAAGTTGGACTTTGACTCGTTTTGCGTCTTTTGTGTAGTTTTTAGCTTGTTTTGGATAGAATTATGCTTTTGGTTGCTTTTGGTGTTTTCAGGTCAATAAGTGAAGCTCCGGGAGTCGAGGAAAGTCAAGAAGCAATGGAAAAAGCACTTCTGGAGATACTCACCTCGCGAGCCTGAACATCAACTGAAGCAGCAACAGTCATCACTCTGGTTCGCCACGCGATAATCTTCTCGTCCCGCGAGAGTCTGAAGACCTGCAAGACAGAGACCATCACGGCATAGCCGTGATTAAGGTCACGACTGTGACAAATTTAGGTTTGAAGTCTCGCCCCGCGAGAGACATCTCGCCTCGCGAGAGCCTGAAGACCCTGGAAGACAGAGACAATCACGGCCTAGCCGTGATGAAGGTCACGGCTGTGACAGATTGAAGTTGGAAGACTCGCCCCGCGAACACACTCTCGCCTCGCGAAAATCCAAACTTGAATGCGCGCCAATACTAAAATTCGCCTCGCGAAGGAGTGCTCGCCCCGCGAGCGAGCAAGATTCTGAATCCTTATTTAAAGGTTGTTTCAGATCAGATTAAGAAAAGAAGGTTTTTCCACTAGTTTAGATCAGTAGTTACGAATCCTTGTTTCTGGAGCTGCGTCTCCCTTCTCTTTTCTTTTCTTATTTTGATATGGAGATTATGTTCGATTGTTTGTCTATGAGCATGAGGAACTAATCCCCTCGTCCGAGGGATCGATGAAGCCACCCATGGCGGTATAGTGTTAATGTGATGTATGATTTTCTCCCCTCTCTCAATACATGTTTTCCAATTCTGATTTGAATGCGTTGATCATATGTTTTGCGTGATTAACTAGTTAACGTGTTTGAGGCCGATCGGCGATTCGCGTTTTAGAACTTGGATTGGAATCACGAATCGAATAATAAACACGACAGTGGATTTAGGAGATTAGTGCAACCTTATAGGGAACAAGAATTAATAGAATTCGAGATTAGGGTTATGAGACCTGCAAGTAATTAATCCAATCGTCGAATACGTCCTATTGAGCACGATAGTGGATATAGGAGAATTTGGGGGTCCCGGTTGACATTGTAATTGAACTTAGGGAGGAATACATCATCACTTGGGTACTATACATGATTGGGTAGGTGGATTTGAGACCTTGGATATTTTAATTTCAGATTTTTAGTTAATTATTTTATTAGATTCGTTAATTGAATTTTTGATATTAATCTCTCTCTCTCAACCACCTTCTGTAACTTGACCAAACGTATCGGATTTCCCGCGGATTAGTCGAATTGGTAGCCCAATCCCTGAGTTCGACCTCGGTAATTACTTACCGTGTTTCTTTTATTACTTGCGACGACCCGGTACACTTGCCGGCGTCACAACAAGTTTTTGGCGCCGTTGCAGGGGATTGGCACAGCCAGTTTTCCTAATTTTTAGGAAATTTGATTGATTGGTTAAGTTGATTTTTATTTTATTTTTCTGTTATTTCTTTATTATTTTTCTCTACTTCTTTGATTCCACTTGGTCTTGCCTTGTTTTGTAAGCGAGGTACACGAGGGAATGCTTTCGGGTTGCGAATATTGTAATGGAGACCATGACACTTGGAGCTGTCCGTTTTACTTCGCTCAAGAATATGTGGACTCCTCCCATAATTTTTATGACAGCATGCCCCAGGGCAACTATCAGAGTCAGAATCAGTATTGGGGTGATATGGGGGGAGACCATCCGGATTTCGCTTGGAGTAATGATGGCGATGGTCTAGCTTGGCAACCACAACCTCAACAGAATTGGCAACCACAACCTTGGGAGTTGGCTCTGGAGAAGATGAATGCGGCAATGGAAAAGATGATAATCAACACAGAGAAGGTGAATATGAAAGTTGACAAGTTGGCAACTCATACAGGGTTGGCACTTCAGAATCTAGAGATGCAGATTGCCCAGCTTGCAAAGCAACTAAATGAGCCTCTCCCAGACACTCTCCCAGGTGATACCGAGAACAACCCTAAGAACCAACGCGAAGCCACAACAACTAGAAGCAGTGGGGTGTTGGGATCTGACTGGGATGCAACTAGTTCTCAGGAAGTTGAGGAAGAACCACCACATGTTGAGGAAGAGCAACCTAAGGAAGAGGAATGGACAAGTGACAAGGCACCGGAGCAAGGGGTAGAGATCAAAATGCAGATAAAGTGGTAGAGGACTCCACCATGCTTGCCGAGCAATCTGATTTTGCGGCATTGGATAAATATGTTGGCTTGCATGCATGTGTGGGCATTGGTAAGTTAGACCCTCCCACTCGTTTGGCACACTTCCTCGAGAAAACACCATTTGACCCGAGAGGAAGTGAGTTCATAATTACAGTGGTCAATTGAGTTTTCACACTCAGGCTAGGTGGAATCATAGATAGAGTCGTATTGCTCCTGCGAGGGCCACTTCATAAACCATGGGATCCGGGTGGAGGATCTCACATGATGAGCGTCTCTTGGCCCTTGTTCCACAGGCTATGGGATCCAGGTGGATGCTTCTTAATAAGTCAGGCTCGGGACGTTAAACAAGCGCTACTTGGGAGGCAACCCAAGCTAGGTATCCCTCTCTTCTCCTAACTTTTGTTTTGTTTTGTTTATGTTTATGTTTTTGTTTGTCACTCTTGAATAATTTGAGAAGATCAAGAGTTGTTGTATGAATGTTGTGTCGGCAAGCTTGTTGGATTTTGATTAAATTGAGCATAGATTGATTGCATAAATTATTTTGACCATTGATGATTTCCCCCTAGGTTCTGAAAATAGAAAAGTTTATCCCCACTTAAAAATTGAAAACTGAACTTTGAGAATTTTGTTGTGATTACTTGATTTATGATAAGTTTGGGGTGAGGGGGTGCACACACTAGGAATCGTATCTCGGTCAAACAATTTGCAAAATGTCCAGGTGAGGATTTGAGCCTCCAACTTTGTTTTTGATTGTGTGAATCACTATTAAGTTGCACTTTCCCGAATTTGCTTAAATCTCTTCATGGTTTGCATGTTTATATGTTGCATCAAATGATTTAGGCAATTTTCTTTGAATAACTACTTGGCCTAAAAAGGACCATCCCTAATGCATGTTCCCTAGTTAGCCACATTGAGCCTAATTGACCTATTGTTTCTTGATGACCCTATATTACAAGCCAAAATCTGAAAAACCATGTTAACCCAATCTTAGGATTAGGAGAGCATGGAAGCGTAGTAAGAGAATGGTTGTGAGGAACTAAGTTTGGGGTGGCTACAAGGTGATGTGTCATATTGGGGGTGAGAAAAAGAAAAAATAAAGGTTGATCAAAAAAAAAAAAAGAAAAAGAAAAAAAAATTGCCAAAATGAAAAGGGGCAAAGCAGAAAAAAATGGCAAGGAAGAAGGCTGTAGTCACCCAAGGCAAAAAGAAAAATGGAAAAAGGAATTTGAGTAGAATATGTGACAAATGCTCATGCTCTCTTAGTTCCTAGGGACTTAAGCCTAGTATCCTTGAATATCCTACCCTCAGCCAGGCCTCATTACAACCTTTATAAGACCTTCTGATGTTGCATGCATGTTTCCGTGGGAACTATTTTTGAGATGAAAATCAAATTCAGGGGAAGTGCTCTTGATAAGTGAAATTGAGGGAAAAGTTGATAGCCTAGACGAATTTGAGCGAATGAGTGAAATTTTAAATACCCTTGTGAGGAAGGCAGTTGTTTGAAATTGGTGATCTTCCCTTTGTATGTAACTCTGATCCTCAACTTAGATTAATGCTTGCATGAATGATGAGTTCTCAATTGTTTAAAGTAAATGAATGTGGGGATTACGTTAATGTAGGGGGGAAATCATTGGAGAAAAACTGTTTTGAGTGCATGAAATTTGTGCGAAATCGATTGATTCCTTTAGGCTTGCCAAGTCTTGAGTCGTTTTTGAGTTTTAGCTTGCTTGGGGACAAGCAAGGTTTAAGTTTGGGGTGTTTTGATAAGCCTCTGGCTTATCTAGTTTTATGACTAGATGAACTAGGGTTTATGTGCCAATTAGTCGAGTTCACTCTCGTTTTCGCCCAAATTTGTCTTGTTTTGTTCCTAAGTTGGACTTTGACTCGTTTTGCGTCTTTTGTGTAGTTTTTAGCTTGTTTTGGATAGAATTATGCTTTTGGTTGCTTTTGGTGTTTTCAGGTCAATAAGTGAAGCTCCGGGAGTCAAGGAAAGTCAAGAAGCAATGGAAAAAGCACTTCTGGAGATACTCGCCTCGCGAGCCTGAACATCAACTGAAGCAGCAACAGTCATCACTCTGGTTCGCCACGCGATAATCTTCTCGCCCCGCGAGAGTCTGAAGACCTGCAAGACAGAGACCATCACGGCATAGCCGTGATTAAGGTCACGACTGTGACAAATTTAGGTTTGAAGTCTCGCCCCGCGAGAGACATCTCGCCTCGCGAGAGCCTGAAGACCCTGGAAGACAGAGACAATCACGGCCTAGCCGTGATGAAGGTCACGGCTGTGACAGATTGAAGTTGGAAGACTCGCCCCGCGAACACACTCTCGCCTCGCGAAAATCCAAACTTGAATGCGCGCCAATACTAAAATTCGCCTCGCGAAGGAGTGCTCGCCCCACGAGCGAGCAAGATTCTGAATCCTTATTTAAAGGCTGTTTCAGATCAGATTAAGAAAAGAAGGTTTTTCCACTAGTTTAGATCAGTAGTTACGAATCCTTGTTTCTGGAGCTGCGTCTCCCTTCTCTTTTCTTTTCTTATTTTGATATGGAGATTATGTCCGATTGTTTGTCTATGAGCATGAGGAACTAATCCCCTCGTCCGAGGGATCGATGAAGCCACCCATGGCGGTATAGTGTTAATGTGATGTATGATTTTCTCCCCTCTCTCAATACATGTTTTCCAATTCTGATTTGAATGCGTTGATCATATGTTTTACGTGATTAACTAGTTAACGTGTTTGAGGCCGATCAGCGATTCGCGTTTTAGAACTTGGATTGGAATCACGAATCGAATAATAAACACGACAGTGGATTTAGGAGATTAGTGCAACCTTATAGGGAACAAGAATTAATAGAATTCGAGATTAGGGTTATGAGACCTGCAAGTAATTAATCCAATCGTCGAATACGTCCTATTGAGCACGATAGTGGATATAGGAGAATTTGGGGGTCCCGGTTGACATTGTAATTGAACTTAGGGAGGAATACATCATCACTTGGGTACTATACATGATTGGGTAGGTGGATTTGAGACCTTGGATATTTTAATTTCAGATTTTTAGTTAATTATTTTATTAGATTCGTTAATTGAATTTTTGATATTAATCTCTCTCTCAACCACCTTCTGTAACTTGACCAAACGTATCGGATTTCCTGCGGATTAGTCGAATTGGTAGCCCAATCCCTGAGTTCGACCTCGGTAATTACTTACCGTGTTTCTTTTATTACTTGCGACGACCCGGTACACTTGCCGGCGTCACAACACCAATCCCCGACAACAGCGCCAAAAACTTGTTGAGTCACCGGCAAGTGTACCGGATCGTCGTAAGTAATAAAACACGGTAAGTAATTACCGAGGTCGGACACAGGGATTGGGCTACCAATTCTACCAATTTTCAAGGAGTTCGATACGTTTGACCAAGTAAAAGCAAGTGGTTATGGAGAGAGAGAAAATAGGATCGCAATTCAAATCGACAAATCAAATAAAGATATAGTATTAAAATCTGGAATTAAACATCTAAGGTCACAAATCCACCTACCCAATCATGCATAGTACCCAAGTGATGATGATTCCCTCCCTAAGTTCAATTACACTGTCAACCAGGACCCCCAAATTCTCCTAATGACACTGTCGGGCTCAATAGGACATATTCAACGATTGAATTAATTACTTATTAGGTCTCATAACCCAATCATCAAACTCTATTAAATCTTGTTCCCTATAATGTTGGACTGATCTCCTACTCACTCTCGTGCAATATTCAATCAGTGATCCCAATTCAAGTTCTAAACGCGAATTGCCTATCAACCCTCATCACGTTAACTAGTCAATCATGCATGCATATGATCAACGCGTTAAATTCAGAATTGGAAAACATGAATTGAGATAAAGGAGAGAAACATACATCACATTGAACTACACCGTCATGGGTGGTTTCATTGATCCCTTAGACAAGGGGATTAGCTCCCCATGCTTGTAACAAGACACAAACAATTGGAATTCATCATGATTGTAAAACAAGAAAAGAAAATAGGGAGATGCAGCTCCAGAGAACAAGGATTCGTCTCACAAAAGTGATCTAAAACAAGTGGTGAACAAAAGGTTCTCAATCTGACCTAAAACAGCCTATAAATAGGGGTTCTGGTTCGCGCCCGCTCGCGGGGCGAGCAAGCTCTCGCGAGGTGAAATTCAGTTTTGGCTCCATCCTGATTTGAATGCTCGCGGGGCAAGATGGTGATTCGCGAGGCGAGACAGAGAGGGTGACATTTCTGGCATAGTCAGGACTTCAGGATTCGCAAGGCGAGATGGGATTCGCGAGGCGAGACAGAGAGGGTGACTGTTGCTGTTCAGGCTGGTCTTCATGCTCGCGAGGCGAAATCCTGTTTCGCGGGGTGAAACTTCCAGAATTGTTTTTCCACTGTTTTCTTCATTTTCCTTGACTCTAAGAGCTTCACTTTTAACCTGAAACAATAAAAGAAAACGAAAAGCATAATTCTACTCAAAATAAACTAAAAACGACTAAAATGCATAAAACGAATCAAATTCTAACTTAGGAACAAAACAAGGCTAATTTGGGAGATTAGCGAGGTTGACTCGCCCAATTGGGCACGAAATCTATCCCTTTTCTAGATGGAAACTAGATGAGCCAGAGGCTGATCAATTGACGACTATCCCCACAAACCAACACGGGTCTTTTCAGCGTGATTTGTCCTCACTCACACGCTTCCTAGGAAAACTTCTCAGGAGGTCGTCCATCCCAAAATTGCTCCAAGTTAAGCATGCTTAACTGTGGAGTTCTTAAGTGATGGGCTACCAATGACCCCGGGTGTCACATGCCCACCAGCTTTCGTTTGGTTCGTCCCCGAACCACACCGTACTGGGAAAGGTGTCGCTCTGATACCATATGAAACATCCCTGGCTACTTTATGGATTGACGATTATCCCCACAAACCAACACGAGTATTTTCAGTGTGCTTTGTCCTCACTCACACACTTCCTAGAAAAATTTCCCAGGAGGTCACCCATCCCATAATTGCTCCAAGTTAAGCATGCTTAACTGTGGAGTTCTTAAGTAATGGGATACCAAAAAGAAGATGCATCTTATTGGTATAGGTAGTATCAATCAATTCATATAAGCCATCCTCAATTGTATAGTCCCATACCTACACAATCTCAGGATCCCTTTTATTATGGTGTGTGTTCGGTTCATTCATGTGTCCCTTCACCTAAAAGCCTGCCAGAAGCCGCTCCTTGTCCGTGCCTTCTTGCACCGGCAACCACTTCCAGCCCTCGTCAGCCCCGGGTGTCACACAAGCGATTCTCTCCCTAACGTCTCAAGAACTCCAAGAACTTGATAGATTCAATGGAAGTAGGGGAAAAAGAGGTTGCGGCCACACTAGGGTTGCTAAAAGTGCCAATTTGAGGGTTACACTCGAAACCCTCACAAAAACTCATCTTTATATAGACACTGATCCTGAGCACGACCGTGCTCCCACTAAGCACGGGCGTGCTTAACTCGAGCACGGGGTCGTGCTCGTTTAAGCACGGGCAGACAACTTCCACTTCAAACAAGCGCGTTTTCTGACATGGCTGTGCTCCCCTTGAGCACGTTCGTTCTTGTGGTTCGGACAGCCACAAGGCACGCGCCTTGAGTAGGGGCATGCTGATACATGAGCACGACTGTGCTCGTGCACCAGAAAGGGATTTCCTGCTATGGAATCCCACTTAGCCCTTTTATAACATATACAAAACATAAAACATCGTTTAAGAACTTTATACGAAAAATGGGGTGTTACAAGGTCTGTCTCTGACCTGAGATGAAGGTTTCCACAAGGTTTGGTGTTAATATGATTCCCTCGATGTTATTAAAGCTCTCCAAGATGCAGATAAAAGACACTCTCATCAATATGGACCTCTTATCTATGACATCCTCAGCTTGCTGGAGAGGCAGTGGTGTGTCAAGTTCAACCATATCTTTATGGAGGTCAATGTTTGTGCTGATTTCCTAGCTAAGCATGGTGCTGCTCATGGCCGAGATTGGATGCTCTGGAAAACCCCCTGCAACTATGGGAACCTTGCTACTAAAGGACTCTTTGGGTTTAGTTTTTGTTGAGTAGTTTCTTTTTCTTGTTTCTTTTCTTATTCACAAAAAAAAAAAATCTGAATTTGTTGTATGATTTTTTTTTAAATTTTCAATAATTTAAAAGATATCTCTTTTTATGTATATAATTGGATATGCAATATACTTTCTAGTTTTCACCAATTTTTTTGAAAGATTACTAATCCCATTTAAATTACAAAATTGTTCATCAACACGAATATCCCTGATATAATTTTCGAGTTGACTATTAAGTCCCATAAGACCTACAAAAGAAAATTCTTACAGATAAAATTGAGGGGAAAAAAATCAACATGAGCAATTTAGTGCTCATCTCGGATGGTTTTCCAATTCCAAACCCTTTTCCATATTCAAATTTCTTCAATCATAATCCAAAACACGCATTCACATAAGGGGTTTACAACTGAACTTTTCTTTATTTACGAAAATGATGAAAATTGCAACTTAAAAGAAAACTTCATTCAATAATTTTTTTATGTATAATTCTTCAAAAAGTGTTTATAATTGTAACACCAAGCCCTTTGTCTAAATGCAATAATCCCAATTCCAAGGTTTACAAGAAACGTGTTTGATCAAATGATTGAATATATAAATAAATAAATAATCAATTGCATATTCGGGTGTGGTGACATGACACTATAATCCATCACAAGGAGTCGGATATCTCGGGATGATCCAACAACTTGCACACATGCATTTTAGATAATAAGAGAGAGTGAGTTAAATAAAATTACCAAATACTTAATTAAATATAAAAGATGATAATGCAAATTAATTAGAATATAAATGACCATGACACGTGTCTAATAACACCCTAGAAATTACAGGTAAGTATTAGAATGAGATTCTAAAAAATTGTTTCGACCATAAAGAGTCTTATGGATTTTAAAGATTGTGTCATTTAGATGTGATTCTCATATTGACTTTGACTTTTCGTTAAAGAATTAGTTTTTATTTAACAAATTATATGTGTGCATTCATTACCTATAATTTTGTCTAGCTCCAACCCATACGTTCAAGCATACTTTAAGACGGGAATTGGTAGGAAAAAAACATGAAAGAAGAAAATACGTTATGTATAATTGACTCTAAGGGATTAATTCAAGGTTTGAGAAAATATTCTGATAAAGAAGGGCAACCAAATCCTAGACCTAGACAGATGGTTGTGGATAGTAGTTGGAAGTAATCTCAATCATAAACGCTTGCAATGACTATAGGAGCAGCTAGTGAGCAAAGGATGCCCCAACGACTATTTTTCAAGACATTTTTACCGTTTACATACTATGAAACCCAAAGTGGTTAGAAGTTCAGAGCTTCCTTGTCTGATTTTTTTGAATAATATTTGAGTTTCATCATCTGGCAAGGTGGATATGTTTATTGTTCACAGTTCAAGTTCAAAAAACTCTCTTTTTTTTTTTTTTACATGAAGTTCAAAAAACTCTTGTTAAAGGCCGGGTTGTTGGACATATCGGGCTGTCGCTTAAGGGTTTTGGTTAAGTGTGAGAATACGTGAGGTCGAGTTAGACCTTGACAGGTCTTAGTTTGGCCTGCGTTCTAATGTTGAGATCTAAGTCGGATCTACTTCAAGATCTGACCTGACCTGAAAGCCTACTTATCAATAAGATATTTAAATATATATCTACCTAACTAAGTCATAAGTCTTCACTTCTAAATAAGCTCATAGTTGTTTAATGATAGAGAGATCGATGTAGACCTATACTGATAAATAGGTCACTAGATTTTCATAAATAAATAGGCAAGTAGGTCACTACATTTAAATTTGTCAATAGGCATTTACTTTCAAATACTATAAATATATAATGTAAATATTTACGTGTGTATATGTGTTAAATAGACCGATCTAATAGGCTGATTAGGCTTTTTTAAAAAGTCTTAGGCCTGACTTAGTTAGATATATAGGCTTTTCAAAAAACCTTGACCTGGCCTTTTTATTAAATAGGGTAGGTCGGACTAGGCCTTAAATATGTTAGGCCGTAGGCTCTTGACGAGCGGTCTGATCTATTCTCACTCATACTTCTGGTCACCTAAGGCCTCGATCAAAATGTTTCATATATTTTTAATAAGTTTGACCTTTTTGAGTTTAACTAGTATGTATTCTCAATATAAAATTTTTTATAT
Source organism: Sophora flavescens (assembly GCA_030762895.1). Taxonomy (NCBI): domain Eukaryota; kingdom Viridiplantae; phylum Streptophyta; class Magnoliopsida; order Fabales; family Fabaceae; genus Sophora; species Sophora flavescens. The sequence goes on from CM061064.1 coordinate 175,428,648, forward strand.
TCTCAATCAATTAAAAATGATGGCATATGTCGCAAATTTTTTTTAGAAATCATGGTATAAGTGTAAAGTGACTTTTACCCTGTTTGTTCCAACATATTTTAAGAAGAGAGAAGTTCGTGAAGAGAGAAAAGTGATTTTATTTATAGAAAAGTTTACACGGGTCCCACACAAAAATAAACTCTCTTCCTCAATGAAGAGAAAACTGGATAGGACGAGAGGTTTTCATATGAAATTACTTTACTAGCCCTGTAATTTCTTTCTTTCACGTCGTTCATGCAGTCATGCCTACTGCCTTACTGCAATCATGCCATATCAATATCATTCATTTTATTTTGTAACTTTTTTAATTTATTTATATAATATAATATCATATAATACTATATTATATTATAATATAATATATAATATTATATATATATATATATATATATTATCAGGAACAAATATGTCTATATAAGAAAAATTCATTTTTTTTTTCTACTTTTCTATTCAACCAAACAAGTGGAGAGAAAACTCAACTCTTCTTTCTATTCTACTTCTCTCATACTTCTTTCCTCGCTACTTCTATTTTCCCTGTTTCTCTCGTTATCCAAACAAAGTGTTAAGATAGTTATGACAAGAGTTAAACATTTTTAATAACGTGTCAATATATTTTTTTTCTTTTTAATGAATAATGATGTGTCAATTTCTAATTGGTTCTTAGTGTAAAAACTCTTTACATTAATAGTACACATGAACTAAATCCAACGTTTTATTAGTCAACTTTATTAGGTGATAAGTTTTTACTACAAAAAAGAGGGAATTACCGACGAACAAAAACCATCGGAAAGAAAGAAAAGGTGTCGAAAAACAACATTACCGACAGAATTTTCGACTGACCCAATTCCGTCATTAATAGACGCGTAGGAAAGGCTTTCCAACAGATCTGGTTCATCCGTCGGAAATTTTCGACGACCTTGTCCATCGGAAAACACGTCACACTGAGCCCCTAACTACCGATGGAATTGTTCGTCGATAACTGTCAGTGGAAGTTACCGACGAATGTTTCCGTCAAAAAATCTAAACTACAGTTACCCACGGAAATGTTCGTCGGAAACAAGGTTTTTTTTTTCTTTTTTTAAATTGATTTTTTTATTTTGTTTTGTTTTATATTAATTTTTAATTTTTTTACTAAAATTTATATTTTGAATATTAATTAATATTATTATATTTTTATTTATTAATTATTATTACATTTTATTTTAATTAATTATATTTTAATTATTATTATATTTTATTTTAGTTAATTATTATTACATTATTAATTAAAAACAAAATTGAAATTAAAAATAAAATTTAAAAAGCAATTAAATTAAAATTAATGTAAAATAAAAACAAACTCGACATATAATCCATAAATAAAATATCCGTCTAGCTACAAAACTCTACTACATCTATAACTATCCTTAGTCGATCATCATCGCTACATCGAATCAGCTAGCTTCATCACTACTGCTGCAAGTACATGTGGGAGGAAAACGATTTTACCGGTTGACTAATCCTAGCTACATCTCATCCAATCAACAATACTTGTCCTTATGATCTTATATTAGAGTAAATTCATTAATTAATCTACATTAATTAATTTATGCAATTAGTAAAAACAACAACTTACTAAATTTAAAACTAATAAACATAATTTTGTTACAACTTACAACTAGACAAATATATGTATATATAAAAAATACACCTATACAAATTAAACAGATATATACAAATTACAAAAAATTAGACAAATCAAATTTATACAATTTATTTAGCATGCATTTAACAGTTATAATTAATATCCTAAAATAGAAAACCCTCAGCATCACTAGCGGCCAAAAACTGTTGTACGCAATGGTAGTTACGGTGGCTAGTCTCGACCTCTGGTAGCCCTCAAAACAAAGAGCACAAAAACAACAAAATAAATCAGATTCACCAAATTTCAGACATCACAACAACAACCAACAAAACACAAAAAATAACCTTAATCAACATTAATTATAATTAATCAATAAACCCAATTTTTTTTAAATAAATAGGAATAAAATTAAATAAGAACAAAATTAGGAGGATTGACACGCTGTCGCACACGGGTCAAAAAGCGAGCGGTTTGTAAAATATGTAGTTCAGGGAGCGACAACTCGAGTATCGTCTCACAATGACTCTTGGGTTGTTGTTAACAGAAAAAGTCAGTTTTGGGGGGTTTGAGATTTGAAATTGAATAAAGAAAACAAAGCAGTAAAACAATGCAAACTAAACAATTATCAAATAGCTAAACGATCAACCTGCTGCTCTCGGTTTCCCACTATCATCGGTTCATATAAATCCAAGCCCTAAGCGGATCTAATCCCTTTTCGATTGTAGCGTCAATTAACAAGCGAAACCGACGCTACGAGACATATGTTCCTATTCCGGAATTAAGCAAACGGGGTGAAGCACTCATGAACTAAGCGAACATGAACGAACACACGCGAATTAAGCAAACACGATTAAGTATAGGAACACACAATCATCGAAACAAATCAATACTAATTCTATACAATTCTGAATTAAGCAAACAGAACATATAAAACAAGTATTGAAAGAGAATAGCATTGAGTTCAGGAATTACAAAACCTCAAGTGCAGTGCAAACCGGTTACAGTAGATTGATCAAAGGAGACTAGCTCTCCATTACAAACATAAAACCTAAATCTACTGTTGCAGACGCAACCGTGAAAAGAAAAGAAGAAGAGAAGAGAAGATAAAAACTGTTCAGTTCTGCCCTAAAACAGATATAAATACAGATTCTGGACTGCGCGCGCTCGCGAGGCGAGCAGCCTTTCGCGAGGCGAATATTATGAACAGTCTTCAGTGTTTGGCTCTCTCGCGAGGCGAGCTTATTATTTGCGGCACGAGACTCTTCAAATTCCAAACTGTCACGCCCGTGACCTTCAGCACGGGTAGGCCGTGATGGTCTCTGTCCTTCAGGGTTGGATTTCTCGCGGGGCGAGTAAGTGATTCGCGCGGCGAGACAGAGAGGATGGCATTTCTGGCACAGTGAGGCTTCAGGCTCGCGGGGCGAAGAACTCCAGAATTGCTTCTCTTTATTACTTGAAAACAAGGATTAACAGTAAGTACTTTATTCGACTCTAAATCAGCTAAATTAACCTAAAAATACTCTAGAGACTCAAAATGCTGCTTGAAGACAATCAAGTCTAATTTGGGCGAAAATGGGATATAATTAGCACAAAACCACGGTCAAACTAATCACAAAACTAGCTGAGCCAGAGGCTGATCAAAATACCCCAAACTTAAACTTTGCTTGTCCCCAAGCAAACTAAAACTCAAAAACTCAAAAAGACTCAAGACATGGCAAGCTTAAAGGATTCAATCAAATTCGCACAAATTTCATGCAATCTTAACAAAACAATTTCTCTTCAATATCCCCCCTTTTCAACAATGTAATCCCCACATTCATCTACTTTAAACAATTGAGAATTTCATCATTCATGCAATTATTAATCTAAGCAAGGGATCCAAGTTACACACAAAAGGGAGATCACCAAATTCAAACAATCGCCTTCCTCACAAGGGAATTAATGTTTCACTCATTCGCTCAGTTTGTCTAGGCAATCAACATTTCACTCAATTTCACTTTTAAGAGCACTTCCCGTGAATTTGATCTTCATCTCAATCAAGGTTCCCACGGAAACATGCATGCAACATCAAAAGGTCTTTTAAGGTTGTAATGGGGCCTGACTAAGGGTAGGATATTTAAAGGTACTAGGCTTAAGTCCCTAGGAACTAAGAGAGCATGAATCTTTTTACACTTTGAATTTCCTCTCAAGTTCCTTTTTTCATTTTTCTTTAAGCTTTGGTGACTACAGCCCTTTTCTTCTTTCAACACCCTTTTTTTTGACATTTTTGCACTTTTTATTTCTTCTTTTTTTTTTCTTTCTTTCTCTTTGGCCCCAACCTTTTTATTATATTTTTTTGTTTTTTTTCTCACCCCAGAATGACATGTCACATCCTTGTAGCCACCCCAAACTTAGTTTCTTGCAACCATTCTCTTGCTAAGCTTCCATGCTCTCCTAATCCTAAGATCGGGTTAACATGGTTTTTCAGATTTTAGGCTCATAACATAAGGTTATCAAGAACAATAAGCTAATTAGGCTCAATGAGGCTAACTAGGGAACATGCATCAGGGACGGGTTATTTTCAGGTCAAGTGGCTATTTACAAAGAAAATGCCTAAATCATTTGATGCAAACACATAAACATGCAAACCATAAAGAGATTCAAGCAAATTCGGGAAAGTGCAACTTGAAAATGATTCTCACAATTAAAAACATGCCGGAGGCTCAAGTCCTCACCTGGACATTTTTTGCAAATTGTTTGACCGAGATACAATCCCTAGTGTGTGCATCCCTTTACCCCAAACTTATCATAAATCATGCATTCATAATGAAATATCTCAAAGTTCAGTTTTCAATTTTTCAAATGGGGATCAATTTTCAAAATTTTTTTTTGGGGGGGAATCATCAATGTCAACACATGTCATGCAATCAATCTATGCTAACTCAATTAAAATCCAGCAAACTTGTCGACACAAGACTCAACACACAAACTCTTGATCTTCTCAAATTATTCAAGAGTTAAAAGAAAACAAAACAAAAACAAGGAAAAGCAAAAACTAACAAGAAAATTAAAATAAACTAGAGAGAAAGGGTTAAGAAAACTCATTGAGGGGCTTCCGCCTGGATCCCATTGCTTGTAGCATAAGGCCCACGTGATGGACAAAGAGTAGGAGTTCATTCCATGGTCCCCTAACTTGCAGCCTTGATACGGAGGTGAGCACTTGACAGTTATGGTGACCTCACCAAGTGCGGTGGACTTCTCACTCCCTTTTGGGTCAAAGATGACCTCTTTCTCAACAAAGTCCTTCCAATAAAATTGGGGTTCAACCTCTTGGACTGGCCATGGTGCCTTCATATCCAAAGGTGCAAAATCCAGAGGCCTGAACTCCATCGCTGGTGGCTCCACAGGGGGAAGTGGCAAATAGGTAGAGAGGGTTTCTGGTGCTGCTTCATCTTCTGCACGTTCTTCATTCACTGCACTAGCAAATCCATCACCTGCTATACATGCAGAAATCTCAGCACACACCACAGAAAGGTTAGAGTTAGTACAGTCAGTACATATAGTGCAACAAACTGAATCAGAAAAGGCTTGAATGTCTGCAAATTCAACACTCAGTTCATCCATCTCATCACTTTCAACACATGCATATGAATTAATAGAATCATCTAACTCCAAAGGTTCTTCATCATCCTCAAGCATGGTGAAGCAGATGTCGTCCTGATCCTCATTTTCTATATTCCCTAGCCGAACAAGGCCCTCAACCTCATGTGTCCCATGTTCCATATGGACGTTTTGCTCCTCGCACCCTGAAAAGAATGAGCTTTCAAAACATGCTACACATGAAGCAAAGTCAGTACAATCAGCACATGAAGTATAATATATAGAATCAGGGGAGGCGTGAATATCTGGAGATTCAACACACAGTTCATCAATAGAAGTATTCTTGACATCATTATCAAAATTTTCCTCAGAGGAAGTATTGTCAAGAACAACTATTTGTGAATCTGTATGTTCTTCAAGGGGATGTGGAGTTTGCAGTGTAGCCAAGGTGGAAACGATGAAATCATTTTGAGTGGCAAAATCCTGACGACTTGCCTCCATCCTCTGTTGGAATTCAAGATTACTTGCTTCCATCCTCTGTTGGAATTCAAGATTCTGTTCTGCCATCCGTTGATTGTTCTCTTCCATCCGTTGAGTGTTCTCGGCCATTCGTTGTATCAGAGAAGCTATCTCATCCAGGCTGCCCTGATCTCCACCATGTTGGCTAGGATAGAAAGGTTGCTCCTCATTCACTCCAATCATGTCAAAACCACTGCTAAACTCATAACTTCCAGCAGAGTTAGGATAATATATACATGGCGGTGGTTCATCAAAGTTAGGATAATATATGCATGGCGGCTCATAATAAACATTTGGCATATAATTTTGCATATAATTATCCATACTAAAGTTCACAACCAGACCTAGTAGCCAAGACTAATTCAGTAATGTCCAAGTTTTTTTTTTCATTTTTATTATTATTATTATTATTTTCTGTTAATAACAACAAGAGTCCCCGGCAACGACGCCAATTTTGAACGCGCTGTCGCACACGGGTCAAAAAGCGAGCGGTTTGTAAAATATGTAGTTCAGGGAGCGACAACTAGAGTATCGTCTCACAAGGACTCTTGGGTTGTTGTTAACAGAAAAAGTCAGTTTTGGGGGGTTTGAGATTTGAAATTGAATAAAGAAAACAAAGCAGTAAAACAATGCAAACTAAACAATTATCAAATAGCTAAACGATCAACCTACTGCTCTCGGTTTCCCACTATCATCGGTTCATATAAATCCAAGCCCTAAGCGGATCTAATCCCTTTTCGATTGTAGTGTCAATTAACAAGCGAAACTGACGCTACGAGACATATGTTCCTATTCCCGAATTAAGCAAACGGGGTGAAGCACTCATGAACTAAGAAAACATGAACGAACACACGCGAATTAAGCAAACGCGATTAAGTATATGAACACACAATCATCGAAACAAATCAATACTAATTCTATACAATTCTGAATTAAGCAAACATAACATATAAAACAAGTATTGAAAGAGAATAGCATTGAGTTCAGGAATTACAAAACCTCAAGTGCAGTGCAAACCGGTTACAGTAGATTGATCAAAGAAGACTAGCTCTCCATTACAAACATAAAACCTAAATCTACTGTTGCAGCCGCAACTATGAAAAGAAAATAAGAAGAAGAGAAGGTAAGATAAAAACTGTTCAGTTCTGCCCTAAAACAAATATAAATACAGATTCTGGACTGCGCGCGCTCGCGAGACGAGCAACCTTTCGCGAGGCGAATATTATGAACAGTCTTCAGTGTTTGGCTCTCTCGCGAGGCGAGCTTATTATTCGCGGCGCGAGACTCTTCAAATTCCAAACTGTCACGCCCGTGACATTCAGCACGGGTAGGCCGTGATGGTCTCTGTCCTTCAGGGTTGGATTTCTCGCGGGGCGAGTAAGTGATTCGCGCGGCGAGACAGAGAGGATGGCATTTCTGGCACAGTGAGGCTTCAGGCTCGCGAGGCGAGTAGCCACTTGCGGGGTGAAGAACTCCAGAATTGCTTCTCTTTATTACCTGAAAACAAGGATTAACAGTAAGTACTTTATTCGACTCTAAATCAGCTAAATTAACCTAAAAATACTCTAGAGACTCAAAATGCTGCTTGAAGACAATCAAGTCTAATTTGGACGAAAATGGGATATAATTAGCACAAAACCACGGTCAAACTAATCATAAAACTAGCTGAGCCAGAGGCTGATCAAGGATACCTAAACAGTGTGGTGGTGGTGAATCTGCTGGTGGTGGTGGTGGTTTCAATGGTGGTGGTGTTTCTTTTTTGGGGGGGGGGGTGGGGGGGGGGTTTGCAAGGTTATGTGGTTTGCTGGTGGGAATGGAGGGGACAGGGAGAGGGGAGGAGAAGGAGAAGGGTGGTGGTGGGTTTCGAGTGGTTGTTGAAGGTGGTGGTTCGCGGTGGTTGGCGCAGTCGAGACGGAACCGGAGAGGGAGGAGAGGAGAAAGGGGTGGAGGCAGTGGCGGTGTTCACGAGTAACAAATGGAGGTGGCGACGGTGGTGTTCTGTGGCGGCGACGGTGGTGCGTAGTGAGGGAACCAGAGAGGGCAGAGAGAGAAAGTGGAGAGGGAGAAGTGGGGGGGGGGGGGGATCGGGTTACGGTCAGGTTAAATAAAAGGTTATCGATGACTTCTGACAGCTTTTTCTGTCGGAAATTCAAAAAATGATTACCGACGGACTATTCCGTCGATACCCATAAGAACATTTCCGACGGTCGAATCCGTCGGTACTTACATTTCAGAATTATCGATGGAATAGTTCGTCGGTACACTCTCCCACCAACAATTTGTCATACCCGCCATCACTTCCGACGGATTTACCGATGATAAAAGTCGTCGGTAATGTTACCGACGGGCTTTCCATCGGTAATTTGTGCAACTTTTGGTATTCTAATGTAGCGACGGCTAAATTTGTCGGAAACGCACAAACTACCGACGGATATGAAGTCCGTCAGTAATTATCCATCAGTAATATCGTGTTTTTTGGTAGTGTTTATTGTGGTAACTTTTGATTGAGTTTTGTGTGTGTTTTATGTCACTTTTTAGTAAAATATTGTCTACATAAAAATGGCCATAAATTTCCATTTTTATATTTATGTTATTGTTATAATATTCGTAATAATTATATCAATTAATAATTGTATTAATTATTTTTCCTAACTATTTATCCTAAAACATCTTTAGTTATATGAGTTTAATTTCTATGCATTATCAGTATAAAAGATCTTTACACATACATCTAATAATATTTTGACAAACTAATATTATTGTTATTTCTCTCTCTTAGTTATTAAAATAAAAGGACACATGTTAAGAAATTAGTGGATATCTATGTAAAACATTTTACACGGACAATACATACTACTTCAATCCTAGTTATATAATATTTTAATAAAATTTTCTCACACTTTCTTTTTTTCTTTTGTCTCTCCTTATCCCTCTACACATCCATCTTTCTTCTTACTTTCTATTTCCTAATCCTAATGCTGTTAGCTTATTCTCTTCCAAATCCACAACTCCACAAGCCACTATTATTTCTTTATTGCTACTCACAAAGCTTTTTCACCCTGCTATTTGGCCTGCAAACCAATAACGCACAAGATAGGTTGATAATACCTCTAACTATTGCTATTGCCAAAAAAAATATTCAAATTATATTTTCTTAAATCTCAATTGAAATCAACTATATTATAAAACTTTGATAAATAATTTTGTAGCTTAAAAAGTTAGAAGAACAAAATAAAATATTAAATTAGACCTCGAACATAAATCTTATTTGAGGCCCCAAAATTTCTCGACACGACTTAGTCTAGGGGCATGTTAGATACAAAATAACTTATGAGTTTTAATCTAATAACTTAAACTTCTAAGTAAAGCCACTAAAATGGGTCAAATCAAAATGGATTAACGCAAATAATCCAACAAAAAATGAGTTAGGCTAACAAAAATTAAGTTATATTTTATTTAAGAGTTTAATTTTTATATGATGTCAGTGTAACAACTTTACACCGTAAACCAATTACACATCATCTTTTGTTTGATTTTTAGAGCTCGTTTGGTGGTCATGATATGATGGGGGTGAATATGATAAGAGAGCAGGATCAAAGTATGATAGGATAAGAGCATGATAAACTGTTATCTTATCCGACGTTTGATGTCCACTAGATAACCAACTGGATAGCATTGTAATTTTAGTATGAATTTTAAAATTTTCGTTTTTGTTCTGAATGTTTTCATATTTTATTAGATTTTAGTTTTTTTTATAATTTTCATTTTTTTTAAGATTATATAAAAAAGATAAAATTGTCATTGTGATAAAATTACATATAATATTTTAAATTTTTAAAATATTGTTTAACTTAAATTAGTTTTTTTATAATCTAAAATATTCATTTTAAGTTTCTACTTTACATATAGTTAAATTATTAGAATATTTTTTATGTATTTTTTAGTTTTTTATAATAATATAAAGTAACAAAATTAGCCTTGTGACGAAATAAAAAATAATTTTTAAAATTAATTATTAATATTTTTATTATTTTATGTTTTATTTTACCTTTTTTGATAGCCATATTATATTTTAATTATTTTTATTCTTTATTATACTTTAAATCATACTATCTTATCCTATTGAGTTCTAACCCAACTCCCCCTCAGGATAGAATTCTAACTAGATAGACATGATATTATAGATGACATGATTGGTTTATCCTATCTGCTGGCTCACCAAATAATAGTTTCAGACATGATATGATAGTTTATCATATCTTGTCTTTCTTATCATGACCACCAAATGAGCCCTTAAAGTAGTTATGATAAGAGTAGAATATTTTTAATGATGTAATAATTTATTATTGGTTAATAATATATAAAAAATTACACTAAAAATACATACCAATTAAATTCTAAATTTAATCCGACCTCGCCCCTTATTCAAAGTTAAACTGTCTTCGATAATTGACCCAAAGTCCATTTCATTTTTTCATTAAACAAGCTACCACTCAATAGCTCATCCACATTGTTATAAAAAAAATAAAATAATAAATAGCTCATCCACATTTTTTGTCTCTAAGACTGAAATCCAATTGGCAATTAAGCATACTCCCTAATTTGTTTATCAGCCCAAAACTAAGTTGCTCAAAACTCAGGTACTAAAATACATTTTTGACTTTTATATGTTACAAAATAATAAAGGTATTTAATTAATATGTATTGCTAGTATAATTTTTTGTTTTTTACATTCACTAGTGCTGGAGTCACTTTTAACAGCGGTGAAAATTGACTTTTAACGTCGGTTTCGAAGGCAACGTTAGTTTAGCCGATGTTACAAGTTTAACTTATAACGACGGCTACCAAAAAAGTCAACTTGTAACAGCGGTTCTGTGGAAAACCGTCTTTACAAGTAGCTGATTGAATGATCAAAGCAGTGTTACAAGTTAACTTGTAAGAGTGGTTGAAGCTAGAACCGCTGTTACAATTTGACTTGTAACATCGGTTGACCCGGGAACCGCTGTTACAAGTAACTTGTAATAGCGGTTCTGAAGAAAACCGTCTTTACAAGTAGCTGATTGAATGATCAAAACAGTGTTACAAGTTAACTTGTAATAGCGGTTGAAGCTAGAACCGCTGTTACAATTTGACTTGTAACATCGGTTGACCCGGGAACCGCTGTTACAAGTAACTTGTAACGTCAGTTAGAACCTTAACCGCTGTTACAAGTGAATTTTTTTTTAAATTTTGTTTGCTTTCAGTTACTTCAGAAACAATGCATCTGCTTTCAGATATATATACACAGAATCCAGAATTTATACCAAATGACAGAAACAATAAATATATATATATATATATATATATATATATATATATATATATATAAACTAATCATAGAGTACCATTTCATTTAAAATATTTATCTTTTATCATAATTATTTTAAGAGTCAAACACAAAGATTTGTAAATTAATTAATAACTTAAAAAAAACTACTTTAACAAAATCATTAAAATACAACACCATACTTGATGCTTTGGTACAAACACGTGGTTGATCCAAGTGGTAACGAGCTTGGGTCCCTTAAACAAGTGGTCATGGGTTCGATCCATGGCTTTTGCATATGGAGAAAACCTGGTTAGGAGAGATCAACCCTTAAATATCATCCAATATCTCGAGGGATTAGTCTCCATATCTATACACAGATGATACAATGGAAACCAAAAAAAATACTTGATGCTTTGGTGGGTGTGAGGAAGCTTCTTGGAAATTTCATAACATCTCTCCCAAAGATTACAATTCCAGATAGCAATTTTAAAGACAAAAGAAACCCTTCACTCTAACTCAAGTCTGTGTACTTTTCTTTATGGATCCTATTAGTTAATCACTCAAGTTACACCTTATATTAATATAATTAAGTTAAAGTTAAAGAAGAGGCTGGTGAAACTCCCATAATTTTAAATATATGCTACCCACATCAACCTAATACATTTAATTAAATATAAATCAATTCTTGCGTTAGGTTTACTTTCGTACCAGCTATTGTCACATTCAGGGGCAAGTAACCTCCACAAACATCAGCAAACAGCTTTTGGTATTTGAATAAGTACACCTCCACAAACGTACACGACGGGGAATTATTATTATTAGTACATGTACTCATTTTTTACTAAGAAATTATAGGGGGTCAACTTTCAAGTAAGGGAAAAGATGACAAATGGGAATCACGAGTATCTGTTGTAAGTTAATTTCCATATAATCACGCGGTAACATTCTCTGAAATGAGGAAGAGCGACTGGGAGGGAGACCTGAAATTCTGAAGACCAAGAGAAATTTTTTATTGACCTATTATTACATATATGTATCTTAGATACTTTAATTTAAGATTATGCTTGGAGTATTCAACATCTGTCCCGTTTCACTAATACTCCTATGTTCGGACTGTGGATATGGATGTGGATATGGATGGCAATTGGGGAAGGGAGAGGGAGGCACATGTAGTACTAGTAATCCTTCGTCGGATGAAAGGTTTTAAACCTATTTTATGAATATTCATCAATATTTATAGATATCTATTAAGAGTTTAATTTTCAGTATAAAGTTTTTTATATTGTCAATCAATCATTAATCATGATAAGAATGACTTTTAAGTTAGTTAGGATAAAAATCATAAGATTTGCTGACGTGATAATTTATGATTGGATGCATCTGTAAAAAGGTTTTATACTGTCAGTATATTACAATTAAACTTATCTATTAAACTATAAAAAATTAATCAAAAGAATTAAATTAATCAAAAGTTAATAATTTTTTGTATACCATAATTCAACTTATACCATAATTCTTTATAAGTTATGAGGTATTTAAATAATTTTATATATCGGGTACTCGCGAGCGAGTCCATCACAATAATAAATGGGCAGAGAAGAAAATTTATTTATTTTAATCCCTGGATACTCATTAAGCTATCTAAACCAAATCATAGCATGTTTTACCCATGAGTATGGATAATTTTCTCATCCATGTCTCGACTCGAAGATATTTTTGATAGGTTTGAGTTTTAGAAATTAGACCCACCGTGTCTTGATGACAAGTTTGGGTTATATTTCGGTTCATCCTATTCTAGCTCAGTGTCTCCATCTCACCCAAATCATCTCATTTTCTTACCCTCCCAATTGGGGGTTGGAGATTTTTCTCCACTCCCTCATTAAACTTTCAAGCAATGAAGTGATATATTTTTACCTTTTCACTATACTTAATTACTAACCACTCTATTATTAACCATTCCATTCTATCTCCTTCAAAACTCACAAACATATAATGTTACAATATGCTTCCATTAAAAAAAAACTAACAAAATTTAAATGTCACCATTTGCTCCTCTTTCATTGGTGCATATATTTGTGATTTGTAGAGCTGTTAAAATGAGACCGGTCCGATAGATTGTTCCGAATAGCTAGACATTTAAGCATGTGTTGGGTTGATAAAATGCAAGTCCGAAATTGTTTTGGCCCAACTCAGCTCGGTACGAAAATTCATTGGCCTAACGCGGGCTTGCCCGATGGCTCAAACTTTGAAAATAAAAAGATATAAATTGAACTAAAGCATTACATTTTTTATACCGCACAGTCTCACTATTTTTAAAAATAATGAATTATTGTTTGTATGATAGTAATTGCACCTCCATATGGTTCGAATAATATATTTTTACTAGTTAAATTTGTCAAAAAACTTAAGTAATTAACGTTTTGAAAAATATGTCTTACTGTCTAAAAGAATAAAAGATGTTGTGTCCAACATACATTTCACGGGGAGTTTTATCTTGATACTGAACAAATAATAAAACCTCCCTCTCGGACCTCTTGGATGAAAACGTGTAACTTAACACTCAACATACAATTTTTTATTTGTGCTGCATGTTCCATTGCTCGTCGTTAATTACGTAACTTAACACGTTAATATTTGTAGTAATATATAAAATATGTGTTTTAAGTTTTCTCTCATTATTAAAGAATAAAAAATATTTTTTTAAAAAATTAATTTTAATTTTATAACTTACGGAATTTTATAATGTTATTAATTTTAAAAATATATAAATTTTCATCTTTATTGAAACGTATTGACCCATGGGACAGTCCGTTTGGCCCATACTTAAATTGGTTTAACCCAATTCGATCCGAAAATATGGAGGCCAGCTATAGGCTGGATAGGCTCGAATTGACAGCTCTATTAATTTGTCAAAGAATAGTTGGTGCACATGTGAGAGAAGGGTGTTTTGATCTTTTGCTCCTAAACTCATATTTTCCTTTTGTTTTCTTCACAATTCAAGAGGAAAAATATTTTGAGGTGGGATCCATGAGAAATGTTCTTTCCTCTCCTTTTCTTTTACGACCAAACTAGGGAACCCTTTTCCTTTAATCCTTTTTTCTTCCTCTCTTTTTTCCCCTCCCTTTTCAATTGAACCAAACATAGTGTTAGGCTTTGTTTTGTTTAAAAAAGAAAATGAGAGGAAAAAAAGGAGAGAGAAAAAAAGTAAAAAAGAAGAAGATAATTTGTATAATTATTTGATAGAAAAAATGAAAGGAAAGATAATTAAAAATTTTCTTTCCTATTATTCGATTGGATAAAAAGTAAAAGAAAAAAGAAACATATATTCGTGAAAACGTAAATACAATTATTGCATAATAATTTAGAAAAATAAAAAATCATTGTAATAAGGGCATTTAGTTGCCTAGTGACATTTTAGGTATTTCATAAGCTGATCGGTTATGAGAATTAAGTTTTGATTTTCGAAACCTCCCCATAATGGTATTTACCGCTAGAATTGCTGGCATTTTTTTTATATTAATATTTTCATCCAAAAGCAGGGTCCGATCCGCGAACCCGACGGATCCGAATCGATCCGAACCGGTTTTGGTGGATTGGTTCGGATCATCGGATCGGATTCCAAAACGCCGATCCGAACCAGATCGGTTCGGGTCTCGGATCCGAGAAATCCGATTCGATCCGAACCCTATAAAATATTTATTTTTAAATTATTTTATATAATATTAATATATTATTATATAGATATTTAATATAATTAATAATTAAATATGTATATTTTATTTTATTTTTCTAATTTTTTATTAATATTTAAGTGTAAATTAAAAAAAAAAGCTAACCCGATGATCTGAACCGAACCAATTCGATTGTGATCGGTTCGGTTCGGATCCGTAGCTGAAAATTCGTCAAATCCGAACCAATCAAATTTGATCTATTCGGATGATGAAACCCCTCAAATTCGATCCAAACCGACCCGATTACATCCCCACAGCACCCTATTTTATGCGCAAAAATAGAAGAAAGAACTTGGACATGGGTCCCACTATCATTTTTCTCTTCCCCTGTTGTCCTTTCATCCAAAGGTGACTATTTTGCCCCGGATACGCGCAAAGGAAGGGCAGAAGAAAGTCAATACAAGGTATCTGGAAGTTTCAGAGGAACAAGCAACATAAATTCATGGTTGATAAACCTATAAAGCCATCTGTTTTGCAGTTCCAAAGTTTCAATCCTTTGTTTGGATATCCTCGTACAATAACTTCGATTTTCTCTTCTCTTAGAACTTTCTAG
This sequence comes from Sophora flavescens, assembly GCA_030762895.1. NCBI lineage: Eukaryota > Viridiplantae > Streptophyta > Magnoliopsida > Fabales > Fabaceae > Sophora > Sophora flavescens. The sequence goes on from CM061064.1 coordinate 175,444,001, forward strand.
TTTTGTACATAGCAGGAAGAAGGACACACAAGACCGCAAAATTCAGGTTAGTTACGAATATATGGAAATGGATTTCATGGAGCCAAAATTTGTTGGCTTCACTGTATTTTGACATGAGTAGCTGATCATTGTTGATGTTCCGAGTTCATCGAGCTTAAAATATTAACTGTCCGTTCTTTATCTAATGATTCACACTCATTGAATATTATGACATCGTGAAATCGATCTCATCTAATGGGTTAAGACATAGTCGTTGTTGCTGCTGCTGTTGATTCAGGCTTATTAAATGTATTGAATGCAAAAAAATTTAGATGCAGTCAATACAAATTTGGAATAAATCTTGTATGGGAAGGTATTGTCTCATGGTCCAGATGGGAATACGGTCCGGATGGGAATAAGCTAAGTCAAATTAAGTTATGAGATAGAGGCTTGACTTGTATTCTAATTTCAAAACTTGAGAATAAGCTAGGTCGAATGACATAAAGAGGCTTCACTTATATTCTAATTTCAAAACTTGAGCCGACTTAATTTGAGCAATTTTAAGATCTATATTCTAATTTCAAGGCTCAGTATATAAAATCTTTAGGACATACCGATTAAATCGTTTTATGAGTATTATTTTAAGAAAAATACTAACAAATGTTTTTAGGATACTTGTTAAATAATCAAAAAATAAAATATTACATAAAAAAATTAGTATATTTAATATTTAAAAAAATAAAATATTTTATTTTTTAATAAAAACTTATTTTTCTTAATTCCTTAAAAAAGTATAATGTGGTCAGCATAACCCTTCTTTTTTAATGATATTGAGAACTTCAACGACAATTTTGGTTATTTATTGTATTGTGCTCACTGCTCATATAGCTCATATTATCCCTTTACTTGTTTCTTTACCAGGAATAAGGAGTTGCAATACCAAAAAACAAAGGTCTGTTATTCATGGCTGAGACAACACAACTTGTTTCTCTTCCACCACTGTTTCAAGAGACCTTTAAGAAGATCTTGGAAATAGTAGAGGAAGCTCGAAAGAGCCAAAAAACCAGGAAAACTCTGAGGACAACCCTTAGGAAGTTGAATCCACTGGTCCAAGAGATCAAGAAATTTAATGACAAGTTAGATCCACCCAGAGAAGAAATAAAGACACTCATAAAAGAGAAAGATGCAGGGGAACCTCCTTTATGCAGGTGGTGGATTAGGCTTTTGTATAAGGAAGAGGTTTCCACTGTGATGGGGTCCTCTGATGATGAAAAGCAAGATCTTGCTATGGCAAGGGATGTGAAGGAGACTCTTTTAAAGGTAAGGGAGATTCTTCAGATTCTTAACAAAGAGAATATGGAGCACAGGTTTCCTGGGGGACCTACCAAGGGTCCTTGTGGTGTTCCTGATAAACCAGAATTCACTGTTGGGATGGATGAGCAGTTGGTGAAGTTGAAGATGGAGGTGCTCAAGGATGGTTTTTCCATTCTGGGGTTGACTGGTATGGGAGGATCAGGGAAGACCACTTTGGCTACAAAGCTTTGTTGGGATAAACAAGTCAAGGGTAGGTCTCAAAATCTCATCTTTGCTTCTCTCTCTCCCCCCCTCTCATCTCTTTGGATACATGAGAGAAATTACTGGACAAATTTCAACCTTACAAAATATTTTACTCTTTTTGGCAAAAATATAAATTGTAGATATAGTTCTTAAATTGTGAACCACTGGATCAACAACTCAATCTTGCCAATTTCTTCTTATGGGAGAATTGACCATGGCTCTATGCTCGGTATAAAATTTGTTTAGAGTATTGTTAATTTGCTACCTTGTGAGTTGTCACATAGAGGTCACGGATTCCAATCCTGGAAATATATTCTATGCATCCTAGCCGCATGCAGGGATAAGACTTGGTACATCTATCCTTGCCAGACCTTACTAGATGGGAGTCTCGTGCACTTGCCGCCCTTTTTAATTGTTAATTTGCTCATCAATTCTTTAATAAACTTCTTCCCTCTCTCTAAAAGACAGTATTTTGTCATGAACTATTACTTAATATCAATTGTTATTATTTTGGTACAATATCAATTATTATATTGAAAGATAGTAACAGAAAGAGGTTCGAAAATCTTTATTGCAAATTTTGTAAACATCAGATGATATTCGAGTATGTGTGGAAGTTTTATCAGTGAAAGATGAAAATATCGGTGTGCAGAATATTGCAGATTCCTATTTCTGAAGTTTAGAGCAGCTTAAAGTAGACTTCAAGATTACTGATGCTTTGTCAATTCCATCTCCAACTCATGACTTGAGAAGTTAATATGTGAACAAATGGACTCATCATTATCCAAATTACATCATAAGGAAATATCCTAGGCATTTCCTATTCTTTGCAAATGCTGCTTTCAACAGATTAAAGAAGCATTTTCTTCTCTCCTGTATCATTTTCTTTTCTGTTCATTTAGTAGAATGTTAAATGTAGTAATAAATCATTCTATTGCATATTTGCATATAATGAATAACTTGTTTGTGTGTCTATTATGAATGGTACAAGACATCAAATGCTATGGGCTGACAGATCTCTTTGGTTTTATTAGGTAAATTTGGGGAAAATATTTTATTTGTCACCTTCTCAAAAACGCCCAAGTTGGAGATCATTGTAGAGAGAGTATTTGAACATTGTGGATATCGAGTGCCTGAGTTTCAAAGCAATGAAGATGCAGTTAACCGACTGGGACTTTTGCTGAGGCAAATTGGGGGAAGTCCACTATTGTTGGTCTTGGATGATGTTTGGCCTGGCTCAGAACCTCTCGTTGAGAAATTTAAAACCCAGATGTCAGATTATAAGATTTTGGTGACTTCAAGGGTTGCATTTCCTAAATTTGGCACCCCATACATCTTAAAACCACTTCATCATGAAGATGCAATGACCCTTTTCCGTCACATCACTCTCTTGGATGAAAGCAAATCAAAAATTCCTGATGATCTTGTCCAAAAGGTCCTTCTTCTTACTTTCTGATATATTGTCTAAATTCATTTACTTGATGATGACATCACATGATTGGACATGTCCAATCAGAACTTCTATTTTAACATATTATTGTCAAATTAACAAACAAAAAATAAAAAGTTACAGAAAACCATGTTTTGACCCCCTTCAAAGTGACAATATGGCTAGATTACTGGCATTTACATTTTCTTGCACTGATATGCAGGTTGTGAGAGGTTGCAAGGGTTCACCTCTTGCCATTAAAGTGATTGGTAAGTCTCTCAGTCACCAGCCTTATGAGTTCTGGCAAAAGATGGTGGAAAAATTGTCACAAGGTCATTCAATACTTGATTCTAATACTGAATTACTTACTTGCCTCCAAAAGATCTTGTATATTTTGGAAGATAAGCCTGCCATCAAGGATTGCTTCATGGACCTAGGGTTATTTCCTGAAGATCAAAGAATTCCTGTCTCTGCTCTCATTGATATGTGGGCAGAGTCGTATGGATTAGATGATGATGGCAAAGATGCAATGGCCATCATCAACAAATTAGACTCCATGAATCTGGCTAATGTCTTAGTAGCAAGGTACAATTACTACTTACTTTTTTTCTTCGAAGCTACTTAATGCTAATTATGTAACATGAATTGTAGTCTTTAGAACAAATAATTCAATAGCTTGTGTTTGAGAAGCATTTGATCCCTTATATAATATTCCAAAACGTCCATTTATCTTGGAGTGAATTTAAACTTCTCACATTATGCGATTCTTCATTTATTCTTATGAACTTATTCTGTGGACAGAAATTAAAATCCGGAATTACTCTAGAGAACATGTATTTTTAATTGTCAGGGATTTTGTGACTCTGAAGAATTAATTTGTGCTGATTTACCAGGAAAAATGCAAGTGACACAGACAATTACTACTACAATAACCACTTCATTGTCCTCCATGATCTTCTAAGAGAACTTGCAATCTATCAAAGCAGCCAGGAACCAATTAACCAGAGAAAAAGACTGATCATTGACATAAATGAAAATAAACGTGAATGGTGGCTTGAGGAGAAGCAGCAAGGCATGATTCGTAGCATATTTTCAAAATTTCTTAGATTGTGTGTTAAACAGAAGCCGCCACAGGTCTCTGCCCGAACATTGTCAATATCAACTGGTTAGTTACACTTTTACCTTTATTTTAAGTAAGTAGACTTGCTTACAAACTAAAATGCTAAAAGAAAGTTGCAGTTATCGTCATTCATCCCTTGTCCGCTCCACAATTGACACCTTATGTGTTGCGTTTGCAGGTGAAACTTGCGCTTCATATTGGTCCAACTTTCAAGCAGCTGAAGCTGAAATTTTGGTTTTTAATCTTCAAACTAAGCAGTATTCCCTTCCAGATTTCATGGCGAAAATGAGTGAACTGAAAGTTCTGATAGTCACAAATTATGGATTTCATCCTTCTGGACTGGACAATTTTAAGCTACTTGGCTCTTTATCCAACCTGAAAAGAATCAGACTAGAGCGGATTTCTGTTCCTTCCTTGGTCGCATTGAAGAATCTAAAAAAGTTATCCCTCTACATGTGTAATATGAGTCAAGCTTTCAAAAGTGACACCACCCCAATTTCAGATGCACTGCCAAATCTGGTGGAATTGAGTATTGATTATGGCAAAGATTTGGTGGAATTGCCTACCGAGGTATGTGATATTACCCCCTTAAAAAAGCTCAGTATTACCAATTGCCACAAGCTTTCTGCACTGCCCCAAGAAATTGGGAACTTGGAGAATTTGGAACTCCTAAGGCTTATTTCCTGTACTGATTTGGAAGGGTTGCCAGATTCTATTGGAAGGCTTTTAAATCTAAGACTTTTGGACATCTCAAACTGCATAAGCCTTCCAAGTTTACCGGATGATATCGGTGATCTGTCTAATCTAAGAAGTCTCTACATGACAAATTGTGCAAGGTGTGAATTGCCAGACTCAGTCATCAATTTTGAGAATTTAAAGGTTATATGTGATGAAGAGACAGCTGCTTCATGGGAAGATTTGAACCCAAATCTAAAGATAGATGTTCCTAAAACTGATGTTAACTTAAATTGGCTTCATGCAATATAATATAAGCTCGTAAGACCTGTTTCTGTAAATTGGTCTAGGAGCTAAACATATAATAAATAAAGGAGAAAACTTTGGTGTAGTTTTTTAGGTAGATAAGGTATTGTTCTCCAATAACAAGGATACATGTGTCAAAGCTGTGACACGTGTTATTCTCATTGGAAAACACCGTCTTATGTACCTAAGTTTTCTCCATAAATAAATCCTTCTCGTGTTGTTCCTATGATATCACGAGACCTAAATGTGTAATTACTCAGAATACTGATTATGCATGATAGTCCAAACTAGAATGACAATTAATCCGTAGTTGGTTAATTTGTTAGTTTGTTACTTGCCACTGACAAATTGGTTATTCTGTTATTGTCAGCTTTGTTAGTTAGTTGTAATCAAGTTTGTTATTTTGTTGTTGTCAAGTTGGTCAGTCATTTGTAATATATTTTCTCAACAGTGATTTTAATGTATGAAACTGGTTGTATTTTACATGTTCCTTTAAATACTTTGTGGCTTGAAAAAGGTAGGAGACTTGGTGGGTGTATAATTTGTGGACCTGCTTAGCATGATCATGCACTCAAAGTTCAATTTTTGAAGATTTGTTTTTAGGGTTATGCTAACAAGTGTTCTTATAGCCCTAACTATAAGAGCGCTTGTTAAGGAATAATAAAAAGCAAGTTTTTATTGGAAAAATAAGTATTTCACTTCTTCAAATATTAAATACATCATTTCTCAATACAAATATTCTTTTCTTGATTTCTTAACGAGTGTCCTGTATTTTCCTTGTTTTTATAAAACATTTTTAGAGTTTTTTTTTTACACAACATTTTTTAGAGTTTTTTTTTTACACAACATTTTTTAGAGTTGTGCTACGAAATGTATGAAGCTTTATAATCAATAGAAAGTGAAATAAATGTAGTCTCTTAATTTAATGTAGAATTGGTTTTTAAACAATTATAAGGGAAAAACTCATTTGTCATGTTTCGTTTTGTAACGATTGGCATTTCTCTATTTTTTATCTCCTTGAAATTTTATTTTTGTGCTTCCAACAGTTTTATTCTGATTCGTAATTCCATCCGACTTATGTGATTTCTGTACTTGTATAAATTTTCTTCTTTACTTGAAAACGTCCACTGGAAGATGCAATGTTTTTAATTTTTAGGGTATATTTGGGAGTTAGAGGAAGGGGAAGGGGAAGAGTTTGAGATTTTAGGAGGGGAGGAACTCTCCAAAATCCTTCCACAGCAATAATTCACGGTTTCCTCCAAATGGGAGGTTTAGGTTGTGTAACTCTTCGCAAGGGTGTGTTTGCATTGGTGTGGTAAATCACGGTGGAGGAGAAAATCAAGTTCTTAGTGGTAACCCTGATAAATATATTTTTTTGCATCAAAACGTGAAAGCTGCTTGAAGCAGTGTTGTGGTTGCGACATATATGACGCGGAAACAAACAAACACTAAGGGTGCGTTTGATTTGCAAAAGGTATCTGGACAGCACATTACAGTACATGATAAATCCTTGAGTTACAGGTCAATTATTTGTCTTGTACATTATTTGATGGATAATGAACAACACAAACAAAATAATATTAAATTTACCGGAATACCCTTTATAATATATATTATTTAATATATAAATATACAATATATAATTTTGTATAATTATGTAGAGAGAGGAGAGAGAAAGAGATAGAGAGGAGAGAGAGAGGATAGATGAGAGAGAGATAGATAGAGAAGAGAGGAGAGAGATGTAAGGATAATTTTGTCTTTTGTTAGTCTGTCCATGGGACAACTTTTTGTCCTATGGTTTGGTGGGGGACAAAATTTTGGGTTTTTGTCTTGTCCTCACCACCTTTTTTGTCATGTCCCCTGACCACTTTTCAAATCAAACAAGGCACAAATTTTTGTGCCGTTCAGTCCCCTGAATTTTTGCAAATCAAATGCATCCTAAGGTTGACATATTCATAACATACTAACATAATCTTAATAGCATTCGGTAAATAATGAGGGAGAGTAGAACTCTGTGTGAATTCAAACCATTTATTATCTAGTAATGTATGTATGTCTAAAGAATGTTATTATTAGAAACAAAATAGTAAACACCCAATTTAGTCCCTGAAATTGTGAGGTAGTATCAATCTGGTCCCTGAAATTATCGAAATTTCAAATTAATCCCTAAAATTGTAAAACGATAATTAACTTAGTCCCTCCGTTGAAAATCGTATGAACTAAGTTGATTTTAAGTTAGAAGTGTCAGAGATTTAATTGATATTAAGTGAGTAAGATGAATGACCAAATTGATACTAACTTATCATTCAGGGACGTTTTTGGAATTTCGATAATTTCAAGAACCAAGTTGATATTACTTCATAATTTCAGGGACCAAATTGGGTATTTACTCGAAACAAAAATATTGCAAAAAAGTTGTAATTTGGGTGAGGAAAAGTGATTTGGATGAAGAGTACGTACAATTCATGACTTCAGCATTACAAAGTTGAGTTGCTGAAGACTGCAAGGCCCATGGCACCTATGAGGACTCCTCGTGTTCACTTGGTCATGGAGTTATGTGAATATGGTGAGTTGTTTGAAAGGATCGTGCGGAACAGGCACCATAGTGAGAGAAAAGCTGCCAAGTTGATGGAGTTATGTGAAGTCGAGGCTTGTCACTCTCTTGGGATCATGTATAGAGAACTTCTTGTTTGATAGTATTGAAGAGGAAGCTAAACTCAAAGCCACAGATTTTGGGTTGTGTTTTACAAATCAGATGGAATTAAGGGAGCAATGGGATCAGGGGAAATGTTAAAATAAGAGTTCAGCAATTCCTTGTTGTTGCTTATGATATTTATTTGCTTCATTGTAATGTAGATTATCAATTAAAGAAAGATGTCGAGCTTAGGGTCGCAAGTCTAAGAAGTTAGCTTATAACTTATTTGACTAGCTTATAAGTTTGTTGGACCAAATTAGACGTGTTTGGTAAACAAGCTTATTGCATTAGCTTATAACATTTTTCCGTAAGCTATTTGAAATCGCGTTTTAGCTTATAACTTATTAAATTTTATTCTACTTTTATCTTTATTATTTTAATCATATTCTCACTTTACCTAACTGTCCAATGGATTTAGTTTCTCTCCATCAAGTTTGTCTATAGCCTCTCTCAAGCCTTCTAATCTTTACCATCCATTAAATCCAAGGGTCCAAAATTCAACATTTAAAAACATAAAAAAAAATTAAAAAAAACAAAGCCTTTCCTTCTCACATTGGTGACCGTCTCTCTACCCACCGCCGTTCATGGTGAGACTTCACACTTTCAAACTTCTAACTAATAAATAATAATCACAGTTTAGGAACATTCCTTGCAATAGCTAAATAACTCAGGCTCTGTTTGATAAGTTCAATAAGCTAGCTTATAGCTTATTTGACTAGCTTATAAGCTTATTTGACTGAAATAGAGGTGTTTGGTAAACAAGCTCATCTCATTAGCTTATATCTTTTCTTCATAAGCTAATTTATTTAGGTTATGGATAGTAGCTTATAACTTATTGACTTTTCTCTCGTTTTTAACCCATTCATTTAATGAAATTCTCACTTTATCATGTCTATCATAAATATGTCCTTTTATGTCATTTTATATTTATAAGCTAGTTCAACCGTTAATTTTACCAAACACTTCAAATTCAATCAGCTAGATTATCGGCTATCAGCTAAAAATTAGCTTATTAGCTATCAGCTATAAGCTATAAGCTGGCTTATCAACTATTTTTGCCAAACAGAGCCATAATGTAAGTTTCAAAAATGAAACCTAGGGAAAGGAATACAATGTGGAGCAGTGCAGGCATATCTCAAACATGTCATAATGCTACAAGCCTACAACCATCTACAGAAAGAAGGCAACTTCAGGACGTGACGGTGGTGGCTGGTGATAACTCTTAGAAATAAGAGTTATTGTGTCCTTTATAACTTAATTGTTGTATATCATAATGTTGTTTGAATGATGAATTTCATGTTTTTAAAGAGAAACTGAACAAGTTGCTATGTCTTTAATTTTGACTGAATAATCTCATGAATTAACTGAAAAGATGCCTAAAAGAAGTGTAATTGTATGAGCAGGAAAGGAAGTGGAAACGGAAGCTAGCTGGAATGGAATTGCTCTACAATGATGCAGCTTCTGAAAGAGGGATCACAGAAAGACAAAAGACCTGCCAACTTAGCAAGTTACCTTTTAGCTGATACCAAAGGATAAAGACGTGTCCTACAGTTGGAAAGAGAAAATGAAGACCTCATGTACTTAGGGAAATGAGCCAAGGACTATTATTTTGTATTGACTTATTGTAAAAGCCCAAAAAGTGAGGAAAGAGAGAGAGTACTTGAAAAACCTATTTGGGGAGCATTCTTTAGTACAAATAGTAAAACTGTCAGTCCCCATTAGGTCAGCTGATACAGGGTACAACCGTCAACTTCCTTCTTTGTTATTTTTCTCTCCATTGTTTCTTGTCTTACACATTAATGGCTCTAGTTCCTTTATTGTTTTTAAGCTCATTATGAGCTAAATTCCTTAAGCTAGGAACTACGAATTTGTAATCAAAGCTTATGGGTGATTTATGCTAATGTATGTTGCGCATTTTCTCCTTTACTGATCTTCATGTTAATTTTAGTTGAGCCTGATCAACTTAGCTAAAATACTAGCTTGTTAAGCTTGGAAAAGTTGAACAAGTGGAATTGTTTAGAAGATAAGGTTAATTTTAGTTAATTGGAAAATTAATCAAAGTTGGTTGAGCTAGGAATAGCCTTCCAAGACCTTAAGTAACTGGACGTTCTAAACCCAGAGCTAAGTGGATTTAATTTGAGCTTAGGAATAATGAACATTTAATGAAATTCAATGTTTATTGCTGGAAAGCAAACTTTAATTCCTGGACTAAATGTTGTAGCATCATGTAGCATAAGTTTCCCTGTAGTTAAGGTTACAAAGGATTAGTCCCCCTAACTGTTTATCTAAATTGTTATTCACCTAATTGTCATCATTTGCTGTTATTACTCTTGCCTACAACAATTATTGCTCATTAAAATACTCACTGTCATTTATTACTTGGTTACCAAACTCTTTCATTAATCTAAATAGAAAATTTGAGCTTAGAACTTGTACTCAAACTATTCAAATCCTCATGGGAACGATCTCTATTCACTCTTATTACTTGTTACGATTGTGTATACTTGCACACATTGCACATATACTTAAAATATGCAACAAGTTTTTGGCGTCGTTGCCGGGGATTAGGAATGGTGTTGAATATATATTTCTTGGTTTGATATTTCTGTTCAGTGGTTTCTGAAAGTTTTTGTGTGCTGTGCTTAGCAGCAGATACTGAAATCTGTATGCGTAGAAGAGGTACACTCGAGTTTCAACTTCATCTGAAAATTTAGAAAACAACTAGAAGACTAAGAAAACAAACCAAGGAGAAGTGTGCTCAAGATCAACAATCTGACTTAGGCTTAATGGTTGCTATTTTCCTGGAGAATGAGGAGCAACCTAGTATGATTGGAATGAGAAATGATAGAGAGGTCAATCAAGGATTATGCTGTGTCCGATCCTCAAACTATGAACACTGGGATCGTGAGGCCAAAAATAACCAGCAGTTTGAATTTAAGCCCATGATGTTTCAAATGCTTCAAACTGTTGGAGGGTTCCTGAGATCCGCATGGTTGCACTCCATGGCAGCCATCTCGGATTGTCCTTGGCATTTTCTTTTCCCTGAATCTTCTTCGCCTACCTCCCCACCCTCTCTTCCTCCTCCTTCGAACCATGCTTCTCCCCCCACCTCACACTCCTTTCTGCCTCAACGGAAAACCTTTGCACAAGCGTTAAATAACGCCTGTGATATCCCTCTAAGCCAGCTGCCTGTTCCCTGTCTCAAAGGTGATGCAATGGCAGTTCAGATTCCAGAGGATGAATATCTTAAAGGACTGGAAGGATGTAAAAATAATCTGCACTTGCAGATCGTTATTGTCTAAGGGTGATACTCCAATCAAATTTGAGGACTTACGTTCCAAGCTTGATAAGTTATGGAAGCCGATTGGTAATTGGAAGGCTGTTCCGATTGGAAAAGGTTTTTTTGAATTCTCCTTTTCATCTATAGAGGATCTCAGGAAAGTCTTGTCTGTGGGATCTTGGAGCCTTGATCAAGGCTTGCTGCGTCTGTTTCAATGGTCTCCAGACTTCAACCCTGCCAAGGTTAAGCAGACGAATACACAATGCTGGGTACGCATTCTTGGTCTCCCTCAAGAATACCGGCGGCCAAAAATTATTTTTGCCATTGCAAGAGGAATTGGAGTCCCGTTGTCTCTAGATGATGCAACTTCCAACAGAGTTCTTGGTCATTTTGCAAGAGTTTTGGTAAATGTTGATCTTGCGCAACCTCTACGGGATAGGATTATGGTTGAAAGGAAAGGTTTTGCATTCCTGGTTGATATCCAGTATGAAAGATTGCCCAATTTTTGCTCTTTCTGTAAGATGATAGGGCATGCCTATGATAAATGCAAAAGGAAGCAAAATACTGATCAGGTTAATGTCACGAAGGCTATTCCAAAAAAGTCAGCTCAACAGTATGTCCCCAAAAACACTGCTGCTTGTTATAAGTCAGATGCAGCTACAAATAATGATGTTCATATGGATCCTATTTATGGACCTGATCAGGTAATTGACAAAGACTTGAGAAGATCAGAAGATCCAGTTTTTTTGGAAGGGTCTCAACATGCAGAGAACCAAGCTACCTCAGATCATGATGAAGATGAAGATGATGTGGAGACTGTCTTTGCAGAAAGTCCTATCAGCCCTCTTAATGATAATGACTTAGGGACTCATGTTTCTAATTCTTTAAGTAATGTTAATGAGGTTGTGGCAGATAGCATAGATCAATTTGACAGTATTGATGAAACTCAACACTCTAGGAAATCTACACCTATGCAGAGAGACTTAGCTATTGTTTCGAAATTTTGGGCCAATGATGATGATGATCAAGAGTCTTCTGATGTGCAACAGCACGATGAAGTGTTATTTAAGAAAGTGTTGACTAAGAGCCAGAAAAAGAAATTGAAAAAGCAGCAAAAAATTCAGGGCAATGCTGATAGATACTTAACCCGTTCCAGGGCAGACCATTCTCCTGTTTTCTAATGAGAATCCTCTATTGGAATGCTAGAGGAATAGCTAATCTAGATACTAGATTAGTCCTTAAGAAGTTGTGCAATCTGCATAAACCTGATATCCTTTTTATTTAGAGCCTTGGACCTCCATTGATCGATTAATCTTGGTTTTGGAAAAGTCCGAATTTGAAGCTTATTACGATTTAATGATAAGCCATCTCCTAACATTTGGTGCTTTTGCTCAGAATTCCACTCTCCATCCATTGTTTCTAGCTCGGCTCAACAAGTATCTCTCTCCTTCTTGGTAGATGGTCAGAGATCTATGTTTCATCTATTTATGCTTCTACTTCTCATGCTATCGAAAGGTCCTTATGGCAGGGAGCTATCGAGGATTGCAGAATTTATATGTGGGACCTTGGTGTTTCATTGGTGATTTCAATGCTGTTCTTGGATCGCATGAGCAAAGAGGTAGTAGTCTGCCTCGGTCTGTTTCTTGTGCAGAGTTTCAAAACTGGTCAGACCTGAACAATTTAACTCATCTAGTTACTAGAGGTTCAGATTTTACCTGGAGCAATGGCAGAAGAGGAGCTGCTCGTACGAAGAGAAGATGGACAGGGGCTGTCTGCAGTGATAGTTGGCCGTCCTTCTGGGACTCTTCTTCATGTTGTACTCTTGCTAGGAGCAAGTCTGACCATCATCCAATTCTGCTGGATTTGAAAAAAGGTGCTGGATTCCATGCTGTTCCCTTTAAATTCTTGAGCATGTGGATTGAGCATGAGGACTGTTATAGGCTTGTATCAGAAGTTTAGGCCAAACCCTTCTTTGGCTGTCCAATGTCTATTCTTATGCAAAAGCTTAAGGCTCTTAAGGCTGAGTTCAAAATTTGGAACAAGTTAGTTTTTGGAAATGTCCATCTCAGGGTTGATGGTTGATGAAGCTTTAGCTGATGTGGAAAATATTCAAAATTAACTCAATGTTGGTTGGTCTGAGGAGCTCCAGGAGAAAGAGGTCAAGGCCCAAATTGATCTTCAACAAGCCTTGTCTTTTCAAGAGAGCTTTTGGAAACAAAAAGCTAGGATAACTTGGCATGCTCAGGGTGATAGGAACACAGCCTATTTCCATAGAGTTGCTAGAATTAGAAATTCCTCTAAGAGGATGTCTATTTTGAAGAGTGGTGATGCTATCCTTAGTGACCCTGCTGAGCTGGAACAGCATGTGCTAAGTTACTTTACTTCTCTATATGCCTCTGATATTGCTCACAAGAGAATGAGCTAGTTGGCACTTTGTGATTCCTAAGCTCATTCTCGATGTAGATAACTCAGTTCTGGTTGGTATGCCGACTAATGAGGAAATCAAGGCTGCAGTATTTGCCATGAATGGGGGAGGTGCTCCAGGGCCTGATGGTTTTGGGGGAATTTTTTATCAAACTTTTTGGAATGTGGTAGGTGATGACGTGTGCAGGTCAGTCTCTCAATTCTTTGCCCAGAATTGGTTGCTTCCAAATTTGAACTCTAACTTAGTGATCTTAATTCCGAAAGTGCCAAATGTTGATAGGATTGAGGACTATAGGCCAATAGCCTTAGCCAATTTCGATTCAAGATAATTACTAAAATTCTTGGCGATAGGTTGGCGATAATTGCCCCTAAGCTGATTTCGGACCAACAAAGAGGGTTTATTAGAGGCGAAAGCATAGTTGAATGTATCGGCCTTGCCTCTGAATCTATCAATCTGCTTGATTACAAATCTTATGGTGGAAACATTGCTATTAAGTTTGATATCAAAAAAGCTTTTGACACATTGGATTGGAGTTTTACGCTTAATGTCCTTAAAGGTTTTGGTTTTCACTCCAAATTTTCCGATTGGGTTTGTACTATCCTGCATCTTGCTAAGCTTTCTTTTTCGGTTAATGGCAAGCCAGTGGGGTTTATATCCTGCAAAAGAGGTGTAAGACAGGGTGATCCTCTCTCCCCTATTCTGCTTATGTTTAGTCAAGAAGCTCTCGGTAGTGGCATCTCTTCTCTGGGTCAATGATGGCACTTTCAAGCCAATGACAGTCCAAAGGGTATCAAGGCCCCTTCTCACATCCTTTATGCTTGATGATGTTTTGGTTTTTGGCAAAGCTACTAGGAAGAACTTGCAAGCTCTAATGTCTTTGTTCAAGACATATGGTCATGCTTCTCGCCGCGTTTCTCAATTTACATAAATGCAAGTTTTATGCAAGCAATTTGGCCCACAAAGAAATGTGAGACATCTCCAATGTGCTTGGTTTTAATCAAGGTAGGCTGCCATTTGCTTATCCGGGTCTGCTAATTTTTAAAGGAAAGCCTAAGAGGATACACTTAATGCCTATTTTCGATAGAGTTAAAGTTAAATTGGCTAATTGGAAGGGCTCTCTCTTTCTCTCTGCAATGGGTAGGATTCAACTAGTCAATTCTATCATCTATGGTACTTTAACTTACAGACTTCCACATATATGCTTGGCTTGTTGCTTTATTGAAGTCCATTGATAAGTGCATTAGAAATTTTATTTGGACTGGAGATATTAACAAAAGGAATCTAGTCGGTGTTTCTTGGAGCACAATCAGAGTAAAATCGAAGAGGAGGCCTTGGTATAAGGTCTCTTAGGGCCATCAATAATGCTGCTTTCTTTGAAGCTCACTGGGAAATCTACAAGTGCCAACACAGATTGGTCTTGCTTCCTTAAAGCCGGATTCTTCGGTACAACAATCGTATAGTTCATTACACCAAATCATCAATCTGGCCGGGTATTAAAGCTCATATGAACACCTGTCATTCGAACTCAATGTGGCAAATTGGTAATGGTCATTTGGTAAACTTTTGGAAAGATAAATGGCTGAACTGCCCTATTGTGGAATTATTGCAGATTCCTACTCAACTCCATGCTCTCCTTCATTCTAATGTTTCGATTCTATCGGAGACAACTCGTGGAATATTAATCGGGTTTTGGCCCACAGGTTCCCAAACCTTGTTGCTGATATCAAGCAAGTCATAATTCCAATGTTTGACATCAATGATATTCTGGTTTGGGTAGCACGGATTCGGTTGCATGTCGTTCAAAGATGCTTTCAGTTTCCTATATCCAACTCGAATATCATTCCTTTGCACAAAGACATTTGGTCTGCTGCGATTCCTCCTTCTAGATCCTTTCTTGTTTGGAGAATTCTGCATGGAAAGCTTCCAAATGCAGACAATTTGATGAAAAGGGGTTGCAATATAGCTTCGTTTGTAGCCTTTGTAGGTGCAGTGTTGAATCTACTCAGCATTTATTCCTTGACTCTTTGCTTTGCTAGGTTCATCCGGAATTGGGTGAGCTACTCCATTAATGCTCGAGTTGGACTTGTCTTCTTTGGCCTCCATTCTCTCTATTTGCAACAGGAATTGGCCTACTCAATCTAAAGATCTTATCGGGCAGTTATCATAAATACTTGTTGGTTCATTTGGCACTCGCAGAATAAGTCCATTTTTGAAGGCAAGATGATCCATCCTAAAATGTCATCGCTTGGATTAGGGCTGCCTCATCTATATCTGGGACCACTGTCAAAAGGAACAATTTCCTCTTCCACCATAAATTCCGTGCTTCTAAATACCTTTCTTTGTTTGGTCATCTTGAGAAAGCTCCCACTATCACTCGAGTGGACTGGATTTCTCCTCCTTGTGGTTGGATAAAATGCAACACCGATGGGATCGCTAAAGGTAACCCGGGTCATGCGGGTGGAGGTGGTATTTTTAGAGGCATGAATGCTGAAATAGCAGGTTGTTATGCTCATTATTATGGCATTACTTCGCTTTTATCACGAGCTCCTTCTTTGTTATCTTCGCCATTGAAGCTGCTCATGGCAAGGGCTGGAACAAGCTTTGGGTGGAATGCGACTCTAGCATGGTTGTCTTGGCCTTCTCCAAGCCTACTATGGCCCCCTGGAAGTTTAGAATGAGATGGTTGAATTGTATTCATCTCACTAAAAGTATGTGTTTTAGAATAACACATATTTTCAGAGAAGGTAATTGTTGTGCTGATAGGCTAGCCAACTTTACTATTCTTTCTGGTAGCAGCTCCTGGTGGGATCTTGCCCCCGCCTTCATTAGAAATGAGTTGTTTCATGATAGACTATCCTTACCTAATTTCAGGTTTAGGTGATTTGTTCTCTCGTTGGGTTTTGGTTTTTTGTCCCCCCATCTTGTACTCTTTTTTTCTTATTATTCAATATATTGGTGGATGCTTCCAATGATCGTTAAGGCTCTTGGTGCCAACCTAGTTGGGACGATTTGCCTTATCATCATGCTTAGCGCACCTTTGCCTTAAAAAAAAAAATGCTTCAAACTGTTGGGCAGTTCAGTGACGCTCCTACTGAAGACCCTCATTTACATTTGAGGAAGTTTCTTGAAGTGGCCAGTAATTTCAAACGCCCAGGTGTAAGTGATGATGCTTTCAAGCTAAGGTTTTTTCCTTATTCACTAAGAGATAGAGCCAAGTCTTGGTTGAACTCCTTGGAACCAAACTCCATAAATACTTGGACTGGTTTAGCTGAGAAGTTTCAGACAAAGTACTTCCTTCCCACTAAAAATGCCAGAATGAGAAATGATATCACTTCATTCAAGCAGAATGATGATGAATGAATGATGATATCACTTTCTTCAATGGATTATTTCCTCCATCCAGGTTGATGTTGGATGCCTCATCTGGAGGTGCCCTGTTGACTAACTCCTATAATGAAGCTTATGAGCTAATAGAAAGCATAGCTGCTAATAGCTATCAGTGGCCAACTGTCAGAGCTAACTTTTCTAAAAGTGTAGCTGGTGTGCTTGAAGTGAAGGAAACAACTGCCATGTCTGCTCAGCTTGCTGCAATTACCAATATGTTGAAGAATTTGACTGCTGCCAATACAAGTAAGGAACCTGTTATGGCTGAACCTACTATGGCTCCAGTGAACTCTGTAGCTTGTGTTTTCTGTGGAGGAGGACACTCATGACCCAAATCTGGCATCCATGACCGACCAAGGCTAAGGTCATCTACCTAGCCCCGAAGCCTAGCATCAACCTCTTCTTGGAAACTTCTTCTACAATTACAATGCGACACTAGGTGCTAACTGACATAAATTTCCAAAATGTTTCATAAGATACATTATATACCGCAAAGTTGTCCTTTTCCAATAGAGGAAAATTCTTTCATCATTACATACTTCTATAAACAATTAAGCCCTAATTAGTCTATAAATTTCTATGAGAACACAGCTTCAAAATCCTCTACAGCAGTCCTTGGGAATCCTTGAATTCTTTCCTTTAAGAAGAACCTGTGGCTAAAAGGTTAAAACAAAGGGGTGAGTATGAAACTCAGTGAGGGATACCCCTTCTAAAACATAAATCAATAATCAATAAGTAAAACATCAATTAAAACAGATCAATAAGCATAATATCTAGATAAGAAACTTACATGTCCTAAAGTCCGATAACATACATTTAACCACGAGGGTTTCTCATTGGGATATTTATCGTTTCCATCATAAGTCAATCATTTCCATAATCCTCATGTGGCTGAAAACCACAACATTTACCTTTTCATAACCATGGCACCATGCCACCACTGTTCCACTTTCATGCTCTTGGGATACTTTATACCTCCAATCAGTACCCCAAAAGTTATATCATTTCATGATGCAACCATTCCCAATGAGGAACACATATCAATAATCACAGACGCAACAAAATCTTCACATATTTCGATATCAACATTTCAGCGATTAACAATTCAATCCATGATGATTGTATCATATCCCAAACACCAGCCTATATTTTAGCATTAAACTCAATATAGAGTCCAGGTCATAATTATCTCAATATGAAAGTGTCTTTGCAACCTCCTAACCAACATTAATCTCATTTATAACTCCAGCATAACAATCAAATATCTCATTTCACAAATCCATGGGTACTTCTCATGTTCAATATAATTTGCAACCATTCACAATCATGTTTAAAGCATAAACCAATAATCCAAAATAATGACACAAATTAATGCACATGTATACATATGTATGTGTGGACGTGTGTATATATATAGAGTACTACATCCCCTTTTATACTAAGCTCAATACTTTTCCCAAGGTGAGATCAGTTCAAGTCTTCACACAAAGAGAACTAAGTTCCAACCATGGATCACTTAGCAGAATGGTAAACTTAGTATTATACTAAAATAAGGGTAAACCATATGATGCAACATGAAAAATTAACTCAATTAATGACATGAATGATCCCATACACAGGCTAATTCTATGGTGCACAAGTTTGATGGGTATTCCCATCATGCACAAGTTTATTTTTTAATCTTGACCATTGGATCACAAAGGCTTAAGGATCTAATTTTAGACTTTGTACAGCTGATTTTTTCCTTTTTTTTCTCCCATTTTCCTCTTCCCTTCCTCCGCCCAAACCTCTCCCCGGTAGCCACCCGCACTGTCTGTAACCAACCCTTCCTCCTCAAATTCCAGCTCCACTTGATCCTCCTGCCCTTCATGTTCCAATTTACCTTTAATTTTCTTGTACTATTTACTACCACGAAATTTCCCATTTTTCTTCCACCCTTTGGTCATAAACTTCTTCCTCTTGCCATTCATGTTCAACCTCACAAAGTTCCCCTCACCGACACCTTTTTCAACTTCACAGTTGGCATTGGCACATTAGCACCTATCAAATTAGGATGCCTCTTCCCCAATTTCCCAGCAAGACCTGTTGAGAAATGATGGTTGTGCTTCATATGTAGGTGTGGAAGATTCCCAATGTTCCTCTTCATCAATCCAAGTATTGTTTGGAGGGTTCCCCCACCATGGAGTGTAAGTGTTGGGATATTGATTTCCCCATTCAGAACAACCTACCATTGGTGGAGGAGAGATTTGTGCCCTTGACAGCTCATCACTCACTTGTTGGATGTTTACGGCTAATTGCAGCATATCTACCCGCAGCTGCAGCTCAGATATCTCCATTTCTGCATCAGATGGTTGATAGCAATTGTAGTCCATGATCCTGTGTAATCAATTTTTCACCTCACAGACAATTAAGCCCAAGATCAAAGAAACACAAAAACAAATATATACAACACTAACAAAAGAAAAGATATCAATTATATACAGAAAAATAAAATAAAATAAAAAATGTCTAAATTAGTTATCTCATTTGTTACTAATGATATTGACAAAACCAATCCCCGGCAACGGCGCCAAAAACTTGACACGGACTCGGCAAGTGTACCGGTTCGTTGCAAGTAATAAAACGGTAAGACCGGATATCGTTCTCAGGGATCGTGGACAATTACCATTTCGCAAATTAGACTACTATCTAGGCGATCAAATTTTGGAGTGAAGGTAGCTCTAACATCTAACAAGCAAACAAGAATAAAATATTTTTGTTCTTTTTGGAATTTTATCAAACAGTTAATATGCAAACAGAAATGTGAATAACAATTAGATAGAATTGCTAGGGTTAGACTAATCTAATCCTCCCTTGATTGTTATGAAATGATAACTAACACAGTTCCTACTTCACTTATGACAATCGAATCTTTTCTAATATACTCAAACCCTAATGTCTTAGGTGGAATGAGCCTAAAATCCCAAATTAAACCCTAATGTCTTAGGTGGATTAATCAGAGAAATTGCATTAAGAATAAAGATTCATAAGATTGCAAGCAGCCAACACCTATGTCTAGATTCTTGGACTACTTGGCATATGATTCATGAGCATGCTTTAACATCAACCTTTCAATTGTCTATCAAAGCAACTAATCATTCCTAAGATGATCAAGCCTAGGAAAGCATTAAGCATAGAATCATACACTCATAAAGAAGAAGGAAACTGTATTAAAATCAAGTCATTTTACAACCAAGTTCAGATAGCAATAGTCTAACCCCAACAAAGGGGAATTTAGCTACACATAATTGAAGATAAAACAAAAGAAAGAGTGACAGAGATGAACAAAGGAGAGAGCTCCATAGAATGTTGCACAGCAGCCACAGCAGCAGAGGATCTGTTTTAGGGTTTTCTGGATGTTCTCTTCTGTTCTGCCCAGAGTTTCCTTTATAACTCGTGGCCGGTCACGGCCGTGACAGCCATCACGGCCAGGCCGTGACGGTTTCTGTCTCTTGCAGTTCTGGCAAAATTACTCTCTCGCGAGGCGAGCCTCTCTTCACGACGCGAGCCAACTTTTTCGTGCCCGTGATCTCCATCACGGCCAAGCCGTGATCGTCTCTGACTTTTGGTGGTTTTGGCACAATCAGTCTCTCGCGTGGCGAGCAAACATTCGCGTCGCGAGCCATTTTTTCACGCCCTTGATCTCTATCACGGCCAAGCCGTGATCGTCTCTGACTTTTGGTGGTTTTGGGTCACGACCGTGATAGCCATCACGGCCAGGCCGTGACAGTTTCTGACTTTTGGCCCCCTTTTCTTCAGTTTTCAGGCCTTCTCTTCATCTCAGCTTCCTCATGGCTAAATCTTAGGCATTTAATCAAAAATCCCTGCAAAACAACACACAATACCACCTTATCCGTTCCAAAGGAAAAACTAAACAAAATCCAACTAAAATGGCCTAACTAAATGCAAATGCATGTAGAAATGTACATGGAAAATGAGGTGAAATCACACTCATCAAGAAACATCCCAAACTGAATTTCACTAAATGGTTGAATCTATGTACAACAAGCAAATCATGTAAACAGTGGTCGACGATGGCGTTGCGACTGAACGACAGCGAGGAGGCAGCTGACAATAGTGTGGTTGCTGGGCATATTGGAACGAGGCAGATCTACAGTGGGCTGGTGTGGTCCGCGATGGTGGTGGGGGTGGCGGCGGAGAGAGGGGAGTGAGAGAGTAGGGTGGCCGGTGGGGTGGGATTGGCGAAGGTGGCTGACCCACTAATCCTCCTCACCACCTTCGTAGTGTTCCTGTTCCTTCTTGACCCAAGACACGATCCATTGAAACATTCACGGAGTCATCCATTGCTCCGACAACGAACATGCTCCGACGACGGGAGGAGATTCGGGAAGCACGGTGGATCTTCACAGTGTATATAACCAGAACAAGGGGGCTGAAGGTGGAGGAGGATGGGCAAGGGAGGAAGAGAGAGAAGTGGATGCAAATTAAGTGTGGATGGTTTAGATTGAGATGTGTAGGACTGCTTAATCGGATGGCTAGAACGAACTTGTGCATCATGGGGGTATCCATCAAACTTGTGCACCGTAGAATTCACCACCATACACATGAATATGCTTATCTAGAAGACTTGTTCCACAAATTCACTAAGCATTAGATACAAGATTTCTTTAAATTATACCCTCATGCTGTTCAACTTGGAAAGCTAACACTAACTTGTGCGTAACTCGGGATAAGGAGTTCCTATTGACATGAGGTGTGAATCATTGGAAAGATAAGTCATCAAAATACTCTCATTTGAAATATCAAATGTTTTAGGAGGCTGGAGTATCATGTTCAATCGCGCCTTGCTCCACATAATTTTGTAGAACATGAAGTTTCTGACAGTCGTACAGACCTCCAAATCATACACCGTTTGTTTCAATTGAAAGCCAAGACAAACATTTAAATGCCACAAAAATATTAGAATTTTTGGAATTGTAAATCAATACAGATTTTGTTTCAAAGTTGATCTTCGTGCTGCAGATTTCACTTCTGACAGCCTGACTTCCGAGTGGCATAATTTGGGCTACCGAAGCCCTTTTGACTTGGTTCCAGAGGATAAATAAATCTAAGACATAATAGTTTAAGTGTTATAAAAATTAGAATTTGTGGTCATCTCAGGAGCTCTCAGCAACTCATTATGCAGAAGAATTTTTCTGCTATGACGAATTCTAAACTGTCTAATCTCGGAGGCACATATCTCGGGATGTAGAGACCCAAATGAATTGGTTCTAGTTTCATTTGAAATCTAATACAAAATAGTATCTACATACAATTTTTTAGAATTTTTCGTTGAGTGATTTAACACAGTTTTTAATTTAAAGTCTGGTCTCGGATGAGCATATCTTGGGATTTAGATACCCAAATGAATTGGTTCTAGTTTCATTTGAAATCTAATACAAAATAGTATCTACTTACAAATTTTCAGAATTTTTCGTTGAGTGATTTAACACAATTTTTAATTTAAAGTTTGGTCAAGATTTTGGACAATAACAAGTTTCATCAAGAAACATGTTGATCCCGGGTTTGGGGTTTATCTTCAACACTTGGTCACTCAAACTCGAGTTTCATAACTTGATTTATCTACAAACAATGTCACCAATCATATATTTTAGACCAAGCTTAATTTCGTATACTTCCAATGTATATGTCAAGTTTAGACACTTTTATCCAATGATTTTTCTTTTAAGGAACTAGGGTTCTAAAACCCATTTTGCAACACCTACAACCACTCATCTATATCCATACAAAATTACACATGTTAACATCTACATTAAGAGTTTTACCATACCGAAATTACAACTTCAAATCACAAATAGAAAAACTAAAGCTCCATCAATGGAGTTCTTCACCCCAATTTCTAGGGTTTGACCCATCAATCATAACCTTGATATTCCTTTCAATTTCATGGACGAAATATCAATATGTAAACCTAAACCAAAACAAACTCAAGTAAATACCAAAACCCCTCACTTTGAGTAGAAGCCAAATTCGGATTTGACATAGGGTGGGTGTTCTCCTCTTGATTTTGAAGCTCCAAGGTGTTTAAGGCTTCTTCAAGCTCTCTTTCTCATCCTAAACCAATAGGGAGCAAGTTCCCTAATTTGTTAGACAAAAATCTTAGAAAACCTAAGCTGCAAGTTGAAGGAGCTAGGTCCCTGGGATTTTTGCTATAAAAGGGGCGTGAAGGAGAAAGCAAAAGGGGGTCCGACAATTATCTCGTTTTGCTCTGTGGAAGGACGAAATTCCAGACAATAGGAACTTGTATTACCATTTATTTTGGTGAGGCTTTTCACCTGTTAGTGCTTTGAG
Source organism: Sophora flavescens (assembly GCA_030762895.1). NCBI lineage: Eukaryota > Viridiplantae > Streptophyta > Magnoliopsida > Fabales > Fabaceae > Sophora > Sophora flavescens. The sequence continues at coordinate 175,467,202 of CM061064.1, forward strand.
TGATTTAGACTCTTTTGTTAAGAGATCGAGAGTTCAAGAGGGTAAGAATACTTGCTATCCTAAACTCTTGGAAGAATCACCATTTGGTAATTTTTACTGCAACTTATTTACTGATAGTCATGAATGATATTGGGTTTAAATATGATGTCCATTGAATATTTATTTTTTCGTGTTTCACGTTACACAGTGTTCAGTTTTTTTTAAGTAAAGTGACAAGTCATCATAAATTTATTAATAAAATAAAAAAAAACAAGGATACGGGGGACAAAAACCAAAATCAAAACCCATGCAAAATAAACGACAATCAAGCATATCTAGAATTAAGTTTTTTATTCAGTCTCGGGTCTTACGAGATTTGGACGTAACCACCATGAAACCATCTTCAACAACATTATTATTATTCTGCTCTCATTCCTTAGGAGTACTAGCATCTTTCTACTCAGTTAATTTGATTTCTCCTCAATTTAGAGTATACTTTGCGGCACATGATCTATTCGATTAATTACTCGAGTTGTATGTTTTGTAACTTTGTCCCTGTCTCTATCTTGGCAAATGAAGTTATTGACCTTTGTAACAAGATGGCTGTACAGTCCCACCAGTTTTGTTATTTTTTAGTATGAGTGCAGCTTGTATAACTGCATAATTTTTTTCATCTACTAAAATCTGTTTTCTCTTTGTTGCAAAGTATTTTGAGTTCCTCTTGGTATGCTTGAGCATGGAATAAACAACTGAACTGGTATGTGTTGGTTGAAGCTACTTGGTTGCTTTGTTTGAAGATTCATAAGCCAAAGTTTTGTTAATTTTTTAGAAGTGAAATTAGCCTGATTACATAACAGCAAGTAAAAGACTAGTTTGTGGCATGTACGTACTTGTGTTTGCTTGATGGATTTTAGATTTTAGAGAATGCATGAGTTGTATTGATACTGTGATGAATATAACAAACTTGTGATCCTAGACAACAATATTGATTGCGTAACCTGTGTTTGAATACTGGATTTTCAACATAGATTCTTGTGTTGCCTTCATATGGATTGTTGTGTCAATCTGTTGTTATATATCTTTTCTGTCATCATCATTTGTTTTTCCATCTTAGGTTCACTTAAACATTCCTAATATTTTCTTCATGCTTTAAACAAATTGATATGTACACCAGCAGTGTATCATGAAAGTAAAAAATTTGAATGGTTTGAATATAAATGTAAGGTTCATAGAAACTGCTTTGTGTGGGTGCCCATGGTTTATGACAAAGAAAATGAAGAGTGATGCTGGAAAGTTTTTTATGTTGGCAGCACTACTTTAAATAGCAATGTTAGATACCCTTGAATAGCAATATGTTTCAGAATATGTTATATGATACCCTTTTAACATGCTTTAAGATTATGCTTGTGTGAACACTCCATTTTGACCGGGTCTTTTAGTCTTCACTAAAAAATTTCAAAAAAAAAAAAAAATTGCAAATAAAATAAAAAAAATAATAAAAATAATAAAAAGATTTTCAATTGGGCCAGGTCAGTTAAACCCATTTCATCATTCTCCAATAAACCCTAGCAGCCACTTTATTTTGAATTTTAAATATAGTTGGCAAATCCCTTAATTTTTGTAGATGACGCTCAACAGTTTTTGATTCTATTTCAAATCAGAGATAGAAATCTTAATCTTGGCAGATTTTTAGGATCAAGATCATATAGAAATCATAATTTTGGCAGATTTTTAAGATCAAGATCAGAGCGAATTGGCATTATAAAATCACAACAGGGGCCACAGAATAAAAAAAAAGAAAAAGAAAAAAAGGGGCCTCCACGAAAAAAAACCCTACTCATTCTTCTCTATCTATCTATCATACAGTAGCCACCATTCTCTTCCATTTTAACTTGACTCCAACCTTAACAACGACAACGAATGGGAGGAAAATTTCACAACCACAACAACAGGGAGAGAAAGACAGAACAATAAAAAAATGTCTCTGCAAGTATCTTGAACATAGAGAGAAAATACTAAGAGCAACCAATATACAGAGAGTAGAGAGATAGAAGGAGAAGGAAGAGGACCCCTTGTCCCTGTCCCTGTGTCCCCACGCGCGCCTGCCACCGCCTCTGCCGTAGACCACTACGTCGCCTCCCTTCCAGCCGCACACCGCCGCTTCAAGTGGCCGCTCCAAGCAGGACCAATTCCACGAGCCGTTGCACCGCCAACCGCAGCCACCACCCTCACTCTGTCCAGATCTGGATTCGGATCTCTTCTCAATAAAAGACCCATCCCCGACGCCGCTTTGCTCCGCGATCTGTACCGCCGCCCCGAGACAAAAATGCCGCTGCTCTGAGTTCCGCTGGTTCCTCCGTCACACCACCGGCCTCCGCTTCTTTCCTCCGTTCACACGCAAGTGAATGGTCAAGTGGCTCTTGGTTACCTCTATACTCTGTTCTGCAACGTTACTTTTGTTTTAGCTTGATGTGCTGATACAATGTATTAGTCTTAGCAGGTTTTTAAAAAAGGGAAAAAAATATATCTTTTCTTTTGTGATTTTCTTGTGAAATATTTATTTTAAAACAGATAAATAGAATGACATAAAAAGGAAATACTGAAAAATAATTTTGGGATTGCTTTGTGAGTGGTTTCACACTCAATTCCTTAGATGCATGATAGCTCTGTGGCGTATCTGCCATGTTCTATCTCGCTTAGGATTTTTTTTTCGATTAAAAAAAAATAAAAATAAATATATAAAAACCTCCTTTAAACTAAAAAAAACCCTTTTTCATAAAATTAAAATCAACCAACAAATAAAATATTTTCTATAAGAACTACGTGGCTTTGAGTTTCCCCATCAAAGCAGGGAATATGTAGGAGCGAGATTAATCATCTCGTCAAGCCAAAATTTTATTTTTCCTTTACTTTTGTGTGTTTTTTTTAATTTGTTAATATAGTTAATCAAAATAATAAAAACTGTGTTATTTAGGGATGCCCTATGGATTTATGTGTCGTGTTCAACTGAAAATATTAATTAGTAATCTCTTTATTCGCATAAATAATCTTTGGGGTAAAATAAATAATTTAAAAGTTATTAATTTTGCACAATTAATTCAAGGTATCATTCGTAGAATGAGCGTTGTAGGGTGCTTAATACCTTCCCTACTCGTAACCGACTCCCGAACTCAACTTGGTTCCAAAGACCGTTTTTAAAGGTTTTCCAATTTTTCCTAAATTAAATAAAATTGGTGGCGACTCTACATTTTTTTTTAAATCTCTTCTTATCGCCGTTCTTGCCGTAATTTTTGGTTGCGACAGATGGCGACTCCGCTGGGGATTTTTTTTAAGAGAGTCATGCCTTTTATAATTAATTGTTCAAACTTTAGTAAATTTTAACTTATTTGTTTTACCCCCTTTATTTTATTTTATTTAAAAAAAAGATAAAAATATATGAAAAAAATACTCCATCTATTTTTTAAAAAATAACTTAGTTTTTGTTTTCTTTATCTTATTTTAATTTTTCCTTAATGTTCATATTTTACCTTATTTGGTTATTTGATATACTTCATTGATGATATCTTGGTTTAATACCTCAACCCTAAGGTAGACGTCCCCTAGTTTGTGTATATATATTTGGCTTTGTCTTGTAAGGTATGTCGTAGTTTTTAAGGCTATATAGGTTTTGATGCTCCCTCCACACACTGTATTGTCACTTGCTGCACACACTTTTTAGCTCTATACCCGAGCTTGTGGATAGCTTTGGATTAGACGGTGCCTCAGCATTGTCATTGAACGGCCTAGTGCCACTCTGATATTTGATGAGTCATCACTCAGATTGTTACTGGTATCATGGACTAGTCATCCTATGAGGGTTTATCCCTACTTGTCGCTAGGGTCATGAGTCGGGTCCTTACCTTTCGAGACAGGGGCAATCTGGGGATCACGACCTTTAGAATTCTAGATCTACCCTGAAATTTTCACTAATAGTTCAACTTAGTGGCCAATCCCCTTAGAGTCATGACCTAAGGACCTCTTACGACATGCTATACCATTTTAGGACACAGCGAGCATTTTTTCCCTCTATCCTATATGTTCTTGCACCTATAAGAAAAAAAAGGATGTATGGTCAACTTTAAAAAAAAAAATTGATTTCATGTTTTTTTTTCCCTTTAAATTTCCCCTTCATAAAAAACTTGTTTCATGTATCTCATGCATTTTTAAACTTGAAATAAAAAAAAAGACTCACCACATGCACAAACTTACATTTTTCTTTCCAAACATGCCATGCATTATTTTTATTCTTGTTATTTCTTAAAAAAAAATCAAAAAAAAAGAAGCTGAATTGAAAATATTTTGAGAAAAAAGGATTCATTTCAAGCAAATATATATATATATATATATATATATATATATATATATATATATATATATATATATATATATATATATATCTGCGTCTCACCTCAAGATAAGTTTTGCATCTAAGAAAAAGTAGGGACGGTGATTTTATCTATTTTAATCCCAAGAATGACTTTCTCATAGAAGAAAAGTTGAATCATTGCGCGTCCCAAAAAAGAAGTCACCAATCAAACTCGTGTTCACAACACTAGAGCTAGAATAGCTTCTAGAAATCATGAAGCAGGAAGGAATCTGAGTTTGGGAATGGATGGAATGAGAGGAAGAATAGATGAGATGAATGAGACCCAAGCAAGACTAGAAGCAATATTGCAGGATATGAGGGAGTCACTAAGTTTGCTTAGTACAAATAGAAGTGCAAATAAAGCTGGTCCATATAAGACTTCACAACAAACCCCTTCGATGGTAACAACACCAATTTTCTCAAGCATAAGTACAAGCTTTACTCAGGGGTTGCCTTACCAAGAGCATCCGCATTACACAACGCCAATAGTAATTCCCATCGGAGAAGGATATCAATTTTTGGAAAATTCCTATCACAAAACTCCCGGATATGTAGGACTCGCCTGGAAACAACCTCATGTGTCCATTCTCAAGGACAAAAGGGAGGAGGAATGGATGGAGAAAGTAGAAAAGGAGATCAAGGCAATTAGAGGTTCTGATGCTTATGGCTCCCTCAAAATAGAGGAACTGTGTCCTGCCACGGAAGTCATGATCCCCAAGGATTTTAAGGTTCCGGATTTTTCCAAGTATGACGGAAGCGGGAATCCACGATTTCACTTAATCAGCTATGCCACCAAAATGGCAATTTGTTCTAAGGATGACAGATTCCTCATCAGTTTTTTCCATGAAAGTTTGACAGGTCTCGCATTAGAATGGTACCTTCAATTAGATCATTCTAAGATCTCGAGGTGGACGGAATTGGCTGATATGTTCATGGATCAATACAAGTACAATCTGGATGCGGCTCCCACCAATGAACAACTTATTGTGATGCAAAAAAGAGACGAGGAATCCTTCAAGCAGTATGCACAAAGGCGGAGAAGTTTGGCAGCACAAGTTCAACCCCCATTGACATTATCTGAGACGTGCTCGTATTTTTTGGGAACTCTGGGAGCACCCTTTATATGGGCAACGACAGGAGTCTCTTATAAAGATTTTTCAGATTTGATCTCTGCAGGGGAGAGAATTCAAATTTTGGCTAAAGCTGGGAAGCTGCCGATTGATGATGCAGAAGGTAGAGAGCCAAAAAAAGTGGTTGACCCAAGGAAGAAGGAAGCCGAGGCAAATCATATACAACACCAAGAAACCACCATTCCCCAATATTCAACATTGTACCCAAGATATCAAACACCACCATATGATCCTAATCCTTACTTTCTATACCAGACACCTACATTCATATACCCACCTCACCAGATCTTCCATCCCACAAATGTTTTCCAAGCTCCATGATCACCTTGTCCATACACACAACCACACTCATCATATCCCACTGTTTCCCCACCAAATCACCCTAGCCAATTCCAACCCAAAGTGAACCCACAAATGAGAAGAACCTTTCGCCCTCCATCAACCCTACCACCTTTCCCAAGGCTATCCATTTCCAAGGATGAGTTATTCCAACAATTATTTGATGTCCATATGATTTCGGAGAAGCCTGTGCGCCCAAGGGAACCCCCATTTCCAGCATGGTATGACCCAAATGTCACTTGTAAGTTTCACATGGGGGTAGGTGGTCACTCTATTGATAATTGTGAAGATTTCAAGACCACTGTGAGAAGGCTGTTAGCGTCTGGACTAGTTAGTGTTAAAAGGGAAGAGCTTATCATTACAAATGATTCTTTTGACAATAGTTGAGGAAATACAATATTTGGCATTTTGTTTTATCCATCAATAGATTGTCACGATGATGGTTTAACTATTTGTTGTGTTTAGTGATTAGAATCTGTTGAGATCTAAGTTTTTGTCATACTTCTTGAAGCTAATATATAATAAATTTGCATGGATTCCATCACAGTTTAGCTTCTTCATTTATGTGTTTACCTCTATCTTTCTTGTCGGTTTCTTCTTTGACATTGGAACTACGTGGGTATCCAGCCCTTGGATTTTTTTTTCTTTCTTGGTGAAACCCTTTGCGCATGTTCTATTTGCTCCAAGAAAAAAAAAAAGAAAGAAATAAAAAAAAGAAAAAAAAGAGTAAATGAATGAAGGTGTTTTTTTTTTACCATGTCTCAAGTTTAATTCTTTATGAAAAATGAGTAATCCTAATTTGAAATGATGATTGGCCATCTTTCTCTATCCTTCAAAAAAAAAAAATCATTATCCTTTGTTACCCCTGTTGAGCCTTATAAATTCGTTCAAAATAACCTTGGACAAGGATCACCCCTGCAAAAGGGGGCTCTTATAAAAGATTGATTGGAACCACAATAAGTGAAGGAAAAGGAAAGAAGAATCTGAAGGAGATGCTAAAAGAAAGAAGAAGAGGAAGCAAAAGAAGGAAAATGTGATGCTAAAAGCAAAAAGAGACAATATTGGCAATGTAATTGAATTGAAAAAAAAAAAAGGGATGAGAAGGAGCAAAATGAAATGAAAAAAATAAAAAGTTGTGTGTGCAAGTTAAAGAAAGCAATTCTCTTGATGATGTAAGATCCTTTGTCTCATTCACCCTCAAACACTTGTTTGAGCCTTTTATACATTTTGTTTCTTAACCCTTAAACTATGGCCACGTTACAAGCTTTAAAAGTCCATTCTGATCAATGAGGAATTACCCTTATTTTCATAAAATATTAATCGTGAGACAAGATATCCACACTTTCTTTTCCAAGCACTTTGCTCTTTTAAAAAAAAAAGAATAAAAAAAGAAAAAAAAGCTCGTTAGACTGAAAACTCGAAAGGGCGGTCTAAGCAAAAGTTAGGGCGAGATTTGGCTTGAATGAGGATAACTTTATCCTCAGAACCATAAACTGGGGCAATTTTTTTTTTTTTGGGCAATGTCGTTCTTAAAAGGTGTACCCTTGGTTGTGTTTATTCTAGAACGCCTTACGCTGGGGCAATTTTGTTCTTGAAAGGTTTACCCATGTTTGAGTTTTTGTTTTGGAATATCTTACACTGGGGAAAATTTCGATCGTGATATCCACTTGTTGAGAAAAGGTCAATCTCATTAAGATCAGAACAATCCAGATTAAGAAAACAACCCCTTTGAAATCCCTACCATCCTTTGTGTCCCTTTCCTTGTTTTCCGTATCTTGTGAAGTCAAACGCACAAGTCAAAGTTATCGAGTCAATCAAATCCTTTTTCATCACACTTCTAAATCAATGCATATCTGTTATATTATGTTTCAAGAAAGATGAACCTGGACATAATAGTATGATTTAACCATCTAATGGTAATCTTTTGATGAACAGTCCATACCAAAAGAGCTCTGAAGTTTCAGTAATGGAAGGAAATGACATCCTTATGGACAATAAAGACTGAGAGGTAGAAATGGATATACTGGAAGTAGCAAGCCTCAAGGAGGCATTATCAAGTGAAAAGGGATATATGCAAGATCAATTTTGCAGAAGAGTCCATTTGAATATGAGTTTGATTAGTGAAAGCTTTTCTGAGAAGCGTTTGGTTCCACATTTTCTAAAAGGTAGTTTTCAATAAATTTCTCGAGTCATGGCCCAATCATAAAATTTTCGACTCAATGGTCTATATATATATATTTAAGGCTCATGGCTTGCTTGTTTTGACTCAAGGTCCATCGCATTCTCGGGTCATGGCCCAATCATAAAACTTTCATGACTCAATGGTCTATTTTTATAAGGCTCATGGCTTGCTTGTTTTGACTCAAAGTCCATCAATTTCTCGGGTCATGGCCCAATCATGAAATTTTTCAGACTCAATGGTCTACTTTTTAAGGCTAATGGCTCACCTGCTTTGACTCAAGGTCCATTGCATGAAATTCTCGGGTCATGGCCCAATCATAAATTTTTTCTGACTCAATGGTCCATTTTTAAGGCTCAAGGTCCACTGCATGAAATTCTCGGGTCATGGTCAAATCATAAAATTTTTCTGACTCAATGGTCTATTTTTAAGGCTCATGGCTCACTTGTCCATTGCATGAAATTCTCGGGTCATGGCCCAACCATAAATTTTTTTGACTCAATGGTCTATTTTTAAGGCTCATGGCTCACTTGTCCACTGCATGAAATTCTCGGGTCATGGCCCAATCATAAAATTTTTCTGACTCAATGATCTATTTTTAAGGCTCATGGCTTACTTGTTTTGGCTCCAGGCTCACATATTTTGACTCAAGGTGCACTGCATTTTATTTTTGGAGCTCTGAGGCTCACTGCGTTTTTATTTATGGGATCTGAGGCCCACTGTAATTTATTTTTCGAGCTCTGAGGCTCACTGCGTTTTTATTTATGGGATCTGAGGCCCACTGTAATTTATTTTTCGAGCTTTGAGGCTCACTGCATATTTATTTTTGGGATCTGAGACCCGCTGCGAATTTATTTTTCGAGCTCTTATACTCGCTGCTAATTTTATTTCTGGGATCTGAGGCCCGCTGTAAATTTATTTTTCGAGCACTGAGGCTCATTGCTAATTTTATTTATGTGATCTGAGGCCCACTGCAAATTTATTTTTTGAGCTCAGAGGCTCACTGCTAATTTTGTTTTTGGGATCTGAGGGACGCTGCAAATTTATTTTTTCGAGCTCTGAGGCTCACTACTAATTTTATATTTGGGATCCGAGGCCTGCTGCAAATTTATATTTCGAGCTCCGAGGCTCACTACTAATTTTATATTTGGGATCTGAGGCCCACTGCAATTTATTTTTCGAGCTCTGAGGCTCACTGCAAATTTACTTTTGGGATCTGAGGCCCGCTGCAAATTTATTTTTCGAGCTCTAAGGCTCACTACTAATTTTATATTTGGGATCTGAGGCCCCCTGCAATTTAATTTTGGGATCTGAGGCCCACTGCATTTTATTTTTCGAGCTCTGAGGATCACCTGTCATTTTTGTTTTCCAAGCTCTAAAGTTAAATTTTCTCCAGCCTGTTTCCTATCCCGGCCAAAATGCGAGTTCATTTTCTTTACTAGTTCCTTACTATTATCACATGAAAAATCGTTCTTTCTTCATGTATTCCAGTAATGAACAAGTAAAGAGGGACAACTGTGAACACCCCATTTTGACCGGGTCTTTTAGTCTTCACTAAAAAATTTCAAAAAAAATAAAAAATTGCAAATAAAATAGAAAAAAATAATAAAAATAATAAAAAGATTTTCAATTGGGTCAGGCCAGTTAAACCCATTTCATCCTTCTCCAACAAACCCTAGCAGCCACTTTATATTGAATTTTAAATCTAGTTGGCAAATCCCTTAATTTTTGCAGATGAGGCTCAGCAGTTTTTGATTCTATTTCAAATCAGATATAGAAATCTTAATCTTGGCAGATTTTTAGGATCAAGATCAAATAGAAATCATAATCTTGGCAGATTTTTAGGATCAAGATCAGAGCGAATTGGCATTATAAAATCACAACAGGGGCTACAGAATAAAAAAAAGAAAAAGAAAAAAAAAGGGCCTCCACTAAGCCTCCACGAAAAAAAACCTACTCATTCTTCTCTATCTATCTATCATACATTAGCCACCATTCTCTTCCATTTTAACTTGACTCCAACCTTAACAACGACAACGAATGGGAGGAAAATTTCACAACCACAACAACAGGGAGAGAAAGAAAGAACAATAAAAAAATGTCTATGCAAGTATCTTGAACATAGAGAGAAAATACTAAGAGCAACCAATATACAGAGAGTAGAGAGATAGAAGGAGAAGGAAGATCGGACCCCTTGTCCCTGTCCCTGTGTCCCCACGCGCGCCTGCCACCACCTCTGCCGTAGACCACTACGTCGCCTCCCTTCCAGCCGCACACCGCCGCTTCAAGTGGCCGCTCCAAGCAGGACCACTTCCACGAGCCGTTGCGCCGCCAACCGCAGCCACCACCCTCACTCTGTCCAGATCTGGATTCGGATCTCTTCTCAATAAAAGACCATCCCCGACGCCGCTTCGCTCCGCGATCTGTCTGCCGCGCCCGAGACGAAAATGTCGCTGCTCTGAGTTCCGCTGGTTCCTCCGTCACACCACCGGCCTCCGCTTCTTTCCTCCGTTCACGCACAAGTGAATGGTCAAGTGGCTCTTGGTTACCTCTATACTCTGTTCTGCAACGTTACTTTTGTTTTAGCTTGATGTGCTGATACAATGTATTAGTCTTAGCAGGTTTTTAAAAAAGGGAAAAAAATATATCTTTTCTTTTGTGATTTTCTTGTGAAATATTTATTTTAAAACAGATAAATAGAATGACATAAAAAGGAAATACTGAAAAATAATTTTGGGATTGCTTTGTGAGTGGTTTCACACTCAATTCCTTAGATGCAGGATAGCTCTGTGGCGTATCTGCCATGTTCTATCTCGCTTAGGAGTTTTTTTTTCGATTAAAAAAAAACTAAAAACTAAATATATAAAAACCTCTTTTAAACTAAAAAAAACCCTTTTTCATAAAATTAAAATCAACCAACAAATAAAATATTTTCTATAAGAACTACGTGGCTTTGAATTTCCCCATCAAAGCAGGGAATATGTAGGAGCGAGATTAATCATCTCGTCAAGCCAAAATTTTATTTTTCCTTTATTTTTGTGTTTTTTTTAATTTGTTAATATAGTTAATCAAAATAATAAAAACTGTGTTATTTAGGGACGCCCTATGGATTTATGTGTCGTGTTCAACTGAAAATATTAATTAGTAATCTCTTTATTCGCATAAATAATCTTTGGGGTAAAATAAATAATATAAAAGTTATTAATTTTGCACGATTAATTCAAGGTATCATTCGTAGAATGGACGTTGTAGGGTGCTTAATACCTTCCATACTCGTAACCGACTCCCGAACTCAACTTGGTTCCAAAGACCGTTTTTAAAGGTTTTCCAATTTTTCCTAAATTAAATAAAATTAGTGACGACTCTACATTTTTTTTAAATCTCTTTTTATCGCCGTTCCTGCCGTAATTTTTGGTTGCGACAGCTTGGATGATGCTGCTTATTTTTTTTATGCTGTCACATGAAGGCCTAACAGCCATGAGCCATGAGTCATGGTTTTTTTTTATTTTATCTGCATGCTCCTGTTAATATTGAAATTGGACTTGGATTGGAAGTTCTCTGTGTTTGATGACCTTTTACAACTCATTATATCTTTTGGCATGAGCTTTATGTTGTCTATCGATATGTTTGTCATCCCATTTCATTTTTTTAAAGATAGCAAAAGACATCCATGAGTTTTTTTGTCTTTTATTTACTACCGTGAGTGGAGATGAGCCTATGCTCTCTTGCCTTGCGAATCCTATATATGTATTTGAAAAAGGAAAAAGAAAAAGGAAGCCAAGAACTGGTCCCCTTTCTGCAGCCCTTCAGTTGTTATAAACATCAATTTGTAACCCTTTCATATTTATAAATAAACTTTGGTGATGTCTCTGTAAGTCGAGTTTCACTTGCGCGTAATAAATAGTCAATTTAATCTTAACAATTTGTTGGCTCCAACATTCAAATTCTCCTTTGTCATGTAAATGATAACATTCACAAATTCTTTTCGGGAGGACAACAAATGATAAAAATTAAAGTTCTTTTCTTTGTAAATGATTTGCATCTCAAAAAATAAAATTCGATAAAAGGCATCGATTTAGTTGTTAGATTGATTGGTTTGTGAACACCTAATTTTATCCGGGTATTATATCCTTTTAATTAATATTTACAAAATAAAAAATGGAAAATACAAAAATAATAAAAAATGTGTTTATGTTATTAGCCCAACTTGTTTTTGTTACAAGTTGTTTTGAATCCAAGCCCAAGTAAAAAATATATGTATATAAAAAAATAAAAAAATAACAAAAAGAAAAAAGAAATAATGTCCTGAATGTGAAATATTGTGCCCAGTGTGTTCTCTCCATCGTAGCTCTTTTCAATGCACAAGCTCAAGCACAGGTTCCCATTTTTGGGTAGTTTTCAGAACATGGGGAAGGGTATTTTGCCTAGATCAGAGGAGTGGAACACTAAAAATGGAAATGGAGAGATGACTGGAGCATGGTTCAATCTCTGCAACACTCCACACCATCCCATCAATAGTCCCTTTCATCCCCAGCTGGCCTGAAAGATTTTGTCATTTTTATTCACTGGTTCTCCTATAAGTTGGAGAACACATTAGAAGGAAAGGTGGAGGAGGGAGCACAAAGCAAAATCTGAAAGAGAGGAAAACAGAAGGGGGAGGAGGCGAGAACCAAAAGGGGGGAAAGGGGGGGGACCAACCAGAAAATATTCTCTGAACCAACAAAAAATAAAAGAAACTATCTCTCCCTGTACGTGAGGCCCCTCCCCTGACCTTTTTTCTTTTTCTTTCTCTTTCCTTTTCTTTCTCTTTCTCACGTTCCAGGCTCTGTTCTTCCTTTTTTTTTCTTCTTTCATCTTAACTTCAACCCTTCTTCCTCCTTCACCATAAACCCATCACCCTCATCCTTCCACCTTCATCTTTCTCCTCTCATTCTTCTTCTTCTTCAACAACCCAACAACAACAAACAAGAAAAACAGAAAAAAGCCACATACACACACACAACTCAGATCTGTTTCTGGTTCGTTCTCCACCGAGTTGCAGATCCGGGTTTTCTGGTTCGTCCTCCTCCGCGCGACCACCGCGTCCTCCACCACGCGCACGCCTGCGCGCGCCGCCGCGAACCACCAGCCCACCTCGAACCATCACAGTATAGCCTCCCGACACGTCGCAGAGAAAAACGGCTCGGATCTGCACTCTCCACCATCCAGTTTCTGCTTTCGGGTCATCGCCACAATCGTACCATCACCGCCGACGACAACCCCGAGTCGCTGTCCCGTCCACGCCCACCACCGCTCATCCGGTCTGCGCGCCGTCCGAACCAAGTTCTTGTTTGGGGCGTGAAGTAAGATACCAGAAGAGTTTCTGGTTATGTGAGCTTCTCCTTAATTTCTTTTTAGTTTAACTTTAGGTCCTTGTTTTCTCTTTCTTTAGGTTTATGGTATTGGGCTATTTTGTCAGTGGGCTAAACCCATTTAGTTTCTTTGATTTTGGTGATGGGTTTTAAAATAAAGAAAAAAAATCAAAAATAAAAAGATAAAAAGTAAAAATAAAAATCATTTTTAAGCAAAAATGTTTTTTTTTTGAGTTCACGCAACAATTTACGACGTTGATGTATGAATTTTCATCCTCAAGTGTTGTATGAATTGTAATGGTTTATCGTATAACACTGTTATCTTGAACCCTGTGCCAAAAATGAATTCCCTTTTATTAAGAATAATAAAATATTTTCAATGTGTTCTTTTAATAAATTTTATCCAACCTTTTTCTGTAAAAAAATAAAATGAAAATCTCTTTTTAATTCACGCAACAATCTACGACGTTGATGTATGATTTTTCATCCTCAAGTGTTGTATGGATTGTATGGGTTTATCGTATAGCACTGCTATCTTGGACTCTATACAAAAGTGAATTTATTCTGAAATAAAATCTTTTTTTTTAAATAAAATCAAAACAAAATCAAATCTTTTACCAAAAATTAAAATCAATCAACCAATCAAATATTTTCTAAAGAACTACGTGGCTTTGAGTTTCCCATCGTACTCGGGAATACGTGGGAGCAAGATAAATCATCTTGTCGGGCCAAAACTAAATTTTCCTTTTTTTGTGTCTCTTTTTATGTTAAAATAATTAATCAAAATAATTAAACTTTTCTCTTTCCAGGGATGCTCTATGGACACGGTGTCATGTTTAATCCCTTATATTTGAGGTTGCTCTGTGGACTCATGTGCCATGTTCAACCTCATTTAGTTTTTATAAACTATAAAGTTTAAAAAAAAATAAAAAATAATAAAAAATAAAAATATTAAAAGCTAAAAATAATTCTTTCTTGTAAATAATTTTTGGAGTAAAATAAATATTTAAAAGGCTGTTAAAATGTTTTTTGCACAATTAACTTGAGATACCGTTTTTAAACGGGCGATGTGGGGTGCTGATACCTTCCCTACTCGTAACCGACTCCCGGACTCATATCTCTCTTTTTAAAAGACCAGTTTACCTTTAAATAATTGGGTTTTCTAAGATTTTCCCAATAAAAATGTTAGTGGCGACTCCTCTGTTTTTTATCCATCTTTCGTGGCTCCCGGACGGGACGGTCGCGACATGGTTCCTTAATTATTCAAGAGACATCTAAGTTTCTACAACTTGACCTCTCAAAATTTCCTTTTAAGAATAAATTTTTATGTTTACATAAAAATGTTGAAATTTCCTTCTTCTTCTTTTTTCCCCTTAAAATTCACTTCTCAAAACTAAAATAAAGACTTTTAAAAAAGGGAAATCAATTTAATATACACTTGTTGATTACTCATTCGTTTGAGAGATATCTGATTTTTTACAACTTGTCCTCTCAAAAGTCATTTTTACAAATAAATAATTTCTTTTACACTAAAAAAATAACTATTAATTTTTTTAAAATTCACGTCTCAAATCAATAAATATTCAAGGGAATTAATTTAGTCGTACGGCTTAGTGATTCCTTAATCATTCGAGAGAAGTCTTATTGATCAATTACGAGCGCTACCTTACAGAAAAATCAAGATAAAGATCAAATTGGTCATAACGACTTGTTGATCCCACAAATCCGTGCTATTTTAACTATACATTTTAATAGCTCATTTTTCCGGATTTTTAATAAAAGGGGTAATCTTAATTTGCACAATCTAAGAGTAACCGTAATAACGACGGATGCTCTAGGATGTCATGAGGATAATCACCCATGGCTTCCCTAGACATAATCGACTCCCGAACCCTATTCATTTCTATTTAAAAATAAATACCATTCGCTTTTCACAAAGGCTTTTTCCAATGTTTCCCAACAATAAACTTTGGTGGCGACTCCAGTCTCAAAAAGGAAAACTATATTATCCTTTTTCCTTCTCTTCGATTCCGGTTAGCACAACTATGATGGTTCAAGTCTACGAGACACCATTGCTTATATTCAATCTTATGTTATTGCTTATCGCTCGATGGAATGTTTTTTTCAATAAAACAAATGGGGGATTGTTATGTTTAATGTAAAAAACAAAGATACATTGATGTATGCTTTTGTACATAGATGTAATTAATTAGATTTTTAACACATTGATGTATTTGGTTGTACGTTGATGTAAAAATAATTTTTTACACGGATGTATATTTTATTACACATATGTATATTTTAATACATCGATGTACCATTAAAATGCATTGATGTACATGTCTCAAAAATGTAGCTTTGATGAAAATCTTTAAATACATCGATGTACTATTTAAATACCTCGATGTACTATTTAAATACATTGATGTACTATTAAAGTACATCGATGTACATGTGCAAACTTTTGTTTTCAGTCCTTTTGCTCATTAAAGATAATTAAAAGTCATTATTACATGTTTTTATTTACATCTGTTATGTTTTCTATTGTTTTGGCTATAAAACTTGGTTTTGGGAAAGGTTTTGGTAACACAGGACATCACATTGAAATAGATTTCTTCCAAAACTTCTTTGAATCCCTTTTTTCTGAGTTTTCTAGCAATAATGTGTGAGGATGTTTGTTGATGGTTCTCCTCCGTGCAGGAAGGATCATATTTCTGGTGAGACTGTTTTATCCTGGGGACGACGAGGTTGTACACCGCTGCACAAACTAGGCAGAGCTACAAAACATCTTAAAGAGAGCGTCCTAAGTCGCGACTCAGCCTTCTGTTTCTTCTTCGAGTTCATCATTTGCAGCAACAAAAACTTAAGGACTTAAAGAATAACACCAACATTTATAAGCGATAGAGTTTCTATTGCTCTTTTACTTTATATTTCTTTATTCAGAAGTCTTTATTTTTTACATTACTTGTAAATCACTCTTAACTTTGGATTACGTCCAATCTTTGGTATCACCAAGATTTTCACAAGGTTACAATGTTAGATATTCTTTGTTTACCTAGCATCTACAAGCTTAAAACCTCGTCTTTTCAGGTCTAACACTGAGAAATGATTGTGAAATAAATTGTTCGGATTACAAACTGCAAGTCTTCCAGAAACACTCCAAGAGTAAATAAATGTGAAATAAACTCTGACTTGAGCAGCTCAGCTTCACTAGACACTTGAAACAAGACTTTCGTTTGCATGTTAAAAGAGCTCAGGTTGACGCTTGGAGCATACTAGTCTTTTGGGCAATACTCTTTATTAGACGCTTTGAAATGAATAGACGCTTGACTTGGATTGATGCTTGCTAAACTTATACATAAGAAATGTCTTCAAAAAGAAATCCATGTCTAATAAAATATGGTATCTAAATATGATATCTACACATTGAATAGACTCATTAGTAAACTTCTTAAGGTTTACTAAGATCATTTCATAAATGTTAGGGTTAATCAAAACTTATGGTAAAATACTAAAATAAGCTTATCAAACACTAGGAGACTCAATATTTAGAACCTTTTGGCTTCGACGTGACTGGAGGCTTTCAAGACTTTGATTAAGAAATCGACCTTTTGTACATTGAACTTGCTGGTATTTATAACAAAATAAAAAACTGCTTGATTGCAATCTTGATGACATTTGTACTACCAATGCATTGTAACGCTTGTTTATATATCTGCATGCCTAATAACTACCTGCTAAGCCACTACTTCCTTGTGGTTACTCCATATTTAAACTTGGATTTGAATTCCCCACATTATGGGGTGTTAGTTATAATTAAGTTTAACTTTTCAGTTGGTCCCTGAACTATTTGAAAATTTTTAACTATATTATTAAATTAAAAAAATTTCTAATTGGATCCTTAATATTTTTTTTCAATTGAGTCCTTGTAACTGATTGTCGTTAATATGTCATTTGTTGTGCTATTGTTTGTCACCAATATGGTTGGTTATATGGTTACATAAGAGATAGGAAAAAAGAATAGCAAAGAAATGTTATAAGTGAGTGTTGAGGTTTGTAGGATGTGCATGTAGAGCCAGGCGGACCTACCTTACGATTTTGTCCCCCATTTTTGAAATAATTGAACCCATGCCTTTAACATTTATGAGATGTGTAAATTAATAGCAGCTAGCTGCACCCATGAAATTACATATAGGACAATTATGAGATATACTTCCTCCGGTCTCTATTATAAACAAAAAGGTTTCAAATTTTTTGGTTCAATATATAAGCAAATTTTAACTACTTATATCCAATTTAATGATGTTATTTCTAAAATACCCTTCATTTAATACAAATTTTGTTTTCCAGTTATTCATTTTATTCCTAACAATACAAGTTTAACAAATAAGATGAAGGATAATTTAGACAACAAACTTAATTTTTTAAATAAAATTAACAATATTAAATGAGATTAACTACCCATATTAATATGTGTGTTTTATTTAATTTTTGCTTATAATAGAGATCAGAGTAGTATACATTATTTGATTAAATATATTAAAATTTTATGATTTTAACATTTTTGTCTTTATATATCTTTATATGTATGATAGTAATTATTATTATTTTTGGAAATAAATTGCCCTCACTAGTTGGTCTTAGATCCACCACTGTGTAGAGCGCACATTAGCAGATAGAGAGGATGAGTTGAATATATATGTCCAGGTTGAAATGTCACGTGGAGAATGATATAGAAAACGAAAGCTGATATGGACATCTAGGCTGGAAAACATCAATAATATTCCGTCTAAGAACATGGTTCACTAATGGATTTTCAACCCCAGGGACCCAACTAAAAAAAATTTAGATAATTGAGGACCCAATTAAAAACTTTTCTAGTTTAGGGACCTACTTGAAAACTCCCAAATAGTTAACTTGTTCACTAGACATGTCTATTAATTGACAAACACCATTAAACGTGTCATGATCAAGTGTATTAATTATAACTGACTCCTTATTAGGTCAAGATCCATTTGAATGAGGATTTTCAAAAAGGGATTTATTTTTCATTTTCTTAAAATTAAGAATGTATATGGCCAAATGACCCATCATTATAATTTGCAATATTGGGAGTTTGTTTAACTTAGTTATGAAAAATATATTATTTCAATAATCAATTACATCACTATTTGGTTAAGATATCAAAAAGGCATTTTGGACCCCCAAAAGTCATTTCAAACCTATTTATTTTCAAAATGTGTCTAATAAAATAAATTTTAGGGTGAGTGGAGTTGATATTAAGAAAAACAAGAATTTCTAGTTTTTTCGTTAAATTAAAATGATTTTAGTTGTGCGGCTCGAAAAAGTCTTTGTATTTATACTCAAAAGTGATTTTACTTTATCATGTAAGTAAAATCAATTCTTCTATATACTCACTTTAAAATATCATTACTAAATCTAAATCAATTTTTTTTTAAAACCAAAACATACGGATCCTAGCTATATATATATATATAATCAATAATCAAGAATTGTTATAATTTAGGCAAAATAGATAAATTAGTCCCATACGTTTATTTTAATTTTTAAATCGGTCCCATATTTTTTTTCTTCTTCAAATTGATCCCATACGTTTTGAAACGTTTTCACGTTAGTGCTTCCCGTTTCTTAACAATTTCTCAACCGTTTATAAAATTAAAATATTATTAAGTTAGGGATTAAATGAAAAAATGTAATTGATTTTAAAATAATTCAATTTTTTTTCAAATAATGTTAAAACTTCAAGCTTATTAAAGAAACACTTTTTTTTTCTCAAAAACCATTATTCCGTGCTTTAATTGAATTTACTAAACATATAAAATAAAAACTATTTTTGTACAATTATAAATGGCTTGATGAATTTTTATTCCCTACAAACATAGAATTTTTTGGTTTTGGTCCCCATTTTTTCTTAGGTATTGTTGTTTTTAATTTTTAAAATTTTGGAATTAGTCCCTATCTTCAAGATGCACCTTTAAGTGCTGACGTGACTAATTGATTGCCACATCAACACTGTCACGTGATATTAAATATAATTTTTTAATGTCACATGAAATTTTAAAAAGATATAATTTTTTTTTGTTTTGGTTCCTATACATTTTCTTCCCTGTGTTTTGGTCCCTGCAAATTCAAAAACATTGGAATCGATACTTATCGTTAGTTCCCATATGATAAGTGATGATGTCGCTAACGGCGCCCAACATTAGCACTGTCACATGGAATAAAACAATAATTTTATATGTCATGTTGAATTTAAAAATATCATTATTTGTTTTTTATACAACATGGTGCAACACTTCACAGAGTGGCTCCATATAGCATATGCTCGAGTTCTTACCCTCTATTGAATATCAGAGATAAGCAAAAGAAGATAGAATTCATATTGTATTGAATGAATTTCTCAAGTATTACAAGAGTCTCAATGTACAGTATATATAGGGGAGCTGAGACTCAATAGACAGTTACAAGAGTGTAACCGCATGCTAACCTCCTAACTGACCTAACAGAACATGCATTTACATTTTATCTACATACATTTGCATTTGCATGTACATTTACATTTCACACACACACACACACACACAAGGTCAAGGTGGGTGAGCTACAGAAGTTAGCTCAGCAACTTTGAGCTTGTCTCTAAGTTCCAAAAATCGAGTAGGATAGAGTGGCTTTGTAAGGGCTGCCCACTGGTCTTAGGTTGGAATATGTAGAACAGTGAGCGGTTTTTGTAACACCTTTTCGCGTACAAAGAATAGATCAGTCTCCATGTGTTTAGTTCGAGCATGGAGTACCGGATTGTGAGCCAGTGCAACAACACTTTGGTTATCACAGAGTATGCGGAGAGAGGAAAAAGGAATGCCTAATTCGGTTAACAGAGTCTGAATCCACAAAATATCCGCTGTGGTTTGTGCTAAGCTACGATACTCAGCTTCGATGCTAGATCTAGCTACCACAGGCTTCTTGCGAGACCACCGAGAGATTAAATTCGGCCCGAGGAAAATAGAAGCTCCTGAGATGGAGTGGAGGTCATCGGGGTCAGAAGCCCAATCCGCATCATATAGAGCTTGCAAACTGAGGGGCTGATTTGGTGGTGCTGGAGACAGCAATAAACCATGATGTACTGTGCCTTTTAAGTAGCGGAAATGCGCTTTACAGCAAGCCAATGAGACTCAAGTGGGGTTGCCATAAAATGACATACCTTGTTAACCGAATAACTGAGTTCAGGTCTTGTAATCGTAGCGTATTGGAGAGCCCCCACTACGGATCTGTACAGTGTGGGGTAAGAAAAGGTGTCACCGCCACTCTTGGACAACTTACAGCTTGAGGCCATAGGAGAAGAAATGGACTTGGCGTCACTCATATTAGTCTTTGGTTATCACAGAGTATACGGGGAGAGGAAAAAGGAATGCCTAATTCGGTTAACAGAGTCTGAATCCACAAAATATCTGCTGTGGTTTGTGCTAAGCTATGATACTCAGCTTCGATGCTAGATCTAGCTACCACAGGCTGCTTGCGAGACCACCGAGAGATTAAATTCGGCCCGAGGAAAATAGAAGCTCCTGAGGTGGAGTGGAGGTCATCGGGGTCAGAAGCCCAATCCGCACCATATAGAGCTTGCAAACTGAGGGGCTGATTTGGTGGTGCTGGAGACAACAATAAACCATGATGCACTGTGCCTTTTAAGTAGCGGAAATGCGCTTTACAGCAAGCCAATGAGACTCAAGTGGGGTTGCCATAAAATGACATACCTTGTTAACCGAATAACTGAGTTCAGGTCTTGTAATCGTAGCGTATTGGAGAGCCCCCACTACGGATCTGTACAGTGTGGGGTAAGAAAAGGTGTCACTGCCACTCTTGGACAACTTACAGCTTGAGGCCATAGGAGAGGAAATGGACTTGGCGTCACTCATATTAGTCTTGGATAGGAGATCACGAATGTACTTACTGTGTGAGAATAATGGACCCATGAGGTTGTCTTCTAACCTCAATTCCTAGGAAATAGTCAAGGTGACTGATCAGCCTCTGGCTTGACTAGCTTTTAACTAGTAAGACCATGGTTTTATTCGAGTTTAATCTCGTTTTTGCCCAAATTTGGATGTAATTGTCCTCAAGCAACATTTTGAGTCTCTTAAGTAGTTTTAGGGTATTTTAGCTGATTTTGAGTCAAATAAAGCATTTACTGCTATTTCATGTTTTCAGGTTAATAAGAAGAGCAAGAAGGGAAGGACACTTGAAGCAGAAGCCATCACGCCCAGGCCGTGACACTTGTCACGGCCGTGACGAGCTACCCAGGAAAGTCAGAGAGCATCACGGCCCAGCCGTGATAGCCATCACGGGCGTGATGAGAAGTCCCTGAAGACCAGAAGACATCACGGCCCAGCCGTGATAGCCATCACGGGAGTGATGAGGAGAACCTGAAAGTCAGAATTGATCACGGCCTAGCCGTGATGAAGGTCACGGCCGTGACAAATCAACACCCATGGACATAAGCGATCACGGCCTGGCCGTGATAGGCATCACGACCGTGACGGACCAGAATTTGAATACGCGCCCTTGGCAAAATTGGTCACGGCCTGGCCGTGATGGCCATCACGGTGGTGACGCGTGGCCACTCTATAAAACAGGAACGCAGCAGACACAAACAATCCAGTTTTCACTGTTTACATTTTGTTTTTAGGATTTTTGTTATGTATTTGATGGAGAACTAATTCC
Source organism: Sophora flavescens (assembly GCA_030762895.1). Lineage (NCBI taxonomy): Eukaryota > Viridiplantae > Streptophyta > Magnoliopsida > Fabales > Fabaceae > Sophora > Sophora flavescens. The sequence continues at coordinate 175,489,318 of CM061064.1, forward strand.
CTTGGATTAGTCTGCTGTAATCGGTTTCCGCCGACACTTGAGATTCTGTAATTCTCGGATCAACTTGCTTCTTCCTTTCAATACTATGCTGTATGTTCTGTTTGCTTAATTCAGGATTGTATAGAATATGTATTGATTTATTTTGATGATCCTATGTTCCTATACCTAATCGCGTTTGCTTAATTCGCGTGTGTTCAATCGTGTTTGCTTAATTCACGAGTGCTTCACCTTGTTTGCTTAATTCGGGAATTAGGAACATACGTCTCGTAGTGCCGGTTTCACTTGTTAATTGTCGCTACAATCGGAAAGGGATTAGAATCCGCTTAGGGCTTGGAATTTATATGAATCAATGATAGTGGGAAACCGAGAACAGTAGATTAGTTGTTTCAATTATTGATAACCACTTCTCGCTCTATTTTCTGCTCTGTTTTCTCAATCAAATTTCAAACCAAACCCCCCCCCCCCCCCCCCCAAAACTGATTTTTCTGCGAATAACAATCCAAGAGTCCTTGTGAGACGATACTCGAGTTGTCGCGCCCTAACTGCAGTTTTTCTAAAACCACTCGTTCTTTTTGACGCGCGTGCGACAGCGTGTCAGTGACCAAGCTGTTTGAGGCTGAAAACAAAGTTCATTTGAGTGACCAGCTGCTGAACTAAAGTAGAAGAGCTGCCTGCGATGATTATATCATCCACATATACCAATAGGGAAACAACCTCACCATTAAGTGTGTAGATAAAAAGAGATGGGTCATATTTGTTATCTCTAAACCCAAGTTTCACTAAGGTTTGTTTCAGCCTTTCAAACCACTGCCTAGGAGCCTGTTTAAGGCCATAAAGTGCCTTATTTAGCTTACAAACCATAAAAGTATCGGTTGCCTCAAAGCCTTGAGGTTGTGTCATGTAGACCTCCTCATCTAGAAAGCAATTCAAAAAGGCATTATTGACATCTACTGAAGTAAATTCCACTTCCTGATGAGAGCAAGAGTGAGGATTATTCAAATTGTTACAGGTTTGATGACAGGAGAAAAGGTCTCATTGAAGTCAAACCCTTGCAATTGATGAAAACCCTTAGCCACCAGTCTAGCCTTGTACTTATTTAGGGAACCGTCTTCATTTTCTTTTACCCTAAACACCCATTTACATCCAATAGACTCTCGGTTTGGAGGTAAGGGAACAAGGGACCAAGTGTTATTCTTCATAAAGGCTGCGCACTCTTCTTGCATTGCAGCCAACCATTTGGTATCCTTTATAGCTTGTTTTACACTCTTTGGTTCACTATGAGTTAACAGAAGTGTTGGATGAAGACGAGGTTTGACAATTCCATTTTTAGAACGAGTTTGCATAGTATGTGTGTTGGGTGGAATGGCTGGAACAGTTGGCTGAGCAGAGAAGGAGGAAGAACTGACAGAAGGTATAGGAGTAGAGTTAGAGGGCTGGACAAAAGAAGAAGTAGAAGAGGAGGGCTCAGTTGCATGGTCAGTCACAGGGAGAGAATTACTAGTAGAAGATGGCTGAGCAGGGGTGGATTAAGAGGGAGATGAGGTACTAGGAGCAGGAGACTGAATTGGATTTGACTGACATAGAAAGGAGGACAGATTTGAGGGCACATGATGCCCGGAAAAAGAGGTATGGATGTTGGAATTGAGTGGGAAGCAGGCTGTACAGTGATCGTTTTAGAGGGAAATAGTTCAGAATAGGGAAACCGGGACTCATTGAAAATAACATCTTTGGAGATGTACAATTTTCCAGTTGGAGACAGACACTTGTAGCCTTTATGAGAGGTTAAGTAGCCTAGGAAAACACATTCATGAGACCGAAAGACCAGCTTGTGGTCATTGTAAGGTCTGAGCAGGGGAAAGCACGCACACCCGAAGGCTCTAAGAAAGTGATAATCAGGAGATTGGTGAAAAAGGGTGGTGAATGGGACAGAAAAATTAAGAGATGTAGTAGGGAGTCTATTGATGAGATAGACTATAGTTAAGAAGGCATGGACCCAAAATTTAAAGGGTAGGGATGCATGACTAAGAAGGGTTAGTCCCAATTCCACAATGTGTCTATGCTTACGCTCAACCACACCATTTTGGTGATGTGTGTGTGGACATATGAGACGATGGATAACTCCAATCTCATTTAGGAATTTGGTTTGAGGTCTAAACTCATCTCCCCAGTCAGTTTGAAGGGCCTTTAGTTTAGTGTTGAATTGTAGTTTGATCATACTCTTGAATTGTTTAAAAATTGTGAAGGTTTCAGATTTGTTTTTGATTAGGTAAATCCATGTGAACCTAGAATAAGCATCCACAAAGGTAACATAGTACATGAAACTGTTTGAGGAGGGGACTGGTGCAGGTCCCCAAAGATCACTATAAACAAAGTTCTAAAGGAGATGAATAAGTGGTAATGGAGGAAGGTGAGTGAAGTTTGTGTGCTTTCCCAATACAGCAAGCTGAGCAGAAATTTTCATCTTTTATTGAGTAAGGAATATTACAAGTTTTCAATACAAGTTTCATGACATTATTGTTTGGATGGCCTAGTCTAAGATGCCATCAAAATTGAAAACTAGTAGAGTTTATTGTAGAATTCAAAGGTACAACAGAGTTTACATCAACATTAGAGGTATCAGTTACAAAGGAAGAATGCAAACTAGACCCTGGAGACTGGAGATGCAGACTTGGAAAGACATAGAGACCATCTGCACCAACTTGACCTTGTAGAAGGACTTCACGTGTGTCCTGAGATTTCACCAAACAATGATTAGCATGGAATTCAAAATAAACAGAGTTATCTTGTGCAAAGTTATTGACACTAATGAGATTTTTGGTAATGGTAGGAACATGCAACAAATGCTGTAAAAACAGAGGAATATTGGAATTGTATGGAGAGTAAAATTTAAATGAACCAGTAGAGTGTATCGGCAAACCTTGCCCGTTACCAACGTAGATTTGCTCAGGCCCTTCAAATGGAGTTATTTGCTGAATGTTTTGAGGATTTCTAGTGACATGATAGGATGCTCCGGAGTCAGGGAACCAGCTAGATGATGAACCAGAGGGAACATTAGTCAGCATTACACTAGGATGAGGCTGTTGATCTTGTTGTTGTGGAAAAAGCATTGAACCAGAAGGAGGACTCTACTGTGGAAAAGGCACATTATAATCCTGAGCATTGAATCCTTGACCATGAGATGGCATATAGGCAGGATTGTACTTATTCGAGCCTTAGAAGTTATAGGTCCCCTGAGTATGAGGTGGAGGCCCCGGAGGTTGGGGCGGCAGCTGGAAGTGTTGGTTGAAACGGTGGTAGCACACCGCTGCAGTGTGACCGAATTTAAAGCACAACTGGTAATGGATAGATGAACGGCCACCACTGCCACGTCCTCGACCGTACCTACCGCCGCGACCTTGGCAAGATCCACGAAATCCATAGTACTGATCATCGAAAGTCTGAGATGAGTGAACTAGGGCTTGCGATTGAGACAAGGAGGAAACAATGTTCGAATTCGGCACCATATTCGATTGAGTGAGATTCACCGAAGGTGAATCTTGAACATTAGCTTTACGATAGCGATTGATGCACATTTCTTGCGCTAACAACAGTGCTTCGGCTTCCTCAATAGGAATAACCTCATCAAATTTGCTCTCGATTATGGAAATTACAGAGTTGTAATCTTGAGGAGGACCTTCTAAGATCACCAACCGAAGCCAAACAATCGACCAGGGCTTTGATTCGAGCCAAGAACTCAGCAATCGGTCGATCTTCAAGGCTCGTGTTGCAAAATTTGGTTTTCAATTGGCGAGCTCGTGCGCGAGTGAGATTTTGGAAATAGACATGGATTTTGTCCCATAGTTCAAATGTGTGAATGCAACCAAGAACTCTGGATTGGATCGCACTAGACAAAGACGATTGCAACCAAGAAAAGAGCATCTGATCTTGCGATTCCCAAACAAGATAGTCTTCATTGATGCGATTTGCAAGTCGATTCTCAGTGCTGGTGAATTGAGGAGGAATCCGAGGCGAAACTAGAAAGTTTTGGAGACGGTGAGCTTTGATCACTGGCTCTACTTGTTGACGCCAAAAGAGAAAATTCGTATCATCTAATCGTTCGGTTATTGTGTGAGAGAAAGTAGCAGGACCTCTAATGGAGTTTCCGGTGGGAGGAGGAGGAGGAGGAAGAGGATCATCGGAACTACTATTGGAAGCCATGGCTCAGATCTTAGAGCTCATGATACCATGTTGAATATCATAGATAAGCAAAAGAAGATAGAATTCATATTGCATTGAATGAATTTCTCAAGTATTACAAGAGTCTCAATGTACAGTATATATAGGGGAGCTGAGACTCAATAGACAGTTACAAGAGTGTAACCGTATGCTAACCTCCTAACTGACCTAACAGAACTTGCATTTACATTTCATCTACATACATTTGCATTTGCATGTATATTTACATTTCATATATTCACACACCCTCAATGGATGCTATTACAAAAGCTCATTTGTTGTTTTAGCCTATCAAATCTCTCTACATAATAAAAATAATAATAAAAGTAACTATAAATTATATAATATAAATAATGATTTTTTAATCTAACTTGACATACAAAATTATTAACTTATTCCATGTGACATTGTTGATGTGGTCGACCATTGGTGACATTAGTACTTAACATATGAAAACTAACAACAAGGACCAATTCCAATATCTTTGAACTTGCAAGGACAAAAACTTAACGAAGACAAAGTATGAAGACTAAAACCAATTTTTTAAAATTTTTTTTAATGCCACGTGACATTAAAAAATATATTTTATATCATGAGATAATGATGACGTGACAATCTGTTATCCACATTAGCACTTAATATTTTTCTACTGTGATGCTTTTGTATGCCTAATCTTTTTATTAAAAAAAAAAACTTAATGGTGTATCATGACCACTTTAGTAGTTAAAATATTAAAAAATTAAAAACAACAGAACCATTCTGAAATAATGGGAAATTGTATTCATACATACTTTTAGAGAAGGGGAATGTTCTCATATTGGATGACAAAGGTAGCGTTTGGAAGAGTTTATTTAAGCTCCTTTTGACTTATCTGACGACATAAGCTCTTATGCAGTGTGTTTGGCAGAGCTTATAAAAATAACTTATGTCATCCCATAAGGAGTTTTTGACTTATTTTCATAAGTCACTGGGAGAACCTTATAGAATTATCATAAGAGCTTATGCACTAAACACCCTTTCCGTGTTTTTCGCTATTCGAATCCTCTCATGCCCATTTCTTTCTTTAAGCGCTTATGGCATAAGCTCTCATGCGATAAGACCTTATGTGATAAGCTCTTAATTAAGTTGTTTACCCAAACGCACTCCATGTCCTTGACAATCCCCTTGTGGAGCTTCTTGTTAGTTAAGAGTCTAGAGCTTCCTTATCCCATATTTCTTTTTTACTCTAATTTTTATTTGGCTAAATTATATTTTGGTTTTTTATCTTTATTTTAGGTTTTAATTCATTTTTTCTTTTATTTTTTGTTTCAAAATGATTCCTTATTTTCAAAGTTATATCAATGTGGTCTCTCTTTTATTTTTTGTTTCAAAATGGTTCCTCATTTTACAAAAGTTAAACCAATGTGGTCAATTTTTTATTCCAAAATGGTCCTTCTTTTATTTTGTTTTTCTGAAATGACCGCTTATTATTTTATAAATATTATATCAATCTGGTCCTCATCGTGCCACATTTTAAACAAAGATAAAAGACCTAAATAGAACAAAAAATAAAGAAATAATCAAATTGAAACCTAAAGTAAATATAAGATACCAAAAGTATAATTTAACATTTTTGTTTCATTGTTTACCAAAAAAAAAAAACAGTTTTTTTTCTTTGGCCGTTAGGCTAGTTTATACAAAAAAAAAAACAGTGCACAAAAACAGAAAAAACCAAACAATAAAAAGATAGGGATTAAAATAGGGAGTAAAAAAATTGATTAATCCATTATAAAATTCATTATCTTTGCCGATGGAGCTCTAAAAAGAGTTTTCACTGATGCTTTGGTAGAAAAAGACAGGAAATTTCCTAGGAAAGCATTTGCCAGTGCTCTTCAAGTAACGCGTTTATCGATGTTTTTATTTTTTTTGGCACATCGTTAAATCAAATGTTTTTTCAATCATCTGTGGCCACCTCACCTCTCTCACTCTTTATAAGTCCCTGTTTGGGTGTCTGAGGTTTCCTAACGACTTTGCTTTCCAAGAAAATCTTATCAAAAGAACAACAATTGCTTTTGTTGAGAAGAAAACTTCCCTGTTCCTTCATTTGTTCACCTGAGAAGAAGTTGATCCGTCTGAAATTTTTGATTTTGATCATCTGGGGTGTTTTATAAAGTTGAAAAAACAAAAGTTATGGCAGCAAGTTTGTTTGGTGGAGGTGCTGTTGGAGCTGTAATACAAGAATTGCTGAAAGCAGCTTTAGAAACCATAGACAAAGGTCGAGATTTCAAGCCTACCCTTGAAAGCAACATAGACACCTTAGTGGCTTTAACTCCTTTGGTTGAAGAGATCAAACAATACAGCAAAGTATTGGATCGACCCACAAGTGAAATAGATAGGTTGGTTGATGAAATACGAGCAGGTAAAGAACTTGCTAACAAGTGTTCCAAATTTGGTTGGTGGAAGTTTCTTTCTTTTCCCTCTTACCGTGATAAGCTTCGTGCAAGGGACAATAAACTTGTGAGGCGTTTATCTGTGGATATGCAAGCTCATATGGTGAGGGATTCTATGGAGACACTGTCTAAGGTGAGAGAGATTCTTGAGATTCTTAGCAAGCAGTATATTGGGGTTGGAAATCATCAGAAACTGTTGAGGGGTCTAAGTGGGGTTCCTGAAAAACCTAACTTAACTGTTGGTTTGGATGAGCCTTTGAGGAAGTTGAAGATTGAGCTGCTCAAGGGTGGTGGTGTGTCTGTCCTATTGTTGACTGGTTTGGGAGGATCGGGAAAGAGCACATTGGCTAAGCAGCTATGTTGGGAGGACCAAGTCAAAGGTACATGTCTGGTCCTAGAAGACTCTTTTTTTCATAAATGTGTTTTATGTTGCTTTGATAATATAAGATTAGGGATGTCAATTTTCATATGTAAACCTATTTTACTAATTTCATATGCATATATAAACATACATATGTTCTTGTGGTGCTTGCGGTTCCAAAATACAAAAATGAGTGTAGAAAGGGATATCAAACATCTTCCATGATACTGGAGGCAAGGTGAGGTTGAGGGGGTTTAATGCAATCTAAAGGGGATTGTATTGAAGGAAAGATAGATGTTGATGAGAATGAAACTAGGATTTGGGTTTGCACCAATTGCCCTTTTGAGATCCCCGTGGGGATCAGGGGAGGTAAGGAATGGGGATGTGGGAGAAATACTCCCTGTGCCCGGGGATGGGGACAGGGAGGAAAATAGGGGACGGGGATGGGGATGGGGAGCGGGAGGATACTCCCCGCCCCATTGTCATCCCTATTTAAGATGCTCTCTTGGAGTGAGCCTATTGAGTATTGACACTCCCATGCCTATTCATGCTTCTTATTTATTGATCAAAGTTTTAATTTTTATTTTTTTAAAAATTGCGAGTGGCTAACGAAGAGTGTGGATAAACTGTTCACATAAGAGGTCTAATTAAGACATGGTGTGAGGATAAAAAAGGTTGGTTCCTTTAACCATGTTTGCACTTTTCAGTACAGTGAAATAATGTCAGATCCTCCTATTATGAGATTTTTTTTCTTGGCTAACAAACTCTTTAGAGACTAAAACATAAAATTTATTTAGTGTATTGTTTAGTTATTATAGAATATATCATTTATCTTAACTTTCACTCTTATAGCCGACCCCACCTAGTGGGATAAGGCTTGGTTGTTGTTGTATCTTAACTTTCACTCTTATAGTCTAGTGAACTGACTTGCTCGTGATTATGTATATGGCCTGCATTCTGGGATAGTACCAACCCTCAAATGCTCCTTGGTTTAGAAAGTTGTTTGTTTTGACCAGGCAAGTTCGGTGAGAATATCTTCTTTGTCACCGTCTCAAAAACTCCCAACTTGAAGACCATTGTACAGACACTATTTGAACATTGTGGATGTCGGGTACCTGAGTTCCAAAGCGTGAAGATGCCATTAACAAGTTGGGACTTTGGCTGAGGCAAGTTGGGATGGGGGAAAGTCCAATATTGTTGGTCCTGGATGATGTTTGGCCTGGATCAGAAGCCCTTGTTGAGAAGTTTAAGTTCCAGATGAAAGATTATAAGATTTTGGTGACTTCAAGAGTTGCATTTCCAAGATTTGGAAATGCAATCCACTTGAAACCTCTTGATCATCATGATGCAGTATCCCTTTTCTGGCACTTTGCTCACCTGAATGGCACCAAGTCATACATGCCCGATGAAAATATTGTCCAAGAGGTGCTTTCTCTTAAGTTGTGATACATAAGAATATACTTCTTTCATGCTCTTCTACTTCTCCAAATCATTCACACCAATTAGACATGATTGAATTTAAAAAGTCAAAAATTTTATGTTTGTTGAATTGTTGTCCTGCTGCATTCACATATTTACAAATTACCAATGAATAAAGATGATGGTTGTTAGAACCATTCTAACACCTTATCTCTATTTCAAAGTTCAAACCAATAAGTTAACTAGAATACTTGCAGACTTTTTAACCAAGACCATTATCATATACAGTTCCTGATTTTAATTGCTTGCACTGAAATGCAGATAGTGAAAGGTTGTAAAGGCTCACCTTTGGCCCTTGAAGTGATTGGTGGATCTCTCTGTCAACAGCCTTTTGAAGTCTGGCAAATTATGAAGGAACGGTTGAAAAGTCAGTCCATTCTTGAGTCTAATGCCGACCTACTGAGTCGCCTCCAGAATAGCTTAGATATATTGGAAGGTGAATTCTCCATCATGGAGAAGGAGTGTTTCATGGACCTAGGACTATTTCCTGAAGACCAAAGAATCCGTGTTCCTGCACTGATTGACATGTGGACAGAACTGCATAAACTTGATGAGGGTGGAAAGAAAGCAATGAACATTATCCATAATTTAACCAACAAGAATTTGGTTAATCTCATAGTTACAAGGTACACAGAATCTTCTTTTTCCCCCTATTTCTTGTTGGCCATTTAATGCTGCATCATAATCGTAGGAATACAAAATATTATATCATGATAACATATTTCTAATATTTTTGTTAAATTTATATGCATGCTTTTGGTAACATAATTTAGTTAGACAAAAGGATTTTACACAAATCCTTGCAGGAGTTTGTATGTTCTTAAATTATGGATGCCTATAAATCTATGAATTACAGGCACCAAATTGTATGATATATTTTTCAGTGAATGGGTTTATCCAAAAGCTACCTTGAATGATTCAATAGCAAATGTATTTGTGACTCTCTACTTGTCACTGTGGTGCCAAAGAAGTGAATATATATATATATATATCAACAACAACAACAACAACAACCAAGCCTTATCCCACTAGGTGGGGTCGGCTACATGGATCATACGGCGCCATAATGTTCTATCATGAATCATGTCAATAGTTAAATCATTGACCTCCAAATCTTTCTTAATAGTTTCTCCTATAGTTTTTCTTGGCCTACCTCTACTTCTAGCTATTGGATTGCCCTCCACCTGGTCCACTCTCCTTACTACAGTATCTAAAGGTCTCCTTCATACATGTCCAAACCACCTAAGTCGAGATTCAACCATCTTTTCTACAATAGGTGCTACCCCAACTCTCTCTCTAATGCTTTCATTCCTAATCCTATCACGTCTAGTTTTTCCGCTCATCCAGCACAACATTCTCATCTCTGCTACATTGATTTTACTCTCGTGTTGATTTTTTACCATCCAACACTCCGTCCCATACAACATCGCGGGTCTAATAGCTGTACGGTAAAATTTTCCCTTTAGCTTAAGAGGTACCTTTTTATCACACAAAAAACCCGAAGCCTTCCTGCATTTCGACCACCCTGATTGAATCCGATGGTTTACATCTCCCTCAATTTCTCTGTCATTTTGTATAATAGACCCAAGATATTTAAACCGTGTGACTTGTGGTATGTTGTGGTCTCCAACTTTCACCTCTAAGCTAGAGGTGTTTTACCTTTTGTTAAACTTACATTCCATATACTCCGTCTTGCTTCTACTCAAACGGAAGCCATGTGCTTCTAAAGCTTGTCTCCAAGTCTCCAACCTTCCATTTATATCGTCTCTCGACTATTCAACTAGAACTATATCATCTGCGAAAAGCATGCATCGCCGTGCTGGCTCTTGAATGTGCTCCGTAAGTACATCCAAGAACAAGGTAAAAAGATAGGGGCTTAAAGCTGACCCAAGAACAAGGTAAAAAGATAGGGGCTTAAAGCTGACCCTTGGTGCAGACCTATGGTTATTGGGAAATCTTCTGTGGCTCCACCCTGCGTTCTCACACTGGTCGTGGCCCCCTCATACATATCCTTGATAGCTCGAATATATGCAATCAGAACACCTTTCTTTTCTAGGGCTTTCCACAAAACCTCTCTTGGCACCCTATCATACGCTTTCTCCAAATCAATGAAGGCCATGTGTAAATCTTTTTGATCCCTTCGATATTGTTCCACCACTCGTCGTAGCAAGTAAATTGCTTCCATGGTCGACCTCCCGGGCATAAAACCAAATTGGTTGTCTTTTATTTTGGTTTCTTTTCTTATTCTCCGTTCAAGCACCTTTTCCCATAGCTTCATAGTATGACTCATAAGCTTAATCCCCCTATAATTTGCGCAATTTTGTATATCTCCCTTATTTTTGTAAATCGGAACTAAAGTGCTTCTCCTCCATTCGTCCGGCATTTTCTTTGACCTCATATTCTCGTTAAAAAACTTCGTGAGCCAACTAATGCGTCTACTTCCGAGACTCTTCCATACCTCCACAGGTATATTGTCCGGTCCAACTGTTTTGCCATTATCCATCCTTCTCAAAGCTTCTTTTACCTCGTGCTCTTGGATTCTACGATAAAAAGTGTAATTTTGGTCATCCTCTCTGATGTCAAGCACCCGTGAGCATGATAAAACTTCAAATCCTTCATTAAATAA